>JADMNL010000034.1:121362500-122562500 GCA_016271365.2 Neoceratodus forsteri | reverse complement strand
CAATCTCCAGAATTTTCACTTAGTTCATATTGGAATATACTTCTAGCATAGGGAATTTTATATTTTAAGGTTATATAAAGGAATTTGTTAAAATGAAGTCAGTACTGATTGGGGTTCAGGGCCTACTGGTGTGCATCCTTACAATCTTGCACTTTAGCAACCCAGTGGACCCAAGTCCCCTCTCATTGAGAATACAATATAATGGGATTACTAAGAATATTAGCAATTTGCCTTTGGAGGGCCACAAAAAGAGAAAAAATGGATTCTCCAAAGTCAGGGATGATTTGAGATATGCTTTTGTTAAAACAAACCACAATAATGTTATCCATCTCAATAAAGTTGTGTGGTGTTCCCTGATCTTATGCGGGGACACAGAGCTAAACCCAGGTGCTGAGAACTTAATATTGAAACTAGCACATGAGAATGCAAGGAGTCTAATAAAAAAAATGGATCAGTTTAAAACCTGGACTCAGACAAATCCCCAAGATGTATTAGTCCTTATGGAGACATGGTTAAATAAGGCAGCTGACCCAAAAGAAATCGGACTTAGTGAATTCTATAATCATAGACTGGACAGACCATCTCAAGGAGGTGGTATTCTAGTCTTCATTAGGGATTCCTTGGGCCCCTTTAAATTGTTATATTCTGATATACTACATGGGATTGAATGTATGTTAGTTTATCTACAGAATTTTAATCTGGTCATAGGAGCTGTTTATTCCCTTCCCCAAGGTGAAGCTAGCCTTATCTGAACTCTTCTTCCAGGAAATTCAGAAATATGTTCAATATAGGAATGTAATCCTAATCGGAGACTTCAATGCAGCCTGGGGTGGTCCAAGGGGACTAAAGCTGGAAGAGTTTATCCAGCCATTACACTTAGAACAAATAATAGATTCCCTCAAAAGGAAAGGGACTTTATTAAGTCCAGGTAACATTCCTGACTTAATTTTTGTTACCCCAGAAATGGTTGTGGTGAAAAAAGGGGTGACTCCTCCAAAGCTGGGAGACTACAATATCATTACATGTGAAGTGAAGATAGACTCAGCCACCCATATATTGAAAAATACTTCTTTCCTCTTGAAAAGATGCTATAAAAAATCTAGCACTATGGTTTTGTTGCAAAAAGTCCAGGCTCTATGCTTGGACATTATAGATCTTATTTCTGATAAAGAACTAGCTGTACAACATTTTACTAAGCCATTTTTGGAAGCATCTGATGCTAGTGCTCCATTCAGGAGAATAAAAATCAAACCCCAATGTTTTCGTTGGTTAACTGCCCAAATAAAATCTCTACTGAAGAAAAAAGGTATGCTCTGGAAAATGCTTGCAGAACATTAGATCAGAACCTGTGGGATAAGTTTAAAGAAGTGAGGAATAAGGTTAAACAAGAAATTAGGAAAATAAAGGGCCTCTCTTATAGACAAAAGATAAAGCGTATTACAAAGGCGAAACATTATTGGAAGCTACTAAAGAGCACAGTAAACCCCAAACAGGGACAAAAAGATCTTCTCTTGATTGAAGGTGGTAAACTAGCCACACAAGAAAGGATGGTAGAAATTCTAAATCATTATTTTATAAATGTACCTGATCTAGATAGGAGACCAGATAACCTCAGCACAGGGAATCTGATGGATCCACTGGAGGCACATGATTCAAAAACTCATATCCCAAATTTTAGGTTTAAAATTATTAAGCCAACGGAGGTATTGGCTGAAGTAAATAAACTTAAAAATGACAAGGCTTGTGGCCTAGATTGTATAGAAGTCCATTTTTTGAAGGATTCAGCCTTGAAGATTTCTAAACCCTTGGCCCATTTGTTTAACATGAGCTTAACTCAGGGTATTTCCCCTAGTAAGTGGAAGAGGGCTAAGGTTATCCCAGTCTTTAAGGTGGAGATCCCTCTGATCCTTCGAACTACAGACCCATTGCTTTTTTATCTATAATATCTAAATTGCTAGAATGCCTTGTCCATTCACAATTAATGGGGTATCTAGAGCACTGTAAGAGATTAATCAATGCTCAATATGGGTTTAGAAAGGACAGGTCCATGGAGTCCACGCTCTCTGACTTTTTTGACCAATTGGTCACTCCCCTGGGAGAGGGGCAGTCCGTGGGCATGGAATTAGTGGACCTGTCAACAGCTTTTGATTTTGTGGAACATAGTAAACTTTTGGCCTGCCTGAAAGCAACTGGAGTAAATAACGAACCCTTCTTATGGTTTAGATCATACCTAGAAAATCGCCTCCAATTGGTATCCATAGGAAACACCCAATCTAGTTTAGCTCCTATACTTAGGGGCATACCTCAAGGGTCTATACTAGGCCCCCTGATGTTTCTGGTCTATATGAACAGCCTCCCAAAACGCATCCTCTGCTCCCAACTAACAATATACAATGATGATACTGTAATTGTCGGAGAGGGCTCAGACCCTAATGAAGTCGAGTTTAGACTCCAGGCAGACTTTGACAGGCTGGAGCAGTAATTTGAAACAAGGGCACTGCTCATGAGTCTAAAAAAGACACAATGTATGTGCTTTAGCTTGGATAGGAGAATTAAATCTAATTTTCAAACCACTCTTAAGATTAGGAAGAGAATAGGTCAGCTCCTAACCCAGGTACCAAATTATAGGTACCTGGGCATGGAATTTGACCAACATCTGAAATTTGAGACTCACATTGATTCTCTAGTAAAAAAAAAAGTGGAAAATAAGCTGGAAGTGATGAGACAGGTATCCCACTGTCTAACTAGGAAAGATCGAATATTAGTGGCAAATTGATTGCTAGTCCCTCTCTTGAACTATGGCAGTCATATGTTTAACAATAGCACAAAAAGACAATTGGGAAGATTGGATGTGATATACCATAAAATCGCTAGGTTTGCTCTTAAATGCCGACTTGATGTCCACCACTGTGCACTGTATTGTGAATTAGCATGGAGCCCTCTCCAGCAAAAAATAGATTACAAATGGGCTTTGATGCTCTTTAGTAGCTTGAGGTCTGGCAAACCTCATAGATTGGTAAATTCAATTGGGTGGTCAAGCCACAACTATTCTTTGAGAGATAATACTTCTCGGCTAGTAATCCCGAGGGCAAGAAATAGAGCTGGGGAAATGTCCTTTAAATGTGGAGAAGCGAGGGCCTGGAATAGTTTCCCCAGCTAGTGGTGGGACTTGTCATTATCTAAAGATCAAATTAAACAACTTGTTAAACCCAAATTGCATGTCTGTTGTTGTTGTCATCGAGAAGCCTGAGGATATAACTATGTTCACATTGATATCATGTCATTATTTATGTTTTTGTAAGTCATTTACTTGATCTACTTGTATATTTTAGCCATTCCTTTGTGCTAAAATTGTGTCTGGAACTTAGTATGTAACTAACAGGATTGCCATAAAAACAGGGCTTTTTTGGCCCTATGGTAACAAATTGCTGCACAAATAAAGTTGTTTTACTACTACTATCAGTCAAGTCCCCTCTCACAAGCAATAAAAATTAAATTAGGAAAAAAATGATAAAACAAATGAATTTGGGAACAAAAATGAACAGCAGGGCTCAGCACTGGAGGCTGAAAAGGAGGAATCGCTGGGATTAACACTGGGAGTTGAAACTGAGTGTATAATAAAGTATATAATTTTTTTTTTTTACACATGAACTGCTGTTTTATGCTGTCAGTCAGAAAGTTTATTTGTATGACCCCACAACACCAAGTATAGTGGTGGGTACAAAAACAGTGTGTGTGTGTGGGAGGGGGGATCAAGACTGCAAGAGACAGGCATAAGGGAATCTTAAAGGAAATGAAGGGGGGAGGGAGAAAGAGCCAGAGATCAAGTAGGTTCTGCGGTGATACTGTAGGAATGGACAAATGGGCAAACTAAGTGGGCCAAACAATCCCTATCTGCTGACAAATTCTATTGTTCTGTGTTTCTATGAGGGGGCTGTATTATTTATGAGCTGTGCAATGAAATGCAATGGAATCATTGATTGACTGGTTCATAATCATTTCTTATATGATCTTTCACCCTGATGCATTTCAGAGGCAGCTCTGTTATGGATACAGGTCTAGTTATTTCTGAGAACTGATTAAGTCATTCTGGGGTCAGTGTGGTGAATGGCATTTCCCATCATTAGAGAGGCTTTTTAACTTTGACGGGAAATGGACTACGGATGCCCCCTTTGCTCTTGAAGATTTTTTCACCCTTAAAATTAGAACAGCCCAGAAACTGTACTGCGGGCAAACAACTCTAGCAGAGGTGGCATTCAGACCTTTCCAGCTTGATATCACAGTGTCCAGCATGACTGGGCGGGGTATGCAAATGTGGTACCTCAGCTCCCACTAGCCTTATGTCTATGATAATAATAATTTTATTCATGAGAAGTAGATATGCCGCTAAGGCAGGGAATAATTTTAAGTTGTTTCTATTATCAACAGGATCTGGTTACAATTTAGCGAAGGTACCATTATTTCATTATAACTTGGGTACAAACACAGATTTTCAGCAAACTTTAATAAATCTGCCATTAGAACGGTAGAGAGAGCATGACAGGGTAGAGTTTTGAACTTTAACATTTTAAAGTTGTGTCTCCAGGGCAAAAACTCAAGGCTGAGATTATGCAATTTTGCATGTCATCATTAATATATTTTCATTGCTATAATTTATATTTCTAACATTTGAAAACAGCGGCACCAGGCATTATAACTAGTTGCGACTGAGGCCACCATGACAGACTTTACTAGATATCTTTAGTAATAATAAACAAAATACATGAAGTCTGATCACATTATATACTACACTTCAGCCACTTATGAGGGACTTGAACTTAATACCCAGTTAAGGATCTGTCTATAATGGGTAAACACACATACAGTTTCTGTGTGTCTGTTTGTGTCTCTCCAGGGGCAGATCTAGAAGTGTTATGGGAAAGGGGCATTCTAAACATTTTAATAAGGTCCAGAGTGAGAACAACACTCTTAGTTAACCATTTCTTTCTATCTCTGTCTCTCTGTCTGTCTCTCACTCCCTCATACACACACACTGACACACACACACAATCACACACACACGCGCATGCAAGCACTCGTACACACATACACACACACACACACTCTTTTTGTCTGTATGCCACACCTAACTGAAGCACTTGATTCACAGCCAGTAGCAATACAAAAACCAGGAGATAAAGTGAGAAATAAGTGCGGAGTCAGAAGGGTTCTATGTCATAATAGTGAACGTAAAACAGTGACTATCTTCACAGCGAGTGTACATCGCCAAAATCCAAAAAAAGGCATTGTACACTCCACCGACTGCAAACACAGCTGCAAATCCTAAGGTTCTATACGGGAAGCAATATTTACTTACTTTCACCCCGCAACCCCCAATGTTAATATAACCAGCTCCAGGGGGGCATATGTCAGGGAGAGGGAGAAAAACAAGGGAGGACACAACTCGAGGAGGGAGAGACAGGTTGGGATGGGGAGAACATTGAGGGGCAACCTGAGGGATGAGGGGGGACAATGTCGGGGGAACATAACTTCAAATATTAAAAAAAAATATTTACACAACCCCCCCCCCAAACATAATACAAAATTATATCAGACCCAATGCCCAGACATGAACCTGGGTCCACCTGCATTGCAGACTGTGACCCTACTCACCACACCATACGAGCAGCTCGACACTGCTTCCTCCAACAAATCCTCATGACCTAATCTACCTATCGTTGCCTCACTATCTACTCACTATTTCCTTGCTGTTCCTTACACTTGCTATGCTCTCTCGGTTGCTAGCCTTACAGGCGCTCAAACTGAGTCACTCAACACTGAGTCACTCAATTTGAGTTGCCCAAATCACGGGATACTGTCAGAAGGGATGCATGGAAGTAATACCTATCAGAGAGGGTGGAGGAGGGGTGCAGCAAGCTACACAAGCACTGGTCAGTGCAAAAATGGAGTAGAGCTTTACAGGGGATGGGATAAAGGGATCAGGAGGGCAGGGGAGGTTGAGAGTTCAGTCATAATTTTGTTACATAAAGAAAAAAAAGAAAACAAATGTGTGATTTTAGAAACAAGGCATTGGAATAACTGTGGAGATTTCAGAATGGTTGACATTTTATTAACAAACTCTGATCAGAGCCAAAATGGCAGCAAAAGCATTAACTTGATAAGTGATATACTGTAAAAATAATATATGGCCTGGACTGTACTTTACTTACAATTACTGGCCAGCACTTTTAATAGCTAAATAAGCCTGTTGTCATTTTTGGTTACAACTGGTTATGTGTAACCATGAGCTGTCAAACTATTTCACAATCCTGAAGCAACACACCCCAGTAACGTAACTGCCTCTCCTTTCAAACAATTTGTGGCCATCAGAGAAAAGAGATTACAGATTAAAAAAACAAGTTAAAGTTTACATAACTTAATTTTGAGTTCAACAGAGTTTATATAACTGATCTTTGTCTCTCTAAGTCTTTTTCTAATCCCTTCCCTTATTTCAAAATGCTCAATGGTAATTATAAAAAAAACATGACTGGGTAGGTGTGTGTAACACAGACTATTATGCTCGCCCTTGTTGTGAAATGCTTTAATAAATCCCTTCAGCTTCCCTCTTGGGCTACATAAAGCATGCCATACTTTCTGTGTGAATAAAATATAGAATAATATATGGTGTAGTGTGTGTAACAAGAATTTTATACGCACACATAAACCCCGAGAACAAAGTTTGAGGGGTTTATACAAGCATCCAACATGGAGGCTGCGATTAAAATTTGAGTTTTACACATCACCCCATGGCTAGTTTTATATACTTGCTGGGCAGTGTTTTCTCATCACAGCAACTATATAAACAGAAACACATCGCTGTTCAGCTGCAGTTGGGTTCAAGTACAGTCTGTAGTCAGGTTCAAGTGCCTGTTTAAATATTTTTTTTAAGTGATTTCTCGCAACAGTTAAAAGGAATACTGAAAAGAGCTTAGCTCATCCATTTTTGTAACGCTTGACTTATGCTGGAGCACAAGTGTGAGAGGTGGTGAAGTAGCAGGACGATAAATGAAAGACTGCAGCTGGCACATGCGTGGAGCGAGGGAAACCAGGCATGTGTTCACCATTATAACCAGCTGGTTATAATGGCAAATTATAACCGGGTTTCCCTATGGGGGAAAAAAACTCCCCAATTATTATAATCTGGTTACACACACCTACCCCTGTATTATTCTTGTCAGTGTCAGTGGCTCAGTTGGTAGCACACTTGCCTCTGAGGCCAGGAGATCAGAGGGCTGTGGGTTCAGTTCCCACATCTGGCACTTGGGTTAATATCCCAGTACTGACACTGTAGTGCAGCATAAGAGGGGTGCTGCACTCCTGAGGTGCCGTCTTTCGGATGAGACATTAAACCGAGGTCCCATCTGCCTGGATTGGTGGTAGTTCAGGTGGACGTCAAAGATCCCATGGCACTTATCAAAAAGAGTAGGGGAATTTCCCCGGTGTCCTGGGCAAATTTCCCTCATTCACTAAAAATACCACCAACAGCTTAATCTGGTTCAAGATCAGTTGGCATTCATCTGTATCCCCTCCCCCCGGGTCATGCCTGAAAATAGGCAGAATTTGTCTAGTGCACTTACCGTTACATCACAATAATAGAACCCATTATCAGACTGATCGTCTGTTTGATCTACCAAATAGTTCCCCTGTCTCAGAAAGTCTACATTTTCTATAGACAGTTAACAGATGTACACTGAACTTACTCTGTCTTATATGAATGTCACTAGAGCTGCAACTACATTCATTACATGTAGTAAGTAGCAAGCAAAACACATTTATTACATGTAGTAAGTAGCAAGCAAAACAAAAATAAAACTTTTGTTGGAAAGGTCAGGGAACAAAAACAACTTTGATATGCAATTCATTTCTGCAATTTACTTCTACGTAAGTTATTTTATTATAAAAGGGCATAAATGTGTCCACCAGCTGGGAATCAAACCTATACACAAGACAGAAAATAAAGATCCCATGGTGCTTGCAGTAAGAGTGCAGACTTTTCCTCAGTGTCTCAGTCAACATTCTCCATTTGAATAAAAGAAATCCATGTTAGATGACTTCCGGTGACACAATGTCAGGAATGGCAGCCTAGCTCCCCTTCTCAGTACCTCCAGCGCTGAATCTAGTTAAAATCAGGTGCAAATAAAAGCCATCCAGGAAAGAAAAGTATTTTATTGGTCTGGTGTTGGGTCTCGATGATGGGGTGCACTAAGAAAAAAGACCTGTCAGGTCCTGGAGCGACAACTCCTACCGGGAAAGCAAAATCGGTATTGGGCCTTAGCCCGGTGCCCTCGTACTCCTCGCTTCTTTCAGGGTCAGGAGAAGATGACTCTGGATCTGACTCAGGGTTGACAGGCACCAGGCTGTAAATGAAGAAAATCCTTAGATTATTAGATTATTACAAAGAATCGATGGGAAAGTCTCAGATATTCAGTGTGATTTAAAAAAGTTGGAAACAAGAACCACAGCAGTAGAACAACATGTAGAGACTTTGCAGAATGAGAATATGGCCCTTGGCCACTCTATTGCCTTCCTTTATCGCAGGCAAAAAGCCCTCTCTCTCAAGGCAGAAGATGCTGAAGCCCGCTCGAGTAGAAATAATATAAGGGTAGTGGGCATCCTGGAGGGAGTCGAGCAAGAGGACATGGCGGAATACATGGAGAATTGGCTCCACATTGAGCTGCAGCTCAAAGAGGGTTTTGCCCTGGAAATAGAAAGGGCCCACAGATTGACAGCTCCAAAACCCAAACAGTGTGCTCCACCGAGGGCTATTTTAATAACATTTCTGAAGTATCCAGTTAAAGAGAAAATCCTTCATCTGGCATGGGCCAAAAAGGACCTTAATTTTGATGGCACTCGGATATTTGTAGATCAGGACTTTCCCCCTTCTATGGTTGGCACGAGGAAAAAAGTCCTTTTTGTGGTCAGGCAGTTGAGAAGCAAGGGCACCAGGGCTCAACTACGATACCCAGCAAGACTGTGGGTGGAAACAAAAAAAGGCCCCAAGATCTACAATTCACTCTGGGCAGCTAATCAATACTTGACAACAGAAGGAATAACCTTACCAGATATGAAGGAAGAGGCAGCTGAAACTGAAGTGGAGCTTCTCTTGTGGTCACTCACTCCTGGTTCTGCTAAGCCAACGACCTCTGATTTTCATCATGACACCCTGTTTCCCCTACATGTGGACCTGTTCAGATGGATCTCTGGGTCTAATCCAACCTGAGCCTGCAAAGCAAGACTTATTTGCCAGGTCTCGACACAGACCCACAGACTTACTTAGGGATGAAGGTTTCAAAGGGGTCTTACTTCTTGTTCCCCTTCTCATTATCGTGTGCAGCTTGACTGGATCTGGAATTGCTGGGGTCGCTTGTAGGTTTTAAATGGCGATCCCTGGAACATTTCTGTTGATTGTCATTAGGAACCATTGTTCTTGTTCTTCTGGTTCCCGGGTTGTACTTTCTTCTGGGTTGGACTGAGGCTGTGTCTCTCTCTCTTTGGCCTCCCTCACTTGTTGTGCTTCCTGGAGCTACGGCGCAGCACTGCCATAAGGATTGGGAAAGTTGCATGGAATTAGCTGCAGTGTTGCCTCTCAATACGATTTTCTGGAACAACCCTAGCAGACCTGATTAGAACTGGTAGGATTTCAATGTGTTCCAAGTCCAACTCGTATTGGTTTTGAAATCTCCCTCACAGACTGTGGTATGATCTCTCCCCACCTCTCCTTCCATTTGACCTTGTCAGGAAATAACTACGAGACATTTACTACTGGACTGATTGAATTCATACAGCAGTTTGGGAGATTATCTCTGGGGGGGGTTCTTTTGAGGCCTTTTGATTCCCCCTCATTTCCCACGGGCTGCTCTTTGGGTGGTGGGGGGAACTTGTGCTTTGGTGACTTAGTGGGTGGGAAACTTATTCAGAGATACCACTTTGGGGCCCCTCAACGTGGCTCATGGGGATAATCAGTGCGGGGATGAGCATGGGCCTGGGCTAACAATTAAAGAGAGACGCCATCTTGGTTCAGAGACCCAGCGCCATGAGTTTTGTGAGGGAATAGGGTTTTTTTTTCTTTCTTCTTAATTAAACGTACACCATTACATAATTTGGGAATATGGTGTGCTGGAGGTGGGGGTAGCTATCCCAGCCCTTTCCTGGAAGATCTATATTTTGTATACAAAGGGCACAGGACCAGAGGTCTCATACCATATGTGACTCCCCTGACCTTTTCACCCTTTTAGTTGGGACATTGTTCCCTTTAGGGACACAGTTCCCTAATTACTCTGAGTGGGAGATTCTCTCATATAAAAGGGGTAAACTGGCAGGGCATCTTGTTCCTGCCTTGTGTTCACTTTTGATCTTTGCCCTCCGATGTTTGAGAGGACAGTTAAAGGTTTCTTTGTTACATATGATGTTACATTGTTCTAGTTACTCTTCTTTCTGGCTTTTCTGGTCTTTTTCTTCTTTCTCTTTTTCCTTGATAAGAGAGGCTTTACGTGACGCTTTATGCTGTGGAAAGGTTTATATACCAGTACCTGTTCTAATAAGATTTACCATATTATATATATTACCATGGCTACTCTAACGCTATGCTCCCTGAATGTAAAAGGGATCAATAATGTTAAGCGCTCAAACATTTTGGCAGAATTACAAAGAGAGAAATGTGACATTGCCTGTTTGCAAGAAACCAAACTGTCGAACCAGGAACATTTAAAGGTGCGTAGGTCCTGGGTGGGTACGATTTGCTCAGATAAGCACCCGCATTCAAAGAAAGCAAGGGTGGCCCTGTTGTTCCATAGGGGTCTGCCATTCCAGATTCAGAAGGTGGCTAAGGCAGGAGCGGGCTACTTCTTAATAGTGACCGGAAATTATGGGGTAGAATTTTACATCTGGTGGTGGTTTACGCACCCACCCCCCGGAGAATTCTTTAGAAATTTATTCAATGATTTGGCCAGATTGCCCTCTGGCCAAATTATTTGCATGGGGAACTGGAATTGTGTAGAGGACATTAACATGGACAGAAGTCCTGGTAAGAGCCCGGGCTCTAAAGCTTGCTCCCGACTATTAAAGTCGCTTTGTTTGGAGGCGGGGATGGCAGACCCTTGGAGGAATCTTAATCCAACTGTCAGGAACTATACCTTTTTTTTCTCCAGCCTCGAGGTCATAGTCAAGACTGGACCACTTTTATACGCAGCGTGGGCTGCTTCACACCTTCTATGGGGTCAGTATTCTCCCCACAACCATCACGGACCACGCAATGATCAGGGCTGATTTACGCTGGGGGATATTGGGAGGAAAGGATGCTAGAGATTTGACCCGGGACTGGTCAATGATAAACAATATATCACCTTGACCAAACAGGTTATCCAGCACTATTTGGAGGAAAATAGCGAACAAGACTCACAGCCTAAATGTTTATGGGATGCATTGAAAGCAGTCATCCGTGGGCACACTATAGCTTTTGCCTCTCACAAAAACAAACAACATAGGGCTAGAATTCAGGAAGTCTTAAATAAAACCCATGATCTAGAAGTGGAGCATAAATGCACCAGAGCAGAATATATCCTCAAAACACTAAGAGGAGCTAGAGCAGATTATGACTCCCTCTTAAAGCGGCATATGGAGAATGTGCTGAGGTATACAGGCAGAGGTATTACGAAAGGGGGGAGAGGGTGGGCAAATTATTGGCACTGCAACTTTGGAAACGAGAGGCTGAGAGATCATAGCCCATATTTGCCTTGTTTCTCCAGACTCCCCGGATAAGACCCAACCTACTGACATAGCAGCTGAATTTCATAAATTCTTTCAGCAACTTTATACCAAGGAGAGGGTCCAGGACCATGCTGATAAGGTAAATGAGTTCCTTAGCAAAACTGATCTCCCTACGCTCTCTTCCAAACAAGGGGAAGGACTGGAGGCGTCCTTCTCCACTGGGAGGTGCAGCAGGTGATTAAGTCCTTACAATCAGGCAGGGCCCCTGGTCCAGATAGTTTCACTTATTTTACAAATGTTTCACTAAAGAGCTGCCCCCTCTCCTCACCAGGGTTTGTAATGTGGCACAGGAGCCTGGGGCCTTGCCTGATACATGGAATGAAGCCCTGATTTCAGTACTCCCCATACCGGGGAAGAATCTTACCCAGTGCTCTAGCTATAGACCAATATCACTATTAAACCAGGATGAAAAAATATTTGCAAAAATGGTGGGCGTAAGGCTCCAGACAATTATCTCTGATTTGGTACATACTGATCAGACAGGCTTCATCCCTGGTCAACATTTACAAGACAACATTCTCCTTTGGCTGAATGTTCTCTCCATGGCTGACTCTCCCCCAGTTGGGCAACTTAGGGCAGTGCTGTCACTTGATGCCGAAAAGGCCTTTGATCACCTGGATTGGCAGTATTTAGATCTCACCTTGGGGAGGTTCGGCTTTGGAGAAAAATTCAGGATCTGGATTTTTAATTTATATAGGGATCCATGTACCAGGGTCCAGGTGAATGGAGTTTTTTCCCCTTCTTTTAAAATTCAGAAGGGGACCAGACAAGGTTGCCCTCTCTCACCTCTTTTGTTTGCTCTGAGCCTGGCACTGATGGCAGCATATATCAGGCAGACAGACGTTTTCCAGGGGGTCCAACTTCAGGGCAATGAAGTTAAAATTTCATTATATGTGGATGACACACTCTTATACATTTCTAATCCTGTCATTTCTGTCCCTAGGGTTTCTTAGTTCTTGACAACCTTTGGAGAAATATCCGGGTACAAGGTCAACCTAGGAAAATCAGAAATACTCCCGATTGGGAATTGGAGGGGGGGGCACACCTTCCTGACTTAGGTCAATTAAAATGGAGTACTGCAGGTTTTAAATACTTGGAGATTTGGATCCCCAAGAATCTGCAAGATCTTTATAAACTTAATCATTTAAGGTTACTACAAGAAGTCCAAACTGATTGTAACCGATGGAGGGAGTTACCACTTTCACTTTCAGGCAGAATAAAATGTGTGAGGATGAGCATCCTACCTAGATTTTTATTTGTATTCTCTACCCTCCAACTTAACCCTCCCAGAACATTTTGGAGGGAAATACAATCCACTCTCTCCAAATATATTTGGATGGGTAAGAAACCAAGGGTCACAAGGAAGGTATTGACAGCCCTTAAAGAGGAAGGCAGTATGGGTCTGCCTGATCTGCAAAAGTATTACTGGGCAGCTCAATTACAAGCCCTTTTATCTTGGATGCAGGATTTCCACCCACATTGGGTGGAAGTGGAGACATCCTCTTCCCCAGTTACTAATCTATTTGACTTGTTGTTCCTGTACCCACCCAGATTAACATTTTTAGAATTCAGCAAACCCCTAACTAAAGTAATTAAGCAAACCTTGCAAGAAGCATGCTTCAAATTAAATCTCCCACTCATAATAGGCCCTTCCACTAATATTATTTGCTGTAAGGATTTTGTCCCTCTTAAGTGGGACCTGGCATTTTATCACTGGGCAAAATATGGTTTGCAAAAGGTGGGCCAATTTTTTGTTGGTAATTAGTTGAAATCCTTTCATCAGTTATAGATGGAACTTGGCCTCCCTCAAATAGATTTTATTTGTTTTCTTCGCCTTAGGCATTATCTTAACACAATAGGAGCCATTCAAATGGTAAATACTCCTGGGAACTTCCTCCGAGAATGTATCCTGACCTTATCTTCTGCACAAGGTCCCAGGCATTCAATCTGTATTTTGGTACAGTGTATGAATGTGGCTTAGAAAGATCAGATGGTTAGAATTAAAGAGGCCTGGCAGGCCGAGTTGGGAATCATATTATCTCATGAAGAATGGTCTAGCATTTGGAATGGTATCCATCTATCCACGGCATCCCTGATATGGAGAGATTTTCGCTGGAAGTGGGTGGTCAGGTATTTCAGACCTCCAGTAGTCACTAAACATTTTGGGCAACATAACTCTGATCTCTGTTGGAGAAATTGCCAATCTGCTGGTACTTACTCTCACATTTTTTGGCAATTTGAATTGGTGGTGGACTTCTGGGATGACATTCATGGAGTGGTGGTGGGGATCTTTGACACCCCTTTTCCAAAGCTTGCACAATATTGGCTTTTTGCCCTCGCCCCCCCCAGGTTTGAAATCTATGCCACAACAATATTTATTTTATATTTTGTGGCGGCAGCTCTTAAGGCATTTACCCGATGCTGTCTTACTCCCAGCAGCCCTTCAGTACAGTCCTGGTATGAAATATGTACCAGGACTTTGGAGATGGAAAATCTGACGGCCAAGCTTAGGCTGTCTGTGGAAAGATTTAAAGCGAGATGGTTACCATTTTTTCATTATATGGCTTCTAAAGAAAACAAACACGTGTTGGAAGTGTTAGCTATATACTTATAAGATGTGTATTTGACTATGGGACAGGTTGGACCATTGAGCAATATGTGGTATGAAGAAATCATGCCTCTCTATTTCTCTTTTTCTCTCTTTTTCTTTTCCTTTTCTCCTCTTTTATTGTTCTATTAAATATATAGTTTGTGACTGATGTTTTTCCTTCTTTAAATTGTGTATGTGCTGAATATAAGTTTTTGTAACCGTGTGTGACAGATAAAATTTCAATACATTTCTATTTCCAAAAAAAAAAAAAAAAAGAAATCCATGTTGCCACCACCACTGGATATACATGGAAGCTCTCAGAGCTCAGTACACCTTTCTTGGTAAATACAGTAAATACAAATTTAGTTGAAGTATACTCTTTAAAGCTGGCATTTGATACTCTGGTATGTACTGTGGTACATTATTGCAAATATTTTACCAGGAGAGACATACTGAGCTGGTAGCAGCTTGTTTCCAGATGAATCCTGGGGGAAGGGGGAAGGATTGAGAGCAACAGTGCAGTTACAAGACAAAATTACAAAGTAAACAGAGAATACAATACTGTACTATATACACAGATACAAAAATGAACAATTACATATGCAGTGCTTTTGAGTAATAAAAATATATTAACAGTAAAGCAGTAAAACAGTTAAGGAGGCAGTATACCGCAGTGGTCTAAGGCTCTGAGCTGCAAATCTGGTGATATCCAGCAGACCAGACCTGGGTTTGAATCCCACAGCTTCCACTTGCATACTGTGTGACCCTGAGCAAGTCACTTAACCTCCTTGTGCTCCCAGGTCGCTCCTGTAAAAAAGCTTTCAGCTTAGTGTGCTATACCTGGCTAAACAGCTAAATAAAAAAATAAAAAAAAAGGTTGCATGCAATAATGCCATACTAAATATTAGGGAAAGGATAAAACTGTGGGTGGGGGGTAGTAATGATACATGCATGGTGCATGACTGAAGAGGGTGAGAAAAAGCCCATGGCCTAGCATTAAGAGCAACTGCAGGAGTCAGTAGTGAAATCACAGAGTAGAGATTTCAGACCATGATGGAAAAAGAGCAGAGCAGACTGAAGGGGGGGGTGAGAACACCAGAGTTTGGAGACACGGAAGGAGAAGGCAGCTTGCTCAGAAGAGGATTTCATCAGGGGAGAGAGTAGATGGTAATAGTAGGAGATGTGGGGGGGTGGTAAGAGGGGAGGGATCCAAGCCAGAATTTAGAGATAACGGAGGCACAGTGAGCAAGGAACCTGGTGTCTAGGGAAAGGGAGGAGAACAAAGAACAGTAGTTGGTGAGTGCAAAGGAGACTGGCAAGAGAGAAACTACAGAGGTAGTGGAAAGAGTGAGTCCAGTCTGGCCAAGGTGGATTGGGGAGCCACACTGTAAGGAAAGGTCGCCATACTCAAAGATCAGGAGTTTCGTGTTTCGTCTTTGAGATGTTCTCTCCATGGGCAGGAAGTGGAATACTCCTCCTATTTCTGTAAAGTACACCGAGTTTGTGGTGGAGCTTCAGGAGGATGGCATCCATGTGAACAAAAATTGAGGGATTGTCTAGTAAGGAGGAGACATCCTTTAAGTGCACACCATCAAGAGGAAGGAAGGGGGGAGTGGGCTGAGTCGAGCGAGCCTCTACCTAGTGTCAGAAGTCACAGAGACCATTTTCCTTGCAATGAGGGACAGTTAATTGGCTAAGAACCAGCACTGAACATTGTTAAAGTACAGATGGAGCCAAGATGTAGGATTGACAGCAGAGGACCCAGAGGCATAGAGAACTGTGTCACCTGCATGGATGTGAGTTGACCCAGAAGAGTAAGCAGTGGGTAGACCATTCAAAAAGATGAAGAAAAGGATTAAACCAAGGATGGACCCTTGGGGGATGCTTGAGTAGACAGAGAGTTGGGGGTTGGGGGAGAGGAATCTCCAACTCAGACAGCTTGCAATCTGCCTTCAGTGCAGGAGTGGTACTATCCAACAAAGGGGGCAGACAGGTGAACTGTCTTTAGCTTGTCGAGGAATATGGGTTGGGCAACAGTGTCAAAGGCTTTGGTCAAGTTAACAAAGATAGCAGAGGTGATGAAGCCCTGATCCATGCCTGAAAAAAGTGAATAAACACAAAGAAGGGGGTTGAATGAGGAGGTGACTGACACACATCCCAGAACTGTGCTGTGGGCCCCACTGCTCTGGTAAGACTGATAATTGTATCCAAGGCTATCTTTGGTGAAACCTTTCTTGTCCCTTTCCTTGTACTTGAACATGCCATCTCAGTTGTCATGGCACTAAGCCTTGCAAATTATACATTCACTGCTCTTCTGCATTCAGTGGGGATTTATTGTAAGGGCTGGACATAAGACTAGTCATCAATTCCCCAATCATCTCTTTGAAATGACTGAGAAACAATTAGGAGTATCCCTAAAGAAGCAAATACAAGATCTTAGCTCCACCCCATGTGTGTTTTAAATATCTGAAAAAGAGTCTGGAGTAACCCATAAGAAATAAACACTGGTTGTTAGCCATCATATTTATCACATTAAATGTGCAGTGTAGTTTGTGTTCAACAACTTATGCAATGAGTTGCTAATGAGCTGATAAAAGAATGGAATTCACAAGGCAGCACTGCAAACAACTTCTGCTGGGCTCCTTTCCTAAAATTAATATAAAGGAATTCCATTCAAGCTAGCAACTCAAAAACAACTCCCTATATACAGGATCCAGCTGCTGCCAAGTGACTGGCAACTCCTCCTTGTCAAAAAAAATACCACGTGGAAGCTACACTGTGGACCTGAGAATATATTCTGAAAATAAACATTTCAATGAGTAGGGTTGGCAAACCGAATATAAACCATTCTTTAAAACGTCAGGAAACCAAAATGTATGACCTGTTATAACAAGAATATGAGGATGTAATTCTTCACCTCAGCCGAGATAAATCTTGGTCTCAGCCAATACAGATACAAATACAGTAGTCCTTTGGTAAGATATTTTTTAGTGTCCCTGCTCAAAACAGCAGTGCACAAAATGGTGAAAATTTTGACCCATACCTTTTTATTTTAGATTGCCCCTTTATCTCCTGGCTTGTAAGATTCCTCCCACCCCCACATCCATCCCTGTTTTGAGTCTGCATCTGTATTTTTCCAAAGACTTGGTAAATTAATGGAAACCCTGCTAAAGGAAAGGCTGGTAACCCAATGGGCTGCGAGACCACAGGCAGCATGGATTCATGGAGGAAGGTCATGCCAGGTGAATATGATTGATTTCTTTGATTGGGTGACCATGGAAATAGATCAGGGGACAGCAGTGGACATATATCTGGACAGTCTAGCACGGCCTTCAACACTGTGCCACACAGGATACTGATCAAGAAATTGAGCAGCCTAGGGTGGGATCCAAAGTGGTGAACTGGGTTAGAAACTGGTTAGCGGATATTAGGGTTCCTAGATCTACAGGGATTACAGTATTTTACAGGAAAATTGAGCCATCTACAAGGAATTGCTCCCATAGACTTTCATTGGTCATACTGGAAAACAGAGCAAGTTGGCTTCAATGGGAAATACTGTAATCTACAGGAAAACACATGAAACTAGCCCTGGAGGTACAGGGAAAATGATAAATCAATATGGGAGCACTACGATATGCAATGGAAGGCAGTGGTTAATGGCACTCATTCTAATGATGGAAAAGTGACCAGCAGGGTGCTACAGGGACCAGTCCTCTTCAATGTCTTCATAAGTAACACTGCAGAAGAACTGGAAGGGGAGGTATGCCTTTTTGCAGATGATATCAAAATCTGTATAGGGTGGGCACTCAGGACAGGGTGGAGAGAACACGCAGGGATCTTGAGAAACTTGAGGAGTGATCAAAGTTGTGACAGTTAAGGTTCAAAGCCAAAAAGTGAAAAATCATGTACCTGGGGCATAGGAACCCAGGAGCTGAGTACAGGATGGGGGTGAGGGGGTGCTCACAATCACGAAGCAGGAAAGGGACCTTGGGATTATCACAACTGATGACCTCCAAGCACGAGGAAGGAGGTGGTATGTCTACTGTATCACTCACTGGTGAGACACCCCCCCTTCAGAGTATGGTGTCCAATTCTAGAGGCCACAGCTCAAAAAGGAAATAGGCAGAGTGGAGGCAGTCCAGATGAGGGCAACTAAAATTTTACAGGGGTTACATCAAAGCCCTATGACAAGAGACTGAGGGATCTCAACATGTACACCCTGGAAGAGTGAGAGGGGACATGCTAGAGATCTACAAGTACCTCACAGAGGTGGACAGAGTTCTGGAGTGGAGCCTCTTTTAAATGAGAAAGCACCACGACCAGGGGTCATGTGAAGAAGATGGAGGAGAGAGGAGTCTAAGAGGGATATAAGGAAGTGCTACTTCACTGAAAGCATGGGAGACACCTGGAGCAGATGTGGTAGAGGTGAAAACAGTTGAGGGCTTCAAGCATGCATGGGATAGATATAGAGGGATATTAGTACATAGGCAATGAGGAGGGAGTGTAGCTAGAGACCTGTTAGGGTATGTGGAGAAGGACAAGGCGGGACCATCTGGGTAGACTGGATGGGCCAAGTTGTCCTTTTCTGCTGAAAAATTATATGTTTCTATGTTTAAAGGCATGCTCTCTATAGCCTGGCTTTTAAAGGTGTGCTCTCTACAGCCTGGCTCTCCCAGATTTTCCTCACTAGTCTCAATTATTTTAAACAGCCAGGACCTGGATTTTCAAATCTTTAGATGCAGAACCTGCATCAGTTGTTCTGTCGCAGCCACATCACCACAAGTGTACCAAAATGTTTGCATGTACATTTCAATGCATTTGCATCACTTTGTAGCAGAAAAATGACCACTACAGTTTTTTTCTTCTTCTACAGATTATTACATGGAGAGGGTAGTGGAAGGGTGGAATAGGCTGCCAGAGGAGGTGGTCTGTGCAAAAATGGTGTGGGGGGGCTCCAAAAGTGGGTGGGATAAGGTTAGGGGACATGTAGAGTGACTGGGAGGGGGAGCGGAAGGCCATGGAAGCAGTATAGCGCAGTGGTTTAAGGCTCTGAGCTGCAAACCTGGAGGCCTGGGTTTCAATCTCATAACCCTCACTTGCATACTGTGTGACCCTGAGCAAGTCACTTAACTTCCCTTGTGCTCCCAGGTCGCTCCTGTAAACAAGCTTCAGCTTAGTGTGTTTCTCCTGGTTTAAATAAATAAATAAACACTAAGGTACATGTGTTGCAACATCAGGCAGACATAACGCACTGGTGAATTTCTCTGTTTGTATGTTTCCAGTAGTGTCAGCGTTCACTTAATATGTTTGCGATGCAAGTCCAAAAATGACAAGAGTTGAAATCTGGGCATAATTTCAGTTCCATGGAAGCCAAAAGCTGTTTTTTTGTTCTTTTTAACCTGCCTGACTTAGGCACTTTTGAAAAAGGGCATTTGTACTCAAAGGTCCTCCTAACACAAAAAAATAAACCAACAAATAAATAAACAAACAAAAAAATAAACCAACAAATAAATAAATAAATGAACCAACAAATAAATAAATAAATAAACAAACCAACAAATAAATAAACTAAAATACTGACTACCAAGGTTTGGGAGTTGTTATTTTAAGAGATAGACAATTTTATGGGAATTGATTATAAAATATTACTCCCAGGATATCATTTATTAAAAAAAAAAGATTATGCATATGTTTTATTTATCAATTTACCCAGCTGAGATGTAACACCTTCTTTCCACTATGGTCCTGCCATCTCTGCAGCTTGGAGGACTGAAGCACTGGGATGTTAAGTGACTTGTCCAAGGTCACACAGTCAGCTTTGGCTCTAGCACGGTTTGAGCCTGTGTACTCCCAAGTTCCCAAGTCAGTGCTTGAACTATTAAACCACTTCCCTGCCAGAAAAAGTGGATGTCATCTCATTTTCTTTTTCTCCTTTCAGGAGTTGAGTACCCCCGACCACAATATTTTGGAAGTTTTGACTCTGTTTTTGTAAGTCAGATCTACTCTGGTACCTCCAACACAGAGTTAACTGAAGCCCATAGAACAGTATATGGCAAAATACTATTAAGCAATAGTGCATGTTAATAGTGACAGTCCCAGGATTTTGAATGCATGCAACTGTGGTGTTGGGATTCAGTTGCTTGCCCTTGAGGATTAACCAACCCCTCCCCCCAAAAAAAACTAATCAAAAGCAGTCCAAGAAGGGCAGGGCTACACAGAGAGAGGGAAACAATTATTGCACTAGGTGAAATTCAGTATCAAAATGCTTACTTTATTTCATGCAAAACAAACAGCAGGTACAGCCTCAGATGAAGGCTACCCATCCCAATGCTTCATTTTTTTTAACTTCCTGATGGGGCATGTCTTGCAATTGTTACAGTCAATAACATAGTCCAACTCTAGTGGTGTCGCAAAGAAACTTTGAAACTAGGCAATATGTGAGTTGTACTACACCCTTTGTTATATATGTCATTTGGTGCAGCTGTAGCAAACTCTCTGTGGGATGAACCATATGCCCACGCAGGGAAAGGCTCCAGGAGTATGTCAGGAGCATAATAAAAGGCAACGAGGAGTCTCCAGTGGGGGCGCACTTTAGACTGGCACACAGTTCAGATCCCAGGTGACTTAAGTTTATGGGGTTGGAGTGGATCACACAACCACACAGGGGAGGTTGCAGATATAAAAAAAATTGCTTCAGACAAAGAACAGATGGATCTTTGTCCTGGGAAATTTTTAAATCAAATTGCCTTAACGATGAATGGGATTTAAAACCCAAGACATCAGATTCAGATCACATTAACTATCCATCTTAGCTCATTATCATTTAAAAACCAGGTTGCATTTTGTAATTTTTCTAAACAGAGATCTGGACCCCTAACTAATACTGTATGCACCTGGGAGAATTTCGTTCATCCCCTCACCCCCCCAACCTTTTATCTGAAGCTATGAGGCTCTGTATACTCACTGCATCATCGGTTGATGCGGGTGGGCTATTTAGCCCTGTCCCCACTCAACATTTTCACCTACATTTTTTATTCTTTTTTAGATTGTCCCATATGTCCTGTCTTGTGATATACCTACTCCTATTCTAAATGTTTATACCACTTTTCTTACATTTGAAATAATAACATGGGTACTCTTTATAATATTGCTTTCCACAAGTTTTCAGCGGTATTCTCAGTGTTTTTAAGCACCATTGATTTAACATCCCTTTTACTGTGACTAAAATGAACTAGCTGGCAGAAGACACTACTGCCTAACTTTATGGAATGATGAGCATGCAAAAACAGTGGTGAATAATGGTGAGAATGTCTGAGTGGCAATGTTAAAAGGAATGCTCTTTTTATTGTTTCAAACATAAAAAAGCATGATAAAGCAGACTCAAAATGGAGAATAAAGAGCACCTCACAAGACAGGAGAGAGGGGCAAGCAGTAGGTCAAACTTTTTCCCGTAACATGCACTATTGCATTATGTAAATAGACACATCTGTCTTTAAGCGATTGATGGTGGGGGGTCTCCTCACTTATCTAGGTTTTTCTCTCTGTGTCACAAACGCACCCATACCTCTCATTTTTTTGAATTTTATTTTTATTGGTTTTCAGTTTTCACAATACCTGTATTATTTTATGAACATAATACAGAAAAACTTTTTACACACATAAGACAAATACAATAGAAATTCCAGTAAGATTATACAAGTCTATAAATAGAGTATTGTCATACAGTTTAGAGTACAATCTTGATTTATTATAATCATTTATTTTATATGTTTTTACTTACTCTATTTTCTTTTCATTAATATATTAAAAAAAGCACTGATGAGTAAAAGAAAGGAAAAGGGGAGAGTGAACATTACTACATAGACTGTCAGTTAAACCACATCAGTTCTAATTTATTATAGCTAGAGGGTATTTCCAGGTAAATCTTTTATACTTTTTGAGTTAGTAGCCGATGTACAAGAGGCAGGGTAGGGGTGAACAAGGAGATATACATTTTATACAAACAGTTTATCACATCAGGGGAAGCTGCAGACCCACTCAGATTGTTGTTTTTTTTGTTTTGTTTTGTTTTTAAAAAAAGTGTGGCGATTCTCTATATTTTCTCCTTATAAAGTTCCCATCTGGTCCATCTATTATTATACTGTTCTCTTTTCTGATTAACATTATATGTTATTCTCTCCATCTGTTGAATTTGGTTTACAGTTTCTAGCCACTCTTGCACTAGAGGAGAGAACTGCTGTAACCATTTTTTTGTTATAGTGCTTAAGGCTGCTACTGTTAGGATAGCCCATAAATATTGTGTTGCCTTATTCTTAATCTCTTGAGGGTATAATCCTAGTATGCAGTGTTCAGGGCCAACACCCACTGTAAACCCAAAGAGTTCAATTAAGCTTTTAATGATTTGAGACCAAAATCCTTGAACTCCAGGGCAATCCCAAAATATGTGTGCCTGATCAGCGTTATCCTGCCCACAGTGCCTCCACCAATGACCCTGTGCTTTTAATCCCATTCTGCTTAACTTCATTGGTGTATAGAAAAATCTAACCCCTATTTTCCAGGCATATTCTTGCCAGCCCAGGGAGGATGTTGTTTTCCATATATTATGGAATATTACTGCCAACCTCTGCAAGTTCAGTACTATGCCCAATTCTCCCTCCCATTTCCTTTGTATATATTGAACATTATGTGCTATATCAACAATCTGATGTGCAAATAACATGGTAATCGCACCCTTTCCATGAGTTCCTCCCCAGATTGACTCAAACGCCTGTGGGAAAGGTCTTTCATCTTGCCAAGATAAAGTCTGTCTCATTTTATTAGTTATATAATCTCTTAGCTGGTAGTAATAGAGACGATCCATTACTAGCCACTTGTTTCTGGTACTAAGAGTTTCAGATGGAATCAGGTCAGAACCCCCTAGTGAGTTGCCATGTTGCTCTTATTCCAACTTTCATATGGTCAGCATACCACTTATGTATTGTAGCCAGGGGGTATTCAGAGTCATAACACCACCACCTATATTTCCATAGGCTTTTTGCTGTATAGCCTCTTCTAGTACCCTGTAACCAACCTTGTAAAGTTACTTGAATTGTATACATCTCATAGGTTAATATATTTATCTGAGATGGAGGAGTAAACAGGATGGCTTGCAAAGGTGGACCAGTTACCCTTGATAACTCCATTTGCTTCCAATGCGCATTATACTGAGGGTAAGACCACAGGAGGGCACTCTTCATATGAGATGCTAACCAGTATTCCTGACGACTAGGGCGTGCTCTCCCCCCACTTCGTTTAGGTAGAAGTAATGTTTTTTTTTTAAATCCGTGAGCGAGTTTGAGCCCAAAGAAAAGACATTAATTTTTTTCTGCCAAGTTGTTAATACTTTTTGGGGGATATGACAGGGCACAGCCTGAAAAAGTAAAGGAACCTGGGTAAAATATTGGTTTTTAATATTTGCAATTATGAATAGAAAGGGAAAGGGAGCAAAGACCACCTTTCGAGGTCATCCCTGGCTAACTTCACTAAGGGAGAAAAATTATCTTCAAAAAGATTGTTAGGGCGTGTACCTATATGGACACCTAGATATTTAATAATTGATCAGTCCCACTTCATTGGACAATTGGATTTAAATTCCCTTGGAGTCTGGGTATTAAGCACCAGTACTTCTGTCTTTGCCCAGTTTAGTTTATAACCAGATAATTAGGAATATATTTCGATCTGTTGGAAGACTTTTGGCAATGACTCTTCTGGGTGTGTTAGGTAGAGTACAACGTCATCTGCATGTAACGCGATTTTATGAGTTGTGTTTTCCCATTTCACTCCCTCTATCTCTTTGTTTAATCTTATGCTCTAAGTGAGGGGCTCTCTGTAGAGGGCAAATAAAAGTGGAAAGAGGAGGCACCCCTGACGTGTGCCTCTAGATAACTTAAAAGGTTTGGAGATAAATCCATTAGCTCTTACATAAGCCACTGGTGACATATACATTTTGGTTATTATGTTTAGAAGAGCTTTAGGAAAACTGAAGCCAGCCAGGGAGACCCACAAAAATTCCCAAGACACTTGATCAAAAGCTTTTTCTGCATCCAAGCTCATAATATATGCCGGCTGCTTTTTAATCTGTATAGTCTCAATAATATTGATTGATCTACGGACATTGTCCAAGGTCTGATGGCCTGGGACAAAGTCCGCCTGACCTATATGTATCAATCCTGGTAAGATCCGTTCTATTCGTTTAGCTATAATTCCTGCCATTATTTTATAATCAACATTTAGGATAGAAATAGGGTGGTATGATTCACAATTTGTAGCATCCCTGGCCGGCTTCGGTATCACAGATACTATTGCCTGTGGCCAAGATGGAGGCATCTTATCTTGCTCCTGGAAAAGGTGGTTATATGCCTTACATAATAATGGGGAAACCAGATCTCTAAGTTGTTTAAAAAATTTGCTGGGGCGGCCCATCTGTACCTGGACATTTGCCTGTCTTAATTCTTTTCATTTCTGTTTTCACCTCCATTTCCAAGAAGGGACGACCCAGTACCTCACTCTGAGTTTGAGATAACATGGGAAGCCCCAATGGATCCAGAAACTCTTTAATCTCCTGTCCTGTCGGGTTAGGGCCTCCATTGTATAATTTCTCATAATATGTGCTAAAGGCGTTAGCTATTTCTTCTGTTTTATATTGTAATGTCTGCTTCACTGGATCTTTGATTTTAGAAATAACTGCCTTGCTTTTATGCTGGCGTAATTTACTAGTTAACAATTTTAAAGCCCGTGGCCCTCCCTCATAGAACCTCTGGAATAGGCATATACATTTTTGTTCAATCTGATAATCTAAAATTTTCAAATATTCTTCTTTTAATTTAATTAGGCGTTTCCCCCTTTCTCTATCTACTTTTTGTTGTTGTTGCCACTCCAATTCCCGTATTTGTTCTTGTAGCTCCAATCTCTTCTTTTCCCTCATTTTCTTCAGTCTAGAGGAGACCTCTATAAATTTCCCCCTAATAATAGCCTTTATTGTATCCCATAAAATGCCCAGGGATATTTCAGGGCTTTGATTTGTTTGGACTGCTTGTTCTATATTTTGTGCTATCGTGTCCCTTATTTCTTTAGTTTGTAAAAGGGATGTATTTAATCTCCAAAATGATGATCTTTTTGGTGGGCCTATTCTTAATTTTAGATAGATAGGTGAATGGTCTGATAATGGACTCAAACCTATGTCCGAGGAGAGGCAAGTTCCCAAAGATTCCTTGGGAGTTAAAAAATAATCTAGATGCGTAAAAGTCTGATGGGGGGGCTGAAAAAAAAGTATATTGTCTGGTTTTAGTATTCAAATATCACCATACATTCTTTAAGCCTTTTTCCTCCAATAATTTAGACACTTTATTTGCTAGTCCCCTTTCCCCTTTAGGTGTTCTCGCTGTAGAGTCCAAATTGGAATTTAATCTCAAATTTAAGTGCCCCCCATCACTAAATGCCCCTCTGTCCAGTTCATTATTTTAAGATAAAAGTTCTAGTAAAGTGTAAACTCTGCTCCTGGTGGTGCATATATAGATACTAGGGTTATCTTCCTCCCATCTATAGCTGCTTTGGTGGCTGCAAATCTTCCCTGCTTATCTACCAGCTCAAAATTATTAGAGTGAGGTATAAGTATGGCGGCTCCCCTTCTATGGCCTTACCATATTCAGATCCAATCACTTGTTTATATCCAAATTTCGCTATCTTCCCATATTCTGTTTTGTTCATATGGGTCTCTTGAAGTAGAATTATGTTAGCTTTGGTTTTCTTTATAAAGGACATAGTCCTGGCTCTTTTAATCGGATGTGCTAGCCCATTGACATTATAGGCTAATATTAAAGCTTCCATATTAGCCATGATTTGATAAGATTAATATGGCTTTTAGTTTTTTTACGTTTCTTCCCAGATACCCGCTCTCTGCTATGAGAATCCATATGACAGTCCAAAACTCTCCTTTAACAAACAACAAACAGAAAACATATAGTAAAACTAATCATTGCTTAAATTTCAAAACTTTGTACATTTTGTAGCTTCCACAGTGGAGATCTACCATGTTCCTAGCAGATCTCTATTTGCTCAGCTGTTCTTCTCCAATCTAGGAGCGAGCACTGAGCTGGGGAGTTGGAGTATAAATACCCCTAACTGCACCTCTGCAGCTTTCCCACAGAGCCAGAGATCTAAAAAATGGGCTCTTCTTCACTAAACAGTGGTCTTGTGGTGAAAATAATTGAACTGGGCAGTCTAAATTCAGACTTTACCCAGTTCAACTATATGGAGCTGTCAGGTTGACACCGTACTGATGAAGCTTCCCTATTCACAAGAGAAACTTGCCCCCCCCAATTTTGACCCCTTTTTTTTAAATCCCTCATTCCCTTACAAAAGGGAAGATGGAAGCATCAAGAAAAAGCACCTCAATTGAGTTAAAGCAGCAAAAATGAACAACAGGCTGCAATTAGTTGCTACTTCTATGAACAGAAATGAATCTTAACACTAAAACGTGGCTAAGTTGTGTCCTCTGTATAAAGTTAAAGTCCTTATACTGAATTTTATTCTAATAATAAATAAAAGACATGGCCATTATTTTTACTAGTTAGAGTCCGAACTCTTGTCAGACAGTAGATTTTCTGTCTCAAGATAACTGCCATGTCGAGAGCATAACGTTCATTTCTGATGGTGGAGACCACTCTGATACTTAGGTCCAAAAATCGAGAGCCGAAATCAGCAAGTTATAGGGCAGAACATGCAAATGTACCTGGGGAAGATAGTCAGTCCTGAGTGTCTGTAATCCTCAATTTTTTAATTTCCTGGGATTTCTGTAGTGCTGCTCTAATCGCTGAAAATGGTAGTGTTGGTGTTGCTGCCTGAAAACCTCTTCCTCTTTTCCTTTTACTCAGTGCAATCATCCAGTCCACTGGGGTTTTCATGGATGTGGGTTGTTGGTGTTCTTGTGCTCCTTCCGTGACCATCTCCATCAAGCCTCTTTCCGTCAATGCTTTCCCCACTTCATCTGCTGTGTCACACATTTTAGCACCTTCTGGCCAAAAGATTTGTATCCGTACTGGATAGGGAGTATTGAAACTAATGTATTTAGCTCGAATAATTTATTCTAACTGTTCACTCACCCATTATCATACCCCTGTAAACAGTATACTACAAGACACTTATTTCTTATAGCATCTTTCATGCAAATTGCATCTGAAAATGTGTCACCGTGCAAATAAAAACAAAACATGAAAACTACAGAACAGAATTATACAATACTATAAAATATAAATATATATATATATCATACATGAATATTAAGAAAGAAGGGGAATTATTAAGTGATCAGAGGGGAATAGGGTGATAGAAAAGGACAGGCAAAAGGCTGCTGTCCTTAATGATTATTTTTGTTCAGTTTTCATCAGAGAGAAAGGCAAGCTCTTGCTTAAGTGTGGCATCAAAGCAGCCGATAAGGGGGTCCTGGAGATGAGGCACACAATATGTACAAGCAACAGTGTCCAGAAAGGACTGTTGGCCCTGTAGATTGATAAGGCCCCAGGACCAGATGGGTTGCATCCAAGGATACTCAGAACTGGCAGCAGAACTGACTGAACCCCTGGTGGGAATGCAGTATAGAGGGGGGATGGTTCCAAAGGACTAGAGGGTAGTGACATCATTCTGCTTCATAAGAGAGGGGGCACAGGGAGCAAGTGGCGACCTGCAGACCTGCTAGTCTGACTTCTATAATTGAAAACTTGATAGAGTCACTGGTCAAAGAAGATTGTATGGACTACCTGGAAAGTAATAATCTCCAGAATAATGAACAGCATGGGTTCATAGTAGGGAGGTCCTGTCCGATGAATTGGATAGTTTTCTTTGACTGATTGATGAGTGAATTGGATGGGGACCATGCTGTGGATTTTCTCTACTTCAACTTCAGCAAGGTTTTTGACTCGGTACCCCATAAATGCTTGCTGATGAAGATGGAGGATCTGGGAGCAGTTAAGGATGTGGCTAACTGGTTAGGAAATTGACTAAAGGGGAAGTAGCAGAAGGTTGTGGTCAACACAAATCAGAAGAGAGGGAGGTCACAAATGAGGTGCCACAGGGATCTGTTTTGGGCCTGGTCCTCTTCAATACGCTCACCAGCCACATTGAAGAAAGTATCCGGGGCGCATTGTTTCTCTTCACAGATGACACTAAGCTCTGTAGAAGGGTGGATAGTGACAAGGGAATTACGGAAATGCAGCGTGGCTTACAAAAGCTTATGGTTTGGCAGTTGAAATTCAATGCCAAAAAGAACAAGGTAATCCTCCTAGGGAATAAGAATCCCAGGACAGAGTACTGAACATGGGTGGGGGAGAGGGGGAGACACTTAGCACTATCGCTGAGGAATGTGACCTAGAAGTTATCATCAGTGACACCCTCAAGCAGTTGAGCCAGTACAATATGACCTATAGTAAGGCAAGTAGGACGCTGACATGTATTGGGAGGGGTATTGATAGCAGGAGGAAGGAGGTAATACTACGCTTTTATAGATATTTAGTGAGGCCACACCTCGAGTATTGCACCCAGTGCTGGAGCCCTCACCTCAGAAAAGATAGGGACAGGCTGGAGACTCCACAGTGCAGGGGAACAAAAATGATACAGGACCAACTCGGCAGGTCTTACAAAGAGCAACTCAAGGTAGTGAACCTGTATTCACTGGAAACCAGAGGGGAGAGGGATATATGATAGAGATCAGACCATTAAACAAGGTGAACTGTGAGGAACTATTTAGCTTGAATGCTAGTTCAAGGTCATGAGGGCATGAGTGGAAACTGATGGGAGGGAGTTTCAGGAGGAACATGAGGAAGTAATATTTTACAGAAAGGGTTGTGGAGTCATGGAACAGTCAACCAAACAAAGTGGTAGGCACTAAAGTAGTTGATTGTTTCAAGTGTGATTGGGACTGAGTGAAGGGTATAGTAGCCAGTCGGGGAGACAGAATTAGGACAGAGGCTAGGGCCGGGGGGTCTGGGACCCTGGATGGACAGTAGGTCCCAGGGTTAGATGAGGAACTTGGGCAGAATGAATGGACCACTGGTCTTTTTATTTATTTATTTATTTATTAGCAAATCGGTTTACAACCTTTGAGCCAGGGGCTCATTCTCAAAGGTACCTTGTCACAAAGAGGACAATACAGTACAGACATTCATGTTACAGGATGTAGGATTACATGGAGTTAACATACATGTTTGTAAATAACATGATAGATACAGCAGCAACTACAGTATACAATAGCTCACTTATGGCTGCAGGATATGGGAACATCAAATCAATTGGTGATTGGACCGATATTACCGAGAGACCAGATTGGTTATTGTGGCAACATATAGACTGGAAATACAGCAGTATATTATGGTAAGAGCAGTCAGGAGCAGTGGCAAAATTAACCAGGTTATAGCAGCACATTGTAAATTAACCAGGTTACAGCAGCACATAGTAACACTGCCGGAGGTGAGGTCAACAGAGCAATTTAAGCCAGGTACAGTGACATATAGCAATACTGCAGTTTGAGCAGTCAGCAGAGCAGTGGTAATTCTGCCAGGGGCTATATGTACCCGCATGGGGAAAGGCTAGGCACCAGGGAATAATTACTGTACAGACCATCGTGGTATAAGTATAGAGTGGTCCGGTTTGGATGCTGCCCAGTGGGCATTGTCAGGGCCCAGTGGACATTGTCAGGGCACAGTGGGTAGCGCCTCAGATTATACAGGTGCAGCTTTGTGTGGTGAACAGTTCACTTCTGAGAGCAGTTTTGAATTTGGAGATCGTAGGGGCATCTGTGACGTGGAGTGGGAGTGAGTTGAACCAGGAAGGGGCTCTATGGGGGAAGGACCTCTGACCATGGGAGGTCCTGACTTTTGGTGTCTGGAAGGTAGTCTTGTGGGAAGTACGTGTATAGACCAAGGGTTTGGCTATAGGGAGGGAGGCTGTCAGCCCTGGGGGGGACAGTCCTAGGAGAGTTTTTTTTGCTATTTGGCAAGTTTGGTAATGCAGTCGTTCATCTAGGTTCAGCAGTGTCACCAGCCCGTAGAGCTAGCATGAATGTGTAAACCTAGGGGCCCCAGTGATTAGTCTGCATGCCTTGTTAAGTAACAGGCGGATTTTGTTGAGTGCAGTTGTGTCAGCAGCACCGTAGACTGGGAGTCCATAGTCTACCAGGGATAATATGGAAGATGTTACCGCAAGCCGGAGGGCAGCGGGGGGGGCAGAGCGCTTTTGTAGCGGTATAGGATACCTAGCCACATATTGGCTGCTGAGGCAAGGGCGTCAATGTGGGTATGGTAGTTGAGGGCTGAGTCAAAGGTGACCCCAAGGTACTTGAGTGAGTGTACTTGCTCTAGTGGTTTTTTGGAGCCAGGGAGGATGTGGAGTAGAAAATTGCTGGCTTTGTTTTGGGGGTGGGCAAAGAGCATTGTTTTCATTTTTTTGAGATTTATGATCAGTCTATGCTTTGTGAACCAGGTTTCTGCATCAGTATACGAGAGCTGCAGGGATTCCTGAAGGGAGGTAGGGTTGCGGTGGGAGGCAAAGATGACAGCGTCGTCTGCATACAGCAGCATATTACTGGTGCATTCACTTGGCAGAGTGTTAAGATAGAGTGAGAAGAGTAGAGGTCCCAGGATGGAGCCCTGAGGAACCCCTGAACGGATGGGACATGATTCTGATAGTGTTTCATTAATTTTGACACATTGGGAGTGGGCCGATAGATAGCTGGTGCACCAGGCGAGCGTCCCAGTAGTGAAGCCAGTCTGGTGGAGTGCCCCAGTAAGAGGGGTGGAAAACAGTGTCGAACGCCTTGGAAAGGTCAATGAACACTGCCCCAGCTAGGGAGCCAGAGTCCAGGGATGTGTGTAGGAATGTTGAGAACTCCACTAGTGCTGTGCCTGTGCTGTGTCCTGCCCGGAAACCGTGCTGTTCAGCGCAAAGGATATTGTATTTAGTCAGGTACTCAGTAATCTGTATGGCGACCAGTTTTTCAAGGGCTTTGGAGAGGGGAGGGAGTATAGAGATAGGTCGGTAGTTCCCCGCTGAGGACCTATCACCCCCTTTGTGGATTGGAGTGACAATGGCCATTTTCCACACTGTGGGGAACAGCCCCAGGCAGAGGGATTTATTGAGAAGGCTGGTAAGTGGGACAAGGACCTGGTCCAGTACGCACCTGAGAATGGTGGGGTCTACAGTGGAGTTGCCGTGACTATTGCTCTTTAGTGCACGAATCAGGTGGGGTCTAGCTTCGAGGGTAGTTACTCTACATAGGTAGAAACGAGGGTGCCGGTGATCTGGGGTCGGTAGGGAGGGTGGTGGGTCGAAGAAGTTACTGGGGAGGATAGGGCTGAGGTCCGTGAAGGAGGAGTTGAGGTGATTTGCGATGCCTATTGGGTCAGTAATGTTGGTGCCACCAATATTGAGATGTGATGGGGGAGGGGAGCGTGTGCTCCCATTCAGTTGTTTGATATTGTCCCAAAAGGTTCGGGCACATCCCCAAGAGGAGGTGAGGGTGGCTTGATAGTAGTCGGCCTTGGCTTTTTCGGACAGCCCAGGTGCACTTATTCCGAGTGGCGTTGTAGGCTTGTCTATCAGCCGTCTGGCCTGTTTCTGTTGTGAGGTGCCACAAGTTATCCCTATGTCTAAGTAACTGTAATAAGGCAGGGGTAATCCAGGGCACTTTATGTTTTTTGGTTTTGGTAGCTGAGAGAGGTGCAAAGAGGTCGCAGGCTGTATTAAATGTATGGGAGAAGAAGGCGAGGGCAGTGTCTATATCTGGCGTACGGTGAATGGGCGACCAGTTTGGGCCAGAAATTGCGAGTTCTTCAACTCCCTGGATTTAAACGCCGGCCAGGCGTGTGCTGGGGTGGGTTTTGGAGGTGGTTACCCAATGAAATATGGTTGGGGAATGGTCGCTGAGTGAGTCAGAGAGGATTTGGATGCCCAGGATTTTTTAGGGGGTTGGTGATGATGACATCAAGGAGGAGCTGGTACCTCTCTTAGGGTTTACTCTTGTGGGTTTGGAGACTAGCTGTGTCATATCAATGGCAGCAAAGGAGTCCCGGTGATGGTGGAGGTGGGGCTGAGCCAGTTAACATTGAGGTCACCCACAAGGACTTGATCAGCCCTATGTGGGATGGTGGTAAGATAGTCAATTAAGGATGATGTAGCTGAGTTTTGGTTCTTAGGTGAAATGTAGGCAGAGGTGAGATACAGGGGCCTAGTGGGGTCTGGAGTGAGTTTAAGGGTGAGGGCCTGTGCCCCACCTGCCAGAGCTGGGGCAGGGAGTGCTTGACCAGTGAGAGAATCCCTTTATATAGATCAAGAGCTACTCCCCATGCTGCTTGCCTTACACAATGCTCTCGTCAAAGGGTGTAGCCAGGGAGGGTGATGAAGGAGTCAGGAGTGGACTTTGATAGCCAGGTTTCCACCAGTGCAATGATGTCAGGTTTGTGCAGCGTGACCCAGCATCGGAGGGTGTCAAGTTTGTTCAAGATGTTGCATATATTCATGGAGGCAATACTCAGACCAGGGGGCCCACCTGATGGGCAGGTCAGGGAGGGGCCTGGGTTAGTATGTATTTTCTGCCATCACTATATATGTTTCTATGTTTCCATGATATTTTACGTATTAGATACAAGTAAGTTATAACATCATGGGATTTGATGTCACAACAGCCATGTTTACACAGCTGCAGTGTTTTTCTTTCTTTGCCACTCCTTTCCCACTGTGCTGTGCACTTCACCAATGTTTTCGGTTTAAACTTCTGGCTCTTACAGTGTTACAGGTCACACTGCAGTGGGGCAGGACATTCCGTGGGGTGGGTTTGGACATTGGGGAGACAGCTAGGACTGGTCCTATTCAACATCTTCATCACTGACATTGCGCAGGACCTAGAAGACAGAATTTCACTGTTCGCTGATAGTGGATCAAGCGCAGAAGAGAGTTCGAAGTGCAGCTTGATGTGCTTGATCCGCTACATGCACTCACTCCTGAATTGGAGCCAAAAATGGATCTGGAGTGCTCTTAATGTGCTCCAGTAAGTGTCCACACCATCATACGAACATACGAAATTTGCCAGCAGATAAAGGCCTAGAGGTCTATTAAGTCTGCTCGAATGTGCAGCTAGCACCCCTTATTCTGCAGCTGCCCCTGCCTTCCACCCTTCCCCTTCATTAACCCTCCCCCTTGTCCTGTCCCATCCTCGTTTGAAGCAGTCCACTGTTCTACTGCATACCACTTCAGGAGGTAACGATTCCACCCAGCCACCACCCTCTCTGTAAAAAAGTGTCTCCTCATCTCCCTCCTGAACCTTCCTCGCTCCAGTCTCATATCATGGTCCCTGGTGTCCCTCCCCTCCCTTACTTTGAACAGCCCCTCTGTACTTGTCTTGTTTATTCCTTCCATGTATTTAAAGGTTTCAATCATGTCACCCCTGTCTCTCCTCTCCTCCAGCGAGTACATGTTCAACTCCTTCAACCTCCTCATCAACGGGTTGATGCGCTGCAAACACAGTGGTGTAAATGAGCCTTTACATAGTCAGCTAAATGGAAAGGAAATGCTCATGAGAGAAAGAGAGTGAGACTGAAAGTGAAAGAAAGTGAAAGAGAGAGAGAGAGAAAGAATTAACCACGGAAACCAAAAGAGAAAATGTTTTTGATTCCTGAAAATATGCATTTATTCTCCAATGTACTGGCCTGGTTGCCAAAAACAAAATACCTAACTAAATAAATGAGATTTAGAAAACAAGAACAGAGCACAAAACTGAATACCTTTACAAAAGACTAAAACAAGACCACCACAAGTAGGGAAAGCAGTACACGGGATCCATTGTGGTTTGCTTTCTTTATTTAAAATTTGGTAAATCCATCAGCATAAAGCCAGTTTTCATAAATGATCAGATATGACAGTTTAGACAAAGGTTTACAATATAAATAAACATTAAACAATGAAGTGTAGAAAAAATTACAATACAGACAACCAGAAGCCTAGGCCTTGTGCCCCCTAGGATATAGAAGCTATTCACTCCTTATGAGTCTAATCGCCAGACTAGAAGCTCTGAAAGTATGATTTTCAGCATTCCCCATGCCTGTACCACACTTGGGCAAAGGTCTTTTGCACACTAAGCTTCTAAATGGCTTATTTATTTATTTGTTTATTTCAGTATTCAGAAAACCATTTGAGCTCAGAGCTCTTTACATAGGTTCCACGTCAGGACATTTCAGTACAACAGGTAGGTGAAATTATACAAAGGATTGCAGAAATACAAAGGTAAACAAACAGGATTACATATCAAACACAGTACAGGTCACAGGAAAACAGACAATTTACAGTGCCCAATGGTGGAAACAGTCAGTTGTTGGCAAGCAAGAGGTTGTTTGGAGTGTTGCTACAGTAAGTGCTAGAGAAAAAAATAAAAAGGGGGTGAAGAGGAGGAACCCAAGTGCAATGTGCAAAAGGAGAGTGTAATATCAGTAAAGCAGTAGGGATCGGAGGGAGGTGGCTAGATTGGAGGCAGAGGGAGAAGGTGCTAGGGGTGTGTGTGTGTGTGTGGGCAGCAGGAGGGCTTACTCAGGGGAGAGAGGGAAGGGTTGAGGGGCAGGAGATGGAATTAGTGATGGGGGGTGGAAAGGTGGTGCTAGCGATTGCAGGCACATCGAGATTCATGTATCATAAGGAGCTTCAAGTTCATTTTGAAAGTACCCAGTGTGGGCAGGCAGGCAATGTTCTCCTGGAGGGAGTTGAACCACAGTGGCGCATGGTAAGCAAAGGACCTTTGTCCTTGAGATGTTCGACATTTCGGAGTTAGGAAGGACTGGTGTTCAGAGTTTTGGGTATGCCGTGGATTACTGCTGGGAACCAGAAGTTGTTGGACCCCTGGTGGTAGCTGACCAAAGCAGATCTTTTTGGCCAGAAGGCAGGATTGATATTTTAGTCGGCCATTGAGCGTGAGCCAGTGTGCCCTGGCATAGAGATCACAGGTGTGAATCAGTCGATGCACACCTAAAGTGAGCCAGCAGGCTTTGTTGAGTGCAGTTGTTATGTGCTGGAGAGCAGTATCTGTGGCAGAACCATATATAGGCAGCCCGTAGTCCACCAGGGAGCCCACAGAACTGTGAATAGCTATGCTGAGGGCTTCAGGGGAGAGGCTATGCTTGTGACAATAAAGTTGCCCTATGTGCTTGTTGATAGCTTTGGCTGTGTTGTCAATGTGGAGAGTATAGGACAGAGTTGTCAGTAGTGATACCGAGGTATTTAAAGTGTTGAACAAGTTCAAGGGAAACCCCACCACTATTGCATATTGATAGTGGGTAGTTTTTGTGTTTGTTTAGAGAGCTGGAAAACAGCACGTTTTTTGTTTTCTTGTAGTTCATTATCAATTTATGACCTTTGAACCACTTCTGTACACTGGTGAAGTCACTCCATAGTTGCTGCTCAAGGGCACTGGGGTCTGAGCCATTTGAGAAGACAACTGCATCATCTGCATAAAGGAGGATGCGGCCTTGACTGGCTTGCTGGAGGCAATTCAAGAATAAGCTGAATAGGAGGGGACCCAGTATTGACCCCTGTGGAATGCCTGAGCAGACAGGTTTGCTGTCTGAGAGGACAGTACCTATCCTGACTTGCTGGGAGCGGCAATGCAGGTAACTGTGGAACTATGCAACCACCTCGGTGGCTTAACACTTTTCCTCCAGACATCTCCTCCATGGGTAAAATAGGCCCCTTTAAAAGAAAGCATAGAAATTACCTTATTGAGAAATCCAGCTGTGACTGCTTTCTATAATCTCTTCTCCCATAGTATCTGTTTGGATCTTATATAACCTTTTACCATTAGGTCTCTTTCCCCAGACTCCCAGCTCCCCCATCCCCCGGGCCGGTTAGGCACTCTCGTATGCCTGTCACCAAACTGCCCTGACTCTGTCCTTTCCTATCTCCTTGCTATCCTCTGACAACACCTACTAGGCTGGAAAATCCTCCCCTGTCTAGTACTTTCCTATAGTTAGCCCTGTTCTTGTTAGCTTTAAAGTCGGTATTCACTGGTCCCTACTGACATTCATACAATTGTTCTTCCGGAGTGTATATGCTGTATATGTATATTGCTGTTTACCGAATTACTGTAACATATTTGTTTTGTCTCAACTCTGACATGGAACCTATGTAACGAGCTTGTTCTCAACGGTGTTAATCCAAGATAATAAATAAAAATAAATAAACCACAAATTAATATACAATACATTACACACAACTCATATCAAACATATAATACAAAACATGATTTACATTATGATTATTATTATTATAGAAAGGGCTTTATATAAGCAATAAGGCATGACATTTGATTAATAGTACTGTCATGACCGTACATCCATGGGCATAGTATGACATGAGGCCATAGACCAAGTGCATTCAGTCCTTGGAAATGTGTGGTTTGCCACAGTGCTTATTAAAAGGGTCTGTGAGCAACATTTTAAAAGAAAAAAAAAAACTTTCAAAATAAAAAAACTTTACCCCTTGGCAGTACTGCCAGCACACATGGGTTCCGGGCAACTAGGATGCAGCAATTTACCCCACCCATTTTATAAAATCAGCAGACAGCTCAACCCTGAGTAGTCACTGAAGTGCAGCCCCCTCCCGGGGGTGGAACACAGCAGCCATTCAGTGCCTCCACACTTCACAGTAATGTCCCATTCCTTGTGCCCAAATCATGTGAGCTGACTGATCATGCACAATGCAGATGTTTCAACTCAGTGGGCCTATCCTGCATCAATAATTTTAATAAATAATACAGTAAACTTCATGAGTAAGGGAGAGTGAAAGGCGTAGTCAAATAAAAAGCAAATAGATTGGCAAGCTTTCTAGACTTGCCAAGCTTCAGGTTTAAATTTTAGCTGTGACCTTCTGCCAAGCCAAATTAATAAACAGAAACGAAAGCTCATTTGCTCCTCGAGGGACTTAACTGGTATTCGTCAGATTTCAAACCACTCTTGCTCAAGCTAATAATTTGACTCTTGTTAGAGCAATCACTTTCATGATGTTTGCAGGTCATGTTTTGATCAAAACCTGATTTGCTAGCTCCTGCATAAAGAGAAACCACCAAACGTAGGCAGAAGACAAAGACAAGGTGTGGTAAAGTGGCCTACACCAAATTCTTTTTTTCCACCGATTTCCTGTACTGCAGCAAAAACAGGAAATGACTTGTGGTATGAGGTACCATGTAAGTCTTGAAGCAGCTTCCCCACAACTGTTCCTCCTGCTCCAGTTACTCTAGCCAATGAAATATCCATGAACATGCGAAGGAGGGAAAGTCCTACAGAACACTATGCTCTCCAATCTAGCCTTTCACAAATATGTTACAAGCAAGGCTTTTGGAAAGTTGGTGGCTTTAATCTACGCTGTCAACAGATATTTGTTTAATGAAGGGTTGCTTTAGCACCAGAGTTCTGTATGGCACTATATGAAAAACAGCTCAGTGCTCTACAGATAAATCGGTGGTTGAAAAAATCTGTATGACTCTGCCTGTTATTATGGTCATTTTATTTTGAAAGCAAACCCCTGTGGGCAATCAAAGTGCAGAACATCTATACAGAATACCCCCATTTCTGTATAGAGGGCCTGGCTAATGTTTTTTAACTTACTTTTAGTCACCTTCTCCAACCTGTTGCGTACAAGGCTACCCCATTAGTCGACACATGCATCTTCCTCCCTGGTTGCTCACAGGACACTACCACAAGTCCAGAACAGAACTGCCCCCCCATGGGAGATCCAGGGGAGGGGAAACCACTGAGCTTACTCGCTATTCATCACTGACAGTGGGCGGAACCAGGGATTCGGTTTGGGACTAGTGTTACCAATGCTACTGGGCCAAGCTGGGACCTATTATCTTATTTAATGCTTATCCCTGGGTGTTCTGATTGCATTAAATGATTAAACTGGGCATCAGACAGCCCTCACTCACAGATGGACATCTTGGGCCTTTACACACAACAAACCACAATTATCTTGTAACAACACAATGAATCCCTGAATAAGAACACTGTAGTGGCAGAATCCAGAAATCACAGCACCAGTAGGCACAGAAGCACAACGCCAGCCCACAAAATGAATAAAATGCAAATGCAGTTTAATGGCACAGTGCAACAAACTCGAGGTGCAGTCAGTTACCCCAGTATGTCAGCTCCACACAGCCTTCATCGGGGGGCGTGGCAGGGACAGTAGCAGTTTCATTTAAATAGCCACACATAGATACAGTACAATACAATGCAATACAGGTACTGTATAATGCAGCACTAATATAGTACAGCACAGCACAGTACAATAGAATGCTGTATAATTCAACACAATGCAGCACAGTACAGCATAATACAATGCATTTTATTATAGTATAATACAGTACATCACATCACATTAGAAAATGGGATGGAGATTTTGAGCTCTCTGCATGGCTGAGAGCCATGGCGGGGGTTACATTAAGTACCAGTAGAGTACAGCAAATAACAAGTTCCAGCCCAATGTGCCAGGCATAACAGAAATCAGTGTGCCAACCTGGAAATTAAAAAAAAAAATGCAGCCATGTTTTTTTCCTCGCTTAGCGAGTCACCCACAAATCCCACTACAATCACTATCAATTAAGTGCCACTGTCAGTTAAGTGGCTGACTAAAATGGAAACTTCAGCACTAATTTCTTAGGCAGATTAGAATGTTTCTTCCTTAAAAAGAAAAACAGAGGCCGTTCCGTCGGCGCAGCAGAAGCGCTACCACTCATGATGCTGGCAACCCGGGTTCAGGAATGAGCTTGGGGAGCTGGAGGGCTAGCCGGGGGGAGGAGGATTGAGTGCCATAGGGGTGCTCTCCTCCTACAGGGAGGGAGGGATGCCACTCCTGCTGCATTGCCACCACCTGGCTGCACATGAGTGGAGGGTGCCACATGCAGGGTGCCACGTTGGAGGGAAGGACATTGGCTGGGTTCCATGTCTCAGCGTGCGCCTTCTCCACAGACCCCCTTAACCACCTATGTCCTTAGGGGTACCAGGAGGAAGCAGGAAACTGGTCCCACGGCTCACCTGATTATGGGGCTGGGTGGGAGGTGTGGACTCAGGTTGGTCAGAGGCACAACATGTGGCACAAGTGGGGGATAGCCTCCTCCCTGCTTCCCTACCTGGGGGGAAAACCAAGGCAGGATGGGGGCCGAGGACCGCACCCAGGAATTATGCCCCCTTGCCACATCCCCGATGGTGAGCCATGGAGATGAAGGGGGCATGAGCAAGGAAAAAACATAAAAAAAAAGGAAAACAGTTTTCTAGTTGAAAGTAGTAGTGCGAGCATGTCAAGTGCTGAGCACTACTGTAAGACTGCCCAGCTCACTATATGTCCATCCCACTTAAGCAAAACAAATTAAGAAACATGAAACATACAGTACTTTCATATTTTATTAAAACAAGTAAAATCACCTTTCTTTGCAAAGATAGTGCTCCTGATCACCCAATCACACACTCTCTGACCCATCGTCCTCACTATAGTCTACCTCAAGTGTAACACTGTGAACTGCCAATGTGAACTAAAAAAAAAAAACAAAGAGAAAGAGAAAATGTAGCATCGCTGAACTCGAAAGGAACTGGAGTCACCTTTGCAGAACTGAGGAAGGCCCGTTAAAAGAAGACAGCAGTAAAGAAACCTTCACAGGCAGCACCACAGTAAAAGAACTGTGAAACAGTGCAGTGCCCACTTCTGGCAGGTATACCAATCGAGGGATTTAACCAGCAAAATGAGTTTAAATCAATTTTTATACATATTTCTCATTTTATAAATACAGCATATAAATCTCACTAACTATCCCATTTTCTAAGTGCATTAATATCATCCAGGGTAAGCAGTATGGGAAATGCTGGCCCTTCCAGGGGCTACAAGGCCCTTTGCTTGCAGCACTGGACATCATTACACCCCAGGGCAGTCCAGTATTGTCCAGTACAACCCACCCACCCACCCCTGCCAGGTATTATTCTTTGCATACTTCAATACAACACAACACAAAAATGAATATATGGTACAATACAGTACTGTAGAGTGAAGAGTGCCAGTGTGCAGTGCAATACTGCAGCATTCAGAAGCAGAGTTACTGCAGGAAACAAGGCAGTTTCTTTGGCAGTGAATTCCTTTTGTCATGCAGTAACCTGAGACACTGTGTTGCATCCTGGTGAGTTCCACTGTACAGTGCAATACTTTACAGTGCATTACAATATAGTGCAATACAACACAGTGCAATATAGTACAATACAGTGCAACAAAATACAGTACAATACAGTGCAACACAGTACAGTACAATACATTACAGTGCATTACAATATAGTACAATACAGTGCAATGCAGCACAGAACAACTAAGTACGGTACAGCAAATACAATACAGTGCAATACATCAATGCAGTACAGTATAATACAAAACAATACAATAAACTACAATACAGTACACTATAGTACAATGCAGTGCAACAAAATACAGTACAGTTCCTCATAATATGTTGCAATTTGATATTTTAGGTTATTTTATGCCTTTGGGGATACATTTGACACAACAGCAGCCCTTTCCCATCTTGCTCCTGGAACTGAATAAGACTTTTCATTTCAGTCACAGAACTGAGTTTCCCATTTCCACTTCTGCTATCCTGTGTTTTCTTTGTGCTCCCACCCGGAACTAGGCCTCTTTATTTCTGTTTTGTTTCATTTTCCCCGGTGGGGCTTAAAAAAAGGCAGAAGCCCAAATTTTTGTGTTACCAACCATTTTAAGGAATAAAAAATATACCTGGTGGGTTTAATTTTGACAAACTGGTCTTCCTGAGACTCCTTACCCACCACAGAGCTGGTCCTGAATCCTGTCGCGAGGTTGTGCCTCGTCACACACCATACAAGTATTCATGAAATTGGTCGACTATGGCCCACTTGAGAGTGAGGAATTTTAGTTTGTGCACTGGACAGTTTCTCTCTGAGGATGTCAGGCTCCTGTTAGCAAAGGCTACAGGACACAGTCCTTCCAGATATTCTTGATAGAGTACTGCTCCAAGGGCACTCAAACTAACATCTGTATGAAACACGTAGGACTTGGAGGGATCAGCATAAGCAAGTATGGGAGCGTGAGTCAGCCTGCATATTATCTCCTCAAAGGCAATGTCATAATCGGGAGTCCACCTCTGCCCAAATGGCTCATTTCATCTGAAATAGGGCTTTTCAGGATTTCTGTCAGTGCCTTTCTTAAACTTTTTTTGGGTAGGAGGATACCCTTGAGTAAAGTTTAATAGAGGGCGGATCACCTTGGTATATTCTTTGACAAATCGGCTGTAATAGCCACAGAGTCCAAGAAACCTTTGCAGTTCTTTTAAGTTGTTGGGCTTTGGCCAGCTGGTTAATGCCTCCACCTTACTGGAGTCCATCTGTATGCCGTCTGATGACACAATGTGCCCCACGTATTTGACAGAACTTTGGAAGAACTGGCATTTGTCGATGGATAATTTAAGACTGAATTCTTCAAGTCTGTCCAGTACTTTGAATAAGCGAGCCTCAGGCTCCTCAAGAGTTTTTCCAAAAACTATGATGTCATCAAGGTAGATAAGACATTCCAAGAGATTCAGATCTCCCACTGTAAGCTCCATTAGTTGTTGGAATGTTGCTGGTGCACCTGATATGCCTTGAGGCATACGAAGGAACTCATAGAAGCCCAAGGGAGAAATGAATGCAGTTTTTAACCAGTCCTCAGGAGCCACTGGAATCTGATAGTATCTGTTTTGGAGGTCGAGGACAGAAAACCATTTACTCCCATTTAGACAGTCCATGGCATCCTGCATACAAGGCATTGTATATTGATCAGGCACAGTTCTTTTGTTAAGGGTCCTGTAGTCAACACACATGTGGACTGAACCATTCTTTTTCCACACCACAACAATTGGGTTGGCGTATGGGCTGCGTGACTCTTGTGTGGTGCCAGCCGCTAACATCTCTTGTAGGTGACGTTGGACATCATCTATGTCGGCAGGAGCTAGGGGTCTAGATCTCTCTCTCTGAAGGGTCTCTTGTCATGCAAGTGAATATGGTGTTCCACACCCAGGACACAACCAACATCCCATTCCTTGAGGGAGAATACTTTGGTTCTCTGGGCCAGCTTGTTACTGATCCTGGTTCTCCAGCTGTTTGGAAGAGGTGACTCCCCAGGAATCACGTGATGCAGAGGATCAGATAGCAGCCTAAACCGCGAGCTCCCACTTCTCCTCCTGATAAAACTCTACAATTTAAGCTAAACTTAATCATTTGCATCCTACCTGACTCCTATTACAGCCTTTAAATATCAGGGGACTGTGCACCACAAGACTTATGAGGAGAGATTAAGGGACCTCAATATGTACTCACTGGAAGAGAGCAAGGAGAGAGGGGACATGATAGAAACATTCAAGTACATCAGAGGCATAAAGCGGGTGCAGGGGGAAATCTTCCAATACAGGAGGAGTACAAGAACTAGGGGGCATGACATGAAATTGGAAGGTGGTAGGTTAAGAGGGAATGTGAGGAAGTTTTTCTTCACTGAAAAGGGTGGTGAACACATGGAATGGCCTGCCACAGGAGGTGGTGGGAGCGAGCACTGTGTGTCGGATTTAAACTTGCATGGGACAGGCGTAGGGGAACCATAGAGGTTAAGCGGGGGGAGGGTCAAAAACTGTAATCAAGTACAGAACTTATGGGCAGACTGGATGAGCCTAGCGGTCCTTATCTGGTGACAATTTTTATGTTTCTATGTGACAAAGTGCAAGCAAATTATTGTCCCATAATAGGGACAACCAGCGCAGATACCCTATCTATGGGTGTTCTCTCTTCTTTAAGACAGTAAATCAATGCACTTTGTCACTGCAAACTTTTGTGACTCAAGTTTGATTGCATGGCTTTTTTTGTTTTCCTATCTAGTGTCTTACTGGAAGGCATGCCCTCCACCCTGGGTCCCTTCTGTTGCTTCACTTTGCAGCCCTATACTCCTGGCCCTGGTCACACACCTGGGAGCAAAGTGTGAGGATACCTGTTGTTTTTTTGACCATTGGAAGTAGCTAAATTTCACTCTGTAGTTTATTGTCTTTGACGTCTCTTTGGGTGACAGAACAACTTCTGCTTCTATTGAACTTTAGAGAAACATATAGCACCAAGTCCAGTGCCGAACAATAAGTGGATTTAATGATACAGTGAAATGTATACAGTAGTTTTCTTTTTTTTTTCCAATTCAAGTGAATGGGTGAGGTTATGATTCACCAAGACCGCTTACTCAGGAAAGCTGTCTTCATGTTCAAAAGCCTCCAGCTGTATTTGTAGTCCTGTACTCTGCACTCTAAATTCTACCAGTTTATTATGAGAAATGTGAAGCGTTTATTGTGAAACTACCAGCAACACTTGATTGCTCTATGATTATGTTACGAGAAATGAGCGCACCCCCTCCCCTGCATTAAAATATGTTGAGAAAGTTTCATTGCACACTTCTGCCTGTAAACAACTTCTCCTTTTTCCAGGCTAACGCAAGTAAAAGTCGGAGTTGTTCATTCACCACTAGGAGACTTGGCATATATGAGGGAAAGAAAAATCTAACTATAACCCACTGTGTACTGTGCTGAAATAGAACGGTCTGTGTTGTATCTAGGTTAGGGATGGGAGGACTGACTCTGTCCCAGAGCAGAACCCATCTCTCCCCCCCCACCACCACCACGGCCACCACCACCACCACCACCGTGGCACGCCTCAGCTTCATGCTGGAAACCAAAGTCATTTGTGACTTGACTCTGATTTGACCCAGTTTACTCTCTTGACCAGGTCTGAATTTTCAAGTGACCTTGTTCTGACCTGTTGTTCCTGATGATGTACTGGAGTTTGGACAATGGGAACTTGCTAAAAAAAAAAATAATAACTATTTTAAATATTAAATGAGGTAAAGAAAGGATTTATGAAGAGTGTGAAGGGGTAACCTGATTCTGTCATTTGACCCAGTCCAGATCTACCTTCGACCCAGTTCTGAACCCGTCCCGGAAAATGTACCTGTTTTGAAAAAACAGAGTAAATCAGTCCTTTCTGAAAGAGGATCAGAGTCAGAATCAGAACTGTGTCCCAGCTGAGCCTCTCATCCCAAATCTAGGTTAATTTATGTGTTCCTCACTAGATGTGCATGTGGTAGCGTTGAGGACTTGTTCCATTTAGCGCTATTTGTTAATGCCCATATGTGAACAAGGCGAGTCACAAGAAAAGCATACTGAAGCCAACAAGTGTTTTGTGTTCTTCAAAGTTTCAGACAGATGCAATAAAACATTGTTCTGTGTGGTGGGTGGTGGTAGGGATAATTAACATACAACTAGACAGAATGTATTATCTGACATGGTTATATGGGATAGTTGGTTAGAGTGTCAGTATTTTATGTGTTCGTGTACACTTGTCGCATATGAAAATGGGCAGATGTGCTCATTTTGCATACAAGTATACAAAATAAAATGAAATGAAGTATTTGAAAGCACTTCAGCACACACTGTGATTGTCATGATATACCTGCCATGTTTCAAATACTCTGGTACAGAACGCAATTAGCCAGCCAGCTATCTTCCATCAAAAAAGAAAAAACAAGAATAACAAAAATTGAATGGGGTCCATGAAACATCTCCTGGCTTAGCAAGAGTAGAATTATATGACTTTTTAGGAGTCCAGAAACCTAAGCAGTCACAAGAGGACACTCTTTTTCCATTTTTTATCATCTGTTTTTGCACCGACCCGAGGAACTCTCTCGGGCATCCTCCAGTGCCCCCAGCTCTACCTCTGTACCAGAGAGGCCTCCAATTCCTGACACCAGCCCGACTATCCCCCCGGCACTGAAAACCCCCGAGGTAGGGCCACTCTATCCACCCAGGGCACTCTATTTTGAATTCAGGCCAGGCTGGGTTCGGCCCAGGAGAGGAGGGCAACCTGCGGTGGAGTGTGACTGAGTGGATGGAGGTGCCATTGCCTATCCCCAAGTCGGGAATTTTCTGTGTATAGGTTTACCCCGGAAGTGCAGCGTGCAGTGACGTCCACACAAGGCTGCCTGCTGACGTCTGCCGCACTCCCACCCCATCGTTCTGGCTGGTGATCTTGCTATACCACCGATCTCCATCGGGGGTCGCAAGGACACCAAGCAACCCCAAGATCCGTCCCCAGGGAGAGGAGAGCTGACCTCCGGATGCTCAATCCTCTCCCTCCCCTTCTGACTCCCAGCTCTCCAAGTTCTTCCCCGAACCTGGGTCGCCAGCATGGCGCAAGGTGTGGCATCCAGTGCCTCAACCCTCAGCACCATCAGGCCAGCCAAGAGGACACTCTTGATAAGTGAAGACACATTTCACACTCAGATCACATTTACTGATAATGATTTGTTTAAAGGGGACAGGAAATGTGTGCTAATTGGCAGCAGTTAGTAATGGTTCCTAGTAAGAGAAATGAAAGACCTGCCCCCAACCCCGAGATCCACCAACTTCCTGATCAACCTTTTGTGGGACACAGAGTCAAAGGCCTTGCTGAAATCCAGACAGAGGATGTCTACCTTTTGGCCCCCTGTCTAATATTCCCTATCTAGCTCTCACTCTTGGTCTTCCTGAATTTTCTATAGGCTAAGCTCTTTTCCCTTACTACTTGGCAGACCCCAGAACTGAACCAGCTGGGTGCTTTGGTCCTTGTGTTCTTCCCCCTTAGCCTAACACACACCTCTGTGCAACCAGTATTCCTTCCTTAATGATGAGCCACCTTTGGTCCATCCCCATATCTGCTCTGATGCCCGCCAGGTGACGCCTTAGCATTTTGTCCATCTTCCTGAAGTCCGCCCTCCTAAAATCCAAGATTTTGGTCTTAGTCAGGATGCTTTGCCTGACCTTATCCAACTGGAACCACACTGTGCAATGGTCACTTCCATCCAGGGGCTCTCTGACCATTATTTCCTGCACATGCTTCCCATTTGTGAGCATCAGATCAAGACTGCCTCTGCCCTTATTGGTTCTGTGATGCCGTGAGTCAGGAACCCACTTTGCGGTCCTTCCAGGATCAACTGACTTCTAGCACATGTTGTGGATGGTATGCTCCAGTCTACCTTGGGCATGTTGAAGTCCCTCACAATTTCCACCTCTCTTTCACAGTTACAGTTACAGAGCATGGAAATAGTGGTTGTGGGATTTAAACACAGGTAACAAGATATGGGGAGACAAGGAAGACAGAAAGGGAACAAATGGAGTGAGCAAAACAGAATGCAGAGATTACTTTAGAGTGGTAGGATGGGTAAGAGACACCAAGAATTCTGAAAACTGGGCAATCTCGGATTAAATAAAGAAACAATGGGCAACAAGGTATGAGGAGGTAAATATATTATCATTTTTATCGGGTGACATTAGGGACACTGCAGAAAAAGGGCTAAAACACTGACATTTACATTCTGTCTGATTTGCCCCACTATCCAGGGCTAAGTGCAGCATCCACATAATAAATTGTTAGTAATCAGATGTCCGTACTTGAGCAAATTAACTCCCTACAGTACGCTCAGCTAGACTCTCTTCTGCGTTTAAACCCTATGAGCTTTGCTGAACCTTAGTTCTCAGTCACACTTAACCTCCCAATGCCTGCTTAATAACTGCTTCAGAAGGTTCATGGATTATACAGTGCTTTGGGATACAGAGTGTATGAAAGGTACCAAGAGCAACTGCAGTTTATCCCACACAAAAAATGGCAGACAATATTTTACAGCACAACTGCTATTAAACTAATACACATAATAGAATACAAAGGAAACATTTGTATGTTTAATATTATTACTTGTATTGTTATATTATTGTGCACATTAATCGGAAGGGCTCTGCCCCATGCCCCCCTTCTGCTAAGTCTAAGTGATCTCAATGTCCTGTATTTAGATCTCATCTGCCATTTTGTTGGGGTAAATTCCAGGCAAGCTGGGGCTACACACTGTACAACCACATTCCTTTCGTTTCATGTAAGGCTTTGTTTAAATGAAAGCAAACAGGTAAATTGAATAATAAAATTAATAAACAGTAAATTAAATAATAAGTAAACATGCATTTTAAGTGAATTCATTATCATATGCAGCGCAAGGTGGTAAAGGAAGTGCGGTGAAAACTGCACTAGTATTTGCATAAAAATGCATACTAACTTGTGTCCCAACTTCTTAATATGCCACTGCATGATGTAACACACCCAAGTTGAGAAAGCATAGTACAATGGCTACAGCACTGGCTTGGGAATCAAGAGACTTTGGTTCAAATCCCACCTAAGCCTTCTGTATGCTATGTGGCCCTGAGCAAATCAGTTGCACCAGCTGTAAAAACGGGTAAAAGCAAGATACTACTGAAAATGAGATACTGCACCTCAGCAGGGCTATACTGCAAGCATAAAGTGTAAAGCAAGTTAAGTGTAGCGGTGGAAAGTGTTAAAAATACTTGCCTGGTGGTATTAATATATATGTAACACCAGCTAAAGAGGCAGACTGGGTAGAAGGAAAAGGTGCCAAGCATCTTACAAAGGAAAAAAATATCCAAGATACTGTATAAGTCTGCTTAATTGTAACCTTCCTTTTAACCATCATTTCAGGAGCATATTGACTTCTAATCCATGTTCTGCCCTTAAAAAACTGCCCTTACCATAACATTCTTTGTTATGTCAGCCCTGTATGAACAGTGGTTCACTGGGTCCCTGACAAGAACATCTAATATTCTAATGACTGTACTGCGGACCCTGGAAGTCACTGGCCTTCCCAGAGCCATTCCCAGGAACCAGTTATCGCACAATCATATCACGTTTCTGACTTTCCAGACTCAAGCCATCCCTCTTCAAGTGCTCCTCTCCTTCTTCCCCAGTTCTTAATGAGCAGCAGAAAGTATGTAGCATGCTTCCTCCTGTTTCCTTCCCACATGCTTTTCCCTAACATTCAGGATAGTTAGCCATCTGGCACCAATCAAATCCCCCACGTTTTGTGTATTTTAGACTTCAGCACAGTGGGAGCCTGTGTTCTGGTAAAGTTCATGTTACTGGAAAAACAAACGTTCCATTCACCATACATTTCACTCAGTCACAACAACCCAGCAGCTACTCCCCCCCCCCCCCAAGGGCCTCCTGCAACCAAACAGAGCCGCTCTCTGGGTACGTAGTGACGGCAGTACTTAAACAAAGAAAAACTACAAACAAAAATGCTGAACTCTCTGACTGTGCAAAAACTGCTGGAGAAACAAACACAATGTGCCAAATTTTAATATAAAATGGGTAGGGAAATTCCAGAATTCTGATTAGTTCTTACCTATGCATTGAATCGGTTCAGTGCCCAGGAAAAAACAAGTTCTGAAAACCACAAATGCAGAACAAAAACAAAAAAAATCAGTGTGTGCCTTTAGAACACTGAGGGCCAGATATTCAAAACTTTGCCCAGGGGCTAAATTAACACTGTCCGGTGGGAAAACTTAGCCTGGAGCACAAAGCAAGCTATATTCAAAAGGAATAGCCCGGGGCAAAAAGCTTCTGAATATAGCATGGGAATGAGGCCAGGCAAACTGGGCTGGGAGTGCAGTGCAAACTTAGCCCTGGAATAAGACAGCTCTGAATATAGCAACCAGGAAGTGCAAACAACAACAGCAACACAGTGCACAGCGATGTGAAGGTAGGTGGAGGTGAACTATGTCACCAATGAGTGTGCCAGCAAATGTGTGGACCCAGTACAGCTGCAGGCAGCAGCGCATGTGAAAGTACAGTGTTCAGAACTGTATAATATTCCCTGAACTGTTTGTGCAGCGCTAACACATTTCGCAGGTTTAGCACAGGGCTAAACCGCTAGCCCAGTGCGAGCATATTTGCCCGACACTAAACTTTGCCTTATTCAAAAAGTGACATGCAAATGAGCCTACTTAGGTGGTCTCTGGGCAAACATCCAGATTAGCATCTCATTATGCCCTGATTTGCATGCAGTTTGTCTAGCGTTACTGCAGGGTCCCACAGCTCCACCTCTAGGTCAGTCTGGCAGTGCATGATGATAGCTGTAGGCTACATGTAAACAGTACAGTACAGCACAGCACAGAATATTGTACCCCAGGGGACAACACAGCATAGGCACAGATGGTGGTGGTGCTGCATGCAACCTTCACACTGTAGGTCATGCTACAGTACACAGCAGACACTACAGCAGCAAGGGGGCAGTAGTGTGCGGACACAGCACTGTCTATGGTGTGTAGGGCAGTGCTGATGACTGCACTATACACAGTGACAGGCCCAACATGCAGGCATTTACTGACAGTGGACATTACTGTTACGCTGTTGTGTGACCCACAGATGCTGCACCTCTGGTATGGGATGCTCACAGTGACATATACATGTCTGACTTTGTGTGCTGTGGCAGTTGTACAGCTGTGCAGTATGTAGCTGGGGGGGCATATATTATCAGAAAGACACACTGGTGTTGGGGTATTCCCAATACTGGCCCATGTGCACTGTATGATGTGTCCCAGCCTTGTGGCCACACCTGGTCTTTGGCACAGCCTGGCCACCCGTACACTCCCCCCTCAACATCCTCCATGCCCACAGTGCTGCATGTGTGTGCTGGCATCTGTTGGTGTCCACAGAAGAGTGGTCCACAGGTGTGTGTTGTATGGCCACACTGCCATCCTGTCCACTGGCGGCAGGGTCATCACTTACTGCCTGGCATGGCTGGGACTGGTGGCAGATGAGGGCATCATTGTGATACCATCAGTCATTAGCATGTTTCCTCTCTGTCTGGCTTTGTCTGTGCCATATTTATTTATAATTACTGGTGACCCCCAATATCAACCCATTTAAAATGTCATACCAACGTGCAGGTTGATATGAAAAGCCGCGTAAACAGAGCAAAGCACCAGTAATTATAAAAATAAAAGATAGGCAAGTGTATGTTATGGATTTTTTTTTTTACACACCTTGGTGTGTGATGACTTGTGTAAACCTCTGAGCTTCGCCTCGAGGTTTAGTAGGTCATCAGCTGACACTCGGTGCAAAAAAACTACAATACACTTGCCTATCCATTGTTCTCTATGTTAGGTCGCCTCAAAGCTGCGCAAACACCATGCAAAGCCAAAATGTCATGCAAAGCTGATTGCCCAAGGTTAAGACTACCTTTTCCTGGGCAGTAATGTGCACCGCGCTAAGTGTCGCGCTAAGTCATGCAAAACCACTTTGTGTGGCGCTAGTCATTGAATATAGCATTGCCCCTGTATTCATGTACACACCCCCTCAGTTTGTCCCTTGCATACATTATGATTTTGCCCGGCACTAATGCAGTTTGCGCACGCTATTTGGTTTTTTGAATATAGCAAACCCACGCTAATCCCACACTAAACCTGCACAAACGGTTTGTGCTTAGCACAACATTTTGAATATCTGGCCCTGAGTTTTTAAATGCCACCATTTCTTTCTTGCATATTGGGCAGCAAAACATTCAGCCAAACAGACACCAGCAACCACTGTTTCACATAAACTACCACCCGCAGACAAACATATGACATCTACATTTAAATGTGACATACTAACTGCTCACATTGTCTGACCTGCCAACAATAGCTCACATCATGGTACGGCTCCTACAGCATGTCTGTTCCCTGTTTCTGGTAGAAAATTGCACTCACCTGCCCCCCCCCACACTTTAGAAACAAAAAAAACCAAAATAGCAACTATACACATATATGATGCCTAAATTGTAATTAAAAAAGTACTATTTCATGATCAGAGCTGCTGATCTCGCTGCCGATCCGCGGCATACCTCCTCCATTAATCCGGTATCAATCGTTAGCCGTGTCTACACTTGTTAAAAACCAAAAAAATTAAGTTTGCGTCATTATTGTTTTGTTTTATTTTTATACTGACACACTCACTCACTCATGGAAGGCAAGGGACTGGGAGGATTACTTCTGCTCACTCACTACTGGTGCTCTTTCTGTCACGGGAAGGGAGGAGCCACGTAACTGTTCAGAGCGCTTAAAGTTTTAAAAACAGAAAAAAAGGACTTCTCATGCATTCCACCACTGTTAGCAGCTGCTGGCTCTCCCATGACACAGCCGCAAAAAATACCAATGTGTCCTTTGCCCCAGTACACACTGGGACAAATGATTCTGCATGGCAACAAAGGTAGTGGGAAGAAGGAGGCTCTGCATCTGAATTGCAATAAAACTGACATATAAAACAAGCATTTGTCAATGACAAATGGTTGCTTGCTGGTATTAGCATTGGGAATGCAGGAGTTAGACAGATGCAGAGTAGCAATGGCAGTGAAGCACTGAACTTCACGCCAACCCCACCTCCACCCTGCAGAGACGGACAGGCATTGGGGTATGCGTTTGGGTCGTCGCCCATAACATTCATGCCATTTTACCTCTCCCTATCCTGCAGACACCAAGTGTTGAGGTGTGCCTTGGGGTGTTCCGCTTTACAGTCACCCCACTCCATAAGGACATACGCTGAAATGGGTGTAATATAGGGAAATGGGGTGAACTCTGGGGCAGAAGAGGCCAAGGCACACCTCGATGCCTGTCATTGGTTGCAGGGTGGTGGGGTGGGAGTGGAACGGCATGAGCATTACAGTCGGCAATCCAAAGGCACACCCCTGATACCTGTCAGTCTATACAGGGTGGGACGTTATGGTTAGAAACCCAACGCCCTGGGTGTTTGTTGGTATTTGCACTAAAAATGTTCAACATGGCCTTTTTGTTACCCCCACTTCATGAAAGCATTTGAGACCTCTTCTCATGACAGTGGCACTGTGAGTTTGTCAATGTGTCCCGAACTTTGAGTTCCCACAGTGACCGTGCCATTGAGCGCCAGATGTACAAAAAGACAGATCGGGCAGGATGTGAAGAATGACAGCTGCACCTTTCGTGGGCAGGTGTGAAGAAATGGCAATGTTGAAAATTGGTAGTGAAAATATAAAAAATGTTAGAACTTCCGCGTGTACGTTGAAACTGTGCAAAGCATGCACGTAACACAGTCATTTAGTGGAATTATTTCACCAAATTTTCAACATCGGCATTTTGTGACCTCTGCTCATGAACACTGTCAGTATGCTTTTCTTAATCTGTTCCTGACATTGATTTCCCACAGCGACTGCGCTATTCTGCACCAGATGTGTAAATGCATATTTCGGGCAGGATGTAAAAAATGACAACTGTACTGTTTATAAGGAGGTCTGAAAAAATGCCAGTGTTGTAAATCTGGAGTGAAAGTACTACAAATTTGTGAAGTTACAAGGGTGCGTGGAAACTGCACAATGCACGCTTGTAACACAGTTATTTTATGGACGTTTGTCACCAAATTTTCAACATAGGCATTTTAGGACCTCTGCTCATGAACAGAGTAATTGTGATTTTACTAATGAACACACATACGAACATACAAATCTGCCAGCAGAACAGACCAATCAATCTATCTAAATCTGCCTGAGTGTGCAGCTAGCACCCCAGATTGCAGCTGCCCCAGCCTTCTCCCCTCAGTTCCTCCCCCGCTTTTTCCAGCCCCTGCCCCCTGACTCTTCCTCTTGCATTATCCCAGTCCTTCTTAAAGCTACTGACTGCCCTACATGTTACCACCACCTCTGGCAGCACATTCCAACTAGACACTACCCTCTCAGTGAAGTAGTGCCTCCTCATTTTGCTCTTGAAATGTCCCTCTTCCAACCTTAGTCCATGCCCCCTCGGTGCTAGGTTTATTTACAAACCTCAGGTGTTTAAATGCTTGAATCCTATCCCCCCATCCCTCCTCTCCTCCAGTGTGTACATGTTCAGCTCATTCAGCCTAACTTCATATTCCTTTCCTTCCATCCCCTTTAACATTTTTGTTGCCCTCCTTTGCACCCCCTCCAGTAACTTTATCTCTCTCCTCAGGTATGGCCTTCAGTATTGCACACAGCACTCCAGGTGCAGTCTGTCCAATGATCTGTAGAGAGATAGGATCACATCCCTGTGTCTGGATGAGAACCCCCTTGCGATGCACCCCAGCATCCTGTTTGCCTTCGCTGCTGCTCTCCTACAGTGGGCTGAGTTGTTCATGCTCCCAGTTACCAACACCCCTAGGTCCTTCTCCTTCTCTGTGATCCCCAACCTTCCCCCCCTCCCCAACCAATGGTCCCTCTTCTGGTTTCTAGGCCCAAAGTGCATCACCTTACACTTGTTTGCATTGAATCCTAGCTGCCACTCCACCGACCATGTCTCTAGTCTGGTTAGGTCCCTCTGCAGTTTTTCCTATACATCCTCTTTGTCCACTACTGCCCCCAATTTGGCATCATCTGCGAACAGACAAACCCTGCTCCCTGCTCCATGTGTTATATCGGAGATAAAGAGCCCAAATAGCACCGGGCCCAGCATCGGCCCCTGCAGCACCTTGCTTGTCACTGCTCTACGTGACAAAAGCTCCCCCCCCACTATCACCACCCTCTGTACTCTCCCCTGTAACCAGTTCTCTATCCATTTAGTCAGCTTTTTTCCCCACCCCCATTGCCGTCACCTTCCCCCTAGTCTCCCATGAGACGCTGTATCAAGGGCCTTACTGAAGTCCAAGTATAGGACGTGTACCGCATGGTCCCTGTCCAACTCCTTTGTCACCCAGTCATAATACTCTATTAGGTTGGTTTGACGAAACCACCCTGAGACGAACCCGTGTTGTCGCCCATCTTGGAGGACATTACTCTCTAGGAATGTCACCAGCCTCTGCTTCAGTATCACCTCCATAAGTTTACCCACTATGGACTTGAGACTGACTGTCCAATAATTTCTTGGCTCCTCCCTAGGCCCACTCTTGTGTATGGGCACCACATGAGCCACCCTCCAGTCCTGGGGCACACACCCCATTTCCAGGGAGGTGCTGAACAGGTCTGCCAGTGGCTCAGCCAACAGCTCCGCTATCTCCCTCAGCACCCTGGGGTGGATGCCATTGGGACCTGGTGCCGTGTCCACCCTTACTGCCCTCAGCCCCTCTAGCACCCCAGTACCTGTGATCACTTTGTCCGTCACCTCCCCCCCCTTTCCCCATCCCCCCAGCCCATGCTGGTAGTGGACCACCCCTCTCCTTAGTGAAAATGGAGCAGAAGTACTCATTTAGAATTGCCGCTTGCTCCTCCCCCTTTTCCACCCAATCCGCTCCCCGCTTTATTCTCACAATGTGTTCCTTGCACTTCCTCTTTTCCCTAACATTCTGTAAAAAGTCCTTTTCCCCTCCCTTTATGCCCTGTGTAAACCTTAATTCCCTGGAGGCCTTAGTTTTTTTCACCCTCCTGGCCACCTCCATTGGCCAACTCCGTTAAACCTCATTATCCTCTCCCTTCCCTGTTCTCCTGTACTTCCAGTATGCAGCCCTCTATGCCCTCACCCCTTGCAGCACTTCCTTGTTCAGCCAGCATGGTTTCTTGCCTCTGCTCTTCTTACTCCTGGCCCTGGTGCAGGCTACTGTGGCATCTCTTAGCCCAGTCTTTATGACGCCCCACTTTTGTTCTGCATCCATCTCCGGCCTTATATCCTGGAGTCTCCCTCACAGTATTGCTCCCATCCTCCCAAAGTCCACTCTACTAAAGTCCACCACATTAGTGCCCATGCCTCCTGTCTCCCTGTCCAGTATGAGAATGAGCCACGCTGTTTGGTGGTCACTACCCGCTAGTAGGTCCTCCACCCTTACCTCCCTCACTGCCTCCCCATTGGCCAGTACTAGGTCCAGAGTGCTATCAAGCCTTGTAGACCCACTTACCAATTACATCAAAAGGCCGTCCTGGAATGCATCAACATGCACCTGCTCCCTGGTACTGCTAGTGCCCAGGGTGCTCCAGTCAACCCCTGGTAGGTTAAAATCCCCCACTATCACCACACTCCCCCTTCTACAGACCCTCCTTATCTGCTCTGCCAACTCCCCATCCAGTTCCAAGGACTGGGCTGGTGGTCCGTACACCACTCTCTGCCTCAGCTTTCTGCTCTTGGAGCCTATGAGTTGTACCCAAAGCGCCTCTGTCCTCTCCTCTTCTTCCTCATCCATTATGCATTTAATCCCCTCCCTCACAGAGAGTGCAACCCCCCCCTTCCAACCCCCTGGTCCCTGCTGTATATCCTGTATCCCGGGATTGCCGAGTCCCAGTCATTGTACTATTTGACCCAAGTCACTGTCACTGCAGCAGTGTCCACCTTCCCCTCTGAAAGGAGCACCTGAAGCTCTGCAATTTTGTTCCCCAGGCTTCTTGCATTGAGAGAGACCACCTTCCACCCATACCCCTCCCTCTCCTGACTCTTCTCCTTGGCCTGTATCCCTCTTCCCGGTAGTCCGCACCCTTTCTCCTCGTTATCCTTATCGGGTGGTGGTGCCTTCTGTATTACACTCACACCACTCTGCCCGCCCCCTCCGAGGGTTACTACGCCTCTGCCTTTACCTATATCTAGGGGGGTGAGCTCATTAGGCTCCCCTGTCCGGACCCTTCTACTAAACTCAATCTTTTGGAACCCACCTCACTAGTTTAAATCCACCTTAATAGAGATATACCCCTCTAATTCCACCTTTAATACTCCCCTTCCCGCTCAAGTGTAGCCTGTCCACTGTGTACAAGTCACTATTCCCACAGACCCTACCCCAGTTAGTCACTAACCCATAATTTCTGGGGTGGCACCAACCCCTCAGCCACTCGTTGAAGTCCTAGATCCTGTCCTTTCTCCTCATGCATGCACATGGTACCGGGAGAACCTCCAAGAATGCCACCGACTCCCCCACACTGTCACATTGCTTGCCCAGCTCCTAGAACCTCCCCCTCATTACTTCCACAGTCTCCTCTGCCAAGTTGTTTGTACCCACATGCAACACTAAATGAGGTTTCTTCCTCCCCCTCGCTGCACATTTGAGCAGTGCCTACCCTGCCCCATCCTGCAGTCAACCCAGAGATAGTTTCAACCCAAATATGGCTGTGCCTTCCCACCTTCTGCCCCATCTCACCCCTTTCAGTATAGAATCCCCCGGAACAAGTACCCCCCATCCTTTAACCCCTTTCCATTCTAATGCCCCTTCCACCACCCCAGTATTTATTCTTTCCTGCCCCTTACCCCCACCAGCTGCACCCTCTGTGACTTCTGTATCTGCACCCCTACTTCTGCCTCACCCATTTTCTCTGCCTTATTCCTCCCATCCCCCTAGAACGCCCTCCCAGACTAACTACTTCATACTGGGTTTCCCATGTTGATCTCCCCTGTTAATTTCCAACCCCTCTCCTATCACTGTTGTTGTCAATTTAGAGTCCCCATTTCCTTCGACCCCAATAGTTATGCCCCTCCCATCCTTCCCCTTCCCATAGCCTTCTCTCCTCCAGTCAACCCCTCCTTCCTTACTAGCCCTCCTTCTACCCTTTCATCCTCGCTATCTCTTCCCCTGCCTCTTACCATCCCTCTCATGCCCCGCTTGTCCTTACACTTCAGTATGTTCCTGCTCCCCCCTCTCTCCCATAGCAGAGGCTTGAGTCTAATCCTAGTCGATACCCCTCTTACATCTCTTCCCCCATCGGTTCTTCCCTCCTACTTGTTCCCCTCCATGGCCCCCCCGGTCCCAACTCTGGTCCCTCCCTACCTGCAGCCATCTGCTCTCTCCCCGGTACTCCTCATGGTCTCTTCCTCCCCATCAGAGGCCCCCCTCCACCTGTGGGCAGCTCCTCCCTTCTCTCTCTTTTCTGCTAGTGCCTCTGATACTGGGGTCAGTTTCAGTCCCTAGTTGTTCTTCTCCTGTCCCCCTTGCCATCCCATCCCCCAGCCAGGATGCCTACCGTGACTCATCTGCCCTGCCACTTAGACCGCTCCCTAACCTCCACAGTTCCTCCCTCAAACTAGACAATTGTCTACAGAGCATACAACCCCCCCACATCCTCCAAACCCAGTCCAGGATCATGGTGGACCCACACCCTGTACACCCCATCACCCTTCTAAAGATGCCCACTCTATTGACATGTGGCACCTGCCCATTTTGGTCACCATCCTATGTTACAGGCTCTTACTCCCAGTTTCTGTACCCTACTACAACTGTTAAGGCCCTATTAACTCAAATTCCTGTTTCCCCCCACACTAGTCCCCCTACTGCCCCCTTGCTGACCAGGTTAATTAAGTCTCAAATCTCATCTGTTAGATACTGCATTACTGTAGCAATCCTAAAGCCTCCTTGTCCATTTTTCACCCCTCAGCTACCATACTTTTTGTTCTCAGCCCTCATAGTTTCACTTAGCCCAGTTAGAAATTGCATTGCACTCCAAGTATTACTCAGCTCAGTTAGAGAAATAAACAGAACAAATAAATATTTATTATTACAGCAATACTAACAGTATAGCTCAGTACCTTTAAGAAGGATAAATGGTATATGTATGGCTAAGGGTATCTTATCGTCAAAGAGGAGGTGGTGAGTATTTTTGCTGTATTTCATCTCCTTCGATCAATGCTTTTGGTGAATAAAGATATCTTTGTGAGATGGCCCTACTGGCTGTAAAGCTTATTACAGAGGTCTTTGTGTAGTTTATTTACTTATTTAGCTTTTGTTGACCAGGTAGGTACACTAGACAAGCTGTATGCCTATTTTCAGGTATGACCCAGGAGAGTACAGTGAAAATACAGGTTCAAACAAGGTACATAATGACAAGAGGGTAATGTACATAGTTACAGGAGAGCAAGATGAACAGATAGTCTACAGTAAACAACAATAGGTAAAATATACATATACATACAGAATAAATAGACTAAGACATTCAATGGCAATTACATTGTATGAGTGACCCTTTTACCAGGGCCACATAATTCATAAGCAGATAGCGAGCAATCACATACTTCCCAGAGTTAAAAGGACAGCGGGCAGTGGGTTGGATGAGACCAATTTGGAGACCTGGTTAAGGTGGTTTAGGACATCCACACACAGAAGACAGTTTCAAGTGCCCCTACAGGGAATTCTGGAGACGTAGGTTGGAGGGGGAGGCTTGAACATGGTCTGGAAGGGAGTTCCATAGCCTCAGACCACACGTAGCAAAGTCCCTTTCCCCCATTAGAGTACTAGTATAAGGAACTTTGAGCACCCCAGGACCTTGAGACCTGAGGGAGTAGGAGGAGGATTCAGCAGGCTTGAGGAGCTGTGCCAGCCCTGGGGGGTTCCAGTTCTGAGTACCTTTCCTATGAAGCAGCCCAACCCATATTTCAAGTGATTGGCCGGGGAAAGCCAGTCCAGTTTACAATGATGGGTGAGACGTGGGGCTGCCAGGGCAGAGTGACAGATGATGTTGTAGGTCGTATTCCTTCGAGCAAGGTGGAGCTTGGAGGTGCTAGCAAAAAAGAGAAGGCCATAGCTAAGTGAAGGGAGCAGCACACCTCTGGCCAACACCAAGCAAGCTGCAGACGTCAAGTTTTTCTTTGCCCTGAAGGCAAGACCCAGTTTGCAGTTTACAGCTCTGCAAACATTTAGGATGTGACACCCCATGTCAAGTTGGGGGTCAAGTGTCACTCCAAGGTATTTTATTGAAACCGTGGTTAAGAGGGGAGAGCCGTCAAAAACTTTGACACACAGCGGGACAGGGGAGGCCTTGATCTTGGCTACTGACCCAAAAAGCATGGCCTGATTTTTTTTTTAGGTTGAGGACCAGCTTGTGAGTCGCTACCCAGGATTGTATATTCTTAAAGCCCTCATTCAGCTGAAGGTTGAGAACCCCAGTGTCCCAGGAATGTGCAAGGATGACAAGATCATCAGCATAAAGGGTGGTGCTACAGTTGGAGGCAGCAGCAGGGAGGTTGTTAACAAATGCAGAAAAGAGAAGAGGCCCCAAAACTGATCCCTGTGTGACTCCCGAGGACACTGGAATGGGGTCAGAGAGGACCTTGTTGAATTTAGTCTGCTATATTCTGCCTTGGAGGTAGTTTCTAAGCCAATTCAAGGCAGGAGGGGGCAGGCCAAGGGACTGCATCTGTGAGCAAAGTAACACACGGTCCACAAAGTCAAAGGCCTTAGATAAGTCTATGAATATGGCCCAAGAGAGTTGGTGTAGCTGTGTGAGACATGCTTGCAGGCTGTAACAAAGGCCTTTTTTGTTAGCGTAGATGGTTGGATGGATGCAGATTCAAGGAAGGGTGTTGATCTTTAGCATCTTGGGTGCTCCCACACTGTTGACACGGTAGTGCTGGTAACGGTGAATAATTTGTAGGTGTGGGATTTGTATTTGAATATATAGTTTCTAATGAATATTGTAATTCTGATCACATTTATTTATTGCTGGTCAGTAAGTCGATGACGATTCACTAATAGCTCTGTCTAAGCTGTGCTTTCTATTAACAGGCTATTGTTGTTTGAGAGGATTTTATATGAATTTATTGTCTGATAAAGGTCAGCTGTTGCTTTCTGACTGGCCTTGGTTAATGTCAAATGTTATAAAATGGCAATGTTTCAGCAAACACAGCTGCTCCAATTTGCTTTTATAAGCAACACAAGACTGTTTATATTTCAAAAAAATGAGCTCAGCGAGATAAGAAACACATGCTGAATGCTTCTAGACAGCCTTGTAACTATGCCCCGAACTGGGAGAGACTATAACTGCTAAAAACCTTAAGGCAGGATATCACTTCGAAACGCATGGAATCAAGGAGCAGAAAAGGGCGTGAGATCATAAGCTCGCTCCACTAGGACATTAAGTAAACATTTATATTTCCCCCGCTTGATATAAATTAATATAAATTTCTTTTGAAGCAATTTTTGTCCTTTCTTATGATTACTTCCATTGGTAGCCTGTTCAATAGATTAGCCGATCTGACTGTCTAGAAATATTTTCTTTTATTTGTTTCATAAGTTGTTATTACTTGTAGAGGGTGCCCTCGAACATTAAATCTGTCAGGTTTGTAATCTATAGGATAGTTAGTTGCTTTCTAGCTTACTTGCTTGGTGAGTGAGTGAGTGAGTGAGTGTGTGGGTGAAACCTGGATAGTTACAAATATTGCAGCTGTATTATACAGAGGAAGTTGGAAACAGTCAGTAACTGACGATTTACAAGCACAATACAAATTCCAAACTAGTAACAATCAACAGTATACATCAAAACTTGAAGGCAATATGAAATCAGTGGTATGAGAAGGAACAAATAAGGAATATACAGCCTCATGTAAGAAAGATACGAATTAGAATAGGTAGACAGACAATAAATAAAGCAAGGCACAGCATCAAGAGGCAGACCACCTAACAAAGAATAGCAATATCCCCAACATGAATCACACAGATTGATAACAACAGCAGTTATGTGAATGGCAAAGGTAGTCTCTAACATTTACACAGAACTTCTGGCAAGTCGAGCTAGAGCAAATATCAAAGGGGATAGAGTTCCAAAACATCGGCACAAAGCTGTAAACACAAGACTGCGATTTGTGTTATGACATTTGGTTGTGGCTAGCAAGACTTGCTCTTGGGTTCTCCTGGAATAATTGCAGTGCGAAGGAGTTAGGAGAGAAGCCAGAGATGCTAGGGAACAACCACACTACACATTATAAGTTATATCATCCAGGGTGCGATCAAAGAGGAATGAAGGGGAGTCAGTCAAGACAAGAATCCAGAGTGCAATGATAAATTTGATGGTTTGAGACCAAGGCAAAATGATATGCAGTATATCACTGCATGTAGCATCCTATCTTCTAAAGGCAGAGTTGGACCAGTTACAGAAGGTTGATGCGCCATACAAGAATTTGGTCATTGAGATACCAGGAGCACTGGCAAGGTGAGCCCTAGTAGGGGTAGGATTGTGCCTAAATCTGTAAGAAAGACTCAGCCTAGTGTGAACTGTTTTACAGATGGCAACAATATGAGGTGAAAAATCAGGGAAAGAAGAAGCAAAGTAATGCCTAAAGCTAGATAGTTAAAGGAGGAAACAGAAGCCAGTATGGAGCCATCCATACATAAAACATACAGAGGGGAGGAACAGTTAGGAGACAGCTAAAATGTAGACTTGCTGACAGACAGGAGTGAAAGTACCTGCTTTACCTTAAAGATATTGTTTATATTTATTCATATTTCTCTCCATACTGAAAGTAGCAGGGTAAGTGGAGAGAAAAAAGAGATTTGTAGACAGTGTTTGGGGCACGTTGAGACTAGCTCTTAAAATTGTAACAGGTAGCGTGGTGGAAACTAGCTCAGGAGATTAATCTTGGGGCTGAGTAGATTCAGGATTCAAGCCCTGTACATCAAGTGTTTAATTGGGGGTGGAGCTGAGAGAGGCTTAGTGACTTTTAACAAGTGCACTATAAAAGATTCTCTTGTCCATCGTGTCCCAGTATGCACATGTGGCAGTGAGTCAGTGGAACACCAAAGGAGTGGAACAGGTGATGGCATCTTAGGAGTGAGCAGGCATCCACAGAAGGCAACAGGGAAGCAAGGGACTCTGCCAGATGGCTGCGGTAGGGCACCTGGTCACTTCTGTTGTTGCACTCACTGCAGGGAAATGGTAGAAGGCAGGCCACTAGGGGGAATAAGAGGGACACTCTATCAAGGGGATGGTGAAATAAGATTTCTAGTGAGACACTAAGGGGAAATATCTAAAAGTAGTAGAGAGGCAGTGGGGAGCAGGAAGGAATTTAAAGAAGAGAGTAAACAGGAAAGCAAGGGTAAAAGCAAAAATCAGGAGATACCCTATCTGGGGTAGGGTGACATAGGGAAGACTGCTAGGAGGTTCAAGGGGGTTGAATCAAACATAGGGACAGGGTGCAGTAAGAAGCAGGAGGTAGAACATATAGACAGACAGAAATGGGAGTGATGCAGTGCAGTGGCTCCCAAAGGGGGAAACCCAAGGTGGGTGGCAGAGGGCCCCAGCAGAAGAAACAGCTTCTGGTAGGGGACTGTATCATTTCAGGATAGATTTGGGAAACAGGGAGGGATGTAAGGTGCCTATCTGGTGCCATGGCTTGATGGTATGGTCAGTAGATCCTAATGTTCCCTAAGGTAGCAGGGCAGGGGGAGCTGGATGTCATTGTCCACCTGAGGACCAATGCCCTAACTAGGCATGCAGCTGTGATTGTTTAGGGGGAGTTCAGGGATCTGGGGAGTTGCCTAAAACAGACAGTACACATGGTGGCCTTCACTGAGTTACTACCCATATATGGCCAAGCGGAGGAGAGTGAAATCCACATCAGGAGCTTCAACTTGTGGCTGAAGCAATGGTGCAGAGAGGAAAAGTTTGCAAACAGTGGGGACCAACCTGGGAGGATATGGGCTTGTACAAAGATAACGGCCTGCATCCATCTAGGAAAGGAACTGCAGTCTTCAGTTGATGGTTTGAATGTTACTGTGATGAACATTTAAACTAGCTGCTGACAGGGGTGGTGCAAGGACAGAGGGAGGCATATACTGCACCCCCCCCTTCACAAAATGAAGCAGGAGGGAAGAAGAACCTAAGAGGAGAAAACTCCCTCAGGGAACAGGTTCAAAGCAAAAGAAGGGAAACTGGAGACAAAGGGGCAAGGAACAAACATAGTAATACTAGAGGGAGAAAATGAGGCAGGGCCAAAGGAAGGAAGGAGGAATTGCCAGCAGGGTAGAAGAAAGTTGTGGAAAGCCTTGTGTGCAAATGCAAGAAGTCTTAGAAATACAATTCCAGGGGCCAGATATTCAAAACCTTGCCCAGTGGGCAAAGTGATTGCACCCTGTTTGTCCGGGGTTTGTATCCGTGCGCAATATTCAAAGGGGGCTTTGTGGGAGGTAACAGGGTCAGCACACAAAAGAAAATAATGCATGCAGTGGGCTAAGGGAGGGGCAGTGGCAGGAATACTGGTGCAGTGCAACATTCAGCGCATTTGCACCGCACAAAGGGGTTAGCGCAGGCCACTTTGTGCAGTGCAAATACCACTGATCAAAATCCCAGCTGACTCCGAGCAAAGCTGGCCACTGCTGGAGCCACTGCAGCCAACTAATACGTTGGCAGTTGGAGAAGCACACCTACCCCCCTGGCGTCTAATGGCATCCTCATCCACCAATCACTGTTACCAGTAAAATAGAGAATGTCCCTGGTGTCCAGTGGTCCCTCTCACTCTTGATTGCTGTCCCTGGTAACATAGAGTCCTTTCCATGGTGTCTAGTGGTCCCCTCCCCACTGTACAATCGCTATCCCCAGTAACATAAAATCCTTTCCCTCTGACTGCTGTCCCTAGTGTAATACAAATGATCCCTGATACACAGTGGTCCCCTACGCCCTCCGATCTCTGTCACCAGTGTAATATAAATTATTCCTGGTGCCTAGTGGTCTTCCCTGCCCTCCAACCGCTGTCCCCAGTGTCATTTAAAGTGTCCCTGGTGCCTAGTGATCCCCCACCCACCAATGGCTGTCACCAGTGTAATCTAAATTATACAATGACAAGAACATTTCCTGGTCTCTGATTGGTCAGTGTGTCCCTGGCACAGTGAGGTTATCCCAGCACAACCTCACTGTATCCATTTGTTGGACCTTTTACTCCATCTCTCCTTCAGAAACAAAGATATATTGCCACATTAAAAATACACTAAAAAACATTTTTAAATGTTTTTTTATTTTGTATAACAACGAGCCATTGTATAACAGCAATAATGCACTCCAGGGTGTGGATTGTGCTGGGATAACCTCACTTCTGGGACATTGGACACATTCAACCTGCGGCCTTGTGCCCAACCACCCAGGCGTGAGGTTATCCCAGCACAACCCACACCCTGTTGTGCATTATTGCTTAATTATCCCTGCTATCTAGTGGTCCTTTCACCCACCAATCACCATCCCTGTGCCAACATACCCATCCCTGGCATCTAGCAGCCCCCCCATGCACCTCAGGCACTGACAAATCCACCCTGCCAACCCCCCCAAACCTTCAGTGTTAGTGCTTTGGCCACCCTACGGTGGTCAGCACAGCCCTCCTCTCACCTTCTCGACTGGCTGCCGTATGGAAAGAGAGGGAGCACACATCCAATGTACTGTGCACGGCACACATCTTCTGTATTGTACTGGGAGTGTGCTGCTGTATACAGTACAGTACACAGGCTGCACTCTCTGTACAGTACAATTGACATGTGCTCCCTGCCTTTCCATACAGTAGCCAGCCGAGGAGGTGAGATGAGGGTTGTGCTGGTCGACATGTTGCCCCAGTGCTGAAGGTGGGGGGGGGTTGGCAGGGCAGTTTTATAGGTGCCTTCAGTGCAGGGAGGCCACTAGATGCCAGGGATGGGTATATTGGCATGGAGATGGCAATCGGTGGGTGGGGGGACCACTAGGCACCAGGGATCATTTAGATTTCACTGGGTATGGGCATTACCAGCAGGAAAAGGGAGGTCATAATTCCGCTATACAAGACGCTAGTGAGGCCCCACCTGGAGTACAGTGTACAGTGTACAGTTCTGGAGACCATACCTATGTAAGGACATAGACAGGGTAGAGAAGGTTCAGAGGAGGGCAACAAAGATGGTGCATGCATTGCATCACAAGTCCTATGGAGACAGGTTGAAGGAACTGAACATGTACTCCCTGGAGGAGAGGAGGAGAGAGGAATATGATAGAGACATACAAGTATCTTACAGGGAGGAACAGGTGCAGGAAAACACTATTTTTAAGTGAAAAGATGTTCCAGGACTAGAGGGCATGGGATGAAGTTGGAGGAGGACGATTCAGAGGAAACATGAGAAAGAATTTCTTCACAGAACGGTGGTGGACAAGTGGAACACCCTGCCAGAGGAAGTGGTGGGGGCTGAAACAATCATGGGATTTAAGAATGCATGGGATAGACATAAAGGAATTCTGGAGGTCAGGGGTAAGGTGCAACAGACTTCTAGGAAAACAAACTGAACTTACAAGCTCAAATGGGCAGACTGGGTGGGCCATAGGCCCTTATCTGCTGACACTGTCTATGTATCTATGTATCTATGTATGGCAATCAGAGAGTGGAGACCACTAGGCACAAGGTATAATTTAGATTACACCAGGACAGTGATTGGAAGGCTGGGGGGACAACTAGGCACAAGGGATCATTTAGATTTCACTGGAGATGGCAATCTGAGGGCGGGGGCACTAGGCACCAGGAAAGGAAATTACTTTACTTGAGACAGTGATCAGAGGGCGGGGGACACCTGGGAAAGGATTTTAAGTACTGGTACAGTGATCGGAGGGCGGGGCACCTCAGGGTCATGGGCAGTGGGCAAGCACAGTGCCAAACCCTTTATGTTTTCCCATTTTTGAAATATCAGGCTCCAGATCTTGAGGCTATCATGGCAGAGGCAGACCTGGCCACAGAGTCACGGTGCTCAGGAAATTATGACTAGGGCATGGTTATGCCAGTATACATGCAGTTCAGGAAGGATGGGGGGAGAGGGGGAGGAAAGGTTGGGGGGTTTTGTTATATGTCAGGGAAGATACCAAAGCAATAGAAATGCAAGGGGGTAAGGAGGTGCCAGAGGTACTATGAGTCACCCTGGAGACAGCAGCTGTAGCCTCCATTCACACTGGGGTAATTTACAAACCTCCAGCACAGGGGGAGGATCTAGACAAGGAAATAATGGAAACCATTAGCAAGATGGCAAATAAGGGAGAGGTACTGCTGATGGGGAACTTAAATCTACAAGATATCTATTGGAGCCTCCCAGCTGTAGTTGCAGCTAGAAGCAGGATTATTCTAAACTCCCTGTAGGGGACATTTTGGAGGCAACTAGTAAAGGAACTCACTCTTGATGAGGCAATACTGGACCTGGTGCTTATGAGTAGGGACAGCGTTGCATACATCAGGATGAGATGCCACCTGGGGACCAGTGATGACCAGACAGTGTGGTTTAATATTAGGACTGCATTAAAGGTGAACCACACAAGGACGAGGGTTCTGGACTTCAGGGGGACTGATTTAAAAAAATTGATGAATGCCTCACAGATGCTCTGGGAGGTGATGAATTACCCTGATGGGGTGGAGGACTAGTGGGCCAGATTAAGGTACAGAATAGTGAAGGAAACAAACCTCTGCACAAAAGAGGTGAGCAAAAGCAGGAGGAAAACAAAGAGACCAATATGGTTTTCAAGGGAGGTGGAGGCAAGGGTAAGGGCAAAAAGGGTAGCGTTCAGGAGACGCAAGGAGATACACAGGAAACAGGATAGAGAGGTGTACCCACAAAAGCAGGGCGAAGTAGAGAAGATGGTGAGGGGCAATAAGGCATAAACTGAAGAAAAGAATAGCTGTGGGGTAACAAAGGGGGACAAGACCTTATTTTAGGTGTATATAAGTGAAAAAAAGACAAGGAGAAGAAGTGCAAGGCTGAGGAGCGCAGAGAGAGACTATGCAGAGGATGATCAGGAAAAAGCAGATATCCTGGACAAATTCTTCTGTTCTGTCTTCACAGTGGAAAGGGGAAGGGGATGGACCACATATGGGTTACACAACCACTGGTGGGAGGGAAGTAGACACAAGTCCATTTGAAGAGGAAAGAGATCTGAAGGAACTTGTGAATCTGAGAGTGGGCAAGGCTACAGGGCCAGATTGGGGTACATCCAAGGGGACTGAAGGAGCTCAGGGAGGTACTGGATGCGCCTCTGACAGCCCAGTTCAGTAACTCACCAGACACAGTCATGGTCCCAGAGGACTGGAGAAGGGCAGATATAGTTCCACTGTATAAGAGCGTGGAAGAGGCTGGCAACTACAGGCCACTTAGTCTGACATCAGCCGGGGGGGGGGGACTAATGGAGTCACTTCTAAAGTAAATACTGGTAGATTACCTTGCATCTGGAGGTTACAGGACCCAAGGCAGCATGGATTTATGGGAGGGAAATTATGGTAGACAAATCTGACAGATTTGCTTGACTGGGTGACCAGAGAAATAGATCATTAGAGAGTGGTGGACAAGGCCTACTTAGACTTCAGCAAGGTCTTCAACACTGTGCTACATAGAAGGCTCATAAAAACTGGAAAGCTTGGGGAGGGAACCAAGGTGGTACACTGGGAATGTAATTGGCTGACAGGCGACAGAGAATGGTGGTTAATGGCACTTCACTCGGTGGAAGGGAGTGTGACCAGCAGGGTTCCTCAGGGCTCAGTACTGGATCCAGTCGTCTTTAAAGTCTTTATAAGTGACACTGCTGAAGAACTGGAAGGGAAGGTGTGCTACTTTGCAGATGACACCAAGTTCTGCAATAGGGTAGACACTCCAGAGAGGGTTGAGAGAATAAGAAGAGACTTGATAGACCTTGAGAAAGGGTCAAGGGTATAGCAGCTGGGTTTCAATGCAAAAAAAAGTAAATTCATACACCTTGAGTGCAAAAACCCAGAGGCTGAGGATGGAATGAGGGGAGGTACTGACAGTTACTAAACAGGAAAAGGACCTAGGGGTCATCATAACGGATGACCTTAAGGTAGCAAAATAATGTGACAAACCAGTAGGGAAAGCCAATGGGATGATGGGGTGCATACGGAGGGGCAGCATCAGCAGAAGGAGGAAGGTGGTGTTGCCAATGTATCAGTCATTAGTGAGACCACACCTGGAGTACTGTATCTAGTTCTGCAGCCTATACCGCAGAGAGGCCTTCTAAAGAAAGGCAACAAAAATTGTGTAGGGGTGCACTAAATGTCCTATGAGGAGAGACTGAGGGACCTCAACATGTACACACTGGAAGAGAACAGGGAGAGGGGGACATGACAGTGGCCTTTAAATACCTCATGGGGTGAATAAGGTACAAGAAGGGAGCATGAAGAAGGTGTACAAGAACTAGGGGGCATGCACTGAAGCTGGAGGAGGGGGGATGTTTAGGAGAGATGTCAGGAAGTTGTTCCCTGAAATACTGGTGAATAACTGCAACAATCTTCCAATGGGAGTGGTGGGGTTGAAAACAGAGGTGGGGGTTCAAACATGCATGGGATACATACAAAGAAAACTGGCATCATGGGGGAGGAGGTGGCCAGAGACCACATAGAATCTGCAGTGGCAAAATAGGTAGTGAAAAGAGGGGCAGACTAGGTGAGTCAAGTGGTCTTTATCTGCTGACAAATTCTCTGTTTCTGTATGTATCTGTGTTTAGGAAGGGAGCCATGGTGCATATCCTGAGTTATAGAGGTGCTTGGGATAAGTTTATTGAGTTGCAGTCAGTGAAACATAGAATTTGACGACAGATAAGGACTGCTTGGTCCACCTAGTCTGCCCATTTTCCTACATAACGGATAAGCTGCAGATCCTTGTTAACCAACAGCCTACTTCCTCCTATCCCCCACTAGGACTACCTTATGCCTGTCCCATGCATTCTTGAATTTCCCCACTGTTCTTGACTCCATGACCTCCTCAGGAAGGCTGTTCCATGCATCCACAACCCTCTCCATGAATAAATACTTCCTCACATTACCTCTGAGCCTCCCCCCATCTTCAAATTGAGCCCCCTTGTTCTTGCACATCTCTTTTTCTGAAAGATACTACTCACTTGGACTTTGTTGATTCCCTTGAGGTACTTGAACGTTTCTATCATGTCCCCCTCTCCCTTCTTTCCTCAAGGGTATGCATATTAAGCTCCTTTAGTCTCTCTTCATATGTCTTCTGGTGCAGACTCTGCACCATTTTGGTTGCCCTCCTCTGGACAGCCTCCACTCTGTCTATGTCTTTGCAGAGATGGGGTCTCCAGAACTGCACACAGTACTCCAGATGGGGTCTCACCAACTGTCTGTACAGAGGGGTAACAACTTCCTGTTTTCTACTGTTGATGCCTCTCCCTATGCATCCCAGTATCCCCCCAGCCTTCCTTACTGCCTTCTCATATTGCTTGCCCAACTTTAGGTCATCTGATATAATTACCCCCAGGTCTCTTTCCATTTTTATTGTTGTTAGTATCTCACCCCCCATTGTGTACTCTTCCCCTGGGTTTTTGTTTCTCAGGTGCATTGTCTTGCACTTCTTTGTGTTGAATTTAAGCTGCCATACATTTGACCATTCCTCCAACCTTGCCAAGTCCCTTCTCATCCTTTCCACTCCATCTTGTGTATCAACCCTGTTGCAGATCTTTGTGTCATATGCAAAGATACATACTTTTCCTTTCAGTTCCTCTGTATTATCACTTATACAGACATTAAAAAGGATAGATCCCAGTACTGAACCTTGCGGTACCCTGCTAGTAACCCTCCTTTCTTCACTGTGGACTCTGTTTACTACTACCCTTTCCATCCTGTTGTCCAGCCAATTTTTTATCCAGGCTACCACCTTGGGACCCACTCCAAAGGCTGGCTAACTTGTTTATTAATCTTTTGTGTGGGACTGAATCAAATGCCTTGCTAAAATCTAGGTAGGTCATGTCCACAGGCCCTCTCTGGTCTACTACTTTGGTCACCCAGTCAAAGAAATCTATTAGATTCGTCTGACATGACCTTCCCACTGTGAATCCATGCCGCCTTGGCTCCTGTGCTCCACTGGCCTCTAGGTACTCAACAGTTCTTTCCTTCAGAAGTGATTCCATCATTTTCCTTACCACTGAGGTCAAACTGACTGGTCTGTAGTTTCCTGCATCTGCCCTGCTCCCACTTTTATGAAGAGGGATTACATCTGCCCTCCTCCAGTCCTCGGGTACCACCCCATCCACCCATGATTTGTTAAAGAGGATAGTCAGCGGTGTCACTAGTTCTACCCTTAGTTCTTTTAGAATTCTTGGGCGAACTCCATGAGGCCCCATTGCTTTGTCTACCTTCAATTTTGCTAGTTCTTTCAGAACTGTTTCTTCTGTAAATGGACTGGTATCTACCCCAGTCTCCAGAGTGTTTCGCTTGTTTGGTTTAGGTACCTCCCCCTCCTCTTCCTTTGTGAATACTGAGCAGAAATATTCGTTCAGTATCCCTGCTTTTTCACTGTCATCCTCTGCCCACATTCCCTCCCTTGGTCTTTCTTCGCTCCCTTATGTACCTATAAAAGGTCTTATCCCTGTTCTTAACAGAGTTGGCTATCCTTTCCTCAGTTTGGGCCTTTGCTATTCTGACTGCTTTCCCTGCCTCTTTCTGCTTTAACTGATAAAGTTCTCTGTTCTGCTCCTTCTGTGTTTCCTTATACTTCCTGAATGCTATCCTTTTCTCCTTAACCTTCCCTGCCACCTCTTTTGAGAACCATAGTGTTTTTTTCCTTCGTTGTGTTTTGTTGATTTACTTTACACAAAGGCTTGTTGCCTCTGTGATTGCTGTTTTGATTACTCCTCACTGTTCCTCCACACCTCCTTCTTGCCCATTTGCTAATGCTTTTCTGAGGCACTCTCATTTTCCCAAAGTCAACCCTCTTAAAGTCCAATACTCTTGCTTTTGTATGGCTTGATTCTATGGCTGTGTTTATCGTCAATCACACTGTTTGGTGGTCGCTTATTCCCAGATGGCTACCCACTTCTAATTCCAAAATTCTTTCTCCGTCCCCATTTGAGAGTACCAGGTCTAAGATTGCTTCCTCCCAAGTGGGTTCCAATACTAGCTGTCTGAGGCATGCCCCTTGTAGGGCATCAAGAATGACCCTGCTCTTGGATGTGCTTGCAGCAAAGGTGCTCCAGTTAACATCTGGCATATTGAGGTCCCCCATCAACAATATCTCCCCTCTTTCTGCCCTTCTAAGGATGTCTTCTAACATTTCCTTGTCCATTCCCTCCCCCTGAGATGGGGGGGCCTGTGTACAACCCCATGCGGATTGTAGTGCCATTTCCTGTCTCCAGGGTGACCCAGAGTGCCTCATCTGCTCCCTGTTTACTTTTTAGTTCTGTTGCTTTGATCCCTTCCCTTACACAGAGAGCTACTCCTCCTATTTTACCCTCCCTGTCCCTCCTGAAGATTGTGTATCCTGGTATGGTTCTCTGTGTACCATGTTTCTGTGACTGCCACAATATCCAGGCATCCCTCTTACATCAAGGCCACTAGCTCAGGGAGCTTGTTACACAGACTATGGGCATTGGTACTCATCACCCTCCAATTTTTTGATGGCCTTACCCCTTTTAGCCCCATCCTTGTCCTTACTGCCTTTGCCTTTTTTTTGCATTTACCTCTGTCCTGCTCCCTAATGACTTCTCAACCTTGGTGTTTACTTCACTAATTACTGTGTTTTGTGGGGTGAGGCTGGGATTTCCCTGCTCCTTTTCAGTGCCCCCCCCCCTTGGCTAGTTTAAATGCTTGCCAATGAAGCATTTAAATCCATCACCTAGGATCCTGGTTCCCCCCCCCCCGGACAGACGCAGACCATCGCACCAGTATAGGCTTGCATCCCTCCAGGTGGCTCCCCAGTCCCCAATGAAGTCAAAACCCTGAGCTCCACACCAGCGGTGGATAGAACAAAGGCATCTTGAGGGATGGAACCAGAACAAGAGAAAAATCCCAGTTAGACAGGATGACTCTAGCCTCCTGTAGGACCCACACTGCTGACCCCAGCACCAACTCCCATCAGATCTGGACTATGGCAGGATTTGGGGGAAGCCTGGCACCCTCAGCACAGGAGGTAACTCATGCAGAATCAGGAGTTGAAGGGTGATTCTGGGAGAAGCTGGGTGACTGGGCTGGCTACATACATACATACATACGTACGTACATACATATGTACATACTGTAAATTCATGCATATATACATACATACATATTATACATAATTACATTCATTACTACATACATACATGCATATGTGCATAATTACAGTCATTATTACAAGTATTCATGAATAGTTACATACATGCATAGTTACATACATACATAAATATATGTATACATACATACATATTTGGGGGAGAAAACACCATTTGTCCATCATGTTCCTCCCTACTTGCTCTGTGCTCAGTGACAGTACCCTGCCCCCACCCTGATTTGTGAGGCAGGAGATTAAGAGGCGGGAACTGTACCTGTCCTGATGACTGATAGAACTGTGTGACTGTACCTCCCCACCACACACACACACACACACATATGCATAAACAAGATTATATAAATTTCTTCTAGTAAAAAAAATATTTATATTACATAAATAAAAACTGACAGAGGCTTACAAACCACAACTATGGGATAAGACCAAGCTGCCTACTCTGTATCCAGATAACACTTGCAAAGCATTGTCACACCACCACACACACAAACACACATCACACATGGCAAAGGCCCATACACCAAATTCTGAGTCTGACCTATTCTGCGCAGTTGGCAGCAATTTGTAAACTGGTACACAAGGTTATTTTCAACTTTTATTTTACAAAGTAATTTTACTCAGCGGAGCCCAGCTGAGACACATCATCTCATTTTACAGTAAGGGTCCTGCTCCTATCCACTTTAGCAGCTGTGTAGATTGGAAAACTGGAAAAATTTAAAAACTTGCCCAAGGACACACAGAGTAGCGGGCTTTAGTGGGGTTTGAACCTATGAGCTCTGGGTGCTCAGACCACTAGATCGCATATCTTTTTGCTGTTGCTTAGGTGCACATGGAGAATGTCATGTTTCTTCATGAGATTTCTTTTTTAGACTGTCTTCCCTGTGTAACATTCTAAGCAGTACCAGTTCGTAGCACCTGATATTCAGTGCTGCTGGGTGGTCCTGTATGATCCAGAACAGGGAGGGTAAAGGATGTTGCTGCTCTTCAGGCAGGGAAAGTCAAATATAACAGAGATAGACTGAAGGAGACAGTATAGTGCAGTGGTTTAAGGCTCTGAGCTGCAAATCTGGAGACCAGGGTTTGAATCCCATCAGCCCCCACTTGCATAGTGTGTGATCCTGAGCAAATCACTTAACTTCCCTGTGCTCCCAGGTTGCACCTGGAAACAAGCTTTCAGTTTAGTGTGTCTCACCTAGTTAAACAACTGGGGAAAAAAAACAGAGATAGATTAGTGGAAGATGGGTACAATGTCGGGAAATGGCAGTTGTCGGAATCAAACCTGGGGCTCCTGTTTCACGGTTTTGGGCTCCAACCACTGGGATAAACTGCTGCCTCTCAATTAGCATTGCACAGGATGACATTACCGGGGCAGAAGGGCTACATTGGGTCTGCAAGTAGACACAGAAGAACTGAGTTAAGTCCCAGATATGACAATTTGTGATGGGGCTGGCGATTGGGAGGCCAAAGGAGGCCACAGCTGTGACAATGGAGAAAAAGTAATTAAAAAAAAAGTCCTGCAGGTAGACTATAAAAAGCCTGTAGCTAGTGGACACTTAATAATCAGTACACTCTACACATTACCACATATACTTGCCTATAGGTCAATTTCACATATAAGTCAACTCCCTTTCTTGTGTTTCAGCAAAATTACGGACATTATTTTGTTGCTCAAACTGGATGGAAAAATCTATTTTGTGACCTACATGAGGCACAGAATCTGCCTTTGTGGTCACAGCTGGACACACAATTAGGTTACACAGCTTCAAAAAATAATTTACTACAGCCAATCACACAAATAGGGCAACCTTGCAGATAAGTTGAGTCTCTGTACTTTGGGGTGATTTTTTGCACCAGAAAGCAGACTTACATGTGAAAGCAGCAGTGCTGTGCATGAGCCGAGTATCTAATACAGATCTCCTGCACACTACCACCATTTGTTTTTTAAAACACTTGATTGGCAACCAATGGGCCAGAAATATTTTCTCGAACTGGGGTCCTGGCAATGTGGATACTCTCATGGTTCTTTTTTCACTCCATTTTCCAAAAACAAAATAACCCACTGCTGACATGCTTAGCATCTCACTGCTATTTTCACATACCCAGAATGAGGACCACCCTTGGACCCCCCCCAAAAAAACATTGCTTTATAGACTCGCAGTTGTTCAGTACTGTATCCACTCTTCACAAGTACTAGCGCTACTGTCACCAGTTTCAAATAGGCATTAGACAAAATCCTTCTAGCAGATAGTCACTGCAAATGTGTTGCAGGCTGGAGTATATCTATGCATTTATATGTTGATATAAATGGGGGAATGTGCCCAACTCTTAGCTTGTCTTGTGCACTCCAAAGCCAATTGCAGCCATTGTTTTTACTATGTGTATCTGATATACATAGTAAAAACAATGGCTTCACTTGGCTTGGGGTGCACACGACAAGCTGAAGGTGTAAGATAAAACAAGAACGTTGGTTATATATGTATTATATTATGGTTAATTAGTATGCCATTATAATACCTATCTGTATGTTTCATATGTTTTTATGTTCTGGTCACCCATGAAAATGGGCCTTGGCTCATGGATCTAATAGATTTTAAATAAATGAAATCAATGCTTCGATCACTGGATAGATGGGACTTGTAACCAGTCCGGTGGTACTTAGGGTTGGGGTGCTGGACACAACACCTTGTGCCATGCTGGCGACCCGGGCTCGGGAATTAGCCTGGGTCATCGGAGGTCGGCAGCAAGGAGCTGGATTGAGCAACTGCAAGTCAACTCTCCTCTCCTCTCCTGGGGAGGGATGTGGGGTTCCTCAGCCCTTAGCTGCCTCCTGCTGGAGGACAGGTGGTAGTGCCAAGCCATACATTAGACCCAGTAATCGCCAGGGGTGGGGTGGAAGAGGTACTGGCGCTATGGGGCACGTGCACGCCTCCTCAACGCATGCGTCACCATGTGCTGATGTCCCAAGATCAGGGAGAAAAGCATGGAAAAACTGATAAAAAGAATATGGGGAAAAGAAAGACTGGACTTGTGTATTTTCCTCACATTTCTTTCTCTTTTTTCCTTTTGCCACTCTTCTACACTCTCTGGCTGTTATTCCCAGTTGGACCTTCTTGTTACACCTAATACTTTATTGCACACGTATTTTTGCTGACTGTCCAATTTTGTATTCCCAGGTACAGTACTCTACATACTCTATTTTGCTTCTACACTTAACTTTTTTTTTTTTTACCTTTTAAACTCTTTTGTCCACGCTTCATAATTTTTGTTTTTATAGTCATTCTGGCTAGCGATGCACCTATTGGAGAACCATTCTATCTGTACTTTTCGTTTCAATCTTTTATGGTCTCTGCAGTCTGTCTTTCAATTGTTACATTTAGAAATTAAAACCTCATTGTACACGTCCAGCAATTTTGAATATTTTTCAATGTCAGTTTTTATGTTATGTCTAATTGATGTTATACACGCTCCATGATTTATTGTTTGTGTTTCTGGTGTAAATAGTGACTTAGCAACAATACAGGTACATATACCTTTAATTTTGCTGTGCACATTAGACTATCTCACATACTGCTAGCCGCTGCCCCTGATAAAGACTCATCACAAGTTGAAATACCGGGGATCTGTTGCCACGCTTTTCAGTATGGGAGAGTAAAGTAATTTGGCTCACACAATTTGGACCCCCGTGTTTTATTTGCATTTTGCTTTCATTGCAACAGTTGTTTCAGCTCTGAGTGTAGCTTTTTCTTGTTTTTGGACACTTTCAGCTAGTCTCCATTTTTATTCTGTATTTATATTATTCTATATAATTTAGGTCAGATGTTTCTCCCCCAGTTTCCCCTTCCCACCCCCGGTCTCACCTGGAAACAAGCACTGGCTCAGTGTACCTAGCCCTGTCATCAAAGTTGAAATAAAATATTCAGGCAGTGGGACAGTTTACCATAACACAGCTTCCAAGAAATGGCATGTTCCTGAATTTGTTTTCGTCATCATTGTTTAATTAGTATTTTGGAAAGACCTTTGAGCATGAGCTCTTTTACAAAGGTTCCATGTCAGGGTGGACAATAATACTATACACATATTCAGTGGTTACAGAGGCCTGATCATTAGGCACTAAAGAGCGATTACATGACAATTAGATAAATAGGAGAAAAAAAACAGAGCAGTTGTAATCGAATACTAAGCTATTTCTAATTGGTTGCCCTAGGTAGCACACCCCTGGAAACCTCCAAATCCATTGATAGACTATGGCAGAATAACTGCATAGGGTTTAACGCTATCCCAGATGGCGAGAGGCTGGGTGACAGTGAAATAAGGGGGACTGAGTTTAAAACCAACCGCAGAGAGCAAGAGGTGGGGACAGTGAAACAGGGGGCTGTGATAGGGGAGCAGCTCCAGAAGGCTATGTGTCGATCACGGTGTGTGTGTGGGGGGTTGGGAGGGCAGTACCACATTGTACCACATCATAGTTAAACTGGGGGGGGATGGACATTCTGCATTTATAAGCAACATGTTCTCATCCCTTATTCTCATAAATGATCTGCACTCTAGTTGCAGTCCTGAATCACTAAATCAATGCCCTCTAATCATGTTCTGCCATCAGGAACACGAGGCAAGGTTCCAATACAGGATACAGCTGCTTCAGAACCCCTGTGCTATTTTGTGTTGAACTATATCAAGTAGGAAGCTGTCAACTGCAGAGTTACCATTTTGTTACAAGGTGAACAAGTCCGAAATTAGTATTTTCTATCAGGTCATCATACTTATAACTCTGTGGGGCACCCCCTAAATTCCAATGCAAATAATAACTGTTGGAAATTAGCTGTAAAAGTCTTAATTTAGTGTTTCCCCTAGACACATTTTCAACTGTGTGCCACCTCCCCAACCCCAAAATCCTCTTTGCACAATGTCCCCGTTTTCTTTGAACATGGCCTACAAGAAGTGCGTCTTAAACACACAAAATCTTCAACTTCATCTCTAGGCAAATACTTTCTCACAGTTTCCATGCTGACCTGTCCCCCCTCTGCTAGAAGGTAGGTACCTACTGCACTGTAAAAAAATGCAGACAATAGCACAATAAAGGGTATGAGGCACCAGAAGAGTTCATTAGAGGCTGACAACCAAATGGCAAGACAAAGTACTATAAAGAAAACAGCACTATCAAAAAAAGGAAGCACTATGATAGGCAGAGCAATTTAAATAGCAACTACATACAAAAGCGGCAATAAAATCAAAAAATAACAGCAATACATATTACAATAAATGGGTACTACACCATACTTTCTGGCAAAGGTGTGTTGTCTCTTGTATCCTCCTGCGGCTTACTTACGTTAAAATCATTACTAGTACTTTCATCATTCTCTCTGTAAAAGACACATACATATACACACACACACACCCCTTAAGGTCTATGAATTGTTTAATACGGATCTTTTCCCAAAACATAATTTAAAGAGGGAATTTGGCCATCGTCACTGCTATTCATGAAAGCGTTGTTGTTCGTGCCCCAGAATCTGTAAATGTGCTGATTTTAATGTAAAATCAAATATTTTCCTACCTTTTTATGTTTTTTGCCTTGCGTTTGCATTGTACATGCCATCAACCTGAAAACAGCAGAGTGCGCATGCACAGACCAAGCCACATCATCTCCAGAACGTCAGCGCTTGTATTTCTCGATGGTGGTGAGTAGCTGTAGTGTTGATTGTGATTCTGTCACTGCTTTCAGTAACAGCAGTGTGCCTGATTCATCTCTTGCCCCTTTGTATGGTAGGTTGCAGGAGGAGAACGAATGTTCAGAGGATAGTGTGTTTGAAACGGAAACTATATACGATGATCACTATTATCTGGACCCTGTAGTGGGCGATGAAGCCAGCGACTCTGAATCTGCACCAGGTGACATTGACACTTTGCAAATGCCTAAAACTACTAACAGTGACTGGTGAGTGTTACCATTGATTTTCCGTTTGTGGCAAAGGGGCAGCAGAATGTACTGGACACAGCATTTTTACATGTCATCATTAGAGAGCAATGAAGTCGTCTGAGCCTATGTGACTACTGACACTAATTATGTGTAACAGTGCCACTTGTAGTGTCTGGAAGCCCACGTCATTAGCAGAACTAAACGCTGACTGTGGTCATGGATGCACCAGAGCACCTTTTCTGTGGTTCAGCTCACAGTGGCATGTTATATACGTCACGAGGTAGCACTGCTGGCTGGTGAATGTGTTTCTGAGTCTACAGCAGTGCTACAGGATTGCACATGTTGGCTGTCTCTGTGTGTATATCTATATAAACAGAAGTGCTTGTATTTGTACACACAGAGACCCACAGCACAATTGGGGAGATAGTAATGAAAGTATGTTAGTATGTGTATTATCGTAGCTGTGAATACTACAAATGATGTCTGGGTATCAATGCAACTAATGACCTGTACTGTGCCCAGCACCTGAGTGGCATGCTGTGGTTGCACTGAGGCACCACTGTTAGCCGGTGAATGACACTAGTGAGTTAATACTGGTGGTAAAGGGCTGCACATGTCAATGGTCTCTGTGAATACATATGTATTTTAATATACAGAAATGCATGTGTGTTGGCTCTGCCCCTCCCCCCAGACACACACAGAAATGCAGAGATAGTGAGTCAGTGCAGAACCCTTGACACCATGTACAGCATGGCAGATGTGCAACACATAAATGTGATTTTAGTCTCTCTCATTTTCATATGCATAGTGGTTGTCACATGCTGGTGCTAACAGTGTCAGTAACATCAAATTATGTCTGTATACATTGGTGTTGCTTGTGAGTCTTGTGTGCCACTTTGGCAAACATTGGACAGACACACATACATTTTGATAGGCCAGTCTGTTCCCTTTTAGCTGCAGCTGCATGTCATGTACTGTCTGTGGTGGTAGCTGTTGTGTGCACTGAACAGCAGAAGTAACTGTCTTATATCAGTGATGCACTACTATTGATAGTGCATCATGTCCCTTGGGTGAAGGTAATACTTTATGTGTGATGCTACCACTAGTCGTCTCATGTTTGTGATGCCTGGTTGGGGCTGGGGGTTAATTCCATTATGGGCCCCATCATGGCTAACAAATATTCATAGATTCAGAGAAGTGTGATGGCAGAAAAGGACCGACAGGCCCACCCAGTATGCCCATTTGTTCAGCTATCTGCTACTATATGAACCCCCTACCCTCAACACTCCCCTGTGTCTGTCCCATGCCCAGCTGAATCCCTCCACTGTTTCCTCTCCAACCACAGCCTCAGGGAGCCTATTCCACTTCTCCACCACCCTCTCTGTGAAATAGTACTTCCTAATGTTACCCCTGAACTCCCCCCCTCCACCTGCAGGCGATGCCCCCTCGTCCTCTGATTACCCTTCAGCTGGACGATACTTTCCACTATCACATGGTTTATACTCTTAAGGTACTTGAAGGTCTCAATCATGTCACCCCTCTCCCTCCTGTGTTCCAGGGAGTACATATTCAAATCTCTCAACTTTTTTTCATATGATAGGTGGCTCAGCCCCTTTACCAACTTTGTTGCTCTGCTCTGAACTTGCTCCAGCCTCCACACATCCTTTTTGAATTTTGGCCTCCATAACTGGACTCCGTATTCCAAATGTGGTCTAACCAGATGGGTGTACAAGGGTAGTATGACATCCCTATTTCTACAGGTGATTGCCCCTTATGATGCATCCCAGGATTCTGCTGGCCCTGGTCACTGCTCTCCCGCAGTGCCTTTCCACCTTCAGGTCCCCCAATACAGTGATGCCCAGGTCCCTTTCTTGTTCCGTTACCTCCAGATCTGTGCCCCCTATACAGTACCATCCCTCTGGTTCCTATAACCAAGATGCATGATTTACACTTTTCTTTTTTGAATGAAAGCTGCCACCTCTTTGACCATGCCTGTAGCCTCCCCAAGTCTCTCTGCATTTTTTCTACACTTCCTGAGTGTGCACCCTATTGCACATGTTAATATCATCTGCAAACAGGTTCACACCACCTTCAATGCTCTCCACAATGTCCACTGCAAATAGACGGAATAGTATGTGCCCCAACACCCATCCCTAAGGGACCACGCTTATGACCATGCCCTCTCTGGATGACATCCCATTTATTATGACCTTCTGCCTCCTGCCCCCCGCCAGCTTCCCACCCATTTAACCACCTCTGCCCCGCCATAAAATTTCATCCAGCAGGTGTCTGTGGGGCACTGATTCAAATACTTTTTGAAATCCAGATAAGCAACATGTACTGCCCTCCCCGATCAAGTTTCTTGGTGACCTCATCAAAAAAATTCTTACCAGATTTTTTTGACAGTATATGACCCTTGTAAAATCAAGTTGCCTTGGATCCATTAGGCCTCTTTCCTCTAGGCAGCTGGTGATCCTGCCTTTCATTAGTTTCCCCATGAGCTTCCCTTCCAGTGATGTAAAGCCCACGGGCCTGTAACTTCCTACCTCCTCCCTCCATTCCCTCTTACGCAGCATGGCCACATTTGCCTGCCTCCAGTGTTGCAGTACCACACCAGTCTCCAGGGATTTATTGAAGAGAGCTTCCATTCCCAATGACCATACAGAGGGGCCCCATCTCCACTCCTTCTGGGCCCAGTTTATTTCCTCAATAGTATTTAATCTGGTATCCTGCATAAATACAATATCTGCATTTAAACCACTTAATATTCCAAATGTAACCAGTCTTCTACTTCTATTTTTTATAGTGTCACCATTACAAGAAATACGATGCAAATGTGTCATACGATCAGCACCAGATTTCCCCTTCTATCCTATTTTATCCTGCTTTCTTTTGAAGCTTGTGTATCTGTTGAATCATCACTTGCTGTTTCCTCTTCTTCTTCTCCTTCCTCCTTTGATATACAATCAATCCACTCTTCTTCCACCTCCCCCCCTTTTTGTAACACCTCAAACTTATTTTTCAGAGACAGACACTTTGTCCTCTATTATTATCACTTTCTGCTCCTTAACATTTTTGTCCCTTGTTTTTAGATCTTGTCATCATTCGAAAATCTTGCTTTTCCTCCACATTCTGTTTCTTTTCATCCACTCCTTCTTTATTAATGAATGACTATCTCCTTCACTTTACAATCTGCTTTCTCAGACTGTTCATCCTTCTCTGTTGTCCTACTGCCAGCTGCTGTATTTTCTTCTTCATCTCTTTTCTGGGCTTCTGCTATCAGTTTTTCCTGTTTAGCTTTCTCTTTTTTTGCTGTTGCAAGGTATACATCCTGCTCCCCCTGCTCTCCCGGGTCGGGGCTATTATGTGTTGCCCATGGGCAATTTTGAAAAGAATGTCCCAACTCCTCACATAAGCGGCATTTTATTTCATTCTTGCATGTTGCTCCACAATGTCCCAGCTGTCCACACAGACCACATTTTACTTTTTCACATGCATTACTGAGGTGCCTTCTAACCCCACACCGGTAGCAGGCTCTTGGCTCTCCTGACCCCTCTACCCCCCCCCCAAAAAAAGTACGGTAAATGCATAAATTCTCCATTTTTTTGTTTTAAAACCACCTTAAAAATGCCATCCACCTGTCCATAAGTTCTCTTCATCAAGAATAGGTTCTGGGGGCTCTTTCAAATCACACTTTTGCCTTATCCAAAAAGAAATATCAGCCACATTTACCCCCTCATTTCTGAAGAGTACTGTTACTAACTTAAAAGCAGGTTTCGTTAACCGAATTGCTATGAAATTGTTTCATAGCATGGTGTTTTTCAGTTGGTGATATAATTTCCAAAAGTGCTCCAATCCTGTGGGGTGTTTAAAGCTAATATTATAAAATGTATCTCCAGGTATATAAATTAATGCACAAATTTCATAATCGTAAAAGAGTAGGGGAATTTCCCAGGTGTCCTGGCCAAATTTCCCCCATTCACTAAAAAAAGTACCACCAAAAGCTTAATCTGGTTCAATTTCAGTTGGTTACCATCCGTATCCACCAACACCCCCTTGCTCCTGAAAAAGGGACTTCTAGTCTCAGTGGGCCTACTGGATCAACAAAATTCAATAAATAAATTTAGTTTGTAGTCATTCCCTTTCCCTCTCTGGCTTCCTTTGCCTCCTCTTTCCTCCCTCCTTAAAGAATCCCCACCCTAAGCCAGTTCTACTTTTATAGCCACTGGATTTGACTGTCAACAGGAACTTCCTGTTTGGCAGTAGGAAGGGAAGGATCATAGAGAAACACTGGTTTTGTCAACCCTGTGTAGTACCATTTGCTTGTAACTGACTCTTCAGTGAATAGCAGAGCACTGTGGGAACCTGGAGGACTAGCAATAGGCTAGTATACCTCCTACCCCAAAACAACATCTCTCTGTTAAAAGTACTGTTGCCTGGTGGTTCTCTTGCCCTTTTAAGGGCTTGTAAACCTTCAACTCACAGAATCTTGCTGAATTTAAGTAAATATTGTTATTTTTACTTCGCGCCGAAACCGGAAGTGAACGGACGCTTACTTCCAGTTTTTGGCTTAAAACCTGCCCTCTATTGAGTGGGTGAGCGTGGGGCCGCGCGCAGAGACACGCATATTTGCACGTGTCTGCTGTGTCCGCTGGGCACGCTGAAACTGCTGGCAGACAAACTTGGATAAGATAATTTTAGCATATCCTGTACTCAGTAAATATACACCTTTAATAATGGAAAAAGAACTTAGTAAGTGTATGCAATGTTTGATGGATAGTGAGGGAAGGTATGGGAGCGAGTATGTATGTGCTAATTGCCATTTGATTACTACTCTTGAAGCAGAGATAGCGTTTCTGCTTAATATTAAACCAGTTTCTACTGATATTAGGGAATTGGAAAGTTACATTGATCTTATGGATGAACAACTTCATTTTAATGAACAATTTCCTTCACATTTAGGTAGCATTTCTATGCCTCCTGATGAGGAGACAATTGCAACGACTACTACTAGTATACCTGTTGCCTCTGCCCCCTCTTATAAGGTGTATGATTATCTGCCCTCTTCTCAAGATAATGATGATTGGACCATTGTCACAAAGCCTCTTTAAAAAAGGAGGGGCGATCAAACACACAATAGTGCCCCTATTGAAACTCGTAATAGGTTTGAGCAATTGACTGTACCAAATAATGAAGTGCTACATGATTTACCCTGTGCATCACCCTCTGTTGATAATAATGGTTTAAAAACACATTTCAATCAGGAGTTAATGCCCATGAATATTTGTCCTGGTAAGTCTCAAGCTACCAAATCAATACCTATTAAGTTAATCGCTCCAGAGTATGTTTAAACAATCACCTGTTTCTGATCCTTGTACCCCTACTGTCTCAAAACAAGTGTTAGTCCTGGAAGATTCAATCATTAAGCACACTGACAGGGTGATATGCAATAGCGACAAGAACAACCGCACTTGTTCCAGCTTCCGTGGGGCCAGGGTATCTGACATTACCTCCATGATGCCTAAAATTTTACAAAATGTGGGGGAAAATCCACTGGTTATCATACATGCTGGTGTTAATGATATAAACAACACTCCATTTAATCAGTTACAACAGGACTATGTGGCATTATGTAACCTGTTACTTGATAGGGGATGCTGTGTATGTATATCTGAAATTCTACCTGTCCCGAGAGCAACATCTACCATGATGCAGAAAATCAAAGCCCTAAATGAATGGCTGAGAAAGTGGTGTTTTAAGCAGGATATACCCTGTATTACCCACTGGGAATCATTTTCAGATTGTTCTTCCTTGTTTTGCTGGGACGGTTTACATCTCAGTCGTAGGGGTAGTACACTTATGCGGAAAAGTATCACTAAAATCATAAATCATTGTTTAAACTAAAAACAATGGGGGAGAATGGGTCTATTCCCAAGTCTCTGAATACTTACCAAAATATTATTACAAATAAATGTTAATTTCTAGCTTTGAATGCAAGATCTTTAAACCAACTCAAATTAGCAGAACTTGAAGCCAAATGTAAAACTTTAAATATAGGTGTGGTGGGAGTAACTGAAACTTGGTGGGACGCATCCTCAATTTGGTCCAGAGAAATTCCAGATTATAAATTATATCATAAAAACAGATTAGATAAGCAAGGCGGTGGAGTTTGTATGTACATATGAAATGATATTCCTTCTTTTGAAGTGTGTTCTCCCTTTCCTTTGGAAAGTATATGGGTTCAAATCTTATTGAAGGAGCAGTCCTATATAACTATTGGTAACATCTATCGACCTCCATCTGCAAATTCAGATTACAAAACTGATATGTTTAAAGAAATTACACATTTTTCAGAATCTCAAGATACTGTAATATTTGGTGACTTTAACCTCCCTCACATTAACTGGGACTCATTCTCAGGACAGTCCTATGCTGAGAAGGACTAATAGATGTGGTAGTTAGTACTGGATTACAACAACTTGTTACTGAACCCACTCAAGGTCCTAATATTTTGGATCTATTATTTACTAACAGAGCAACAAATTAGCAATTTATAAATTTGGGATCCACTTGGGACCAGTGATCATTCATCTATTCTTTTTGAAATTCAACAGTTTAAAACTACACAAAGGAAGTTATACTGTACAAAAAATTATAATAAAGCAAATTTTTCTAAAATCAATGAATACTTACAAAACATAAACTGGGAATCTAATCTTCTTAATTGTACAACACAAGCTTGGGACTTTTTAAAAAACATTGTACATTATTTGGAAAATACCTTTATTCCATCTAAGAGGAAATTTAATAATAAAGGAAAAATTCCCCCTTGGTTCAACAAGACAATTAAAAATCAGATTAAAATAAAAATTAAACTTGTTAGGAAAGTTAAGAATAGTTCTTTTCCATTTTAAAACTACTCTATTACATAAATATAGACTAGCTGTGAAAAACATAAAAAATTCTATTAAATTGGCAAAACATAAGCTAGAATTTAAACTAGCTCACACAAAAGACTGTCACAAATCTCTTTTCTCCTATATATATAGTAAAAAAGGTGCATCAAGGACCATTGGTCCCATTATAACCAATGGCTCTTCTCTATCTGATACAGAAACCTCGAATCTCTTTAATAAGTACTTTTGTTCTGTCTTCTCTCAAAAATCACCTATTAGTACATTTAAAGTCCACCATGCAGATTATCATAGGTTCTATCCAACTGACATTATACAGGCTATCAAAAAACTAAAAAAAAATACCAGTCCGGGCCCAGACGGTATTCATCCATGGTTTCTGATCGAAACCTCTATAAATATTTCTATACCTTTGTCAATTATCTTCAACAAATCCTTACAAGAAAGCATTGTACAAAATGACTGTCGTTTAGCAATAGTTACTCCCATATTTAAAAAAGACAATTGAGGTTCTGTGCAACATTATTGTCCAATTAGCCTGACCTCAGTGGCTGGTAAATTAATGGAATGAATAATGAAGTCTCTAATAGATCAAGATTGTAAAATATTAGGCATTTATGATTCAAATCAGCATGGGTTTACTCCCAAGTATTCCTGCACCACCAATCTGATATCGTTTTACAACAATATAAGTACTCTACTAGATGTGGGTATCCCTACTGATGTAATTCTTTTGGACTTTGGTAGAGCTTTCAATAAAGTCTCACATGAAAAACTCATTACTAAAATGCACAATCTAGGTTTGTCACCTGATATTGTCAACTGGACTTTAAACTGGTTGACAAATCATTCTCAGAGAGTCAGAATTAATGATATCTTGTCTGATTCGGTAGTGTGACAAGTGGTATTACAGGTGTCGGTCTTGGGACCAACACTGTTTAATCTCTTTATCAGTGATTTACAAACAGGGCCAAATAACTTCATGGTTAAATTTGCAGATGATACTAAATTGGGGGGCAAGGTTAATAATCAAGAAAATATTTCTGCATTAAAGAAGGATTTGGAAAAATTAACACTTTGGGCAAATGAAAATCATATGCAGTTTAATCAAGACAAATGTTTATTAGTGCATTTCGGTGTAAATAATCCAAAAACGATATATTATATAAACGGACTATCACTTCACTCATCAAATAGTGAAAAAGATTTAGGGATATGTGTTAATAATAAACTTACATCAAATGATCACTGTGTTAGAACTGCTTGCATGACCAGCAGACTTTTGAGGCAAATAAAACGCACTCTTGTTAATCGCACTGAACAGTGCCTTATTCCATTGTATAGGGCATACAGTAGACCGTATCTAGACTATGGCTCCCCTTTCTGGAATTCAAACCAAAAAAAAGACATAGCAGTTCTTAAACAGGTTCAAATGAGAGTAACTAGAATGATTCCAAGATTAACAAACTTGGATTATCAGAACAGATTAAAAGCTACTGGTCTCTTCTCTCTTCAGACTAGAAGATTAAGAGGTGATATGCTTATGGTTTTTAATTTAATAAATTCACCAGATCTAACGGAAAAATGTGGTCTAACACTCTCCAAAAGGAGACATGTTCCGAGACTGCATAATAAACAGCTTGAAGTAAAAACTTATAAAACCAACAAAAGGGGAAACTTTTTTCCAATAAGAGCATCCATTCTATGGAACACCTTGCCACAACAATTGGTAGAGGCAACTAGTGCCACTGTCTTTAAAAACAAATTAGAAGTTTGGTTGAGGGATAATAGATAAATAATGTCCCACAAAGTGTGGGGAACAGTCTCGATGGGCTCTGGCCTTCTTCTGTTCTTTCATACCAAGTAACCATAGATGTACAGTACTGGACTCCCCTCCAGTTAGAACAGATTCTACTCACAGTAGTTATTCCCTTCCCACTCACCCTATCAATGTGTTCTGGCTAGAAATGGACAGAACTGACCCTAACACAAAGAACTACCTTGAAACTGACCAGATCAAAAATTTAGAAACATAAGAAACTTTTCCATGAAACAATTTAATGGTCTATAAAATGCTAATGAGCAATTTGCATGCATTGATATATAGAATAATGCATGGGGCAGTGTGTGTAATGAGAATGTTATACACACCAAAGGTATGTGGTGCTACACAAACCCAGAGAGTGAAGCTCAAGGAGTTTATTCAAGAATCACACACCAGGAGTATGTATAAAATTTAAGTTGCCCCACCACTGCATGTCTTATTTTATATAATTGCTGGCCATTGTTTTTTGTTTTTCCTCATCCTCCCCAAAATCTTCATCCCCCCCCCCTACTTCTTCCCAGAGTACAGCAAGCAAATGCTTCTTGCTTCTTTTTGGTAAAATGTAGAAACTGTGAAAAAAGTCACTAAGCTTATTTCTCATTTTATTGAGGAAAATGCAGCCTGTAGCTGAAAGTATTGACTATTACAAATAGCGATACTAACAACATGCTGCAGAAAAGTGGACAATTTCAGATCTAAATTGCACATTTTTTATGACAGAAATAGATTCAACTTGAAAACAAACTAATACATACAAACTACAGTTTTTTAAATGTTAGAAATTCCTTTTTAGGTTGTCTTGCGCGTGCAGCACAAGCAACGTTTTGTGACAGCTTGGTGGAGTAGCAGGTTGTGGAGGTGCGGTCGTGTTGTGGCCAATGGGGCCACTGCTTTTTTGGGCTGGGTTCTATGGCACCATTGAAATAGCATGCTGTCTATGACAGCAGTTCAGAAGCATGCCACCAACTTGAAAGAAATTCGGCGCTGCAATGAGGAAGCTCCCGCCACTGCAGGGTGTGCCTTGCCTGCTGAAACTTTTCAATAAACATGACAGCAGCTGTCAGCCATCCACCTCTCACAATCCCCAGCAAGCCAACTTCAGGGGTGCCCAATCCCCCTGTCGGCATGCCCACTCTCCAGTTCGTTTGCCGACGGGGTAGCCCAATCCCGTCGGCATATGTGCCCCATTATTTTGTTTGCCATGGGGGGTGCCCAATCCCCCTCAGCATCATCCCCCCCAAAAAAAAACACAGACACACTTGCTGACAGGGGGACCCAATCCCCATTGGCTTCAGTCCCCTGTCCCCAATCTGCTGAGGGGGGTGCCCAATCCCCCTCGGCATCATGCCCCCCAAATGCAGACACACTGTCTTTGATGACGGTGGGCCCATTCCCAGTCAGCTTCAGTCCCCCCTCCCCAAAAAACAAAGGTGGCATACTGGGAGCCCACCCCAGTGTGCTCAAAGCAAACCTGTGGGGAAAAAACCTTCCCGCAATGTCCTTTTTTTTTTTTAACCTGTAAAACAGAAAACGGTCCCTTGTGGTCACAAAAGCCCCTCCCCAACCCGCACCCACCCTCTATGCACCCCACCTCCCTACCCCATACTTACCTTCAGAGCCTGTGTGACAATCTTCAGAAGAAAAACATCTACACTCTTCAAAGCTGACCGCGAACTGAAGAAATGCTGATAAGCTGTATAATGGCATCAATGGGGAAGGTTTCAACTTAGGTGGCTATCTTGGCCATTTTTGCAAGTTTTGGCACTAAATTTTCAACATGGAGTTCTTGGGACCCCACCTCATGAACTCAGTCACTGTCATTTCGTTAGTCAGTCTCGAAAGGTAATTGCATGGTCATGGCATGGAATCACCTTTCTTGACCGATTAATGAAACAGTGTCACTGTTCATGAGGTGGGCCCACAAAAAGCCTAGGTTACGAGCATGCATTGCGTAGTTTCCATGCACACTCGTAACTCTGAGAATTTGTATTATTTTCACTCTAGATTTTCAACATTGCCATTTTTTCACACTTCCTTATGAACAGTACAGCTGCCATTTTTCATATCCTGCCCGAAATGTGTTTTCGCACACCTGGCACACAATAACGCGGTCGCTGTGGGAAATCAACTTTCAGGACAGATTAAGAAAATCACAGTGACACTTTTCATGAGTGGAGCTCCCAAAATGCCTATGTTGAACATTTGGTGAAAATATTCCACAAAATGACTGTGTTACAAGCGTGCATTGCTCAGTTTCCATGCAAGCTCGTAACTTCAAGAATTCTTAATATTTTTACTCCAGATTTTCAACATTACCATTTCTTCACACCTCCTTATGAACGGTACAGCTGTCATTCTTCACATCCTGTCCAAAATGTGTTTTTTGCACATTTGGCGCAGAATGGCGTGGTCGGTGTGGGAAAACGTTTGGGACAGATTAACAAAATTACACTGCCACTGTTCATGAGTGGTCTCAAATGCTTTCATGAGGTGGGGTCACAAAAAGCCCATGTTGAAATTTTAGAGTGTAAATACCAATAAACGCCCCGGGCGTTAGGGTTTCTAACCATAAAGTCCCACCCTGTAGAGACTGACAGGCGTCAGGGGTGTGCCTTTGGATTGTCAGCTGTAATGCTCACGCCATTCCACCCCCACCCTGCAGCCACTGACAGGCATCATGGCATGCCTTAGACTCTTCGGCCCCAAAGTTTACCCCATTCTCCTATAGTGCACCCATCTCAATGTATTTCCTTATGGAATGGGGTGAGCATAAGGCCCAAGGACCCCAAGGCACAACAAGACACTTGTTGAGAGTCTGCAGAGTCGGGTGAGGTGAAATGGCATGAGCATTATGGCAGATGATCCAAAAGCACACCCCAATGCCGTCAGTCTCTGCAGGGTGGGGTTGGCATTAGTTCAATACTTCAGTGCCATTACTATTCTGCATCTCTCTAACTCCTGCACTACCAATGCCAATGCCAGCAAGACAACATTTGGCATTCACAAATGCTTGTTATAATATTGCATCTAAGGTATCTTATCAAGGGAATGGTATTTAAGAATGCAGACATATGCTGATATCAACACCTTGAAAAAGAACATGCGCTCGTGACCATGAAAAATGTTGCTGCTGTTTCAGAAATATGCTGCTGTGATTTTACTGTTTTAATTTATGTAATAAACAGTTTTCAAACATAACCCAGCATCAGGTTTCTTCTACTGTAACTGGGTAGTCAGACCTGTTTTTGGTACAACTACCTCCCCCATCTTATACACAGACCCTGAGTTATCCTGCCCCAGTTGCATGACTTTGCACTTTTTGGCACTGAAACCCAGCTGCCACTCCCAAGACCACTCTAGATCCTCCAGATCCCTTTGCCTTCTGTCCACCCTTTCCTAGGTGTCCACTGCGTTGCAGATTTTTTTGTCATCTGCACAGAGACACACATTCCCCTCCAGTTTCTTAGCAATGTCACTCAACACATTGAAGAGGACAGGTCCCAATACCAGTCCCTGTGGCACTCCACTGTTCACTCTCCTGTCCTTTGAGTGACTATCATTTACCACCACTAACTCTGCCTCCTATCTTTAAACCAGTTTTATACCCAGCACACCACCTTCTCACCCACCCCTAGACTGCTAAGTTTCTTTATCAGCCCCGTGTGGTATGGTGTCAAAGGCCTTACTGAAGTTCAGACAGGCCACATCCACTGCCTTCCCGATTCACTTCCCTAGTTACCCAGTCAAAGAAATCTATGACCTTTTTTTGACACAGCCTCCCCTCTGTAAAGCCGTGCTGCTGGTGATCCTCCAATCCATAAGTCTCCAGGTACTGCGTTAGTCTCTGCTTCAGTAGGGACTCCATTAAGTTCCCCACCACTGATATAAGACTGACTGGTCTATATTTGCTGGCCTCCTCCCTGCTGCTGCTCTTCTGCAGTGGGACCACTTCAGCCCTCCTCCTTTCCTCTGGAACTGCCCTCATCTCCAGTGAGGTGCAAAATAGTGTTGTCAGATGACTAGCACCGTGCTCTGTTCCTTAGTTAACTTTGAGTGGATCCCATCTGGCCCCATTACCTTGTTTTCCTTTAGGGCTTCCAAAACCCCTGTGGACTGTCTCTTCCATAAATGAACTTGTGCCCATGCCCCCCCGGTGCCTATTAATGTATGTAGGTCCATCCCCCCTTCCACTGTGAATACCGAACAGAAGTATTCACAGTTTTAGCATTCTCTTGGTCTTCCTCTGCACAGTCCCCCCCGTCTCCGAATCTTCACTATACCACTCCTTGTCTTCCTCTTCTCACTCACGTACCTGAAGAAAGTCTTGTCCCCATTCCTGACCTCTTGGGTGAACCTTTCCTCAGTTTGAGCCTTTGCTGTCTTTACCCTCCTTCCTGCCTCCCTTTGTTTCTCTAGACATACCTCCCTGCCCTCCTCTGTTTGGGCAACCTTGTACTTTCCGAAAGCTGTTGTTTTCTCCTTTAATGTTTTAGACAACTCCTTCGAGAACCAAAGTGGCCTCTTTCTCCTCTTACCCTTACTTATTACCCTTAAACAGCTTGCTGTTACCTCAGCTATTCCCTTCTTTATTCTATTCCATTAAGCCATCCCCCCCAGGGTATTATCCCCTTCAAAGTATTTCCTAAGGCACTCTCTTGTTTCTCTAAACTCTGCTTCCTTGAAGTCCAGGACTGATGTCTTAGTTTTGTTTTTTTCCCCCTGCCCAGTCTATATGCCAAGCCACACTGTACAATGATCGCTTGAACCCAGGGAGCTGCCCACTGTGACGTCTACTATGTTGTCCCTGTTTGTAAGTACCAGATCAAGCAATACCCCATCTGTAGTGGGATCTGTAACCATCAGCCTGAGAAATGCCCCTTGCAGGGAGTCTAGGATGACCATGCTCCTAGTTGTAGCTGAGGCCAGGATATTCCAGTCCGCATCCAGCAGATTAAAGGCACTACCAATTACAACTTCCCCTTTGCTTGCCATTTTACCTAGGGTCTCCCCCAAACTCTGTCCAGTTCCTTCCCCTCTGTTGATGGTCTGTACATCACCCCCCACATGTAGAAAGGCCCCAGACCCCATTTCTAAGCCAACCCAAAGAACTTCCAGCCCCTCCATTTACCCGCTTTGTCTGTCTATTTCCATGGCCATAATACCTTCCCTTACAAAAAAAAAAAAAAACCTGCCTCCCTGCCCTATCCTTATGAAACATGTTGTAACCTGGTACAGCCACATCCCAGCTCTGGCTGTTGGTGCACCATGATTCTGTTAGGCCACCAGATTCAGGTCTGCTTCTGCAATGGTAGCCTCAAGATCAGGAAGTTTTCTCCTAGGCCCCTTGCATTGTCGCACATGGCTCTCCACTCCTTTCACCCCTCACTGACCCTACCTTGCCCTCTCTTCTCGAGTTCGTCCTTCACCCTACCATTTTCACTGGTACTGTCCTCTTTTTCTTCATTCCTTTTCCCGCCCTCCCTAGTGATGTCAATGACGATGACTGTTATGATGTCAATTACTTGTAACTACCTGCTGAAGTTTTTCTCTAATGTGTCTATTGTTGCCGTATTTGATAATGTTAGTCACAATTCCAAGAAGGTCACATTATGTTTTTCCTCCCTAGAATTTATAAGTTTCTGTACTTCTCCCAAGTCATGCCAGAAAGTAGGCATAGGTATGCCTAATGTATCTTACCTGGTATAAAAAATAAATAAATTCACAGTGCCTGGGCAAAATACCATCCGAGCACGTTGGCTATTGTCTTTGCCCTGTTAATATACTATCTGTGGCAATTCAGATGTGCCTTTACCACAAGGTAGAGACTTAGGGACCATTAGAAACATAGAATATGTCAGCAGATAAGGACCGCTTGGCCCATCTAAGCCATGTTTACAGGGCTGCAGTGCTACAACATTGTGATGCTCTGCTCCTGCTGCGATCTCATCAGCGGGGTCAATTCACTGTTCACACAGACCTCCCTCGTGCCCATGCTGGTCGCGACAGAGAAGAGCTGTGGGGTGGGGTTGGAAGTAATAGAGTAATCAGGGAGTGACTTCTTTTTATTGGAGCAAGCCTTGCAGTGCACTTACACCGCCACATAATATGCTTCCTCTGATAAATGTTTCCACTCCTGCACTGGAACAAAAACAGAATCTGAAGCACTCCTAGCATGGTCTGGTAAGTGTCCACACTGCTGATTTTCTGGCGCATCAATCTGTGCACATGAGTTGATGCACTGCAAAGGTGGCACTGTAAACATTTATTTATTTCAGTTTTGGTAACTGGGTAGGCCCGCTGAGCCCTGAAGGTCCCTTATTCAGGGGCGACCCAGAATTAGTTACAAGTAATCTACGCTTCACATAGACACAGAGTAGAGGTTACAGATAAATATTTCCACAGCTGGGGTAACAGATTAGCATTTCAAAACAGGTATATTTCACATCATAATTACATAGACACAGGTAGACAAGACTTATTGAAACTTTCACGCTAAACGATCACAACAGGACTAGATTCCAGTCCTGCATAGTATTAGTATACAACAGAGGTGGACAGATTTGCCAACATTGTGCAAGACTGGAGGCATGTGAGGATACCTGGGAGGGGTGATTCAACTGCAGGTGCAACTGCTGTTAATCAACAAGTGCTTTTGAAACCCTTTGCAGAAGGCTTTCAGGGAGGTGGCTTCTTGTAGGTTTTTAGGAAGCTTATTCCAGAGTACGGGAGCTGTGTGCATGAATGTTTTGGTCCCAGTGACTGTCCTAATTCTTGGCTCCTATAGGAGAAGTCTACCAGTTGTGTGGAGCTGGCTACATGAGCACTTAGGGATCAAGAGGTCAGCCAGGCTGATAGTTGGGTGCCATTTATTAGTTTGTATGTAGTACATAATATGGGAAACTGTAGCCTGCCGCTAAGGGATGGCCAGTTGAGGGAGGACAGAATCTCACAGTGGTGGCACCTTGGATGTGACATTGTGGTAAATCGAGCTATTTTGTTGTACAGAGTATGCAGTCTGCTTTGTTCTTGCTTCACGAGGGTGTGCAGTGTCTGAGCTACATAGGTTAATGTTGGAAGTACGCTCTGAGCAATAGTGAGCCTGGTCTCAGGAACCAATTGCCCATTTAGGAGATACAGTAGGCCTAGTTTTTGATGAATCATTTTAGTTATTTGGTCCACCTGGGGTTTCATCAAGAGGCCCTGATCCAAAGTCAAACCTAGATACTTGAAGGTCCTCTTCACTTCTGTGGGAGAGCCTGTCACAATACACAGTTGCAACAGGCGGCTTCTGTCTTGTCCTAGGATTCGGGGCCCAAACAGAACAGCTTTTGGTTTTTTTTGTGCATTGAGAATAAGCCTGTGGTCTAATAACCAGTGTTCTAGAAGGTTGAAATCGGACTGTAACAGATGGCCCAGGTTTACGAGGCATTCTGAGATTCTGTACAGTACTGCATCATCTGCGTGTTGGACCACAGAGCTGCCAAAGCAGTGGTTACTAGGTCATTGACAAACAGGGAGAAAAGGAGGGGTCCCAAGATAGAGTCCTGGGGTACTCCCTCCCTCCTTGATGGGGAGTGATTCAGATGTGGCACCCTTCCACTTAACCTGCTGGGTACGGTTTGAAAGGTAGTCTGAGAACCACTTTAGTGAGTGATGGTCACGACCGAAAGAAATAAACTTGTCAACCAGTAGGGAGTGGTCTACCAAGTCAAAGGCCTTGGTTAAGTCAATGAAGACGGCTCTCATTGGTTTGCCATTGTCAATGGCTTTGAGTATGTCAATGGTGAATTTGATGAGGGCGGTGTCTGTTCCATATTTCTGCCATAAACCATGCTGAGTGCAGGTCAGCAGTTGGTTAGCCTCCAGGTAGTCGCGGAGCTGGCAGTATACTAGCCTCTCCTGCAACTTGGCTAGTATGCATAGGAGGGAGATTGGCCTCTAATTGCCAGTTGGGTTCCCTTGGGCCACACTTGTGGATGGGTAGCACAAATGCCTTATTCTACATATCAGGAACTACTCTTTCCAGTAGTGACCTATTAATAAGCCAAGTAACTGGCGGGGTTATGGCAGGAGCAGCGTCTTTGAGCAGTTTGGGGTGCAGGCTGTCTGGGCCAGCTGAACCATTTGCCCTGATTTTCTTTAAGAGTGCTAGTCTCTCTTTGAGCTGCATTTCCGCAAATGAAATTGTGAGTGTGAGGTATTTGGTGAGCCAGAGACCAACTGTGCAGGGGTTTTTTTTGGGTGGGGGCATACCTCTCAAGTGTCCCTGATTTTCAGGGATGTCCCTGATTTTGCCTCAAAATTTTACTCTGTTCCTCCTAAAATTTGTGTTTTTGTGGCTAAACAGTGGGGGACTGTAAGCACAAAACACTGTCAAGCATTAAAGTTACAGACTTGTTCTTCTTTAGAAAATGCATTTAGCACTAAGCCCCATATTCTACCAGCTTTCTGAGTGGATAGCTCTAATTTTGAAGATGTGTCCCTGATTTTTGTCCTTCGTCACTGATTTTTTTAAGCCTTGTCCCTGATTTACAAGGCAGGAAGTTGAGAGGTATGGGTGGGGGGGCCTTGTATTGTTCCAGATTTGTGAAGGACTTGTTGAACGCAGAGGCAGCCTCCTGGCCTTCACTGAATGTTTGGCCATTGCTAACTACTGGTCCCTTGTGGGGAAGCACTACTGCCTTTTAACAGGGAGTTGATTTGGGTCCAGAGGATTTTGGATGAGATAGGTTAGCTTGTTGTAGCCCATTTTTCCCTGCCTGTACTGGCACCACAGTACTGTCCAATGTGACTTCTGCTTTGCAAAATGTTTATCACGGGGACACAAATGTCGTAATACAGTAGAGGTAAACCTTTATTATACAATGGCAAGAAAGAATCCTGGACTCTGACTGGTCAGTGTGTGCTTGAAACAGTGATGTTATTACACAATAACATCACTGTATTGATTTTCCACTAGAGATACTTTCTTTTTACATTATAAAAATCTACTAAAAACAGCTAAAGCATTTTTATTTTGTATAACATTGAACCATTGTATAATTGCAATAAGGCACTCCAAGGTGTGTGTTAGCATGTAATAACATCACTCCTGGGTGGTGGAAGCACGCAGCTTTGCTTCAACTCACCCCAGGAGTGACTTTATTACATGATAAAAACACACCTTGTCGTGCCTTATTGCTTAACTAACTCTATTGAAGAATGTCACTAAGATTTCTCGTGACACAGCTGGGATTAGCACAAAATTGTTTGTTTTTATGTTTCTTACAGCACATTTGTTCTTTTTGTGCTAAGGGTTTTGCTCTAATCTTTTTTTTTTTTTCCATTGCTTTGGGTCTTTCAAATTATTGGGGAAAGTTGTGTTTTTGTTTTGTAACTGATTGGTGATTTGTAATTATTTTTGCATTTTTTTTTTCCTTTTAATAAACATTCCCCTGCTCTTTGAGCAACCACCAGAACAGGCAGACAGGACCTCGGTTTAATGTATTTTCTGAAAGACATCGCCTCAGGAGTGCAGTATCCCCACCCACCATGCTGCGCCATGGGGTCAGTATGTGAATTTTCCCACAATCTTGAAATGTCAGTGCTCAGATTTAAAGACAGTTTAAATGACTCTGCTTGACTTAATTATCTTGCTGGGACTGAGTAAGGGTGTTAGACCATCAGGCAACTCTAAATATTGAAGCAAATATTTCAACTACCCAGGTACTTCTCTGATTCAGCGCCTTAGACTTTCTGAGCCACACGTGGCATTTAAAAATTAATTCATCAATCAAACAATTTCTTTTATTTCAATAACTCAGGAACTGTGGAAAGCATTTTCATATTTTGTGCAATATCAAGATGTACCATTTTTTTCTTGTACAATATATTTAAGTGTGAAATAACTTATAAATAACAGGAGAAGTTTGATATTCTGATTGATGAAACATATATTGGACCTTATTACAAGATGCTGGCAAAGTACCTGTATTTTGCACATTTTAATAAACAAATGTGGTTTGTTATATATCAGCTTTCTGATGTGCCTTCCTCAAACAGAGCTTGGTTCCACCCCTTCAACCCGATTCTTGCAGCGGAAGAGTGGGCACCCATTTACAGTTACTGGCTGGGGGAGCTGCCTGTCTGTACTAACCACTATGGGCCTCACTGTGAAAATGTTTCCATAGTTGCTTACCGCAGTGTGACCTTTTTTCCAAATTATATGGGTCACCTCCCACCACAACACTTTCAGATCAATCAGGGCAGGCTACCCCAGGAAGTGCCAACCAAGTTAGCATTTATAAATCTGTGTGCTGGTGGCCACTAGTATAAAACTAGTGCTGGCCACAGCCAATGGGCTCGCCTTGTCGATGATAATACAGTAAAAGTGGACCAATCAAAATGGAGGGATAACAAGAGATGCAGATGCTGTTTCAGTGTTTAAGTGAGTAAGGGACCATAGTGAGATTAAAGCTCAGGTGACAAGATTAACAGTTCTGTGTGGTAACCAATAAGGCCAATCTGCCTGTCTCCTACTATGTCTCTTCTTACCTAAAGGTGACAAAGAGATTCAACCTTACATTCAGAGCATGTACAGAGCACAAAACAGGAGTACAAAATGTACAGAGCACAAAAAAGGAGTCCAAAATGTACAGAGCACAAAAAAGGACTACAAAATGTACAGAGTACAAAACAGGAGTGCAAAATGTACAGAGAACAAAACAGGAGTACAAAATGTACAGAGTACAAAACAGGAGTACAAAATGTACAGAGTACAAAACCGGAGTATAAAATGTACAGAGTACAAAATGGGAGTACAAAATCTACAGAGTGCAAAACAGGAGTGGGAAATGTACAGAGTACAAAATGTGCAGAGTACAAAATGGAAGGAGTGTTACTGACAACCACCAAGTAGGACAGAGACCTGGGAGTAATCATCTCTGATGACCTAAAAGTGGCCAGGCAGTGTGACAAGGCAATTAGAAGGATTAACAGGATGCTGGGGTGCATAGGGAGAGGTATCACTAGTAGAAGGAGGGAGGTTGTGTCAGACCTCATCTAGAATACTGTGTACAATTCTGGAGGCCTAAGTTCTTGAAGGACATAGACAAAGTGAAGATGGTCCAGCGGAGGGCAACAACAATTGTGCAGCATCTACATCAAAAATCCTACTAGAAAAAACTAATGGAACTCAATATGTGCACCCTGGAAAAGAGGAGGGAGAGGGTTGGGGATATGATAGAGACCTTTAAATACCTCACAGGGATAAATAAGGTACAGGAGGGAAGAATTAAAAAAAAAAAGTCCTCAAGAACAAGGGGTAATGCTATGAAGCTAGAGGTGGGGGATCAAATTGAGGAGAGGTGTGAGGAAGTACTTCTTCACAGACAGAGCGGTGGATTCCTGGAACAGCCAACCAGTCGAGGTGGTAGGAGTGAAAGCAGCGGCAAGGTTCAAGAATGCCTGAGACAGGCATAAGGAAATCTTACTGGAAAGGAAGCTGGGAAGGAGAAAGAGTCAGAGATCAAGTAGAGTCTGCGGTGATATTGTAGGTAGGGAAAACGGGCAAACTGGGTGAGCCAAGTGGTCCTTATCTGACAACAAAATCAGTTTTTATGTTTAACATGTTTATTCTGTTTCACAGCTCTGGAATCTAGCCACTGAGAATGCTGACCTCCCTCTGCTGACAGGGTCACAAAGTGAATAAATGACAGTGGTGGGATTAAAACCAGTGTATCCAGTAGGGCTATGTGGAATGTGGAATTCTGCTGTCAGAATCAGTGCTGAATAGCAATTCCACTCAAAATGCTTTTCAGATTTTTTTTTTAATTCCATGGAATAATTTTCCATGAACTGCAGAGAAAGAATCGACAGTTTATGTAAACTACAGATTATAAGTCTAATCAATTATCCATGAGCTAAACTAGTTCACTGACTAAGCGGTCCTTATCTGCCGTCAAAGTCTATGTTTCTACGACTGGCTGCAGTGCCGGTCTGAAATCTCTTAGGAATGCCCAGTACGGCAATGACACTCAGCTCTGTGCACGCCCTATGCTGACAGCAGTGGCGCCAAAACAAGAACTGTTTTTAGCACTGCTGTCAATAAAAAACTAAATTATTGCAATCAGACTTATAATCACAATCATGACTTCACAGGCGGTCATTTCCGGGTGATTACCGACCAGCTGGGGAGGGTTACCGGCTGTGCCTTGGGCCACCCTTCCCTCAGGCAGTCATTAATCACCAAGAAATTACCACCTGTTCTGTCCTTATTGCTTAATTATTAATCTGCAAAAAACATTTCACATGCAAAATGTCAGAATGCCACTACTAAAGGGATTCCGTGGAATTTTCTGAAATTCCATAGAATTCTTTTCTGTTGGAATTTCAATGCTCCATACAGCCCCAGCATCCAGGTTTACAGTTCCGTGCTGTAACCTTTCAGCCAAACTGCCTGTCTCCTTTTATGATGCCCCCCCAACCCCGTAGGGTCACAAAGTAAGTAAGTAGGTGGCAGGAATGGGATTCAAACCTGAGAGTCAAGGTTCATAGCTGTGCCCTCTAAGCACTGACCCAAATAAGCACACACAGGCAGCTAAATCCATACACAAAGAAGCACATAACAAAGTGGTGCTGTATTGTAGCTAGAGTACAAGCTTGGGAACCAGGTTCAGATCCTGCCACAGCAACTTACTTGCGGTGCTGCTCTGCTCCACGCTGGTCCAACTTTTTAATTAACGTTAACTCCACTTTCAGGGTTTTTCCTGTTATAAGTTTCTAATTTCCCCAACTCTTCAGGGATTGATTAATTGCTTGCCTAAAATTGAGAAGTTCGAAGTTTTTTTCAAAGTTTTATGACATTTTTATATGCTTTACTCTGCCTCCCTTGAGTTTTTGAAGTGTAAGTATTCAAGTATATCAGTTCTCTCATGCTTGCTTGAATAGAATGGCTAGTTTTTAACAAGCATTTGGTTAAGTCTCTGCTGTTTGGACTACTGAGTATCAGTGATTCTAAGGTTTTTTTGGTGCTTCGTTGGCTGGCTGAGGACCTGTTTGGTAGTGACAGCTCCGAAAGCTTTTGAGGGTTTGGCCGTTGATTGCACCGATCTGTGAGAGCTGAAAGGATCAAAGACGGGAGGACTCGTTCTGGTTAGAGAAAGGGCCTATTAGCGTGGTTTGCACTTATGTGCTTGAAGGTTTTTCTTCATTAACAACAGATGAATTTTGCTGATATGAAGGCTGGAGTTATAAACAGAGCAGAGCAGCACAGCACAGAGGAATGGAGCACAAGAGGTCACAGAGTACAGGAGGGAACAAAACTTAAGAAAGTCTGCTCGTGGTAATGTTAAGACCGCTGGGGCCAAGAACTTCAGGAAGCTTGGAGCACATGCAGAGGAAACACAACATATGGCTTGATGTCCCTGTGTGCTTCTAATTCTTTAAGTCTCAATAACTGCGCTACAACGGAGCTTCAATTTCCTTCACTTTTGCACAAGAAGTGATTGACCTAAGGTAGTCTGGATTCAGAGGCACTGTTAACTTACCCTATATGTGTGGCTTATTTAAAGAGATACTATAAAAGTGGTTTGCTGACAGGATGTGGCCACAAGGAGTACATACTCTGAGAACCACCAAGATATTTGTTAAACACATGTCTGCTGACTCATGAGGCCTGGATGAATTCTCAGCAAACCTTGCAGCTGTTTAACTTATTTTTGTATTTTGAAAAATTGCTCAGACACCAGGGACCATAATGTGTTTCTTCATAGAGCAATTCTTGTGTAATAAACGTTGGTTGGGATAGTCCTTCCGATTGTGGCTATTTTAATGACCATGCACTGCAAACCCTTGAGTACAACAGGACATTTTTTTATACCTGGAGGATTATGTATTTACATGTTTATATTTGTATTTAAGTATTTCCAAAAAAATTATATTTCAATTGTTTGTATTTTTGTTTTATGAAATGCTTTTTTATCGTTATAAAACATAGTCTGAGATATTACTGCAGGTCAACGTGCTCTTCTGCTGAGTTTATGTTCTTGGTGATTATATGATCACGCAGGCACCGTGTTCTCAGAACTGGGAAAATTTCATTCAGCTTATCTGAGCTTAGGAGTTTGACTTGTTTAAATTCCCTAATTTGCTCCTGATGAGCTGGGGTGGCTTGCTAGGGGTGAAGTTCTGTGGGTTCGTGTCGGAGATTGGGGAGGTTGCCTTGGGATCTGTGTGTGCTTTACAATGACAAATTCCTTAGTATGTATCTTTTGTTGGTTCTCTGGTCTTAGCGCTCTAATATGATTTGGGACAGAACTTGGATTCTCCCTACGCCATGTCAGAAGCCAAGTTTTGTTTTTGGTACCTGTTCACTTGAAACTTTGGAAGTGGGACTGCTAGTTACCTTCTATTGATGCCGACGTGTTAGGGCAGGATTATAGGTTTATAGATTGTTACGAATTTTTAATTTTAATTTAATTTGGTTTTTGTTGACCGGGTAAGTGTACTCGACAGATTCTGCCCATTTTCAGGCACGACCCGTGGGAATGTTCATATGAAGGCAGTGGTTCTGCAGGGTACTAGTAAAGTAAGAGATACTGAGCTTCAATTCGAGACTCTGGCTGATATATAGGTGAGAAATGTTACAGGTGTAGTCCCACTCTAGACGGAGTGACTGTTGTGGCGTGGCATGCCTTAGAATGAGATGCAGAAAAGGATCTGCATTTGGTGGCAGATAATGCTCCACTAAGACGTTCATCTCTCCTGGTCACCCCTTTGGATACTTTCCACCCTGGGGAAAAACTCCAGCTTGTTTTCTAGCTTGGATAGTGGAGGTAAATTTACAAGTCCTAGTGCCCTCATCAATATCAGCAGGGCTGATCGGAATACAGTCAAAGACGATTACCTGGCAGTCACTATTATTTTGCTGAGGTAAGCAAGGTTTCCACATTATTTAGTGGATTCTAAATATATCTCGGATCTGCATGTCCTACTCAGGAATAATATGAATTTGTAATATAACTAACATTTAACTATGACCGCTCATTCTTCATTCTAGTGCTGCAATTATTTTTTTTCATGTATGCATAATGTTTAGCGGATTCTGGTGGATTGCTTTTCATCAATTCAAATATCTGAGTTTGAAATTTAATATATGCAAATCAGAATTTTTATGTTATTGCATGTATTATGTTCTTGAAGCTGTAATGGCATATTGCAGAACAATAAAGCTTTTCTGACTGACAGAAACTTACTCACTGTGTTACAGGGCATCTGTGGCTAGCAGTTAATATGTGAAATGGTCTGATTGGGGACAGAGTGAGAAGCCACAGCTGGTGGCTATGTGAAAAGGTGTGACTGAGGCTAGAAAGGGAAACTGCAGCCAGCTGTAATGAGCGCAGCTACACTGTTACATTTCGCCCACCTAGCACGTCTAATGAGTAAAGGCACAGCAGACCTGGTTTGCGTGAGGTGATACTGAGATGAACACGGGTTGGACCTGTAAAACAGAGAAGGGGTCAAAAAGGACCTGTTGCTCTTCAGAGAGAGAGAAATGAGACATACAATAGAACCACAGATACTGTCATCGCATAAAAGCATGGTGGCCCATCCAGTCTGTCTAAACCTGCCTAGTACTGGGAATTGTCCCTAGCAGACATCCCCCTCCTCCCTACTGCCCCACAGTACATAAAGTCTCCTCAGCTCCTCAGAAAGCTTGGTCCAGTCTTCTATCACCCTACCCATAAAAAAGTACTTTCCAACATCCTTTCTGCCCCCCCCCCGCAGCTTCATGGAATTTCCCTGCTGTCTGTATTTCCAGTTAGTGTGAACAACTGCCAGAGGACACTTTCCTACTCCTCCTCTGGGGAGGGCAGCTGGCTCCACTGCAGTACTGCCACCTAGGAACCACATGTGGCAATGCAGTCAGAGCAGCTTCATGGGGAGGAGGGGCACTGGCTAGTGACATGCTACACACATGTGCACCCTACTGGCCGGTATCTTGTGTGCATGGAGACAGGAATGGATGGAAAGCCCTGACCAGAGCAGGATGATATCTGACCTCCCACAGGCTCCCAACCAGTGATGTGGTCCTCTTCCAAAATGCGAATCCTTTCTGTGGTGCGAGTTGGGGACCCCCGCCATCCCCACCATGGGGAGGGGAGAGTGACAGCTGGCCAAAAAGAAGTCAGGTAATGGGGCCAGGGAGGTCAGCACAATGGGTGTAAAACCAGTGACAGGGGATAAAGAAAGTAAAACAATTCTTCTTTTTTAGCTTTATTTTAATTAATAAACACTGACTGGCTGTTTGTAGTAGCAATAAGGCCCTCCATGTAGCTCAGGTGCTTCGCAATGACTACCCACCCAAGGCATTATCTGACTTTGTAGCAAAGGCGGCAACATACTAAAGGCTGGCTGGGTCAAAAAGTTTAGTTCTGCAAGATGTGCAAAAAATAAATGGCTGTGCAACATAACAAAATGGTCACTGCAGCTGATGGTCCGTGGCTTGGCAGCTATCCAAACTCTTCTATGTTTCGACTCTCTCTCCAAGACTTCAACAAGGCCAGGGGACTTTATCTGACTTGTATGGCCCTCTACATCTGGCATCATTAAATTATTTAAAATGCGTAGTGCAAACATTCAATATTATGTAGGCACTGATAAATATAATGAAATGGGTAGAAAGAATGCTGAATTCTGATTGGCTGAGAACTGCTTTCAGCTGGGGTGTTATCCCAGCACAATGGCCCAGCTGAAAGTATTATGTTTAAAATACATAAAATTTACTAAAATTACCCTTTTCATAATCACAATAAGGCCTTTCGAGAGGTGTTATGGTGGGCTAACGGCCCTTCTCGGGTGGTGGAAGCCCCTCGCTATGCTCCCGTGTGTCAGCTCATCCCGAGGTGGGCCATATCCCACTCATAACATGCCCCCTGTCATGCCTTTATTGCCAATTATAAATGACTTACAATTTCAGCCAATCAGTGCTCAGAACCACAAGGGTGTGGCTATTCTCAGCGGCATGGAGGGCTGAGGCACTGTTTGCCTTACCTGTTGCTGCACCGATGACTCTGGTTCTGAAATGGATCAGAATCGCTCGGTAGATAGCGGGGGGGGGGGACAGTGGGAGGAATGAGGGTCCCCAGGACAGCTCTCCTCCTTAGGGGAGGGGGTGAACTTGTCTTGCTGCTTGTCTGCCACCTGCAGGGATCTGGCCAGCAGTGAAGTGGGATTGCACATGGAAGGGATTACACTTGCAGGGTGTCTCCTTGGAGGCAGAGCTCGGACATCATGTTATTGCAGACATTTTGGTCCCAGGGAGAAAAACGGAAAACACCCCAACTGCAGGATGATGACACTGATCCCCCACAGACTCTGTACTGGTGACTGGGAATCTCCACAGTCATCTGGGAGAGGACAACAGAGGAAGGGAAGCCCAAGAGAAACCAGGTAACAGGGCCAGGGGGACCAGTCTGGATAGGGGCAGGTTGAGGCAGACCAGGAGTAAATGCTTAAATTGAAAAAAAAGAACCACAATGTCTGTTATCCTGGGTGCAGTGACTGCCTTGTGACAGAAAGTGTTAAAAACATAAATTACTCTAGCCAACTCGAGTGATTTATGTTTATATGTGTACTGAGGGGTGTCTCTGATTGAATAAGAACATTCTTTCATGCTTTTTGGGTTTGACAGAACAGCTTAGCTTCAACTGGTGGTTCTCTTGCCCAAACAGCATAAGAGAACATTCTTTTTCTATTAGAGGCACTCCTCAGTACACAGATAATCTGTAAAGCAACATATTTGATGGATTGAGACTGCCTAAGACCAGCCCAGCTGCACATTCATCTACTCCACAACCCAATTCTGCCCATTCCTGGACAATCTTGCACACTACTGTGCCCAGTGTACTTCAGGCAGTAACTGTGACTGATACTCATTAATCCTGCCAAAGTAACGGAAAACTAGTGGGCACGCCTGTCCCTGTAGTTTGTGGTTCCTGTTGTGCCTAGCCTTAGGCCTTCTATTTCACTTTTTCTTTACACATAATAAAGTTCATGCAGGCACCTAAATCCATACATTACTACATTTGTGTTGAAAATACATGCAACTTTTACTGAATGGATAATCAGCCCTGCTAGATTATGAGTCAGGTTCGCCATTACCACATCTACAGCAGAACAATGTTCAGTCTTTACAAATAATTGATATGCAGCAGGGCCAACTCCCTCCCACCCTGTAAGCATATTATGACCTTTTCTAAATCACACAAAATTGTTTTTAATTCCCATTAAACACGCACCATTTATCTGTCATGGACAGCTCACTTTCATTCCTGATATGGAAATTATCTTTTTTTTTCTGACAAGTACTAAATCAGGCTGTAGGCTAAGTACGTGTTGGGAGATATCCAGGCAGTTACAATCTCTGTGCCATCAGCAGTGTAATTTTATCAGACACTGACCTACTGTCAAAAAACCCTCATAATTTTTCCAGCATCTTTTCAAGAAGAGTTTTGCATCACATTATCATGTTTGCATCTAGCCTCGTGGTGGACATATATACTGTATATATTTTCTTAACTCTGCTTATTCTCTTCTCAGACAGGTGGAGATGTATCCCTATATCAATCCCCTTACTAGGAACATCCCCTCGCTTCCCTCCCCAGCATTCTCCTAGTCACCTGCACATGGAGGCCTGTGACTTACCTTTCATGGCAGAAGTCTCCCAGGGACTAGGGAAGAGACCAAGATCTACCTGGATCTGACAAGCTGACCAGCATCATGTCTGGCACAGAGGCCGTAGAGTCTCGGGCATCATGATGTTGCTGTAAAAAGGGGTTTTCCTTTCTTGTTGCAGTGCACCCTTGTGGAGTGGATATGCAGTGATGCAGTGTGCAGACATCCACTACTCCACCAATCCCAGCATTCTCATTTGTCCCAGGTGCATCAACCCCCAGCTGTTGTTAGGGATTGGAATGTAGCCAAGTGCCAGATCCCTCCCTGAACTTTTTGCTCTTTGTTTTCACCACCATTTAAATGTAATTACCAGTATATTTGCATTTAAAGGGTGAAAAAAGTATCATTCCTATAATGTGAAATAAATATAGTGGATCTGATGGATTTCAGTGGACACGGGATTAAACAAAGTATTAATCCACCCATACTTGCTTTCTCCTTTTCAGAAATTCATCCTTGGTCTTGTATCAACACCTTTCATTTTTCTTTTGGCAATTAACTTAAAAATATTAGGAAAATAAGACAAGGTAATTTTTTGTAGCTAAATCCTTAATTTCTGACCTCACAATCATTTCCAGTGCTGCAGACTATGATGGCAAACCTCGGAGCTTATGGGCCCTAAAGACGTTTAGCATGTCACTAATGCGATTAGTGCTGTGCTAACCAGACTGAGCACATTTGCATGGGGCGGGCCCCTATTCAGAGTTCCCTAGTGCACGACCCTCAGTGGACAGTGCACATGCACAGAATGTACTATTACACCTATTCAGATGATGATACCCTCCTACATATAGGGCACAATGATACAGTCAGTGGGTTTGGAAGTGGTAACAGGCCACTGTAGTGGCACGAATTGCCAGTTCCAAAACACTGTACTTAGCGTGCACAGCGGTGTGTGACCTTCTGACCCCCCCACCATGCCAACTACTGCATAGCAGGCTGACAGCAAGAGTTGGTAATCCCTGGCTACCTAGTGGTCCCCAACCCCCGATACCATCCAGTGTTTAGTAATAATGTTTGTATTGTCTCTGGTTTTCTAGTGGGCCCCCAACCCCCATGATGATTACTCGATGGTTACTGCAATAGGGGCCACACACTTCCCTTGCTTAAGCTAGATGCTGCAGGCCTACCTGACCTGTCAGTCAAGTGATTCTATTCCTACTTCTCAGGCTGTCTCCAGTTGATCCAGTGTGGTGTTGCCTTACCCGCCCTCTGGCCATCAAGTCTGATGTCCCCCAAAGGTTCCGTCCTCAGTCCACTCCTTTTTTCCATCTTCTTAAATGACCTCGCCTCCACCTGTACGTAGATACCATTCTGTTTGCTTCTAGTGTTTCAGTCCCTGTGCTAAAAATATCACTCCAGTGTGACTTTTTTTTTTAATATTCTTTGGTAACTGGGTAAGGCCCACTAGGCACAAGAGCCTGTTTTCAGGTGTGACCCAGGAGCTCTGGGGAGGTTAAGCGACTTGCTCAGTTACACAGTATGCAAGTAGAAGCTGTAGTAACTGAACCCAGGCCTGATGGTTGTACCAGGCTCATTCACAGCTCGTTACCCTAACCTCTAGGCTATACTGCAAGTATATTTTGACACTGTCCAACACTGGCTCCACCCAAACTAGCTTTCAGCTTGGTCAGATTATCATGCAGCATATTTCCAGTTTGGGGGCTCACCATTATATCTGTCCCACTATGGAAATGATCTGGCCAATAGTATTGGCTTAAGCAACACGTAGTTCCAGATTATTCTCAGCAACTGGAAAACAGACCCAGACACACTAGTGGAGGAATGACGGACTCTTAAAGCTTTCTGTGCAGCTAGTGAATGTATTACTTATAGCCTTTTGGATAAATCTGATCTTTTCTATAAAATCTGGTGACCTTTCTTAAAGTACTGTAACATTAATCCATACTATAAAGCGATGTGTTATAGTGTTGTTTTTAGTACCTGGACCACTCTTAGTTATTTTGTTAACCTGATTTTAGTTAGCTGTATACAGTATGTTGCATTTGACGGGTACCGAGTTAATACCATGCATGAAAGGCAGTGCCGTATCAACCGCACTGTATAGAGTGCGCATGGATTTACAGCGACAGGAGTAGAACAGTACTATGGAAATACTGCTACCCTGTCACTGCACACACTTCCTGAGAGTGATCAAGTTCCTGTGTGCTGGGTTCCTGCTGGAGCCGCTTCCGTGGTGGAATGGGTAAGGCACCAACACACTGCAGAATGCGAGACCTGGGACCATGGTTCAGTTCCCCCCAGGTCTCCTCGTGCTGCAACTTATTGCTGAATTTTTTTTTTTTAAAAAAAGGTTTACCCCCAGCTGAGTTTTTCCCCATCCCCAAAGTCTGCACTCCCGCTCTGGAATTTATTTAACTTCTGGGGGGGGTGAGAAGCCCTACCCCCCCAAAAAAACAAGGAAGTCCATGCTTTCTAAGAGCATGCGCTGTTCTGTGGTCATCAGTGTTTTGCCTGACATTATTTTAGTGCCACCCTTATGCGTGTGGCATTATTTGCCGTGCAGTTTTAGTGTGTGGCGAGATGACCCCGTGCCCATTTGATGTAGTTGAATTCCTCTTAATTGTACTGTTAAAGCATTATTATTAAGGATTTTAAGTACAGTATTATATTTGACAAATTGAATAAAAATAATGATTAAGAAAAAGAAAAGCTCAAAGTGATAGTTAGTTTACTTATTTAGTTCTGTTGACTGGGAAAAGAGAGCTAGGAAATGCATTCTATTTTCAGCCTCGTCCCGGGGAAGGGGAGACAGATGTAAACTGGCTGATGTTAAACCTGACTAAATGGTTGGGGTTTTTAGTGTATGGGAGAACTTTGGCCAGGACTTCTGGGAAATTCCCCTATTCTTTTTGATCAGTGCCATGGGATCCTTCATGTCTACCAGTTGGTCAGACAGCTGGAAAATTCAAACTGTAACCAGGAATCCAGCCTGAGGTTAAGTTGGATTTTTCATTACTGACTCCCAGATTTGACTGGACTCTGACCCCTGATTCTCAGTGGGTCCCACCCCATTCAGTTCCAAGAAACACTGTGCGGTGTACTTTGGCACCCCTCTCTCTCACCCCCTTCCTGTGACAAGAGCACTCCTGGTGTCCAGTGACCCTCAACCCCCATTCGGCAGCATCTCTGGAGTCTGGTGGCACTAGCCCTCCCTACCCCACTGCCAAGAAGCACTCCCTTGTTTCCAGTGGTGCCCCCTCCCATCCTGTGCCTGGTGTCCTTGTTGTCTAATCTAGTAGTCTAGAGCTATTTTAATGCTTCTCAGCATGGGATGGGAGTACTGAAAGTGCTGGCAGGGAACACCAGGAACTCTCATGGCATAAGAGGGGTGAAGGAAAGGTTACCACTAAACACCCGAGTGTTTCTTGGCAAAGGATTTGGAGAGGAATGGGTGCCACACCACTGGACACCAGCAAGTCTTCTTGACACAGGATGGGGTTGGGGGGGGCTGCTAGGTGCATTCAAATCAAAGGTACCAGACAAAATGAAATTGTCATATTGCTGGAGTTACAATCCAACCAAAGATCTGAACTTGATCAGATTTCAGATTGGAAAGAAAAAAATCTGATTCTGTGATTCCAAAAAGAAAAAAACTAGGATATCGAAGGTTATCTGATTGCTTTGGGATCTCACTACTAGTGGCAAGCCTAAAGGGTGGGCTATATGGAGACCTATAGCACAGAGTTTCTGAAATAAATTATTTTTGTGAACAGGTCTTTCATCCACATTCAGGGACATTTCTGGTGAGCAGGCTTCACTGAGAAACCTCTACATAAACCTCCATTTCCTACCTGTGAACATTAAGGTCTATATCTCACCGACACGTTGCTAATTTGCATCTCACGTCTACAAGCTGCTACAAAAATTTGACAAGCAAAAAGTCTCACAGAAGTATGTGTCTAGGAAAGCCAATTGATGGGGAATATGTATGAGTGTTGCCAACCGCCAGAGACATTGGTCTGCGATGTCTGTCATGTTAAAGTGCACGATGGGAATTACGGTGTGTTTAATGTCATAAATGTAATCAGATCCATGTTTTAAAGGGGCACTGTCAGCTTTGCCCCTTCGTTTTGTAACTAAAGTGAGCAGTGTGCCTCTTGGCACACATCTATCCTAGATACACTCCACAATGCCCCCTACATGTACAAACTTGCAGCCTTTTGGCTGGTTTTCTAGATTTTTGCAAAAATATTCGGACACTCGGTGCGACAAAAACTCACTCATGTCCCAGAAGCACAATGAGGTCGGGAATGTGCCTCTGGCATGAGCGCTATTCTGAAGAATGATTTTTTTTCTGAAGGAAACCAAGACAAACTAAAAAGCCTGCTCCTCAGGTTCAAATATAACATTGCTGGTATCTCCCAGGAAAAAAATGAGTGCTGTGTGGTGCACAATTTTGAATTTTATGGCGTTACCAAAATCATGCGCATGCACTTCAGAGGCACAAACAAAGATCCCATGCATGCACAAGAGCACGCTTCTGAAGCACAAGAGTGGGATTTCGGCAACACCATGAAATTCAAAATTGTACATCGCACAGCGCTCCGTTTTTCCTGGGAGATACCAGCAACGTTATAGTTTAACATGAGAAGTAGCCTTATTATTCTATCTCGGTTTCCTTCAGAAAAACGCTGGATACTAAAATGAGTATTTCCTGTACTGTACACTGCCAATCTAGGGATTAGTTGTTCAATCATTAAAAACTGCTTATGGTTCAAGAAGCACTTGTATCATAATTTTTTGACATCTGCCGTGCTGCTTACTGTACCATGTGGCTATCAGATATCTAGTTTTAATTATATCATCTACAGCCTTCTAAAGTAAAACCGCTTTAGTGCAGTTTATGCAACGAAACATGCATGGACAAGGAAATGATAGAAAGTATACTTATAATGGCAGAAAAAGGGGAGATATTGCTGATGGGTGATCTGAATATGCCAGATGTTAACTGGAGTGCAGTTGCAGCTGCCACTTCGAAGAGTGCAGTTATTCTAGATGCCCTACAGGGGGCATGCCTTAGACAACTAGTACTGGAGCCCACTCAGGGGAGCAATATTAGACTTGATACTCTCAAATGGAGATGGAGAGAGGATCACAGATGTAGAAGTGGGTAGCCATCTGGGAACTAGCGACCATCGAACAGTATGGTTCACAATAAACACAGCAATAGAGTCAAGCTTACAAAGACAAAAGTACTGGACTTTAGGAGGGCTGACTTTGCCAAATGGGTGAGTGCCTAAGAACAGACTAGCAAATGGGCAGGAAGGAGGGTGGAAGAACAATGGGGAACAATAAAAACTGCCATCACAGAGGTAACGAGCCTTTGTGTGAAGCAAATAAACAAAACAAGACGATGTAAGAAACCACTATGGTTCTCAAAGGAAGTGGCAGTGAAGGTTCAAGAGAAAAAGAAAGCATTCAGGAAGTGCAAGGAATTGCAGAAGGAGCAGGACAGAGAACTGTATCAGTTAAAGCAAAAGGAGGCTGGGAAGGCAGTAAGAACAGCAAAGGCCCAAACAGAGGAAAAGATAGCCAACTCAGTTAAGAAGGGGATAAAACCTTTATAGTACATCAGGGAGCCAAGGAAGACCAAGGGAGGATAGTGAGGCTTAATAAAGGGAGGGAGGGTGGGCAGAGGGAGACTGTGAAAAGGCAGAGATACTAAACAAATATTTTGCTCAGTATTTACAAAGGATGAGGAGGTACATAAAACAAACAGCATTAACACTCTGGATACAGAAGTTGATACCGGCCCATTTATAGAAGAAAGGGTTCTGAAAGAACTCTTAAAACTGAAGGTGGACAAAGCAATGGGGCCTGATGGGATTCATCCCAGAATTCTAAAAGAACTAAGGGTAGAACTAGTGACACCACTGACTACCCTTTAACAAATCATGGGAGGATGGGGTGGTACCCGAGGACTGGAGGAGGCAGATGTGATTCTCTTCACAAAAGTGGGAGCAAGGCAGAAGTAGGAAACTATAGACCTGTTAGTTTAACCTCAGTGATAGGGAAAATGATGGAATCACTTCTAAAGGAAAGAACTGTCGAGTATCTAGAGGCCAGAGGGGCACAGGACCCTAGGCAGCATGGATTCACAGCGGGAAGGTCATGCCAGATGAATCTGATAGATTTCTTTGACTGGGTGACCAAAGTAGTAGATCAGGGAGGGGCTGATACATGGCCTACCTAGACTTTAGTACAAGGCATTTGACACAGTCCCACACAAAGGATTAATATACAAGTTAGCCAGCCTGGGAGTGGTCCCAAGATGACAGCCTGGGTAAAGAATTGGCTGGAGAATAGGACACAGAGAGTAATAGTAAATGGAGTCCACTCTGAAGAAAGGGAGGTTACTAGTGGGGTACCGCAGAGGTTCAGTATTAGGACCGGTCCTCTTCAATGTCTTTATAAGCGACATTGCAGAAGGACTGGAAGGAAAAGTATGTCTCTTTGCAGATGACACTAAGATCTGCAACAGAGTTGATGCGCAGGGTGGGGTGGAAAGGATGAGAAGGGACTTGGCAAGTTAGAGAATGGTCAAATGTATGGCAGCTTAGATTCAATGCTAAGAAGTGCAAGGAATGCACCTGGGAAACAAAACCCAGGGAAGAGTACACAATGGGGGGTGAGATACTAACAACAACAAAAATGGAAAGGGACCTGGGGTAGTCATATCAGATGACCTAAAGATGGCAAGCAATGTGAGAGGCAGCAAGGAGGGTTGGGGATACTGGGATGATAGGGAGAGGCATCACCAGTAGAAAACAGGAAGTTATTATCCCTCTGTACAGACAGCTGGTGAGACCCCATCTGGAGTACTGTGCAGTTCTGGAGACCCAATCTCCAGTAAAGACATAGACAGGATGGAAGCTGTCCAGAGGAGGGCACTAAAATGGTGCAGGGTCTGCACCGAAGACATATGAAGAGAGACTTAAGGAGCTTAATATGTATAGCCTTGAGGAAAGGAGGGAGGGGGGGACATGATAGAAACTTTCAAGTACCTCAAGGGAATCAACAAAGTCCAAGAGAGTAGCATCTTTCAAAAAGAGGTGTGCAAAGCGAGAGGGCACAATTTGAAGATAGAGGGGGCAGCTCAGGGTAATTTAAGGAAGTATTTTTCACAGAGGGTTGTGGATGCATGGAACGGCCTTCCGGAGGAGGTTGTGGAGTCAAAATCAGTGGTGGAATTCAAGCATGCATGGGATAGTCATAAGGCAATTCTGGGGGGTGGGGGTAGGAAGAAGTAGGCTGCTGATAACTAGGATCTGCAGCTTATCCAGTAGGTAGGGAAATGGGCAGACTGGGTGGGCCAAGGGGTCCTCATCTGCCGTCAAATGCTATGTTTCTATGAAAAGGGAATCAAAACCACTGCAGCAAAATGGTTCGGATACAAACTAATTTACTTCTGCCATTTTGTTTGGAATCCTGTGAGCTACACTTATAAATGTGACTTATAATAGATCTGTTGGCACAGCCTTGGATCTTGTAGCACCAGTTTGTGTACACCTGTTTGTTTCACACCTTGGCTCACATTGGTTTGATGACAAGCTGAGGAAGATTAAAGCAAGGGGATGAAGGTTGGAGTGTTGTTAGAGGAAATCGAGGGCTCAGAGGACAAACTGGCTTTGGATACTCACTGTGGTGAATATCAAAGGGTAAGCTCCCATAAGATGGCAGAGGCCCTGTTGAGGGACACTGTGGCCGAAGGAACTGACCAGCTCAGCTTTCTTAGATGGTGGGCAGGTTTCTTCGTCCAGCCTGTCTGGAGTCCATGAAGACTGCTTCATTTAAGTGTGAGGAGTTTTCTTGATTCTTTTCAGACATAGTGGGCTCTATTCAGGTTGGGATCTCACCAAGTGGGCCATTACAGCCCAACAGTGTCAAGCCAGTGAGATACATTGGCAGTTGGTAGTCCTGTACAGAGTTTCTGCCAGAGATGATGGATAAGGTTGGGGAGGTGATCTTGGAGTTGCGACCAACATATTGTGAACTGAATCCAGCCCAGACTTGATTACTAGTGAGCTGCATCAGGCAGGTGGGCCTGGTGTTCACTGAGATTGTCCCGTGTTTCTTGTCAGAGGAGTTTCTCCCACCTGCACTGCAAAAGCACTGGAGAAGCCCCACCTGAAAAAGCCATCGCTGGAACCGGACATGTTGGTGAATTATTGATCTGTCTCTAATCTGCCTTTCTTAGGCAAGTTTATTGAGAAGGTGATTGCATTGCAACTTGAGGCATGCCTCACAATCTTGACATTAAAGGAAAGTATTGTGAAATATTTTGTATCCAGTGGATTGCAGGAACCAAGACAGCATGGTTTCATGGAGGGAAGGTCATGTCAAACAAATCTGATAGGCTTCTTTGACTGGGTGACCAAGGAGTTAGATCAGGGAGGTGCAGAGGACATGGCTTAACTGGATTTCAGCAAAACATTCAGCACTGTTCCACAAAGAAGACTAGTAAGCAAGATGGGACACTCGGGGGTAGGTAATAAGGTAGTAACTCAGATTAGAAACTGGTTAGCTGAAAGGACACAGAGGGTGGTGCATCTCACTGTGAGTTGTGAATGACTGTTTACGGTACATACTGCAAACCCATTGTTCAACAGTGTCAACCAATGGGCTTGTACTGTGTAGAGTAAGCTGTCATTCAATGACAGTACAGTCAGCAGGTAGCCATGGAGGTCTGCGCAGGGCTATGCTGCCCGCCAGCTGACAGGCGACTGGCCAGCTGGGATGGGGGGGAACAGGGTGGAATGTGGATGTCCGAGTGGGTGGGGGGCACTACACTACGGAAATAACAGGCTGGGGAGTCCTTATAACATATTTTGAATGGTGATTGGTACGAGGGGGAAGCTACACTATGGAAATAAAAAGGATGGGGAGTCATGTTATTTTATTATGACTGGGGATCGGGACAGGAGGAGGGGACACTACACTATGGAACATAAGGCTGGGGAGGAATTTATTTTTATTACAAACGGGGATCGAGGATGGGAAGGGTGCCACTAGACTACCAGGGAGATGACAGTTTAAACTAAGTGTATGCCGTGATCGGGGATTGTGATTGGGGGCGGGGGCTAGCCACCAGGCTGCAGGACCAGGCAGCTGCTGTGTGCAGTACAGCAGCCCACCTATAGGTGGCCAGGGGTTAACCTAACTTTGTGCAGCACATCTCTGAGATGTGCGGGCAGATACGCTGCACATCTCGGCTGAATATGGGATGTGCCGCATATTCATAGGCATGCCTCCTGGAGATGCGCCGCATACATTATGGCTGCACTTGGGCACAGCTCCACCATTTGAATATCGCACAGCAGTGCATTTCTTGAGATACACCAGCAGATCTCCTTTGAAAATACCCCCCCTTTGTTTCTGACTGTTGCTCCTGTCTAGAAATAAGAAACCAGGAAAGGTGAGGTCAGCAGAAGGGACAAAAAGTCCCAGAAACGCAGGGGCAATGAAAGGGAATAGGAGAGCAATAGGAGTGAATACTGAAGTGGCTAGAGAAGACCAGACAATATTATCATTATCAAAGAAGCTCACTAGATTTGATGGCAAGGCCCTGCCCTGTCTGAGAAGATGTGCTTTCTCACATCTCTCTCTCTCTCGTGAATCAACCCCCATCCAGCTTCACAGCATGTCCCCTTGTTCTTGTACGTCATTTTTCTGAAATGACTTCCTTCCTTACTTTATTTACCCCGTGAGGTCATTTAAAGGTTTCTATCAGATCACCCTCTCCCTTTGCTCTTCCAGGATGTTCATAGTTTCAGCATTTTATGTGCACGGGAGGTGTTTTACCTTTTTTGCAGCAGCAGTACAAAAAAATGTTACACCTGGTAATATCAGGTGCAGCATTTTTCCTGAGCTGCACAAACAAATGCGCACACACTGCTGTAATTTGTGGAACTGTTTGCAAAAAGGCAACCTTTTGGACAATCGAGTACGTGTGGAAAAAAATTGTGGCTGTGCAAGGGAACCCACCTTTGTGTAACATTTTTCTTTTTTTCCACATGCACAATTTTTTTCATTTTTAAATAACTGTGTATACAACTGAGTCCACATTCTCAGAAGCAGAAAAACTGCACACGTGGGAAAAAATCATGAAAGGAAGGGCTTCCTTAGGCAGTTGCATTTTTACCTCAAGCACTCCGTTTTTTAAAACAGTTGTCATTTTGCAACCTTTTTCACATTAATTATAACATTACTTAAAAAAGCTTTTTTTTTTAAATTAGTTATAAAAACTGTTTTAAAAATATATCTAGGGGAATGAAAAATATGCTGGAGATAACTCCAAGGATGTTTTTTGCTAAAAACAAAACTATATAATGAAATACTTTCAAGATTAATCATTTTCACAGTGTTTCAGCTTCTGTTTGTAGCATAGAGAATTGCAGCTTTTATACATCCATACCTGGGATCTATGGAGCATACAGTACCTCTCAATTGTCCCAGATTGTGAGGGATATTCCTCATTTTACTTGTCAAAACTGCTTTGTCCCTCATGGAAAAGATGTTTCCCACACAGAGCATGTACTGCAAATTCAGACTTTAAAGCACAAATTCAAAATATTTTAAGATGCTAAACCCAAAGTTTATTGTGTAGAAGGAAACACTGTATTTTTCTCGTGTATCTCCATGTTTGAGGATATCCCTCTCATTATGAGGGTCACTGTCCCTCACTGGTCCCCAAATGGTAACAGGATTCAAGCATGCATGGGACAGACAAAAGGGAACCTTAGAAGTAAAGTGTGTGGGGGGGTGGAGAAGACTGGAGATAGAGTAGGGTCTGTGGTGCACAGTGGCTAAGGAATACAGGGCAAACAAGGTGAGCCAAGAGGTCCGTATCTGTCAACAACTTCTATGTTTCTGTATTGCCCCTGATTTAGAGTGCCCATGTCCCTCATTTCAGTGTCCAAACTGGCCGAGAGGTATGCTATGGAGTATTGTGGGTGGTCTGGCTTCTTCCCCAAACCATTATTTCGAAGCAGTTAAAAAAATACCTCCCACTCATGTCCCCCCCCCCAACCTGGCAATGCTGCAGTCAGCTGGAAGGGCCCAAACAGGAACAGAAACTTCCCTCAGTGTTTCAGCTCCCACTGCCGTAACAGTGGTCGGCGCAGCTGAATTGACTTGGCTCCTGTTCTTATCAACACCTCTCCACATGCAGCGGAGTAGTCAACATATGCCACACACGCAGTGTGGAAACGTGCCTTTAATTTCTCTTCCTCTCTGCGCACTTCTCCTCCCCCACATCAAGGACTGCAAAGACTGCCAAACTGACTTCCTCTCAAAGTTTTACACAGCTCGTGCTGTGCTAGGTCACTATCTGGCAAAACCAGAACTGAAGTCAAGGAGTAATTTGGTTTTGTGTAGCATCTTCCATGCACACTACGTATAGGTCCCAAAGCACTTTACAAACATTGAATAACTGCTTCACTGATTATGTGAGCACAGGGGAGGTTAGGTGAGAGAAAGGAAGTTATGCGCAGGGAAGCAGCAGTATTTACTAGTCATCAAAAAATGTCATCACAGTTTTTTTTTTAGCAGTAATGTATTTCTGACACCCTTATATTAAGTATATTCTTCATTTCCTTGAATAGTTCTAAAAACTGCTTTTCTGATTGATGTAATTAATGACTCACACCAATAAAGATGTCTGACACTCACCATATTTAAAAATAATTTCGGTTGAGTTTACTTTCGAATGTATAAAATAGACTCATTCTGTGAATGTAGTAAGATGGGGCTAGCACATGTGTCTGGTGGTAAACAGCCCAGAATCACACCAATAACACCCTGTTCTCCGAACTATCGGCCCCTCCTTCCCTGTCCTCTGCCCCCAAGCCCCCTGACTCCCCACCTCCTGGATCAAACTCCCAACCACCACTCTACCTCCAACAAGTGGCTGTTTACAAGACCCAGAAGCTCCTTGCCAGCCTCTCCCCTCACAGCGGGGCAGGGCATGACAGCCTCGAGCCAAAACTGCTCAGACTAGGGGCCCACCTCCTTGCCAGGCCTGTCACACACATATTCAATGCCTCCCTTAACTCCGGGATAATTCCAGATATCTGGAAAGTGGTGAAGGTTGTCCCAGTCCTAAAACAATGTAACCCCAAGGATCCCCTGAACTATCGTCCCATCGCCATACTGTCTGCCGCCTCCAAAATTCTTGAGAAAATTGTGGCCTCCCAGCTATCCCAGTACATACAGAACCATAACCTCCTCTCTCTGGCTCAGCATGGGTTCAGAAAAGGGCATAGCACATCCACAGCCCTCGTTGTAGTCACCTCGACTATCAAAACTGCTGTCAACCAGAGAAACCTTACTGGAGCCATCTTTGTGGATCTCTCCAAAGCCTTCGACAGGGTTGACCACTCCCTCCTCAGCTCCACTCTCCTATCCCTTGGTTTCTCCTCCCTGCCCACGCGTGGTTCCTCAACTACCTCTCCAGCAGGCAGCAGTACACCAACTTTAATCGCACCCACTCCTCCCTTTCTCTTCTGCCCACTGTGGGGACCCCCAGGACTCCGTCCTTGGCCCAACCCTCTTCTCTCTATCAACAAACTCCCATCCATCGCTGTCCATGGGCATACCACCTTGTATGCAGATAACCTGGTCATCCTGGCCAGTGCCCGGGACATCGCCACCATAAACACCCAACTAAATGCGGACTTCAATCGCATTCAGTCCTGGTTGGTGGAACATAGACTCACCATCGACCTTAAGAAAACCCAAGCAATGCGTTTTGGTTCATGGAACAAAATAAAATCCTGCCTCACCCCTCTTCAAATACTTGGAGCTGATGGCTGCCCCCTGCAGACAGTGGCTGCAGTCAAGTACCTGGGTGTCACCCTGGACCCGCAGCTCAATCTTAGCCTGCAAATTCGGAATGTCTACAAGGCTACAAATTGTAAGCTCGGCCTCACTTACAAAGCCAAAAACTGCCTAACTCCAGCAGCTCGTATGGCCCTAGCAAGAGGGTGCTCCTCCCTACACTCTGCTATCGGCTGGTTACCTTTGCCTCTGTACCCATATCCAGCCTCCAGAAATGGGACACAGCCTACAATAACATCTGCCGCTTCACCCTCTCCTCTCCTCCCTTAACTCACTGCTGTGATCTCTACACCCGTCTGGAGTGGCTCCCTCCAGAAATGCACCGCACCTTGGTGCTTGGAAATTTCATTGACGACATCATCAGATCGGCCACCCCCTTTGCCCTCTCCCCTCAACCCTGGCCCCCTATCCTATCAGTTAAGATCAAGGACGGCACTAGATCGGCTGGTTCCTAGAACTCGCTCCCTCATGGGTGATCAGGCCTTCTCCACCTACGCCCCAAAAATCTGGAACTCACTTCCAGCCCTTACCCGGTCTGCCTCCTCCCATCACCACTTCAAAACCTTGCTCTGGAACTTCCTGAAATCTTCCTCCACATGTCCCTGTACCTCGTAGTCCACCTTATCTACATATGTACTGAGGGCTCTCAGCGCCCACTGCACTTACCCTCCAGAACTAGTAGTGAAATCCATACTGGACATCCGCCACCATCCTCCTCCTACCCCTCCCTCCCTCCCAAAATGGCTTCATCCGTTCACTTTGTATCCAGTCCCCCCACCCCCCCCGGCACTTACTTCTGTTTGCACTAATTCGTTCCTGTTATGTATCTTGCTGCTCACTCCCAAGCCCACTATATATGTCCCACAATCATCTTGTATGTTCCACAATCGTGTGTACCCATGTCCTAATCAATTCTTACGATGCCTTGCTTCCTCTTTCATTCCAGGTTATGTCTGTTATTTTCTTGTTTGCTAAATTTGTCTTATACTGTCAGCCGCCTATCCAATTCCTGTTAAACCTGTTTTTTTGCTCAACTGTATGTAACTGACTCCTCTATGCTTCTACCTATGTAACCCTCCTGGGTCGCACCCGAAAATAGGCACTTGGCTATCTAGTGTGCCTTACCCGGTTAACAAAAACAAATAAATAAATAAGACTTTTAATTTATTCACGATGGGTATGGCAAATTAGCTGGAACTTCTTAAAAACTTCAAAACCACATATTCCCAGTTCGGGAACAAAATGAAAAGTAAAATGGATTGTTTTGCCAGAAGTACATTACTGCTAAAATAACTATGTTGAAATTGTTTTCCACTAACAAACATTTCTTCTTGGGAGGGGAAAACTAGCAACCACCAATCAGGAGGGGATCTAGGGGTTATTATAATCAGACAATTTGAAGTTAAAGTGGACAATGCAAAAAGGCAGCAAAGATGGAAAGCAGGATGCTGGGATGCATAGGAAGAGGCTTTACAAGTAGAAGAAAGGAAGTGATCCTGCCGCTGTACAGGTCCTTGGTGAGACCCCACCTTGAGTACTGCGGCCAGTTCTGCAGACTTTATCTCAGGAAGGACATAGATTGGAGACAGTACAGAGGAAGGCAACAAAAATGATACACAGTTGCTACAAGGCAGTGTCAGTGGCTCAGTAGGTAGCACACTCGCCTCTGAGGCCAGGAGATCAGAGGGCTGTGGGTTCAGTTCCCACATCTGGCACTTGGGTTAATATCCCAGTACTGACACTGTAGTGCAGCATGAGAGGGGTGCTGAACTTCTGAGGTGCTGTCTTTCGGATGAGACGTTAAACTGAGGTCCCATCTGCCTGAATTGGTGGTAGTTCAGGTGGATGTTAAAGATCCCATGGCACTTATCGAAAAGAGTGGGGGAATTTCCCTGGTGTCCTGGCCAAATTTCTCTCATTCACTAAAAATACCACCAACAGCTTAATCTGGTTCAAGGTCAGTTGGCATTCATCTGTATCCCCCTTCCCAGGTCGTGCCTGAAAATAGGCAGGATTTGTCTACTGCACTTACCCGGTCAACAAAAGCTAAATAAATAAATAAGTTGCCATATGAAAGCAGGTTACAGGAACTCAACATGTACTCCCTGGAACAACGCAGGGACAGAGGGGATATGATTGAGACATTCAAGTTTCTGAAGGGTATAAACAGAGTGTCAACCCAGATGCTCTTTACATTCAGTAGCACCAGTAGGACAAGAGGGCATGAGATGAAACTGAGGGGATGAAGATTCAGGGGCAACATGCAAAGGTTTTTCTTCACAGAGAGGGTGGTTGACCCATGGAATGGTCTACCGACTAGAGTCACTGACTCCGAAACAGCAGGGGAATTCAAAGCAGCTTGGGACAGACACAAGGGGATTGTCTCACAGAAATCCTAAAGGGAGGGGGTAGGGCTCAGGGCAGACTAGATGGATCTTTGGTCCCCATCTGCCTCAAATTTCTATGTTTCTTAAAGTGGCTTCCTCGAGGTCACACAGTGAGTAAGTGGTACAGATGGGATTCAAACCTGGGCCCCTAGGTTCATAACTCTGTAGCCTTCTAGGCAGTTTCCTCCTTTTCTCAGCATTGACTATTTTATTATGAATGTTGCACAGATGCAAGGACTTGATTTACACAGCCACATGGCCTCCATGTTTTGACAGTGATTGCTAGCCACTTCTTTTTATGTGTATGGCATTCACGGAGAGCGCTGGTGCTAGGGCATGCCTGTCTGATTTGAACTTTTGATCTGTCCTGCCCCAGTTACATCAGTTGCACTAATCAACGTGGTTGTGCAGAGTAAAAAAGCAGGGCACTGTTGGAAACCTGGTGCTGGCTGGTGTCACACAGCTCCCAGATAGCAAAGGGATTCCTAAAATTGTTGACACATACTGGTGCTCACAGCAGGAATGTAGCTCACAACAGCAGGACTTGCTAACAACAAGCATTTATCAATGCCGAAAGTTTGCTTGCTGATATTAGCATTGGACATTAGAGGCTCTGATGCCCCGGGCGCTTGTTGGTATTTGTACTACAAATTTTCAACATGACCTTTTTGTGACCCCCACCTCATGAAAGCATTTGGGACCCCTGCTCATGAACAGTTGCACTGTGATTTTGTTAATCTGTCCCGAATGTTGATTTCTCACAGCGACCACGCCATTGTGCGCCAGCTGTGCAAAAACACAGTTCGGGCAGGATGTGAAAAATGGTTGCTGCACCATTCATAGGGAGGTGTGAAGAGATGGCAGTGTTGAAAATCTGCAGTGAAAATATTAAAAATGCTCGAACGTCACGAGCATGTGGAAACTCGCACAACACACTTGTAACACAGTCATTTAGTGGAATTATTTCAGCAAATTTTCAACATAGGCATTTTGTGACCTCTGCTCATCAAACACTGTCACTATGATTTTCTTAATCTGTCCCGAACTTTGATTTCCCACAGCAACCGTGCCACTGTGCGCCAGATGTGCAAAAACACATTTCAGGCAGGATGTGAAAAATGACAGTTGTACTGTTCATAATGAGGTGTGCAAAATTGACAATGTTGAAAATCTTGAGTGAAAATATTACAAATTCTCAAAGTTACGAGTGTGCGCAGAAACTGCGCACTGCATACTCGTGACAGTGTCGTTTTTTGGAATTTTTTCACTAAATTTGCAACAGAGGCTTTTTGGGAGCCCACCTCATGAACAGTGACACTGTCATTACGTTACTCGGTCCCGAAAGGTGATTTCGTGAAGTGACTGCGAAATCATCTTTTGGGACCGAATAACCAGATGACAGTCACTGAATTCAGGAGATGGGGTCCCAAAATCCCAGTATTGAAAATCTGGTGCCAAAATTTGCAAAAATGGCCGAGATAGCCACATAAGTTGAAAACAAAACCAAAACATTTATGCCATTATACAGCTTACCGGCATTTCTTCAGTTCGCGGTCAGCTTTGAAGAGTACAGATGTGTTCCTGGTCCACCGAAGATTGTCGTACCAGACTCTGGAGGTAAGTATAGGATGAGGGGGGTGTGGTTAGGTGGGGTACGCAGAGGGTGGGTGTGGGTTGGCGGAGGGGGCACCAGCCACAACGAGGGACATTTTTTCTTTTATAGGTACTGTAATTAAAAAAAAAAAAATGTGGGAAGGTTTTCTTTTTTTACAGGTGGTTTGGTATGCTAGGGTGGGCTCCAAGCATTCCACTTGAGTGTTTGTCGGGGGGAGGTCTGTAGCCGATGGGGATTGGGCACCCCGTCGGCACATACAGAGTGTTGGCAGGGCACATAAGCAGAGGGGGATTGGGCACCCCCCTCGGCACACAACACATGGGGGGGCATTATGCCAATGGTGAATGGGCTCCCCCATTGGCAAAATGAATTTGGGAGGGGCATGCCCACAGGGGGATTGGGCACCCCCATCAGCTTTCACAGGGACTGGTACAAACGGACAGCGATAGTCGCCGCCATATAAAAATATAAAAGAAATGTGGGGACATTTTGCTGACGGGGATTGGGCTACTCCGTCAGCAAATGAACTGAGGAGGGGGCATGCCGACAAGGGGATTGGGCACCCCCGTCAGCTTTCATGGGGACTTTGAGAGGCGGACGGCAATAACCGCCACCATGTGTATTGAGATGGGACACCAGACAAGACAAGCAGTAGTTCGCTGCTGCAATCAGGGACAGCCCCAGCAGCAAAAACAGCTGATTGTTAATGACGGGGCACTCCCTGATTGCAGCAGCGAGTCTTTTTCAAGTTGGTGGCACTCTACAAAACTGCTGTCATCGTCAGCCTGCTTCTCTACTGGCACCACAGAGACCAGCCCCAAAATGGACTGCTGGCATTCGCCACAACATTGCCGCACCTCCACAGCTTGATACTATAGCAAGCTGCCACAATATGTTTCTTGCACATGCACGCAAGCAAACATAAAAATGGCAGCTCTTTTCTGGCAAAACTAGTCAGCAGTACTGAAGTTGACAATTTGCTTAAAACTGGAAACAGAGGAAAAGGCAAAATATTATGCTGTATCTTTGTCAAACAAATTGCACAGCTTTCCTACACTTATTAATATTTAAATTAAATTATACAATGGTGTGTGAAAATCCTGTAACCTCATTGGTCAAAACATGTCACATGGCTGTGGGTAAATCCTGCATTACCCACATCTGAGGAAATGCATTTATAAAAGAACATAATTAAACACATTTTACACATGGGTCCATTGTATAATCACAATAAAGCACACCAGGGTATGAGTTATTGGGGATTTACCCACTTCTTGTGTGGTTAAGTCACTCGGCTGTGCCTTGTGACACACCACACAAGGCATGGGTAAATCCCCAATAACCCACACTGTTGTGCTTTATTGCTTAAATATTTCATAGTAGTCAAACTGTAAAACATTACTTACACTGCGATAGCTAGCATGTAATAAGATACTGCTAATGTATAATTACCTTTATAGATGCTTAATTAGAAGAGAAGCTTTACTTATGCAAAAGGAGAAAGTAATCATTTTTGCCACCTTTAATCCATCAGTTCCTGGGAAAACGTAATCTTCATGTTTCGTTCACAGCCCTTGAAGCTTAATCCTTGAAAATAAAGATCTCTTGGTGGTGGTGGGTTAAATGTCATTCTTATACACTGCATTTATTCTCTAAGTTTTATAATTTTTACATTTTAGTCAAGATAAAAAAGGCTCAAACAATGCCACTCTATAGCTGTTGTTACTTTTATAGGAGGCACAGTGCATAAGCCCAATTTTATTCATGAGAAAGTATATTCAGTTTAATGATGTGTAAAAGTGAATAGGTCATTTTCTATAAAACAAAAGGAAACAGTTTAGATGAGTAAATTGTTAAAAGACTCCAGTGGCTTAAAGCATGGGATTCCTGTTTAGAAAATAATGATGACCCAGTGTGGGTCCAAATGTTTGCCCTGTAGTCTGCCCGCCCCTCAATGAGGATCCTTGTAATGAATTAAACCTCTGGTAACATGAATTAATATTTGTGTGAGATGTGGCTATTAACTCTTTCAAATGTATAAGAGTCTTCATTTACAGAAGTCCGGTAACAAATCCTTAAGCAGCAGTTTATGTTGTCTGTAAAAATAAAAAAGGGGGGGGACGCGCCCATTTATTGTTCAGTAAGTGAGTGAACCAGACGGGTGTGTTCTTCAATCTAGACCATTTTATTTATAAAGACCCATTCTCAAGAGACTCAAAGCACTGTACAGTAAAAGAAGAAAAAGTAAACCCTGCCATCTAAATATTACCATTAAATAAAAACTATATAGTATATGGTTCAGGGTTGCTGTCCATGGAAATTCGTATGCTTCCAGATGCGGTTGTACCACAGCAGTGATGTCAGAATGCTGTTTTATCATAGTAGTGATGTCAGAATGCTGTTGCATCAGAGTAGTGATGTCAGAATGCTGTTGTACCAGAGCACTGATGTCAGAATGCTGTTTTATCATAGTAGTGATGTCAGAATGCTGTTGTACCAGGGTACTGATGTCAGAACGCTGTTGTACCACAGTACTATTGTCAGACTGCTGTTGTACCACGGTAATAATGTCAGAATAGTGTTGGCCCACAGTACTGATGTCAGAATGCTGTTGCACCAGAGTAGTGATGTCAGAATGATGTTGTACCACATCAGTGATGTAAGAATGCTGTTTTATCATGTAGTGATGTCAGAATGCTGTTGTACCAGGGTACTGATGTCAGAATGATGTTGTACCACAGTACTGATGTCAGAATATGCTGTACCACAGTAGTGAATTCAGAATGCTGTTGTAGTACAGTAATGATGTCAGAATGCTTTTGTACCACAGGAATGTTGGAACATTTTTGTACCACAATAGTGATGTCAGAATGCTGCTGTACCACAGTACTGATCTCTGAATGCTGTTGTACTACAGTAGTGATGTCAGAATGCTGTTATACTACAGTAGTGATGTCAGGATGCTGCTGTACCACAGCATGTGATGTCAGAATGCTGTTGTACCAGAGTACTGATGTCAGAATATTATTGTACCACAGTAGTGCCGTCAGAATGCTGTCATACCACAATAGTGATGTTAGAATGCTGTTGTAGCACAGTACTGATGTCAGAATGCTGTTGTACCATATTAGTGCTGTCAGAATGCTGTTGTACCACAGTAGTGATGTTAGAATGCTGCTGTAGCACAGTAATGATGTCACACTGCTTTTGTCCCACAGTAATAATGTCAGAATGCGGTTATACCACATTAGCGATGTCAGACTGCAATTGTCCCACAGTAGTAATGTCAGAATACTGTTGTACCACAGTAGTGATGTCAAAATGCTGCTGTACCACAGTAGTGATGTCAGAATGCTGCTGTAACACAATAATGATGTCAGAATGCTGCTACACCGCAGTAGTGATTTCAGAATGCTGTTGTACCACAGTAGTGCTATCAGAATGCTGTTGTACCACAACAGTGATATCAAAATGCTATTGTACCACAGAAGTGATGTCAGAATGCTGTTGTGCCACAATAGTGATGTCAGAATACTGTTGTATCACTGTAGTGCTGTCAGAATGCAGTTGTACTACAGTAGTGATGACAGAATGCTGCCGTAACACAATAATGATGTCAGAATACTGTTGTATCACAGTAGTGCTGTCAGAATGCTGTTGTACCACAGTAGTGATGACAGAATGCTGTTGCACCACAGTAGTGATGTCAGAGTACTGCTGTATCACAGTAGTGCTGCCAGAATGCTGTTGTACCACAGTAGTGATGTCAGAATGCTGCTGTACCACAATAGTGATGTCAAAATTTTGTTGTAGCACAGTATGATGTCAGAATGCTGTTGTAACACAATAATGATGTCATAATGCTGGTGTACCACAGTGAGTGATGTCAGAATGCTATTGTGCCACAGTAGTGCTGTCAGAATGCTGTTGTAGCACAGTACTGATGTCAGAATACTGTTGTACCACAGTAAGTGATGTCTGAATGCTGCTATACCACAGTAGTGCTGTCAGAATGCGGTTGTACCATAATAGTGATGTTAGAATGCTGTTGTAGCACAGTAGTGATGTCAGACTACTGTTGTCCCACAGTAATAATGTCAGAATGTGGTTGTACCACAGTAGTGATGTCAGAATAGTGCTGTCCCATGTAAGGGGAGGTCATAATTCCACTATACAAGACACTAGTGAGGCCCCATCTGGAGTACAGTGTACAGTTCTGGAGACCATACCTATGTAAGGACATAGGCTGGGTAGAGAAGGTTCAGAGGAGGGCAACAAAGATGGTGCATGGATTGCATCACAAGTCCTATGAAGACAGGTTGAAGGAACTGAACATGTACTCCCTGGAGGAGAGGGAGAGAGAGGGGATATGATAGAGACATACAAGTATCTTACAGGGAGGAACAGGGTGCAGGAAAACACTATTTTTAAGCGAAAAAGATGTTCCAGGACTAGAGGGCATGGGATGAAGTTGGAGGGAGGACAATTCAGAGGAAACATGAGAAAGCATTTCTTCACAGAACGGGTGGTGGACAAGTGGAACACCCTGCCAGAGGAAGTGGTGGGGGCTGAAACAATCACGGGATTTAAGAATGCACGGGATAGACATAAAGGAATTCTGGAGGTCAGGGGTAAGGTGCAACAGACTTATAGGAAAACAAAGTGAACTTACAAGCTCAAATGGGCAGACTGGGTGGGCCATAGGCCCTTATCTGCCGACACCGTCTATGTATCTATGTATGTATCTATGTCAGAATGCAATTGTACCACAGCAGTGATGTCAGAATGTTGTTTTACCACAGTAGTGATGTCAGAATGCTGATGTACCCCAGTAGCTATGTCACTACTGTGGTACAGTGGATTGAATTCCATGTCTACTACGATTCCTCATGCTTACCTACATTATAGATTTTTCATAACAAAGATGTTAGTAAGACTGAAAACACCCCATGTATGCCTTTTTGTAATAGACGAACTGCTTGAACTGTTGCCAACTTATCTCATTATTATGTTATCACATTAAGGAGAGATTTACCCATGACAAGATATGGGTTTACAGAGCATTAATCCATGCCTGGGGGAGGGTTGGATTCATGAGGTGAAGCCAACCACCCAGGTGCGGACTAATGCTCAGTAAACCCATACCCGGGAGTGCAATAATCCTCTTATAAGATGGGTAACGTTATGTTAAGAGTTTTACCTAAAGAAACAGTAAAATAAAGTCCTGTGAACATGCAACTGTAGGTATATCAGGGATTAATCAATGGTCAGGTGACCTGTCTGGGTGAATCAGAAGACAGTATTTTCAGAGCCCATGTTATTAATGTTTTTGATTTTGTCCTGTTGCTTGCTGTTTTCTGTTTATTTGACCACAGTTCAAAACAGAGTTAGAAAGAAGGTAAATTAATTTTAACAAGCTTATACTATACTAAATTATGCATGGGCTTTTGAGCAGGCTTTAAAATAGAGATACAGTCAAAATAATTTAATATAGGTAAAAAAAAAATATTTTCCTTAGCTATTCTCACTTTGTAGTAGCCCAGCTCAGTATGTAAACCTACAAATGAGAAGAGGCAGTGCTGTTTTAATGGTCATTTTAAACTGCATAGAAGCAATCATGGAAGCTGATTGGCTGAAGACGTCTTTGACCCCATGCTGGTATCTCACTATATCATCATGGGTCAAAACTGATCAGCAAGGACAGCCATGTTCTAACACTTTGGGGCCAGTTTAGCATCACAACAATGCACTCCAGGCTGCGCTATATCATGGAATAGTGTCACTCGATTTTGTCTCATGTTTTACAGTGCCCCCAAGGCATGACAATATCTCAAGAAATACCACACTCTTTTATGACTTACTTATTAAATATTATCTTTAAAGTCATTTCCAGAGTGTGGTGCCATGGATTCAACTGGAATCCAATGGTGAAGCTCCATAACTCTGGAATCCACTGGACCAAACCCTCCTAAAATGGGTTTCACAATTGCTTTTGAGAGTGAACTTGACCAATATCCCTCATGTGTTTTTACAATGTGCTATCATTGTCTTCTTTTTTGGGAGTGCAGTGATTAGCAACTGGGACCAGAACTGGGAGAACAGGAGAAAGGACAATACAACAGAGAGTAATATAACAGGAGGAGCAGAATATATGCTGCACTTGAAACGTTGTAGTACCAGACCAGTAAACATACTCTGAACCTTTCAAACTTTAAATCTAGTCTTTTCTTGCACTTAAGAGAGCCCTGCAGATGTCTATAACTGTTTAGCTATGACTTATTTCTTATATACTTATGCCTTTAGTATTTATATTGTTGACTGTTATTTACTATGTTATGCTGCAATCAGAGTCAGCTTTAGGGGTGTGGAGGCCCCAAGCAGGATTAATGAAGTCATGAGGCCCCCCAATTGGCCCACCTTCTCCCGATGCATTTGACTGTAACCCATACATGCACCACTTTATTTTTTCAGTACAACCAGTGGTATATTTAAATTATTTAGGGGGAGACAGCAGTGTTAGTCCTTGGGGCTGTTCTTTCCATCCATCCATTGCTACCCAGCTGCCTCTTACTGGCTGGGTCATAGCTTGGTAAAGCATTTAATGACATCATGATGCCAGACCAGAAGGAGCTGTGCAGCCCTTTATTGCTGTTTGAAGATGATCATATGATTTTAAACAAAAATGAATAAGGTAAACTGCTCTGCTTGGGTGTCCCCATAGGCAGAGTACCCCCAGTGACCATAGGGTTCACTGGTACCTAACACCAGCTATGGCTGTGTTACCTATTAAAACTTATATGCTGTAATCTGGCCCTGTGGCCTGGTAAGCTACGGCACCACCTACCACACCGCTGGATTCAGAAACAGACCAAGGTCACTCAGGGTCTGACTGGGCGAAAGAGGACTGTGTGTCCATAGTTGGCTCCCCTCCTTCAGTGAGGGGAAGCAGAGTGTGCCCTTGCTTGGCTGCCTCCTAGTGGAGACTAAGTGGCACAGCAGCAGTCACCTCTTGGGGGCACTGACCAGGCGTTGAATATCTGTGGTGTCTTCACACCATATACCCACACCATCATAATAAAATAAATGTATTTCACTGATCCTAGATTCATACTGGTAGTATAATCCCCTTTACCAATATTACCAGATGCAGCAAGTCAGATGCCATAACTAAGTGAAAGAGATCTTTCTTAAAACATCCAGGTTTTATAAGATGTAAAACAAAAACTGGTGCACACACCAGATACATGAGGCTAAATAAATTTATGGGTGCATTTATGGGTCCAGACCAGACACCCCATATGTGTCACCACACTCTGTGGTATGTATGGTTGCCCCTTTAAGCCTAGGAGTGCTGACACCTCCTTCTGACTTGTGTTTATACGAAGATCAACAGGACACCAGATTATTGCATGTGGGGGGAAAGGCCTGAGTGGGAGGAGCCTCCGCTGCTCAACCCAACAGTAAAATGAAAAACATCAAATGGAAAGCATTCAATGAAGGCTTAACAGAGAGGTCATCTCCATGACAACAAAGTGATGGAAAATACAGAGACTGCTGGCTGTCGGATGCTGCTGTCCCAAAAAAGGGGCCCAGAATGGGTACTTTAAACAAGAGTACTCCAGAGTGGAATGGAAATCTACTTTGGGCTGACAGCTGTAATCATTTCAAAATGAGAGATTGCTTCAGCATGCTTAATGTGCAAAGAAGAGACCTGAATGAGTTTGAAAGCCTAGTTGCAGTTGTTACTTGTCAGGCTGTCGACCCAGTATATGTGGCCAAAAGTAACACAGACCAACTCTGCTATTGTCATTTTTATTCTGCCACTGCTACTTTCTGCTCTTTTTCTGCTGTTAGCATGGAATTGTGGGGACACAATAATCTGTGTCCTCCAGTAGATCTTTTTGTAAAACTTTGTAGGTTTCAAAATGGACTAGAGGGGCCCTGGGCAATTTTCTGTCCATAACATTCTATGTTCCTGCGTAATGGGGGTGGGGCGCTTGGATAAAGAACATATGGCTTTGTTTATTCTCAAAGCAATGGCATGCCGAACACGAAGGAGGTTAATTTCATACCCCCGGCCCCTCCTAGCCCCTGCATAGTCTCAGTGCTACACTGTAAGCACAGCAGTGCACATTTTATGCACAAATCTCCTGTTACTCCTCATAGATGAACTTGTAGTGAAGTTATTACTGGGCATAACACATTTAAAAAGAATTTGAACTTCATAAAAACATTTCTAAATGATACACATATGCTACCCACTATTTAAAATCTCACTGTTCCTCAAAGTAAAAAAAATTCTGCTACACACTTGCTTATATTCAGAAACATTATCTCCAGTGTTATCACCATTTTATTTTATCTAAACTAACCCTATTCAGCAATGTGTTTTTGACCAACATGGGAGATTGCTGAATTGGTTTTAGTTACGGCAGAGTAAAGTGACGTTAATGCTGGAGGTAATGTTCGTGAATATAGGTCAATATGACAGTTGGCTCTTAATTTGAAAGGTCAGCGCTTCTCACTTCAGTGCAAAGGTGACAAGGTTAGATCCATCATTTTGTCCAAACGGACCCCCTTGGTAAATGACTCACCACCACACTTATCTCTGGTAGGAAAGGCCACAACTCTTTTACTTAAACCAATTCAAAATACATAACATATTGACAAAATCAACATTTTCATCCAGTTTACATATATACTGTGTATACACACAGTAAAGACTAAATTACCGAGACCCCTGGTGTAGCAAATTTATGCCTTGGCTCGACCTTCCTCCCTGCACATCATGCATGTTGGGGGGGGCATTTCTATTCTCCAATATGGAATAGTAATGGCAGAGCTTCAACTGTGATGTTAACATTCTTTCGATGACATCATATGCCAGTTACTGTTTTACATGCAGATAGTTTTGTAATACTGTATGGTTTATGTATAGCCTATCGCTTTTTTAGCAAATGTATGTGACACAGAACATTCTACAAATGAGACTAGCATCTCACTGAACTTATCTCACAAATACCAATTAAACTGACCTGCATTTGGTACTGAGCAGCAGCGGGAAGTCTGTTGGAAGCAGACAGTCAAGCTCAGTGTCACATCAAGGCAACTCCAGCAGCTGAGACCTAGCTCTCCATGCCAAAGACCACATTTGTACTCAGTGGCCCTTGTGATCTGTTTCAGCCCCCCCCCCCCACTACGTGCTGTGGCGGCAGGATACATTGTCTGGTGTGTCCACACTTGCTGCTCCACACTGTTCTAATCTGCAGTGCGGGCCAGTTGATGGCAGAGGTGTTGGCTATCCCCCGAGAACCCTTCACTGATACAGATTGATTACTTGCTGGCCTCATAAAGAACAGGAAATTAGGAAACAAGAGTAAATTATTACTTAGACAAGGTAAAACTGATTTGTTATTGTGCACTACAGTTAGATTCACCAAGTAATTTTAGGTATTTTTGGGCATGCAAAAAGGAGTTAGAAAAAATTAAAAATCTGTCCCATGTGTCCTGAATGTGGATGGTAACATTTACTTAGACACTGTCCTGATAGCTGAACTATTTAATGAATATTTAATTACAGCAGCAACTCAAACTAGTTCTCATTGTATCAGACTAATTCTGCTGACTTTCAAGCCAACCTCTGCAGTAACCCAGAAATCTTAAAATTCTCTGCAGCTGACACCAGAGCAGGGCTGCAGCAGTAGGACATTCAACAGCTTGCAGTGCATGTTAGAGCTTTTTAAAGCTCCGATCAGATGTTTACTGGTCCTGCTGTTCTCTCTGAGTGACGAACAGTTCTCTATGACTATACTTAGCCCAGGGAGGACAACAGGGCCAGCAAATAAAAGATCAGTGTTTATAAAAAATCTAACTTGCACTGCAGGCTACTGAATCTTCCACTGCAGCAGCCCTCCTCTGATGTCAGCTGCATGGAATTCTGTAGTTCTAGAAAACATCACCTTGCAAGTCAACAGAATTAGTATGATACAATCTACTATACTGCAGTAAGCAGTACGTAAAAAAAAAAAAAAAATTGTTCTGCACATCAAAGTGCAAACTGGGATCAGCCTCACACTTGGATGGGGTCTCTTAGTGTGGACTGTTCCCCCTTTAAATGAAGCTTGAATATTTGTGCTTGACAGAAACCTTGATAAGATACCACAGCCTCCTGTGCCCTTTAACTAACTGGTAACCTCTTGAATTATGGCTGCATACATTTCTTTGCATTTGGGCATCAAAAATACTGCATAATAATGCCTGCCAAAATATCCTTACTGTGGCAACTAGATTTAATTATTTTAATGGACACCACATAACTAGATCTAGGTAAACGCTCAATTTGATCTTCCATTAAAAAGGACAAACACTGGGCAATTAATTATGCTTTTCATGCTGGATGGCTAATGCTTACAAAACTATCCCTAGTAGCATTGCCTGCATTAACATACGTCTTGCTCACCTTTAGTTATTCATCTATGTAGAAAGAGGGTATGTCACCATCACTGAGCTTGACAAATTACTTTTGTATGTGTAAGCCCACTTTCTTCTCTGACTTTCATGGAATCTGAACCTCAATACACCAAGTGTGCAGTGGGGGGAAGGGGGTTGACAGTGAGAAGACAATTGTTTAATGTAATGGGTACAGAAACAGGCTTCTGGAACTGCATGGGGACTGCTGTCTTGTGATCTTTTACATTAAGATGGCCAATCTAAAACTTTCCTGTGCCTGAGAACTTTTGCTAATTCTGGATTAGGCTGGACCTTGTATTCGGCACCAACTGGATCCAAGTCAGGTGTTGAAGGGCTTAAGCAACAAGTGACATAACCAACTGGAATCTTGGGCTAGAGCCCCATTTGAAAGGGGGGATGGCTCAGTTGTGAGAAGATCTGTGTGGGGTCCCAAAGTGAGCAAATGCTGGTATGTATTTGTGAATGAAGTGCATCCATTCCAGGCCTTGGGTTTGAACGAATGGTGTTTGAGTGGTATACGCATGCCAATCTGAGCAGAGACGACAATTGAAGATCAGTGGATTGCCCTCGATGGAGGAGTACAGATTCAGAAATCCCTAGGAAATCCTTCAACACCTGAATAAAAAATGGGTTGGGAGGCCCATCTGGTTTGGTGTGAACTGAACTGTAGGGTGTTGGACCTGATCTTGGAGAACACAGTAGAAAAAAAACAGACTGTGAGCCATTCCAGGTAATGATGAGTAACTGCAGAAGTGTTCAACAGAAGACTTCAGAACAAGGCAAGAACAGCAGAACAAAACAAGCAGCCTAAATGTGGATATCTCAGGGTGCAGACATTCAGAATTAATTAGTTAATTGCTAAGTAGTCTCTAAAAATCCAAAGTGCAGACATTCAGAATTAATTTAAAACTAAATAAATAAATAGTCTCTAAAATCCAGTGGCTAGAGTTAAATTAAGCATCTCTATTTATACAGAAGGCTCTCAGTGAGGCTACCATTAAGGAGACAAGTGGCATTAACCAGAGAACACTGACATTAGTCTCTCAGCAACTACAGCTATGCTGATAAAATAGCTGATTACAGGAACCCTGCTGTGCACCAGTTAAAACAGTCCCTGCATTGGACCTCATTCCATTACTGTACACAATTAGGAGAGAGCATGGACTGTATAAGTTACTGATTGGTTAGTGCTTGCTGCGAGTATGTTTGGAAATTGCTGTTATGAAATGTTCTGCTTCTGCAGAAATCATCAAAAGGCCACTTCTGTCATTTTAAACTTTCTTGTAATTTTACAGGCAATGATATACAGAAGAATACAGAAAAAATAAGTTTTTTTGTAGGCAGGAAAAAATTCCTCATATAGCTTTTTTTTTGGTAGAAATTTTTGTAGAACTGTATTTCTGGGGAAACATCATTATATCAATTTTTTTATCTATTTCCCACTTCAACTGAGTTACTGGGTTTCAGTGTACTCTAGTTAAAAGTCCTTGCCCTCCGGTCACACCCACTGTATAGAAATTATTAACATTTTGATGTGATATGTTGTTTACATTCAGAGTTATGTGCCAGCAACCTCTTAGTACATCCACACTATGAATCCAGTATGTAGTGTTACAAAGAATCCTCAAAGGAAGGAATTTTAAAAGAAATTCGCAAATGTGACCATCTTTAATGACTTGAGTCATCAATTATAGCATTAGTACTAAAAGTTGTTTTAAAAGCATCTGAGAGAAATAATAAAATATAGACTCATAGATGTTTACGAGCTACGGAGGCAAGTTATGCCTTTATTAAGCTCGACACCAATCACTGGTGGATAATACATTTTTTGTAGCCCAAGTAAGCATCCAATTTATTTTTAAAGGTATCTATTGTTTCACTCTCTATAATGTTTATTGGGAGAGTATTCCAAGCTGTTACTACTCTCTGAGTGAACCAATGGTTCCTTTTTTTTTTGTATTATTTTTGGTACCCATTAGTTTTTTCCATGCAATCTAGTATATACCTCTGAGGGATTTCTTATCAGACCAATTGTTATAAAAGTTGTTTCATCATGCATAGCTCTGTACACTGTACATAGATCACCCCTTAATCTTCTGTAGTGCAGTGAATAAAGGTTCACATTTCTCAACCTAGTGCTATAATCAAAGTTCCTCATAGTATTAACTTTTCTAGTAGCTTTTCTTTGTATATTTTCTATTACTTTGCTGCTTCTTATGAGTAAGGGATTACAAACTGCAGAACAATATTCCAGGTGAGGACGAACCAGACTAGAATAAAGGGGGATGATCACTTCCTTGTGTCTACTTTTAATATTTCTCAAAATACATCTGAAAATGTAATTTCCCCTTTTTGATTGTATTTCTTATATGTGTTTCAAAGGAAAAATTATTAGAAATTGTTACTCCCAAATCCTTTTCATCATCAGTAGTTTGTAGATAAGTATTATTCAATTTGTAAGAGTAGAAGGGATTGTTTTTTCCTAAGTGCATAACTTTGTATTTCTGTGCGTTAAAGTGTAACTCGTTTTCAATTGACCAGGTCTCAAGATGAGAGAGATCATTTTGAATCTGAGCAGCAGAAGACCCATTTGTCACTATGCCTCCGAGTTTACAGTCATCAGCATACTTCATTATCCTGCAATGTTTATTTACGGGAATCATGGAAGTGATCAGTATGTTTAAAAGGACAAGTCCCAGAACCGAGCCCTGAGGAACACCATTGGTAATTGGACCCCATGAGGACAAGTAGCCCTTAACTGAGACTCGTTGTGAATGATCAGAGAGCCATGAAGTTATCCATTTTGTTATTTGGGGTTGTAGGCCAATCATTTTCAATAATCCAATTAGGACATGATGGGAGACAGAGTCGAAAGCCTTTGAAAAGTCAAGAAATATTATATCGATTGACAGACCCTTGTCTAATGCCTCACTTACAGGTTCAAAAAAGTATAGTAAATTTGTTTGTCATGACCTACCACTAGTGAACCCATGTTGAGTAGTGTCAATGTATCCAATGTTATTGAGATGCTCACTGATTCTTCCTTTTAATAGTTTCTCCATAAGTTTACAAAAAACAGCTGTTAAGCTTATTGGCCGATAATTAGACAGGAAGGCTCTATTGCCTTTTTTATATAGGGGGATTACATTGGCTTGCCTCCATATTGGAAGAGTAGTTCCTGTTTTAAGTGAAACATTGAAAAGATATGTTAAGGGACCTGCAATATAGGAAGCTGTATTCTTAATAAAAATGTGGGGCATTTCATCTGCACCTGCAGAAACATCAGATTTAAGTGATCTTATAACATCCAGTACCTCTCCTTCACTATATAGCTTGCAAGCAATATTTGGCTCCAAGACTGATGGTCGAAATAAAGCCTTTCCGCTAAACGTGTTGATGAAGTATTTGTTAAGTTCATTGGCCTTTTCTTTTTCATCACATATAACTTTATCAGGTGTAGTTAGAGGACCAATTTTGGGACTTGAGGTTGTAATGGCCCTTATGTAGTTGAAAAAGGTCTTTTTGTTGTCTTTTGAGGATAAAGCTATTTTTTCTTCAAGATGTTTCTTGGCTTTTTTTAATAAGGTTCCTGCATTTATCTACTGACATTTTATATTTTGACCAATGTATGGATGTAGGTTTTTGTTTGTATTTTTTGTATAATCTATGTTTTCTGTTTATGTTTAATTTTATGTCTTTGTTCCACCAAAGTGGAAGTCTCTTATTGTTGTTATATTTTTTTCCTGATTGGGACCCACCGTTGAATACAAGACTGTATTTTGTTGTAGAAAATGGACCATACATCATTCAAATTGTGACCTGCTAGGTCCATTTCCCATTCCCACTCCTTCAAAAGTTTATTTGTTTGTAGTCTGTAGAATGGACATTTTTAATTGTTGTGCAACCACACGTTATGGCATGTTGTATGTTAACAGTTGCTAATAGCATATTGTGCTCACTATTTGACAGGAGCTGAAGTACTTCAACTTGATGAACATTGTCCTGCATATTTGTTAAGAAAAGATCTAAAATATTGTTTCCCCTTGTGGGGTTTGTAACAAACTGGTCCATGTTGTTCTGGGTCATTATGTCCATGAATCTACTTTCTAATGAAGAAGAGCATTTGTCTGATTCACAGTTAATATGAGGAAAGTTGAAGTCACCAATAAGCATGTAATTGGTATCCAGACCCATTTTTTCTAGATTTTCTAAGAATACTTCATTTTCATAACATGACAAATTAAGGGCTATATATCCCAGTCCTGTGGTAATACTGTAATTATTAGACAAAAACACTTTTGTCCATTATAATTCAGATAGACACTTTTCTTTTAGGCCATAATCATGTTTAATGTTTTTATATTTTTCAGAAACATACAGTGCCAGGCCACCACCTCTAGAACCAGACTGATTTTTGTCTATTTTACAATACCCAGCAATATCTGTATGCCAGTCATAATCTTTAAGCCAAGTTTCGGTGATACCACATATGTCGATTTTGTTAGTGGTCATAAAGACTTTTAGTTCATCTATCTTATTTAAAAGGCTGCGAGCATTTAGTGATAAGATTTTTATATGAAATTACTGATATTTATTTGAAATACTGGCTGTTGCCTCAAAAACTCTATAAATTTTATTATTTTTAAAGTTGTTCAAGCTGTCATGACATGGCGGTGTCCTCACCCCCCTGATTCTAGTTTAAAATATTATTAATGTAGGAGACGAGTCTTTTACCAAGGGCAAAATTTCCCTGTCGGCTGAGATGGAGTCCATCCCATGAAAAGAAGTTATATCTCCCAAAAAATTCTTCCCAGTGAGTTATGTAGTCTTTGTTTTGTTGAAGATACCAATGTCGAAACCAACTGTTAATTTGTTTTATTTTAGATTCAAAGTAAAAATTGGCTTTGGGGATTGGAAGGATTTCAGAAAAGGCAAACTTGCAGCCCAAATCCATTAGCTTATTTGCCATGGCCACAAAGTCTTGTTTTATTTTGGCTATAGAATCTCTAAAAACATTGTTGGCTCCAGCATGTATAATAACTTCAGATTCCATAGAGTTTCTGATAATGTCTCCCAGCATTTTGGTTATATCTGAAAATTTTGCTCTCCGGAAGGAGGACAGAGTATGGTGTTCTTTGTTATCATTACAAATTTGCCAGTCAAGATGTTTTACTATGGAGTCCCCCAGTATATAAATGGACTTATGGTTTATTTCTGATTGGAAATCCATTAAATTTACATTATGCAGTTCAGGTGAATTGATCTCCTGAGCATGGTCCAGATTTACCCTATTAGAACTTGGGGAAGTAAAGGGGGTAGTCATAGACTGTGTAGAAGAAACATTTGGGGGGTATGGGGATAACCCTGTGTTAGCATATAAGTTATGACTCTATGTTTGAACATTGAGACTACATTCTACCATGTCAGTAGAAGAGTTACAACTATTAAATACATCATAATGGTTACTCAATGGGACTATGAAGGAGCCCACCTTGCGACCTTTTTTTTGGAACCTTGGCACTTTAAACAGAATACCATTCTTCATCATTATTAATGTCAAGATAGAGTTTTCTGTCGGCCCAGTAGTGCTGAGGGTTGAGGCGCTGGACGCCACACCTCACTTCATGCCGGTGACCTGGGTTTGGGAATGAGCCTGGGTCATCGGGGGAGGACTAGAATAGCGTGTCCGATGACAGTTCTCCTAGTCCTGAGGATAAGGGGTGGATGTACACCATGCTCTGCTGGTCCTTGGGGATGCCCAGAGGTACTAAAGAGGCATGGGTACCTAGTGGGGGAAGCACGGCAGACATCTGCACACTAGTGCACCGATGCCATGGCATGCCCATGCTTCCATTGGGGGAGATAAGAAAAAAAGGCAGCACAGGCCCACGGTTCCTCGCCGGGCATGGGGGCTATGAGGGGGGGGGCCCTTTTCACAAGTGTAGATGTGTCTGCCAGCTGGGCATGTGAGCTTCAGGGTCAGAGGTGAAATGGAGGAACAGTGGCTGGATGTGGAGCAGGGCTTTAGGTAGAAAATGTTAAATGATTAAAAAAAAGAGATCTAGTTCTATGCTCCTTTTTTTTGTTTTGCCTTGTGCAGGAGTCAGAAATAAGTGTAGTTTCAGCATGCTGTGGTAGCAATGTAACAGAGGGCACTGTATTTGTTAATGCAGATGCAGGCCTAGGTAAGTTATCTGAAACAATGCTAATATTCATTTGAGAAGCCATGTACTGCTGACTGCTTTCAAGACTGGATAACCTATTTGTAAAGGAGGCTATTTCTTGTTCCATATCTTCCACCCTGTGACATTTAAAACATTTAAAGGGCCCCCTCTTTTTCAGGTGCACCAACTGTGAGGTCATACATGAAGCAGATATGACATTTAACACCTTTGCAGCCATCTATAGTCTTAATGACAGATATTTTATAACAAGAATGGAGAATAACTGTAAGGCACCCAGTGATTGTCTGTTTGTGCCTTGTGTCGTCAGAGTGTAAGTATCCTTGCCTGATCTAATTCTTATTTGGAGACGCTGCATACATGCTGAAAACACGCAAAACATGCACAGACACGCGTCTTTGTGCATGGCAAGCACACGCTCGCCCTGCTCACTGCAGGGCAGAATTAAATAGCTGCCTCAACCAGGAAGTAGCTGCCGAGTGCCGTGCGCCGCAGCTTAATGGGCTACTATAGCAACACCCAATTAGCTTGAATAGTAATTAAAGGTACCACTGAACATTTTGAAGTCTAAGTGTTACATAAAACAAATAAAAAAGCTTACACAAAAGTTCTTGATTCGTGGTTTCCACTATACTAATGTAGGGGAAACCCACAAACCCACTACCAAAGTCATTACAAGGACTAAGGGCTCAGCTCTAGAGAAACAATTAATAACTAAAAAGTCAAAGCTTGTCTAAGGCTTTAGTAAAAGTTTATACAATTATGTTTCATGTAAATGCTGCACCCACATTCATGTGAGGACAGGCACACTCAGGGAAAGCAATAGTCCTACTGATGATAAATTATGTCAGAACGATATTAATGCTAAAAACTGTGTGATGAAATTGTCAGCTGACTAACAAACACTGCTGCCTCAACCCTGCTATCTTTATCAGAGGGGGAGAAGCTTGCCCTTATTCAACTAAGTCAAGGTGCAATAAATCATAGATATACCATACGTGGTTGAAAGGGGGATATGGGGAAGGGCAGGGGAAGGCTAACTGCAGGTACAGGAGTGAGATGAGAATTCATAGAGCAGGGATTTAAAGAAGCATGGGAAGAGGAGGAGGGAGGAATTGAGCAAGGGGGGTAGGTCAGTCCCAAGTAAGAAGAAGGCAAGAGAAGCAGGAGTGGAGTTTAGGAGGTAGGTCATGCTAGAGAAAGGTGGAAGTAGGAGAAGGAGGACTGGAGTGAGAATGGTAGGTTGTTCTAGAGGAAGGGGGAGGCTATGAGGAGGAGGAGGAATGGAGTGTGGAAGGAAGGTCATTCAAGTAGAAGGGAGAGGCAGATGAAGGAAGAATGAAATGTGGGAGGAAAGGAAGCCTCCTACCCTAAAGGGGAGGTGATATTGACACGAGGTTCCCCTGTCACCTGGCAGTCCCCCTGTCTTTGCCTTGTTGCAGGCAGCCACATCAAGATGGCTAGTGATGTGGCCAGCATGAGGGGGGGCTAACAATCCGACTGGTGGTTTTAGATGGCCCTGGGCGGAGCAGAGGCTGAGACAGGGCAGAGCGCCAGGGGTTCAAAAGCTCCTGTTCGGCGCAGCCCCGGTCTCTTAACTTTTTTCATTGCCGGGCAAGTCGAAAGGTTCCTGCTTGTGGCCTGACACCTCTTTTGCATGTTTGCGTTGCATGTACAGCCATTGCTGTGCCTTCCAGAATTTCATCCTGTTTTGGTGATTCTGTACCGCAGTGGGTTTTCATGCTATTGTTCAATGCCATGTGGCTGGCGGCTGTTATTCACCATGCCTGATTGTCTTCAGTCTACCACGGTGTCCTTGGGAACCGGTAAACTATCAGAACTACTGCCCAGGTCAAAGCACTGGCTGAATCTAATGGATCTGCCTGGCTGCAGCAGGTCCTACGTGTAGATTCTGGGGGAGGTTTGGCCGGCTATGGGGCTGCTGGTGGTGGTGTCTCCAGGCGTAAAGAGAATGGCAGCAAGCGGCCAGGCAATAGAGGAGGCCAGGGTAGGGGCAAGCAGGGAAGGCTGTCCTTCTTTCCTCTGGCCCGGGCAGACCATGCCTATGCTGTAGCTAGGCTGCCAGATATATCTGGGGCTGGGGTGGAGGCCAGAAGCCTGCCCTCTGTACCCCCTCCTCCGCTATTGCTGCCCCTCACTCCAGGCCTTCTTGCCTTGCAGGCCTGGCCTTCCCTTCTGGCTCCCCCTGGGACTGCAGCTCTCCTGCCCCTCTGGTTGGGCCAACAACTCCCTCTCCTACGGTGGTTGAGAGGATGAAGAGGCATGCATATGACCAGATGGGTATCCCCGGAAGTTCTCCAAAGGGCTGGACACTATAGATTCCCAGGGTGAGTACTCTATTTATTCTCTAGTGGAATGGTCTTTTGGCTGTGAGAAAGAGGTTAGGCACCAGTCTGTTGTGAATTTAGAGGCATCTAGGGTGAGTGGAACAGGCGAGGGATCTAGTGGGCTGGGGGATAGAGAGGAAGGAGGGCAGGAAGATTGTTTGACACTGGACACCCCATCTTGGGGTAAGCAGCAGGCAAGGTGGGTGGATAAAGTGTCTGAAAACATGGCTACTGTTCGGGGCATGTTTTCTGAAATGCTTGGGGTTGTGGCTACTTTGTGCACCAGAGACCAGTGCAGTGTACCCCTGAGGGCTGAGGTGTGGGTGGAGGCGAGACGGGAAACAGAAAGGGGGGATGGGTCCCCAGCAGTGAGCTCTCCTCTCTCTGCTGGCTCTGAGAGCCTTCCAGCAAGTGGCAACCCACAAGCGGCTGGCCTGGGGGTAGAAGCATCTGGGGTAGGCAGCGCTCCAGTGGTGATGCAGGCTGGGGGGGTGAAGGATCCCCCTGCGACCGCAGCAGCAGGTGACGGATTGGGTTTGGACTTGGCTGCTATGCTTCAGCTCCTCAGGGCTGAAATCCAAGAGCTAAAAGCAGGTACAATGTCCTGCGACCCGAGGTCACTAGCAGCACATGTGCCATTATCCTTGAAGGAGAAGGTGTGGAAAAAGGAGTATATTGACATTTTCTTCCTGTTTCATGGAGAGGAAGAAATGAAGGAGGCAGAGAAAGACAAGGAGGGTAAAGGGGAGAAAAAGGAGAAGAAAGAGAGCAAAGTCAAAAAAGATATCCTAATTTGGATAGCTTCATTTAATGTGCTGTCCACAATCATTCTAGAAAAGGAACCAGAGAAGGCAATGGGATTAATAAAATATTAGGATCATATCCTGAAAGCTTATTATTCCTTCAGGGGCAAGGTTTGGAGGGGATATGATGACAAATTTAGGAGACGGGTGGCTTCGGACCCATCAGTTAGGTGAGGCAAAATGCAAACTTTCCTTTATTTAGAAAAAATGTGACCCTGGTGGCCCTTTCTCAGGCAGTGCAATGAAAGTGGGTTTCCTGTCATGGGGTTCACCACATGGGGAGCTCAAAGGGGGAGGGAGAGTAAAAGGGGAAGGGAGTTGCTGGAGGTACAACAAAGGATCGTGCCCATACCAAAGCAACTGTAAACATAAGCATAAATGTCATGGGTGCAGAGGGGCCACACCCCGGGTTTAAATGTAAGAAGAAAGGTGGCCCCAGTGGTGGCTCCAGTTCTAACAACACTGGAAAAGGCTCCCTCACCAATTGATTAGGCATCCCCTTCTCCCATAGTTACGACAGTACCCTGACAGGGTAATGGCTATGGAATTGATGAATGGATTTAAGTATGGTTTTAATATTCCCTATATGTGCCCCCGGGTCGCCCGTGAAGTGGGCAACCTTAGATCAGCTGTGGGACTCCCGGGAAAGTTGGATGATAAAATAAAGGAAGAGGTGGAGCTGGGTCGGATAGTGGGTCCATTCTTCAGGCCCCCTTGGCTAGCCTGCGGGTTTCTCCCCTGGGTCTAGTACCCAAAAAAGGCCCCTGGTGAATTCCACCTCATCCACCACCTTTCTTTCCCAAGGGGGAGGATTCAGTCAATGACCAGATAGACCCCAAACTCACCAATGTATCATACACGTCCTTTGAAATGGCTGTACAATGGGTACAGAAGTGTGGCCCTGGGGCTCTAATGGCCAAAGCAGATACTGAATCTGCTTTTCACCTTATCCTGGATCACCCGGATGATTTCTGCCTACTGGGCATGAGGGTGAGGGAACAATATTTTGTGGACCGATACATGCCAATGGGCTGCTCAATCTCTTGTGCCATTTTCAAAAAGTTCAGCCCTTTCCTGAACTGGGTCACCTGTACAGCTACCGTGGTAGAGTTCATCATCCACTACTTGGATGACTTCCTTTTCATTGGTCCCAGAGAGCTTGACATGTGCAGCTGTGCGCTAGCAGGCTTCCAGGGCATAGCTCAAACACTTGGGGTCCCGTTGGCGGTGGACAAGACAGAGGGCCCCTGCATGAGGCTCATATTCTTAGGCATTGAGCTTGATTCAGTGGCTGGGGTTTCCAAGCTGCCCCAGGAGAAAGTACAAAAAATGATTGGGCTGGTAGAAAAGGTAATGGGGGCCAGAAAAGTAACACTGCAACAGCTGCAGGAACTGTACAGACACCTAAACTTTGCATGCAAGGTCATCCCCATGGGGTGCCCTTTTTGCAGACGGCTGGCAAGGGTCATGGCTGGGGTCTGCACACGGCACCATTTTAGCAGAGTGCATAAAGGCATGAAAGCTGACTTAGGAGTCTGGTTGGACTCCTTGCACTCTTTTAATGGTTTGGCACTATGGCAGGCACCAGCCACTACCAATCAGTAGCTGAAGTTTTTTACGGATGCTTCCGGTGGGTTGGGCTTCGGAATCTACTGTCAAGGTTAATGGTGCACAGCAGCATGGCCACAAGTGTGGCATGACAGAGGGCTGAACAAGACCTTCCCATTCTTGGAATTATTCCCCATTGTGGTCACCCTGGAGGTATGGGGCAATAAAACTATCCAACAGGCTTGTGGTCTTCTGGTCCAATAATTTAGGGGTGGTGCAAGTCATTAATAGGCAGCCTGCAAACTGCGAGACAGTGTGCAACTTGCTAAGGAAATCTGTGTTATCATGTTTGAGGCTGAACGTTACATTTAAAGCCAAACACGTACCAGGTGTTGACAACAAAATCGCTGGTGCACTTTCTCATTTTCAGTGGCACAGGTTTCGGACACTAGCTTCCAAAGCCAAGGAAGACCCGCTGGCACTCCCTGCCTGGTTGTGGAATGACAACTGGGTGGAATCTGGCAGGTAATATCTAAGTCGGTAGCTCCAGGAACTTGGGAGAACCTACAGCCGGGGGTATCCAAGTATTTGGATTTCTGCAGGGCCAAGGGGATACACGACCCATTGTCTAGGTCACTGGGGTCCATACTGGCGTTTCTAGGGGAACTCATGGATGACGGGATATGTCGTTCATCAGCTGGGTCAATGCTAGCAGGGGTGTCATTTTTTGGCAAATTGCTAGAGCATAGCGACGTGATGCAGCAATTTGCCGTGCAGAAGTTCATGGAGGGTTGGGTACGGCAGGCCCCACCTCATGTGGACAGTAGGAAACCCATTTCGATAAATAGGTTGAGAGCCCTGGTGCAAGCATTACGGAGCTGCACTAGCAGCGAATACGAACACCAGCTTTAACGGGCAGCATTTTGTCTGACCTTCTTTGGGGCCTTCCACATCAGCAAATTGGTAGAGGCCAATAAAGCTGATAGAGCGGGAGGTCTCCAGACAGGAGAAATGGAGCTCCAGGGGTCAATGTTAAATATCTGGCTCTAAGACCGATCAGAGAGGCAGGGGGTCATGGGTCATGCTGTACACAACTACGCTTCCTGATATTTGCCCGGTGCATGCAGTAACAGAATTCCTTACTGCATGACCGGTGGGCAGGTGCTGATTCACGTGGATGGGGTTCCACTATCGAGGTATCAATTTGGCCGGGTATTTAAAATTTGTCTGGAAGCATGTGGGTGTGACCATAGCCAATTCGGCATCCACTCGTTCAGAGTTGGGGCAGCCAGCTCTGCTGCTTGCATGGATCTGGCAGAGGATGAGATCAAGCGGATCAGGAGATGGAGAGCCAGGAGATTTAGGAGTTATATTCGGCCAGTTCAATTGCAAATCTAATCTCTGTGTTCTTCCTTCCTTATTGTCTATTAGGACTGAGAAAGATAAAGCAAGTCTAGATAATGGGATCATCTTATATATTCTGGGCCTGGAAGAGGGCAGAGGCCAGGGTCTATGGAGAGAATCTGTGCATACCTAGGGAGGACGCTATTATCCAGTGGTTTGGAGTGCAGGGCATGAGATGGGAACAACTGATGCCCTGCATCCAGCAAAACAGACAAAAATTTGGCACAGCGGATGTTTTGGTAATAAACTTGGGGAGTAACAACCTCGGGAAACAGGCCACGGTGGAACTAATCCTGTGGATGAAATGAGATTGGACCATGCTGCGGAACCTGTTACCTGGATGCCAGCTCGTGTGGTCAGATATGCTGCCACGACGGCTCTGGTGCCATGCCCGTTAGCCCAAGGCCACTGACCAGGCGAGGGTGAAACTAAATAAAGAAACTGGCAAGTTCATGGGTCGGCTGGGTGGCTGCACCATCGTCCATGAAGAAATAGACATGTCCATCACGGGGTTATCTCACAAGGATGGGGTTCACCTTTCAGATGTGGGGGCTGACATATTTAATGTAGAGATGCACATCAAATTGGAGACCATAACTAACAGGAAATAAGGCCAGGAAGTAGCAGTTGGGGGGAGGCATAGGCAAGGTTTTGTCATGCCATCTCCATGGCAGTGGGGGTGCCTCATGGAGGCCTAGTGAGTGTTGTACCTCCAATTCCTGCTGGCCCAAAGCAGTGCGGTGGACAGTTGGAGAGGCAGGGAAAAGTGGGGAGTCCCCACTCTGTCAGAGTGGGCAGGGTGGGGGGAGAGGCTGGAGGAAGCCCACTCACCTCTTCTTGTGCAGCTGAGATGGAGGGGGCCCCTCCTGGAGGTCAGGAACCTAGGTCCCTCATAAAAATGTTATGGTCTGTACAATATGATGTGTATATTTTAGGTTTGTATATAGATATCATTGATATGTATGAATGTCAAGTCTGATGATAATTGTAAATTGTATTCACTAAACCTTTCATGAGATGAATGTAAATGATTATGTTTGAATTAACAGTAAAGTTGTGCTGCGGCCTTGAGAAAGCTGGTGATTTATTATGCAAAGGGGATGAAATGGGGGTGGGGATAGGAACCTCCGTGTTCAATGTTATTCCAGAGGAAGGGTGAGGCAGGAGGAGGAGAAGGAGGAGGAGGAGGAATGCAGTGTGGCAGGAAGGTTGTTCCAAAACAAGGGTAGAAAAGAGGAGGAATAGGAAGAGCAATGTTGTGTGGGAGGTAGGTCATTCTAGAGAAAGGTGGGCACAGGGGGAGGGATGGAGTGTAAGAGGTAGGTTGTTCCAGAGGAAAGGGAAGACAGGAGGAGAAATAGAGGGAAGAATGGAGTGTAGGAGGTAGGCTGTTCCAGAGAGGTAGGAGGCAGGAGGAGGACTGGAGTGTGGGAGTTAAGTTGTTCCACAAGAAGAGGAGAAATAGGAAGTGGAATGGACTGTGGTAGGTAGGTTATTCCAGAGGAAGGGGGGCACAGGAGGAGGAATGGAGCATGGGAGGTAGATTGTACCAGAGAAAGGGGGAGGCAGGAAGAAGAGGAATAGAGTGTGGGAGACAGGTTGTTCCAGAGGAAGGGGGAAACTGGAGGAGTAATGGCATGTGGGAGGTAGGCTGTTCCAGAGAAAGAGGGAGGTAGGAGGAGAAGCAATTGGATGTGAGAGGTATGTTGTTCCAGAGGAATGTGGAAGCAAGAGGAGGAGGAGGAATGGAGTGTGGGAGGTAGGTTGTTCCACAGGAAGGGGTAGCAGGAGGAGGAATGGGTGTAGGAAGTATGTTGTTCCAGTGGAAGGGGGAGGCAGGAGGGGGAGGAGGAGGAATGAAAGGTAGGAAGTAGGCTGTTTCAGAGGAAGGGGGAGGCAGGAGGAGGAATGGAGTGTGGGAGGTATGCTGTTCCAGAGAAAGAGGAAGGCAGGAGGAGGAGGAGGAATGGGGGGGTAGGAAGTAGATTGTTCCAGAGAAAGGGGGAGGCAGGTGGAGGAATGAAAGGTAGGAAGTAGGTTATTCCAGAGGAAGGGGGAGGTAAGAGGACTGGAGTGTGGGAGGTGGCTAGAGAAGATGAGGTGCTGATCCAGCCTATTTAAGGAGGCAGACACCAGCACGGCAAATGTGCTGAAACAGCTTACAGTACATTGTTAAAAGTAATCTGTTTTGTCTCTGAAGATGGTAACCAGTGCTAGAAATACAAGAAACAAAGTTCCAGTGGAAAAGACCACAACTGTATACACTACGCTGGGCTTGCTCAAGTGGCATCGCCACCTGAGTAAGCCCTTGGGGGCACAACCAGACACACTTGTCTTTCATACGTTCACTTTTGGCACAATACAAAGTCCTAGAATGCCACTCTGTTCCTATGCATAGTCAAAAAAATGCCTTTCGAAAAAGTAAAAAAAAAGTACTGGAAGCTGTTTTTGCACCACTGAAATGTTGCTGTTCACACAGAATGAACTCATTAGGGACTGGCCCAGTGGTGAAGAGTGCTGAGGCATGGTGGCACCTTACCTTTCCCCATGCTGGGGACCCACATTCAGGAACGGAGGTGGGTCGCTCAGGGGTCTACCAGTGGAGGGAGGATTGAGCATCCATTGGACTGCTCTCTTCCCTTGGGGAGGGGGGATTTCATGGCTGGGTGATCGAATGCCACCTGGAGGATTCTGGGTGGAGATGCGCAAGTCACTTCTGAGGGGGGCTCTGAGACAACACGGGGGCATAACTCTACGGAGGTGGAGCACACACACATTGTGCTCATTGTATGTCATTTAATGAGCCTGTGGAGAAAACCTAAAGCCGAAAACATGGGGGGGGAGCTCCATGATGCCCTGTCCATCAAGCCATTGGCCCACCCACGCTCAGAGATCTGGGACCATTGGGATTGTGGGGCATGATGACCCTACTTTCCCAGCCCTGCCACAAGGGGGTCCACAGGGGACACTTGGTCCCCGGTTCCTCAGAGGAGAGTAAGTGATGGTTGCAACTGATGGGACAGGGTGGAACTAGCCGCCCATCCTGCCAAAAAGCTGCATAAACACCTATGCAGACAAAAAAAAGAGAATAAACTCATTGGGCTGTTTTTTTTTTTTTTAAAGTCCAGACACAGCACTTCTGTCCGTATTTTGGATGCACACTGCATCCAGTCAGAAGCATTCAGATGTTTGTGCCCTATTCACAGACATCTGGGAAGCATCTGTCCCAATTCCCAGCAGTTTACAGAGTTTCTGCCAAAACTGAGGGACTCGCATCTGTTTCTCAGATGCAAGTGCAGAATTCTGTCTGGAACATCAGACCAACTTTTTGTGGTCTCATTTTTCAGGTGGATTTACGCAGCTGCATTTGGAAAATAGACACAACTGTTGAAAAATCTGGCCCATTGTGTCTTTTTGACATTTACTGGGTTTGGCAGTGAGTGGCAAAAATATAGTGGATTTTTCTTTTTTTTTTTACTAGGTTTACAAAGTTGCAACCTACTTTTTTTTTTTAATGTGGTACCTGTCAGAGTTTAAGTAGCAGTGCCATAAACAATTTACTAAAAAGCTAGCTTCCAGATACAGGCAACACAAATCATATCTGTTAAATCGACTTTCTTCTGTGCTGTCTCTTCTGTGCACTATACTATATATGGGATATACCATGGGCTAACTAAAAATATTATGTTTATTTTTATCTGCTGGGTTTGACCTCTATGGCCTGATGAGTGGCAAAGCATATTTTTAGTGCCTTGCGGAATTTTCCAATTCTGACAGAAATTCAGAATGGGATTCAGTGGAATTTCTGAAAATTCTGCCTAATTCTGTGGAATTCTGTTCATCGCAGAATTCTAACATATTTGAAATAAAATGAATTTCACGGATTAGCAATCCACAGTTTCCACAAACTGCAAATTCTTTTTTCCAGAATCTGCAGATAATTATTCCACAGTTGACATGATCCGTGGAAAATTATTCCGTGGTTTATATAGAAATGCTTTGCAGACTTCAAAAAGACATTCTGAAAAGCATTTTGGAAGCGGAATTGCCACTGCGCAAGAATTCCGCCACCAGAATGCCGCGTTCCACCCAGCTCTAATTTTTTCATAACATAATATTATTTTTAAGCATCATTTTTTTTTTCCTTGGGAATAAAAACAAAGTTTAATAATTGAAAAATACTTAAATTTTGGTAGAACTGAAACATGTTACTAGCAAATTAAACTGGAAGATGTCTGGAATATTTAACTGTTAAAAAAAGGTCATCAAAAGGGTCAGATTTTTTTTTTTTTTGCCTGATTATACTACATGGCTGCTTTACATATATAATTTACAAATTTTAGAGTGCAGCCATTCAGGCCCCAGTCTGCACTGTAAGGGAAACTCTTTTAACAGCGCTTTTAATGGTTTGTGTCCTCTGCACTGCTAACCTAGGTACTGTAGAACTTTTTTGAAAACCACTGTTGAGAACATCTCATGAGCAAGTGACAATATTGGTTTTAGCTGTAAGCTGCTCTATCTGTAATGTGAATGCGCTGTGCACTCTTGGTCCTCCCATCACTGTTTCCCCCACTACACCATAGTGCACTGCCTGCTCAAAAGCAGACAAGAAAACGTTTTTCCTGCAGGCTCCTGGTTGCTATTCAGCATTGCTGATATTGATACTCTCTCTGGTTCCTGCTCCAGCTGACATGGCCGGTTTTAGGCACCAGCAATCCCTGGTGGCCCCCTGCTTATGGGGGGCCCCCAACTAAAACAGTTTACCTTAATTATTTTAAATCTTTTTTTCCTTTTATCATCTTAAAACAGCAACAAAGGACTGTGCAGATTTTGATGTGGGATCATGACTTCATGAAAAGCCTTACTGAGCTATGACCCAGGCAATAAGAGGCAGACAGGTAACAATGGATGTGAGAAAATGAACAGTATGCACTGACACTGCAGTCTCTCTCTAAATTTTTTTTTTTAAGATACCACTAGTACTGAAAATACAGTTAAATCATGTGTGTATTGGTTACAGTCAAACATATGGGGTGATGGTTGGCCAGGTAGGGGGGCCCCAATGACTTCATTAATCTGCTGGGGGCCCCCAAAACCCTAAAGCCGGCCCTGCCAGCTGACAAGTGGAGGAGAGACTCGGCTGCCAGAAGCACCAACCCTCGTCCTTTCTGTTTGCAAAAGGGCAGAGGATGAGATCACTCCCATTTAATGACTCCCAGTGCACAGCCTCCAGTTTCCTGTGCCACTTCCTAGTTTAGTTCACAGCTCTGTGTACCCTGTTCCCAGTCAAGGTCCTGGTTTACGATGCCCAACTCCCAGTTTCAGACCCCAGCTGACCCATCCCATGCAACCCTATCTCTTTTTCCCTTGCTCCCTCTTCTGTTGGTGCAGAGCTCCTCTGACTGCAGGGCAGATGAGGTGATGAATATGGTTCCCAGATGGAACAGCAATCTTCCATGGGGTCATCTGGATGTGTTGGACAGTTCTCTCTCTTTCTCTGGTTGTCTATCAGCTGCCTCAGCAGGGGCTCCTTAGAACCTTTTTTTTTGGTAGGCGGTAGCCTCAGTCAAATAAACACATTATGGAACCGAGTCCCTGGTGGGAAGAGCTGCTTGGGCCAAGGTTACCCATCTCCACTTCAGTGCCTTTCTCCTTCTCAGTTCTGGATAGAATTGCTTCCTCAATCAACCTGTAAGGTGTGCACACTTTTCTGTGGTCTGCCAGGCCTGCAGCTCCTGGCAGCCAGGGAATCTCTGGTTCACAGCTTCCCTGGTCATGCAGACTAACTGTGCCTAGAGCCTTGGTTTCAGTCCATTTATAGGTTTTGGAACTCAACTCCTCATTGGTCTGACAGTTTCCAGGTGAGGCATGCTTTGGAATGCTGTCCCAGCCGGGCTTGCATGCATGCTTATCAGCAAACCAAAGCTCCTCACTGACAGAGATTTGCAGGAGGATCTCTCTGAGTTCCTCTGACCCCAAATCAGCCCAGCAGTCCTTTTGTGGTCAGTTCCCTTTGAGATGGATGGCAACAGCCATGTTTGTTTACAATCCATCTCAGTTCTTCTGCAGCTTCCAGCTGCCTTATTCTTAGCCCTGAGAGGCTGCTGCCTGTCCTAGGGCCAAGAAAGTGCCAACTGGTGGTCCAGTTTACTGGGTGAGGAGTCAGGGATGCACAAGAAAGTAGCCAATAAAGCCTTTCTCTATCCCTGCTCCCTTATAGAAACACAGAATTCGATGGCAGATGAGGACCGCTTGGCCCACCTAGTCTGCCCATTTCCCTACCTAATGGATAAGCTGCAGATCCTAGTTAACCAACAGCCTACTTCCTCCTACTCCCCACTAGAATTGCCTTATGTCTGACTCATGCATTCTTGAATTCCCCCACTGTTTTTGACTCTACGACCTCTTCAGGAAGGCCGTTCCATGCATCTACAACCCTCTCTGTGAAGAAATACTTCCTCACATTACCTATGAGCCATCCCCCTCTATCTTCAAATTGTGCCCCCATGTTCTTGCCCATCTCTTTTTCTGAAAGATGCTACCCTCTTGGACTTTGTTGATTCCCTTGAGGTATTTGAAAGTTTCTATCATGTTCCCCCTCTCCCTCCTTTCCTTGAGGCTATACATCTTAAGCTCCTTTAGTCTTTCTTCATAAGTCTTATGGTGCAGACCCTGTGCACACTTGTAAATGGTGGTCTGGCACTGAGGATGTATTTTCCTGATGCTGCTGCCTTCTTGGGGGTCAGGGAATTGTTGTGCACCCACATGGTGCTCACAGCACTGTCCCAAGGCTGAAAGCATGAATTACAAATGGGGACACAGTCATGAACAGCAGAGAAGTGGTGGCTCACCTCCTGCAGTGGACTCCTTGAAGCTGCATTCCTTATGTTTTGCCAGTCCTCCATTGCAGCAGTCCAGCTCTAAGGGGACTGGAGGGTGAATCAGGATTTTCCTGAATCTAGCAGGGGGTGGCAAGGGCAAGAGCCCAGAAAGATAAACTCCCAAGACTGACGGAAACTTATAGGAAGAAAGGGCATTGGTTTAATATCTAAATAATGGTACTGTATGTCCAAGAGATTAGATTCCCCCCCCCCCAGTACTTCACTACAGTGTTATTAGCACCAGGTACCTGCCCAGGTACCCAGTATGAGACTTGAACACATGTCCTGCACAGAGGTGCGATGTGATCAACTGAGTGACACTGACACCACTTTATTATACACCCCAAAACCTAGAATAACTAGGGTGTGTTCACTGGTAAATGTCAGAGAAACATTTTCATAGCAGGTCACTCGCAACACTTCCACATGAAATAATCTGAATCCAAGAAGAGCTCGGAGCAGATTTAAAATATGATGTTTATTAGACGGGTACCTCCTCACCTGAAGAAACTGCCAGTTGTTTAGCAAATTATGATACTGCGATTGGCCAGCTGGCACAACTTAAAAAACTGACATTTATTCATTAAACCTAACAATAGGTTTGGCCATCTTCTACAAGTTAATCACAATCTCTTCTGTTCTTTGCCTTCTATCAGGGCCCATGAGAGGGCCGGGGAGCTGGGGATAATTCCCGGGGCCTGCCACCAAGAGGGTCCGGGCCGTCCAGCATACTGTATGCATGTAGGTTTCACAGTTTCCTCATTTTAACATAAAAGTTCTGCCACACGCCACCACAAATTCCCCCACCCCCAGGTGCAGCACTATAGACAGCACAGCACTACCCACTACAGGGTGCAGACCTCAGGGAGAACCACCGCTGCCGCAGGAACAATGTGGTGGCAGAGACTGGAGGCATGGGGAACCCCAAGAAGGGCACCGGCTACACCTTGGAGTTACGGTTCCAATGATCATTTGACTTCAGGTAAGGATGGAGTCTTTAGTTCAGGTATCAGTCGAGAGAGTGCTGGATAATACTTTAAAAAGGCAGGTGGGTGTTTAAGAGCCGATGCAATCCTTGGTATTGGTGATGGCCTTGAAATCCTTATGTGCTGGAAAGGATCTGCCAAAAACATTGATTTTTTTAAATTATATTATTTGACGTGATAGAGGGATGCCTTGCCATGCACTAAATGGTGTATCACATGATCTTACAACATTGTGGTACATCTTATTGATTTAGAAGTGCAACAACATGAAATCAGGTCACATTTCTCAGAAGTACAGTATGTCAAAAAACGAGGCCCCCCATATAAGTACTGGCAGTGGCACTTTCTTTTGGCTAGGAAAACTAAATTTGAATCTGGTAAAGGAGCCAATGTATCCCCTTCACCTTTGAACGAGAAATGAACATGCAGTTCCATGTACAGTTGTGAGACGCACATTTTTAAACACTACTGTAAAGTGGAACAGTTGGCTTGATATTTCCCTGTTTGCAGCAAAACACACAATTCGATAAAAAAATAACTTTGGTGTTTAAAAAGAATCAATATCTCAGAAGCTATTGCACAGCTTTGTGAAACAGTAAAATCTCAGGTTCGACTCCCACCTCAACTCACGGTGTAATCTTGAACAAACCACTTGACCTCCTTGTTTCACCTCTCAGCTGTAAACAAAATGAATAGAAGCTGAACCTCACTGTACATTGAGATGCTGCAGGCTGGGGGAATCTGGGGAGGTGGGAGGGTATAGGTGTTAAGTGCACTGGAAGAATGGGAGGTATTTTTTACTAGTATGGGGGAAGGAGGGTAGCATCAGTGCTAGTGGGTAGAGGGAGCCTGCTACAGGTCCAGCACAATGTGTGTGTGATGATGACACAGCTTCTTTGGACCACTTGTGAAGTCTGCTACAGGTCCAAGTCTCCCACACCCCTAACTCCAGGGGAAAAAAATGTTTTTTTTCCCTGGAGTCAGGGGGAGGGAAGATGTAATAAAAGTGTGTTTTAGCATCGATAAAACCCCCAAAGCTCACCACAGAACATCTAAACACCCAGAGCTTCTGCGGGCCTAGTGGCCCCCAGACCCCTGAATTTCATGTGTCCCAGTTGAGCCTCCCAGAAATTTGGTAGCCTCATATGTACTTCTTGCATGCATGGGCACTCATGCATATAAAAAGGGTGGGAAGGGGCCTGCAAGCTGGTAGGGGCCCCAGAGACTGAACTTTCCTGGGGGCCTGGAATTCCTCTTTAGGGGCCTGCTTTCCATGGTATGAAAGTGATAATTTGTCAGGTCTGCTTGCCAACAATAGCTTTCCTGCTTGAGCTAAGGTCTCATTCTTCAGCCCTGTATCATTTACTCAGAACTGGAATTCAGTCTTTCAGCTAGTGCTTCTGGCTCTCTCCCAGATTACTGTTTATTTAACTGCTGAGTAACTCTAACAGCTAGATTGAGGGAGTAAAGAGGAAGTCATGTGCAGAAGGAGAAAGTATTGGAGGAACCTCAGCAAAGAAGGTGTCCCAAATTTATCTTAAAGGGCACTGTCAGCTTTTCAGACCAGTTTTAAAGTGCTTGTCACAAATGTGTCTGAAGCAATCACTCCCAGTGTAAAATACATATATGGCCAGAGATGTGTACACTACTGCAGAATATCTAAGATTTTTGTAAAAAAATTATATTATTCATCCCTGCTGAAATGCTGATGGCCTGCCTCCACCAGCAGGAAAGGCATGGAGCCATGAGTAAACTCGTTCATGAACGAGTTATCTGTTTTTAGTCACATATCTAAAAATGGTTGTAACTCTTACAGTTCATGCTATAGAATTCCACAAATGCATTCTCATGCAAAAATAATGAATGCTGTAATCTGTTCTACTTTGTACATAAAAGTTAAAGCCATGACTCCAGGCAGCGCAATACTGTTGCAACTCTAATGCGCATGCCCAGAGCTATGATTTCATCTTTTACGTACAAAATAAAACAGATCACAGTGCTCATTTTTATATGAGAATGTATTTGTGGAATTTTACAGTATGAACTGTATGAGCTACAATGTTTTCTGAGTATGTGACCAAAAACAGCTAACTCGTTCATAAATGAGTTTACTCGCAGTTCCACACCTTTCACACGGGTGGAAGCATGCCACCAATATTTCGGCTAGGACGAATAAAATAAAGTTTTTACAAAAATCATAGATATTTAGCACTGGCATGCTATCCACACTGCTACAGATGTAGACATAGTTCTCAAGAGCTGTATTAAAAAATTAAATGAGTCCTGCAATATATTTGCCCCTTACTCAAAGTGCAAAGTCAAAGGCGCATCTAAATCATGGATCTCACCACAACTTCTCGAGCAGGTGAGGGTCAGAGACAACCTCTGGAACATAGCAAAAAGCACATGATCACAAGCAGACTTATAGGCCTGAAAAAAACGCAGCTCATAACAAGTGTACCCGGACCATAAGAATGGCTAAATGTCAGCATTTCAAAAGTGAGCTGGCTAACATCTGCAGTGATAGTCGGAAATTCTGGGAAAACATTAAGACCCTTAATGGTAAACCACATAAATCTCCCCCCACTATGCTAAATGTTGATGGTGCCCCAACACAAGACCCCAGTATCATCGCCAACACATTCAATAAGGCCATCACCGTCCTCAGCAATGTGCTGCCACGCGACTTCTTCAAACCCCCTAGCACCAATAACTCAGAGAAGAAGGATTACTACCCCCTTGACGAGCCCTTCCCCACCTCAAAATTGTCACAGTAACTGAGGCCAAAAAATATCTCTCCCAAGTTCTTGGTATGGTGAGAGCAAGTAGTGACTAGCTTGACCTTAAACTTGTCGCACTCACCTTAGACTTGTTACTCCCACCTCTAACAAGCATCCTGAACTTATCGCTTGTATCTGGTAAATTCCCTCAGCTATGGAAGTCTACCATGGTAATGCCAATATTCAAAAGTGAAGACAGAACTAGCCACACTAATTATAGATCTGTCCCAATCCTCCCCCCACTGTCCAAAGCATTAGAATGCATCGTGTGTGACCAAGTTATCGAGTACCTTGACAAATACCAGCTGCAATGCCCTGCACAACATGGGTTTAGAAAGCAACACAGTACTGCTACTGTCCCAATTGAATTTACAGGGTACATACATGATGCATTAGATCGGGGGGTTCTTGGTTAGGGCAACCTACACTGACCTCACCAAGGCCTTCGACAGAGTTAACCATGACCTACTATTAACCCAACTTTTGCACATTGGCCTATCCACGGAGTCCATAACTTGGTTTAAGAGCTACCTCTCAGAGAGAGTTCAAAGAGTGAAAACCATAGATGTTTTCTCAGAGAGCCACAGTGTAGTAACTGGGGTCCCCCAAGGCTCCATCCTGGGCCCTCTGCTCTTCAGTCGGTTTCTGAATCAACTAATCAACTACCACTTTCAATTAATGACAAAATCTTACTGTATGCAGATGATTCAGTACTATACTCAAGCCACACCGATCCAGTAGCATTAGAAAATCGAATGCAATCCAATTTCTCCGCAATCGAAGCGTGGTTTCTAAAATCAAAACTGCTGCTTAACTATAAAAAAACTAAAACCATGCTTTTGACCTCCTCTCATAGCAGAAACAGGACCTATCGCCTGAATGTAATAAACTGCAATAATGAACCACCTGAAATGGTGCAAACCTTCAAATACCTAGGGGTTACCCTAGACTGCTCTCTCACTTTTACCCAGCATATCAATCTCATTGCCAAAGCGGCTAATGCCAAAATAGGAGTTCTCCACAGGAACAAACACTGCCTCACCAATGAAGCGCTAAATCTAGCAGTGACTAGTTCAGTTCTGTCTGTAATAGACTATGGACTGGTGGTGTACGGTGCTGCAACTGGCTCATCCCTCAAGCACATAAAAGTGACGCTCAATGAGGCATGCAGACTTGTGTCAGGAGCTCATCGCCTCTCCCACACCTGTCAGTTTTAAGCACAATCTGGTTGGCTAAACCTAGATAGCAGGATAAAGTATCAGGTTTACCTACTGGCCATGAAATCCACAATGGGCTCAACTCCCCCGGGTGTTCAGAAACTACTCAGCAAGTCTAACAATGGTAGGCGTACTAGAGGTATTAACAGACAATCCTTCTTAGTCCCCTTCAAACGGACCTCCCAAGGTCAATGATCCTATGAATATCAGGCCTCCTATTAAATACACTGACGAACGAAATCCTGACTGCAACCAAACTAGGTCCATTCAAAAGCAATCCTCGTGCCCTGCTTACATCAGCCATTGACTGTGGACATCGTGCACAACATATAATTCCTCAATCAGTATTTGTAGTACTGTTTGATGCATTACAACTACCAGTAATCTGTGACCAATGAACATAATATATGCCCCACCTCTCTTTTCTGAAGCCCACTGCCTATGTTTTCCCTACAACCCCCCCTAGTTTTTCTACACCTCCTGTCCTCCCTACCCATTGGTCTTCCCCTCCTCCTCGATTCTGCCTAGCCAGATACCATGCAGCGAAGGACCATCCCTCTGTAAATCCACCCATACCCCCTCTCCTCCCCTCAACCCATGTTTTTCTCTGTTGGTCACTCCCATCACCCTATCTTTGCACCCCCTCATCTCCTATTCTTCTCTTTCTAGGTCCTGCCCTTCTCAACAGGTGCTGGTTATAGGTCACCATTCAATAACAATAAAACGTCTGTCTTCCCTGCCTGCGGCACTTACGACAAGAACTGTCTCAACATGTTCATATTTTTCACTCCTCTAGTCTGTAACTAGCTAAGATCTTACATTTTGCCATCTGACTGCCTCCTTGTATATTATTACTGCTAATATGTATTATTTTTGTCTCTGTATCTCTGTAATTCGCTGTACTGATGAGGAACCTTTGTAAATGAGCTATTAGCTCAAAGGTAAATGTAATCTGAGTCTTTCTAATAAATAAATAAACTAGTGTGCACATCTCTGGCCATACATGTATTTTACCCTGGGAGTGCTTGCTGCAGATGCATTTGTTAGAAGCACTTTAAAACTGGCCCGAAAAGCGTATAGTGTCCTACAGCAGTATTTGCTAGTCGGCAAAAAAATTCATTATATAGCAATTTAGCACACCTGTATTTCTGACATCCTTACATTCATCATGAGTGTATTTTTAATTTTTTCAGACATTTTTAAAACAGCTTTTCTAGCTAAATTTTTAATCACTTAATTGATTAATGATGGCTACCATTTATAATTAAAAAAAAATCTCTTCCACTAGGTTTACATGTTAAATGCACATATGGTAGATGTATTAGGATTGTGGTGCCACATGTTTCTAATGGCAAATAGCAAATCACTGTGCCAAGATTTTAAATTTTTTCATGATGGGCATAGCACAGGAACTTTTAAAAACTTAAAAATCCAATTTCTTTGTTCAGGAATGAAAGAAAATGAACAGAAAAATAAGTATTTATTTAAAAATTGTTAACCGGGTAAGAACCCAAGGGTATAAATGCCCATTTTCAAGAGTGACCCAGAAACATACAAATATAAACAGAAGTACAAAATGATGCAAAGTACATAAACTTAATATAAAAATAAAAAAAAATGTTTATCACGTTTAGTGATATATAACTTAATAACCTACAATTGTTCAACCAGAACATTTAGAGATAGAGTTTGAGGAACAGAACTTGCCTAATAACAGATCTGAATACTAAGTCAGATTGTATTTGTAAAACTGAATCAGGTAAAGAATTCCAGGTTTTATACCATGGACTAGGAAACATCTTTGGGCAAGAGATGCATTACATTTTAGAAGTCTGATTATATTTATGTTTTTTGGTAGAAAAACATTATTACTGAAAAAAATTACAGTGACTAATGAATACTGCTGTTTCAGAGTTCACTTGTCACATTTGGGCAAGCTTTGAGAAATACAATGCATATTCGGACCCAATTCATATTATATTCAATAAACGTTCTCTATGTCTGTTACTTTAGGGCCTTTTACATGCAGTGGTCTGTGCTGTTATCAGCGTTACAGACCAACTGCAAAGTTATATTTATAATGTGTACAAGTGATCCACTCTGAAACAGAAATGAGCGTTCGTTGTTTCTGTGATCCCTGATTTTGGAGGTTTGAGTCTTGTGCCGTTACACTACACTGTATACTTTTGCCATTCTGTTCTAATCAATCAGTCTGATGACAGCCGCTTGGGAGAGGATGCACAGCAGGGCACTATTTTCCACAGAATAAACCCACAAATTTTTCAACAACAACAAAGCAAAAATTTTAAGTTTAATGCAAAATTCATTTGGGGAGGAACGTCCCAAATGAATTTAGTTAGTATATTACAGTCTTCCCCGTGGGTTCCAATTGTTAATTAATTTATTGAATGTGGCTTACTATATATCCAGTAATGAATATATCTGTAGGGGGACGACTTATCTAATGTTTTCAACAGAATTTGTTTGGGTACATCCTCCCAAAATGAATTCTGCATTGTTTTGTTGCCTTATGTGAAAAAACAATTATATTTCATTTATGTATTGAAGTGTGATCTGAACAATCCCCCCAACCTGACTCGCATGCAAACCGCAACATGGAAAAGGCCACGTAAGCGATACAGAGCAATGCATGTAAAAAGGCACTAAGAGCAACACGGAAGTGAGCAGAGTGCGTCATGAAATGAGCGGTAAAGTCAGCTCCGTGTAAAAGTGCTTTTTTATTCTTCACCGTGCAGTTCACACCCTTGGAAACAGGATACTTGTCTCCTACAGTTTATTTACTCCTGCGGTTTAATCCTAGGGTATTTAGCAAGCTCAGGAAGATACTAGCTGTACCTCCGACAGTCTTATTTAACAGCTCACTGTATACAGGAGTGGTTCTGGAGAACTGGAGGAGGGCCGAAGTAGTCCCACTTCAAAAAAGTGGTAGCAAGGAGGATGCTGGCAATTATAGACCAGTCAGTCTGACATCAGGGTTGGGAAGGTTAATGGAATCACTGCTGAAAGAGAGGATAGTGGAATATCTTGAATCTAATGGGTTACCAGACCCGAGACAGCATGGATTCACAGGTAGGAGATCATGTCAAACGAATCTAATAGATTCCTTTGATTGGGTGACCAAGGAATTAGAGCAGGATGGAGTGGTGGATGTGGCCTACCTAGATTTCAGTAAGGCATTCAGCACCATTCCACATAGGAGACCATTAAGCAAGCTAGGTAGCTTGGGAGTGGGTCCAAAGGTGGTAAACTGGGTAACAAGCAGGTTAGAGGCTAGGTAACACAAGGGTGTTGGTAAATGCAGGTCATTCTGAGGAGGGGAGCATGACCATTGGGGTATGTAAGAGATCAGTCATGCGACTGGTCCTCTTTAATGTCTTTATAGGTGACATTGCAGAGCAGCAGGAGGATAGGGTCTGCCTCCATGTGGACGATACTATAATCTGCAGTAGTGTGGACATTCTGGGGGGGGTAGCAGAAAGGATAAGCAGATACCTGAGAGAACTCGAGCAGTGATCAAGGGTATGACAGCTGGATTTTAATGCAAAAAAGTGCAAAGTGATGCACTTGGGGCACAAAAAACCCTGGGGCAGGGTACAACATGGGTGGAGTGTTACTGATGACCACCAAGCAAGATAGAGACCTGGGGATAATAATCTTTGATAACTAGAAGGTGGCCAGGCAGAATGGCAAGGCAGTTGGGAGGGCTAGTGGGATGCTGGGATGCATAGGGAGAGGTATCACCAGCAGAAGGAGGGAGGTGATACTGCCTCTGAACTGATTGCTAGTAAGACCTCACTAAAATACTGTGTGCAGTTCTGGAGGCCACATCTCCAGAAGGACATAGACAGAGTGGAGGCTGTTCAATGGAGGACAACTAAAATGGTGCAGGGTCTGCATCAAAAGTCCTACATGGAGAAACTAAAGGACCTCAGTACGTACACCCTGGAATAGAAAGGGGAGAGGAGAGACATGATGGAGACTTTTAAATGCCTCACTGGGGTAAATAAGGTACAGGAGGAAAGTATTTTTTTCCATATAATTTTTTCTTCACCGGAGCCTGGCAGGCAGCTATGGTCCTCCCTGGGAGGGACTCATCCTCTAGACTCACGCGTCCCCACTCAGCCAACCTCTGGTAGTTCCCCTGCAGATTGCCCCCCCATGGCAGGGCCAGGGAGGAGAGTGTCGGCTCTTCTCTCCTCCCCCAGACACAAATTCAGAAGCCAGGGCTTGCTCAGGGATGTGGGGCCATCATGCAGCCCATCAGCTCCCTTTTCTCCTGCCCCCCCACCAATGTGAGGACATCGGTATGTGTCCCCCGGCCCATACTGCCTTCCATCTACCACCAGAGGGGAGTCAATGAGCAGGACGATAAGCCTCCTTCCCTCAAGAGAGGAGAGCAGTCCTCTGGACACTCAATCCTCTCTCACCCCCGCCAACCCCCGGCTCGTTCCTGAACCCTGGTCACTGATATGGCGCGAAGTGTGGCGTCAAGCACCTCAACCCTCAGCACCACCAGGTCAGCCAGAGGAAAGTATTTTTTCAGGGCAAAAAAGGTACTCAAGCACAAGGAGACATGCTATGAAGCCGGAAGGGGTAGATTCAGGAGAGATGTAAAGAAATACTTCTTCACATAAAGAGTGGTGGATTCCTGGAATAGTCTTCTGGCAGAGGTGGTGGGGGGTAAACAGTGGTCGAGTTCAAGAATGAATGGGACAGATATAAGGGAACATTAGTATAAAGGAATGGGGGGCAGAAAGAGGCGTAGATCAAGTAGGGTCTGCAGTAATACAGTAGGTACAGAAAAATGGGCAAACTGGGAGGGCCAAGCAGTCCTTATTTGCCGTCAGATTCTGTGTTTCTCCATGTTGCAATCCTGTGTTTGTGATGTCATAATAATGATCCACAGCAACAAACTGTGATGTCACAAGTCGCAAACAAAGGATTTTATTTTGCAGTTAGTGATGTTTCTCCTTCAGCCCCAAGCCGCCCTCCAGATGCCAGCTACCCCAGCCCCACTTCCCCAGTCTTCCTCCAGGACTTATCTTCGTGCTAATGCAGCATGGCCTGGGTGCTCGCTGGGGTGCAGGTCTACTGGGTGGTTGGGGTCAGCAGCAGCAGCTCAGAATACCATTTTTCATCCCAAAGGGTGGCATGCAATGCCACTCAGATGTCCCTGCACATACTTCGGTGCATGGAGTGTCAGCAGCTACCACTCCATCCCTCCTATACTGACAGTCACAGATTGCCTCACCCTCAGCTAATGCAAGGGGCCAGTGAATGCTGGGCAATGAAACCCTCCCTCCTCGGGAGAGAAAAGCAGTGCCCCAGACACTCTATACTCTCCCTCCCCGACCAACCCCTGGTGACCATACCTCTCAACCTCTTGCCTCATGAATCAGGGACAAAGCTTAAAAAATTCAGGGACAAAGATCCAGAATCAGGGACACATCTTAAACATTGGTACTATTCCCTCAGAAAGCTGATAAAATAATGGGATGTGTGTTAAGAAGCATTTTCTGAAGAAGAACAAGTCTATAACTATAATGTTTGACAATATTTTGTGATTTTAATCCCCACTGTTCTGTCACAAAAACACAAATTGCAAAAGGGACAGAGGAAAATTTTGAGGCAAAATCAGGGACAGTTGATAGGTATGCTGGTGACCCAAGTCCACATCCAAACCTGGGGCATCGGCGTAGCATGAGGTGAGGCATCCAGCACGTGCAGCACCTCAACATCACTGGGCTACCACAGAGGACTGTGATTTTAGCAAAGGATTCAGCAGCAGATCAACTCTAGGGGGACAAGTCTCCAGTTCCCACGTAATTCCCCTTTCCCTTCCCCTGGGTCACACCTGGAAATGAGCCTTGGATCAGTGTGCTTTTCTCCGTTACCAGTTTTAAATAAATAAATAAACTTAGCCTAATAATTAAGAAAAAGGAAACAGGAGTGCAGGCAGTATATAATATATAAGGCAGGACTGTGTCTAAACATTGTTTTTTAAATTTTTTTCATATGTGATAAAAGTCACTTGAAGTGCCTGTCATGTTTTGGAGCCTGAACAGCAAGACACACATACAATACCATGTGTAGGCAACGGAAGAGGGGAGTGCATTACATGTATTTCCGTAAGATTCTTTACTGCTTTGCCTCATTAAACAACATTTATAATTCAAAATTATTTGACTGCTGAGGCTCATTTAAACTACATACAGAGTTAAACGTAACATTGTGTTATATATTATAAATAAATCACTCATGTGATTTCAGCCAATCAGCACACAGCACCACTGTACCTCTTATACTGCGTACAGTGGTCTTTCATGCAGGACTGTTAGGAGTAGAGCACTCCTCCTCACACTTGGGGAGAGGGACGCTTCATGAAACTTTCAAAATTAAAAATAATAAAAAAAAAAACACCTAAAACTTACTATTAATTACTCTAGCTAACTCAAGTGATTTATTGTAAATTAACAGGGCCTCCCCTCAGGGTGACTCTTATGGTATAAGAGGCTGAGTATGATATCTGGGCAGCCAGAACGGCTCAGCTTTGCTTCACGGTCTTCTCACCCAAACCTCATGCTTGGATCCTCTTATACCATAAGAGACATACATCACAGAGGCCTATTATAGTATATGCATGCCGTTACCATGTAAATTGCTTTGTTCAGCTCGAAAAGCAAAATATCAATTAGCAGATGGAAGACCATATGCAATAAGATTAGGATTCCACAGGGGGTTCTTTCTAATGACTTACGGTCACGTTGCATATGATTTGTGTCAGAACTCAAAGGTGCCATCACAGACTATGTTGTACACTATTTCTGATTCTGATTTTATATAGAGGTTGTAATTTTCTTGCCCCACAAACACACACACACACACACACACACACACACACACACACACACACACACACTAAAAGACGTTGGTTAAACAAAAAAAAGTGGTTAAGTTAGCTCCTTCCTACCACTGCAGGGATCAAAATTAACTTTGGCAACCACTAGCCAACAGAGCTAATGATTGGGAAAATCAAGTGGCCCAATAAACGTGTTCACTGTCCCAGCTGGCCACAGTTAACAGAAGACTGGGTGCCCTGTACCATACCTGGAACAATGTCACTGGGGATGATAGATGCCTTATTGTGGCCAGCTCCATTCTGTCACTTATAGATAATAGCCTCCCTGTCGATACAGCTGCTTGTGACATGGTGCTAAACAGAGTAAATCCAATATGTAATACAGCGTGCCACCCTGTATGGTGTAGATCATCACAGTCATGGTTGTACTCTTAGCACACTCACTAACTGGCTACCTTTACCCAACAGAATAAAGCTCCAGACCTGTCTGCTAACTAAAAAGATGCTTCTGGGCCTAACACTCCCTGCTTTAACAAATTGCTTCCACACCGTCTCCAACCAGTACAACACTAGGAACATGGCCAGGAATGCTCTTACGTCTCCTTTCCTGCCTACTTATCTGGGCAATCCATCATTTCCTGTCAGGGCTGCTAACTGGTTAAATGAACTGCCTGATACACACTGCTGACTCTCCCCAAGATTAACCAGTCCATGAGATCTTTGTGATCTGCCTTTGCAACCCAATGTAACTGTAACTGTTAAACTGTTTATCTGGCTTCCCTCTGTTCATATCCTATGACTTTGTATACAACAATCTGAATGTGGGTTTTCAAAACTATAGGTACTTGTTCTGTACTTGTGCTTTGTTCCCGACTCCACTGCGTTTCTTCTGGGACTGCTTATTGCATTTCTAATGTTTTTTGTGACTATGTATTTGACATAGAACCCTTGCAAATGAACATTTGTGCTCAAAGGTAACCTCTGAAGTTTTCAATAAAAAAAAAAAACAACTGGTGAACTTACTGAAATGTTACTTCTCCAATACAAGCCACCAGAGCTAGTTTAGGGGCTTTCATACTGCAGGATCTGCACCATTGCCAACGGCGCAGATGAGTTGCACTGGTATAGCTCCAGCAGTGTAAAGAGCTACTGAAGCAATGCAAGCCACTCGGATGCAGTGCAGCGCATTCCCTGGTTTGTTGGGGTCTCATTGCTCTGATGGTGTGGCATGAGATGCATTTCTTCCATGATGCTCGAGGGCAGGGAGAAACAGTGAAAATCCCAACTGCATATGATTGCATCCTGTCTCCAGCAGTGTAAAGAGCTGCTGGAGCTTTGCAAGTCACTCCGCTGCAGTGCAGCGCATTCCCTGGTTTGTTGGGAATGTGGACCAGTATGCACCTGTGCAGGTGTTTTTTTTTTCATGCTTGTAAAAACGCTGCTTCATCTGCACCAGTATCATTCCCATTCCCTAACCCCTCCACTGGAAATGCCCTCGAAACTCAGGAATGCTGCACAACTGCAGCATGTAATTAAAACAGGGCAGTGGTGCGATCAGCCCAGAGGAATTGCCAATTCAGACAGCAACACTCCAGGTAAGCATCATATAAAAGGGCCTAAAGTGAAATGTTACTAGCTCAATATCAAATCTACCAGCATTTGACTAAAGGGGCGGTGTCAATTAAAACACCTGCAATCAGCAGCATTAATTTAAAATGCCCTCCCCCCAAAACAATGTCACTTCTCAGCATCTTTACTTAAAAGAGTCCAAGGAGTAGACTGATTTCACCATAGAAACAGCATTTGCTCAACCAGTCACTTAGCAGACCCTACTCCTGGGCCCCGATTACTTGAAAGAGCTCCTTGTGCCTTACCATCCAGTGCAACAGCTGCGTTCAGCTGATGAGGGGTTGCTAGAGATTCCGAGGGTGTCTTTGAAATCTTCTGGGGCCCATGCATTTATGCACGCGGCCCCAACCCTCTGGAATTCTCTGCCCCATCAGCTTCGGAGGTGCACAACCGTGGAGGGGTTCAAACAGGCTTTGAAAACCTTTTTATGGAATCGTGCCTATGACAGCTTCATATAACTTTGATCCCCTGTTTATTTTTCTATGTTAGTTATTTATTATGATGTTTATTGTTTTGTATAATTGTAACTGGTTTTATCTTTTTGTAAAGTGCCTTGATGGCCTGAAAGGCGCTTATGTGAAATAAAATGTATTATTATTATTAGTCATTCTAATATCAGAATGTTACCGTACAATCAGACTGACATCAAAATTATGTTACAACACCCTTGTATCAGAACAACTGCACAGCAACATTTGTGGGTCTTTGACTCCTTGCAGACAGTGAGAAATGACTGCCCATTATGCTGTATATGCCACTCAAAATTAGGGTGGGACACCCTGGTTGGATAAATTCAGAGCCATTTTCTTACAAAGAATCTCCTCAAAATAATTTTTCAAGCTCTGAGAGGATCACATTATTGTTAGAAAGATAATAGATTCGGAGTTCATTAATATACTCCCCCAGCAAGTATTCTCCCTTATTCACCTTGTTGTTCTGTTACAGTTCTGCCCCCACCCACAGGACGCATTTGGAGATAACCTGTTGCCAGCTCAGTATAGCTTTCCTGGTAAAACTTTTGATATAAATACATACATACATATAAAAGGGGAAGCTAAGCAAATAAATAATATAGGGGGAGGAAAAACAGAAAGAAGATTGGGATATTAAAAGTACCCAGATTTATTTAAGACATAGGGAGGCATGCACACTTGGAGATGCAGCTCCTTCCACACCCCAGACCTACATCTTGCCTCCTGTATGTCAGCACTACCAGCAGGCCTCCACCTAGTGGTAGCCAAGAGCTGGGAAGGCCCCCCCCAATCCAAGAGAGGAGAGCTGCCAGGGGACTGCAAGATCCTCTCTCGACCCTCACCTCCTGCCGACCCCCTGCAACCAGAAGTCACTCCTGAACTCAGGTTGCCAGCACGGGACAGGGAAGGTACTTACAGCGCCCCAGCCCTCTGTGCCACTGGCTGGCAGAGTAGAATATATTTAAAGGGGAAGCAATGCATGCACTAGGTCCCTCAAACTTCAAATTAAGAAATGTAAAGTTGGTTGCTGGTAAAAGGTTCTTCTATTAGGCTGGTCCCAGTGCATTAAATAACCTGGCTTCTCATGTGGGTCTTAATTTTTATTCATCTAAATTAAAAAAAAAGGAGCTGGCAGCTTTTTTATGCAAACTCCTCAAAATGTGTTCGCTTTGAGGTACTAGGAGTACTCTATTTTAACTGTTCATATGCCTTTTTACACTGTAATGTATTTGTATGCTAAATGTTTTTATGTCAGACGTGGCTGAGAAATAGCGGTCCCAGTCCATTTTCTGGTGAAAAATAAAAAACAAAACAAACAGAGCTCACTGTAATATCTTTCAAACAAGGTATTGGGCTGACTTGCAGGTTTCAGCAATTTGCAGATATAAATACCTAAATCATCTGTATATTTAATCAATGAAGTAGCCACTTCATGGAATTCTGAGACACAAAAAGATGTTGAAGGGAAAACTGTGCGTAACAATATACAGTTTGCCCCTCAGTGACATTCCTTCCTGCCTCAAGATTCCACAAAATGGCTGTGGCCTTGACCAAACTGATGGATGATTTAGACTGAATATTTATATCTAAAGACAGAAAAGGCCACATCCAGGGAGTGACTGTGCTCTAAGAGTACTGGGCTGGCACTACACCCCTTAAACAATTAAAAAAGGTACTTAATCAGAAAGGATGTGATAGGCGCAACTTTATTCCATGCCAAGGACAGCCTGTGTTAACACCCACACAAAATGACCAATGAATTTTGTTTTTACAAAACTTTTTCCCCCCCATCAGATATTTACTATATGTCTCTGAAAACAAAAAAAATGGGCGCAGTGCTCCCCACAGAAAATGGATGAGATAGAGCTGGCTTGCTGGCACAGTGGTAACACTACCACTTCTCGCCAGCAACCCAGGTTTGAGAATGAGCCTGAGTTGCTGAAGGGTTGGCCAGAGGAGGATGCTCGATGCCTCATGAGTGCTCAGCTCTCAGGAGTGGGAGGCTCTGACCTTGCAGCCCTACTGCCACCTGGGTGACTTCAGGTAGCAGTGCAGGCTGGAGAGTCGGGGGGGGGCATCATCGCTCTAACACTGTGGCATCAGATGCGTTTCTTCCATGATGGTCAAGGGCCAGGAGAAACAGTGAAAATCCAGACTGCTCATGATTGCATCCTGCCACCCTGCTGCTGGCCCCCACACTGTCAACTGTGACCCTCGCTCTCCCAACTGAAACTCAACTCTGTCCTAGGGTAAGGGGTCAGCCCCATGCAGCCCTTTCCATGGTGGGTCATCTGCGGGGGACTAAGGAGCACGCAAAATCCTAGAAAAGGCAGGTGACAGAGCTGGACAGGGTTGGCAGACTAAAGGGGAGGGGGACCAGTCAGGAGCTCAGGGGAAAAAGAATACAATGATTAAAAAAATGGATGAGATAGTCTTGGATAAAACTACCTCTACCCATACCACCTCTGGTGAGCTATTCATCCTAGGGGATTTCAACATTAATTAGCTTTCACACTCTAACTCTAAACTTTGTCAAAACATTAAGTCTCTGCAGCTTACACAACTCATTTCTGTCCCCACCCATCATAATCCTCGTTCCCAAAACCATTCTCTATTGGACTAGGTACTCACTACTCACCCACACCACATTATTGATGCTGGTACCCTTCCTGATGCACTAGGTGACCATCATATGGTTTACTACGTACGCAAGATTCACCGCACCAAAGCTCCTTCAAATATTATCCAAATCAGGTCCTTCCGGTCACTTGACCTATCCTTGGTACATGCTGCTCTACTTTCCACTGACCGGTCCCCTATCTCTGTGGCCTGCGATATCAATCAAGCCTTACGTTATTTCCAATCTAAGTTTCTATTAGTCTGGGACCAGCATGCCCCCTTCTGGAAAACCAGGGTCAGAGGCTCTCACCTCCCCTGGATCTCAACTGAACTTCTTGTCTGTCTTCATACTCGTGATATGGCTTGGAAGGCTTACAAGTCATCTGGGTCCCTGAATGACATTAACAATTACCATGCTCTGAGGACTACTTGTACTCATGTTACCAGGATACCCAAGGCAGAGTTCATTTCATCCACATTTAAGAACAATATTAACCACCCCTCCAAGTTTTGGAAAGTCTCCCCCACTACTTAGTCCCCTTCCCCTGTCCTCAAGGTGGGTGACTCCACCATCTCTGACCCTCCTTCTGTTGCTTCAGTTTTCAGCTATTACTTCACTACATGTGTGTCTTCACTACTCACTTCCTCCCCATCGACCCATTACCTCCCTTCTCCTACTCGACAGTTACCCCAGTCTCCTCACTAAATGCCCTCCTAGCTCTCAACCCTCAGAAAGGTGGGTGCCCTGATGGACTTGACCCAAGGTCCTGCACCTCTCTGCACCTGCTATCACCTTTCCCATTTCCTCTCTTCTTAATCTCTCATTCTCTCTTGCCTCTGTTCCCAATACCTGGAAGCTCGCAATAGTTATTCCCCTTCCGGCAATTTTCATCCCATCTCTCTTCTTTCTACTTCGTCCAAACTCCAGGAACACATTGTTCTATCTCAGCTTACCCCCCTTCCTCAAATCATCCTTCTTCTTCACCCCTTTCCAGTCTGGCTTTCGCAAACACCACTCCATTTCATCTCTCCTCAGGTTCACCGATTTCAAATATACTGATATGGACCAAGGCCTCCTCACTGCTACCATCTTTGTTAATCTAGTGAAAGCTTTCAACACTGTCTCCCACCCTCTCCTCCTGGTTAAGCTCAAATCTGCAGGCCTATCTAACTCTGCAATCAACTAGTTCAGCTTCTACTTTGTTGGAAGTTCTCAAATCAGTGAGAATTGGAATTTTCCTTCCTCCTCCCCCTCCCCATACAAACCAGCACCCCCAAGGTTCTGTCCTTTACCTACTGCTCTTCTCCGTATTCCTCTATGACATCCCCTCTACCTGCTCCTCTGCGTCCATACATATGTATGCAGATGACACGGTCCTATTTGCATCTGGCCCTTCTCCAACAGCGTTAACCTCAAGGCTTCAACTTGATTTTGACAACGTCCAGATATGTTTCAGGTGTAATCAACTGTCCCTCAATACTATCAAGTGTTTCAGCACTAGACAGAGGCTTTCTAGACTCCCTTCCCTTCCCTCCTTCCACATCTTAGGGGTAAAATTGACAATGTGCTCTCATTTAAGTACCTGGGTGTCTGGCTAGACCAACACCTTAGTTTTTCTCAGCACATAGATGCAACTCATAAAAAACTCCACCCCAAGCTAGGAGCCGTATATGGGACCAAAGGCTGCATCCCTGTAACTGCCCGCAGAGATATCATTACTAAAATGATCCTCCCCATCTTTGATTATGGTGACATTGTCTATGGGGCTGCATCTAAGTCCACCCTGGCCAGACTAGATCCACTTTTCTACTCCTTCTTCCATTTCACCTTGGGCTGCCCCCCCCACCATGCCCATTACTGTTCTTTATACTCAGATCTCTCCCTCCCCTCCTTAAATGATCGTCACCTATCCCACTGTGCCTCCTTCATTTCTAAATTCTGGCTGGCCTTGCTTCCTTCCCATCTAAGCTCTCTCCTCTCCCCCCTCCACTTATACTCCCTGTAACTCAGGCTATCGATCCCTCTTGCAAATCCCTAGCTGGAAAATCTGCTCTCTCCTTCTGTCTTCCTAATTTCCTGGAACTCCCTCCACCTAACAATTCACTCCGCTTCATCCAAATGCATCCTCTTTGCACTGCTCCATGGCCACACTACTCCTTCTTGCAAATGCCCCTAGCCCACTGCCTCCTTCTACTTTCCTATCCTCTCCAGGCTCTCATATTTACATCTCCCCATCTCAACTCCCTTTCCTCTCTCTAACATACTCATCCCCTTATTCCATCCCCAGTCTTATCCTCTATATTCTAGTCTTTCAAATTCACCTGTTTGCTTCCTCACCCAATTTTCTTATTTTTTTCTCCCATCCTTTCTCCATTTCTCCCTTTCCTTCCCTCTACCTCTCATTTATGTCAACCAACTATCCTCCACCCTTTTCCTCTCACCAATAAACTTTCTAATGGCTACCCCTATTGGCCCACTTCTGTATTGTTCAGTTATGCTCGTGATATAGATTCGTAAGTGCCTGGTACTCATGCTACTGTTACCCATCAGTAGAAGGAGGCAGTGGGCTAGGAGCATTTGCAAGAAGGAGTAGAAGCACTCTAGATAGCGGGGTTGATATTAGTCCTTTCACAGAAGAAAGGGTTCTGAAAGAACTCTTAAAACTAAAGGTGGATAAAGCAATGGGGCCTGATGGGATTCACCCCAGGATTTTAAAAGAACTAAGGGAAGAACTAGTAACACCAATGACTATCCTTTTTAATAAATCATGGGAGGATGGGGTGGTACCTGAGGACTGGAGGAGGGCAGATGTGATTCTCCCTCACAAAAGTGGGAGCAAGACAGAGGCAGGAAACTACAGACCTGTCAGTTTGAACTCAGTGGTAGGGAAAATGATGGAATCACTTCTGAAGGAAAGAACTGTTGAGTACCTAGAGGCCAGTGGGGCACAGGACCCAAGACAGCATGGATTCACAGCGGGAAGGTCATGTCAGACAAATCTAATTGATTTCTTTGACTGGGTGACCAAAGCAGTAGACCAGGGAGGGGCTGTGGACATGGCCTACCTAGACTTCAGCAAGGCATTTGACACAGTCCCGCACAAAAGATTAATAAACAAATTAGCCAGCCTGGGAGTGGGTCCTAGGGTGGTAGCCTGGGTAAACACTGGTTGGACAACAGGACACAGCGGGTAATAGTAAATGGAGTCCACAGTGAAGAAAGGAAGGTTACTAGTGGGGTACCACAGGGTTCAGTACTGGGGCCGGTCCTTTGTAATGTCTTTATAAGTGACATTGCAGAGGGACTGGAAGGGAAAGTATGTCTCTTTGCAGATGACACAAAGATCTGCAACAGGGTTGATACACAAGGTGGGGTGGAAAGGATGAAAAGGATGAAAAGGGACTTGGCAAGGTTGGAGGACTGGTCAAATGTATGGCAGCTTAGATTCAATGCAAAGAAGTGCAAAGTAATGCACCTGGGAAACATAAACCCAAGGGAAGAGTACACAATGGGGGGTGAGATACTGACAACAACAAAAATGGAAAGGGACCTGGGGGAAGTCATATCAGATGACCTAAAGGTGGGCCAGCAATGTGAGAAGGCAGTAAGGAGGGTTGGGGGATACTGGGATGCATAGGGAGAGGCATCACCAGTAGAAAACAGGAAGTTGTTGGCCTCTGTACAGACAGTTGGTAAGACCACATCTGGAGTACTGTGTACAGTTCTGGAGACCCCATCTCCGCAAAGACATAGACAGGGTGGAGGCTGTCCAGAGGAGGGCAACCAAAATGATGCAGGGTCTGCATCAGAAGACATATGAAGAAAGGCTAAAGGAACTAAAGATGTATAGCCTCGAGGAAAGGAGGGAGAGGGGGGACATGATAGAAACTTTCAAATACCTCAAGGGAATCAACAAAGTCCAAGAGGGTAGCATCTTTCAGAAAAAGAGATGTGCAAAAACAAGGCACAATTTAAAGATAGAGGGGATGGCTCAGAGGTAATGGAGGAAGTATTTCTTCACAGAGGGTTGTGGATACATGGAACAGCCTTCCTGAGGAGGTCGTAGAGTCAAAAACAGTGGGGGAATTCAAGAATGCATGGGACAGACATAAGACAATTCTAGTGGGGGGTAGGAGGAAATAGGCTGTTGGTTAACTAGGATCTGCAGCTTATCCATTAGGTAGGGAAATGGGCAGACTAGGTGGGCCAAGCTGTCCTTATCTGCCATCAAATTCTATGTTTCTATGTTTGTTCTATTGTTTACTTGCTCTGTGCCGTATATTTAATAGCTTGTGATATATGTCTGTCTCAATCACAATTTAATTTTATTCTAATTTTCCCTTACCTCCTCCCCCCAGGACACATCTGGAAACTAGGCACATGGCTCAGTATGTCTTTCCTGGTAAGTTTATTTTAAATAAAAAATAAAACAAAAAGCTTACTACAAAGGAACCTTCTGGGGGAAAAAAATGACATTTTGTGCAGCCGCCATGTACTTTATCAAGAGAGACGTGGTAATCACGTTATATAGCAGCAGTAAAGTGCAAAATGTGAACATTACAACAATTTTATTAGAGTGATACTGTATCATAAATATTTTGAAAAAGATTAGAAACAGGAACACAGTATGGCAGCTCACTACATAAAAAGGAAGACATCTAACACCAAGATAATTTCTAAAATTTACTGTCACTTATTTCATTAATTTCAATGTAAAAAATTTGGCAAAGAGGTTACATCCTGTTAAGCAGCATAATTGTTGTGAGTATAACATTAATTTAAAAAGGGCAAAAAAAGCATTAATAAATAACATGCATTCCAGAAAAAAAAATGAGAAGGCAAAAAAGAACAAAACAAAAACTAGCTAGTGCATATGCATATTGGAATGACATTTTATTGCAAATTATTTGAGAAAAGGAGTTAATTGGAATTTGTCATTAAGGCCCTGAGTGCATTAGGTACCCAGCATGGACATCCAGAAAGGCTCTTTTCTTTTTTTGATATTCAATAAACTTTATTTAGCTTTTTTCCTTTTCTTCCAAAAATGACTTAATATTACATACATATGGGTAGCAGTTGGGTAATCAGGAGGATCACCCCCAATAAAATGTTCACATCCATTATCTAATACAGGAAAACAATGACTTGCATACTGGAGATAGACCCCCCCTCTCCTCAGACTTCAATTCTACCCCTAAAAAAACCCTCTCTAACTCACCCCATATCAAGTGTGTTTATATTCATTCTGGTAGTAGTACACATGTAGAACAATGTACACATTAATCACTTATGGTTTCCATGTACTAAGCAAGGCATCCAGTGGTCCCCATTTAAGGAGGTGGACCTGAGACCGGTTTGCCATAGAATGGATGCACTTTTCCAATTGGAGAGCAAATAACAATTCCTTATGCCATTCCAAAACTGACAAAAGCATATTATCCTTCCAGTGCCTCATAATAATTAACTTGGCTGTGGCTGAGATCAGGGCCAGGTGTGCCTTTCTAAGATTAGGAGTGCCTATCGGGAAAACATAAATTAAACAGGTTTCTGGAGTAAAAAGGAAGTCTAGACCCAATAAAGGATCGAGTGTTTGTCTAATAGATTGCCAAAAGGTCTGGACCATCAAGCATTCCCATAACGTACGATATAATGTTCCCGAAGAGTTGACACATCAAGAGCAATCAGGGGAGGGCAACTGACCTAATCTGTGAAGTTTAAGGGGAGTAAAATATAGATTGTGCATGATATTAAATTGTATCAAATGCAATCTATCTTGCTTAACAAATTTATATATTGTTTGCCACACACTCCTCCAGAAGCTAGTTTCGGTACTAAGAGATAATACTTGGGACTAGTAGTAAAACTCCTTGAGGCAAATTTGAATCAAGTGTTTGGATTTCCTTATATACTGCAGATACTGCATGAGGTTGCCCAGCTCATTGCAGAAGGTTATTTAAGATATCAGTAAATCTTGCTTGCGTCTCTTTATGTCCCAGATGGGCAGTAATAGCCTCCTTGAGCTGTTTATATTTAAAGAAGCTTATTGTTGGCATACTAAATTGAGTTTTAAAAAGAGGGAAGGAGATTATTTTCCCTTCAACAAAGAGATCTGATATCTTTTTATTGAGCAAAGGAGGCCAGAAAGTCAAAGGAATGGGTTTAAGCCCAATTTTGAAATAGGGATTGCCCATAATAGGTTGGTCAAGGGAGAGATGCCATTTATGTGACAAATGCATTTACAGCTGGTGTAATGCCCAAACTGGCCAACCGATTGGGGTGTTCCAGAATGATTTAGAAAGTGTTCTAGGTGTGATGTATATAAGGGGAAGAGAGCACAATAATATTGAGCAGCTAAGGATTTCTCAATGTCCAGCCACGGGGGGAGTATATCTGTGGCTCATTGTCCAGTATCTCCTTTGCCCAGTATGCCAGTCGACTAAGATGGAGGGCACAGTAGCAGGCAAAAAAAAGAGGGTGAAGCTAGACCTCCCTGCAATTTTGGTGCAGTGAGCTTTAAATAACAGCATCCAATGCCCTTGCCTTTCCACAAAAAAGACAGCATGGACTGTAATTTAATGAACCAGTTTCTGGGCAGAAAAACTCCCAGCATTCCAAGAGGGTATAACACCCGGGGTAAAATATTCATTTTGACTGTATTTATTCTACCCAATAACGAAAGGGGGAAGACTACCCCCATCTATCTAAAGCATTCTTAACTGTATTTAGTAAATCCAACAGATTAAGTTTAATCATAGTGGGGATCTCTCTAGCAATTTGAATTCCAAGATAGGTGAAGGAGTGGGGTTCCCATGAAAGAGTAATATTATTTAAGACTGAATGGTGGGTTTTATTATTCAGGGGAAAAAATTTTGTTTTAGAGGGGTTAAGTTTGTAGTAGTAGACAGCAGCAAAACAATTAATCTCCTCAATGAGAGAAGGTATACTTGTTATGGGGTTCACAAGGTGCAGAAGGAGATCATCTGCATAAGCAGATACAGTATAATATTTCTCTCCCATTTTGATTCCCTGAATTTGTGGGGAAGCTATTCATTTTCTGATCAGAGGTTCTAAAAGATTAAATAATAGTGGGGAAAGGGGGCATCCTTGTCTGGTTCCACTTTGAAGCAAAAAGGAATCAGACAACAGGCCACTGCACCAGATCTGAGCCGATGGTGAAGAATATAATAATTTGACCCACCTAAGGAAGCCTGAAGGAAGTCCAAAGTGGGTCAAAGCTGCAAACAGGAAATCCCAAGAAACCCTGTCAAAAGCTTTCTCGGCATCCAGGGACACCAACACCATAGGAAGGTCCGAGTCCCTGGAAGCCGAGATGATGTGCATCAGCTTACTCATATGATCAACTGATGACCGACTGGTCATGAAACCAATCTGTTCCCTGCCAATGAGATTAGGCAATACAGGTCCCAGCCTAGTCGCCAAAATTTTGGCCAATATCTTGACATCAGTATTAATCAATGACATTGGTCTATAACTTTCCAGATAAAGGGGATCCTTACCTGATTTGGGTATGAGAGTAATTAATGCATTAAGGAAATTTGGTTCGGACATACCTTCAACAAACCAGAAGTTATACACCTCTGCTAAGAGAGGGGCAATTTCTGATAAACAGGCCTTATATACATTGTTAGACAGACCATCTGGTCCAGGGGATTTATCTGCTGAAAGTCAATCAACCGCCACATTGACTTCCTGGACACTAATTAGGTTACCAAGGGAACTTACTTGAAAGGGGAGTAATTTGGGGACATCGATAGAACTGAGATATCCAGAGATGGCTATATTTGTGGGTCTGCATTATAGAGCCTCTGGTAGTAGGATCTGAGAAGAAAGGCACTTTTCTAATCAGTAAATTATCTCAGCTGCCTCCCCTGGGATACACCTTAACTTTTTCCAACCCCACGAATTCAAAGGAATACTCCGATTCTGCCTTCTTGATAGGATGATATGCCTGGCCATTTCAAAATCACCTTTCTCAATTGCTCTTTTTTTGTAAATATATTTTTATTAAAAGCAGTACAGATTCAAGCATTAGGATGATGATATTACATTCAGTCAGAGAATTGTCCTGACTCTTTCCTCCGGTTCAGCATTGCGGGTGAGGGGTCCTAGTACAAAAACCTCTCCTTATTACATACAGCATAGAGTCAACAGGCATTCTCAATTGCTCTTAAGTGTTCCCCTATCTGAATTTTAAATTTTCAGATGGTTTTGACTGCATATTGAACACCACAGGCACACTCAGCAAGGTAAACAATGGTTGTAGTGTTGTAGTTAAAAAATATATACTATACTATATTTTCAAACCTTTTGTGTGACTGTCTATGCTTAAAATTTGCAATGTTCTATACCACATTTGTGACCACATACTGTATTCTCTTCAGGCTAACAGGTTTGCAGAAATATTGAGAAATAACTGGCACATTTTATAGTCCGACATTACTCTACATGATCTGACCTTCAGATTACCTAGGATGGAGCACAGACATGCTGAGAACACTGTGGGAGTAGAGCTCAGCAGCTTTCAGGCAATTACACCACAGAGCTTCTGGTTAAACAACCCACCAATGTGCACATCCAAATGTGGTAAACTTTCAATAGAGTGTGGAAGATTGCGTATTTCAAACCTAGGAAGTCCAACAAAAGGTTTGAATGATGACATTTTACTACTGCAATACCATGTAATTATTTCCCTTGCTTAGTGTGCCTGTGACATTCATTATGTAGGTGAAACTATCCAAAATTTAAAGTCTGGATAGGGGAGCACTTAAGGGCTATTGAGAAAAGGGACTTTGAAAATTGCCAGGCATATCATATGGAGAAGGCAGAAACAGAGTATTTCTTTGAATTCCTGGGGTTGGAAGAAGTTCAGGTTTATCCCAGGGGAGGTGGCTGAGATTATTTACTGATCAGAAGAGAGTCTTTCTGGATGTCCATGCTGGGTACCTGACACACATTTAGGGTCTTAATGACAGATTCTGATTAACTTCTTTTCTCAAATAATTTGCAATAATATGTTTCATTCAAATATTCATGTTGCACTGTTTAGGTCTTTTTTGCCATTTCATGTTTTCTTCAATAATTTATGCATGTCTTTTATTAATGCTTTTTTTTTTTTTGCGCTTTTCAGATTATTCTTGTACTCGAAACAGTTATGTCATTTAAACCAGCAGGATTTGTTAGTTGGCAAAAAAAATTAATTGTATAGAGTTTTTAGCAAAAATCCATTTTGACATGCTTAGAGTCATCCTCGGTGTATTTTTAACCATCTCAGATATTTTGAAAACAACTTCTATAGCATTTTTTTAATTAATAACATCTAGTTAAAGATGGCCATGGATCCAAAACAGGTAGACAGGAAAATGATACAAATTTCTTTAGGAGCATTTAGTTATAACTTTTTATTTCTGAAGTATTATCTTTTTCCTTTTGCACATCAGAAATTTGTCTATGTGATAATATTATGGTGGATGTGTGGAATAGATCTCAGCCTGGCAGCTGACACATCTATCTCTGTTCCCCCCACTACATCATCAGCAGTGTTATCTCACTGACAGTGATATCACAGGTGACTGATCTGGCAACTACTGAGTGGCTTTTCCCAAGTAGCAGTGATGTCAGTCAGTGAGGTCACAACACTGATGATGCAGTGGGGGGAACAGAGCTAGATATGTCAGCTGCCAGGCAGAATGCAGTTCCACACATCACACCTACTAAAAAGCAGGTAAGCAGTCTTTTAATTAATCAAAGGGAAAAGAAAAAGTACCTCAGATACAAAAGGTAATGGACAATGGCTGACTGCTTTTAAAAACTAATAATTTCAGGCAGTACACTTACTCTTTAAAGATGGCTGCCATTCGCAATTTTACAAAGCTCTGCAGCTGAAGTTGCCTGTTGGATGTACATACTAAATTCATACTGTGGATGCATCAGAATGGTGTTAACACATGTTTCTGATGGTAAACAGCTCAGCACTGTACTACAATATTTATTTTTTTCATGGTGGGCATGGAATGGGAACTGCACCTTTTAAAAACTTTAAAAACCCATGTCATAGTTTAGAAATGAAACAAAAAGAAAAACTGGTATATTGATACTTTTGCCAGGAAAACATTAGTTCTGGAAAAAAAATAACACAATGACCGACAAATATTGCTGATTTAATAGGATGTAAGCCATTTGCTGAATGTTTTTCCATATTGAAATCAAAAGGTGCTAAGTAACTTCTAATAATAGAAATGGTTTATCTTGATATTAGATACCTTTCTTTACATATGCTCAGTTGTCAGGGAACTGCCACAACACGTTCCTGCTTTCAATATTTTTCCTAATTAAATATTTATTGCACAGTACCACTTTAATTGAATGTTTACAGTTTTCATGTTTTGCACTTTACTGCTGTTATAGAAGGTGGTTACCACCAGGAGCACTTCGCTCTTGCTAAAGTGCATGGCAGCTGTGCAAACCTTCAAGTTTTTTTCCAAGGGGTTCCTTTGTAATTTATTTCAGTAGATTTTGTCTTATCCTGAGCTGCCTTCTTGTTCATTTTCTGTTGGAGCACTGCACTCCGTTTCTGTCTTCACAATTAGCTGCCCTTTCTGAATTATATCAGATATTTATTTCTCCAGACTGCTGACACCTATAGGACAGCCTGATACTATGTTTGAATGATCTAAGCATGGGCTTTCAGAATTTGAGGGACCCACCTGCCTCCCCCTTTAAATAAATGTGTTACATTGGTAACTGCACCTCTCCAGATATCAATGACGGTTCTTTCACAAATATTGATTAGAACTTGAGGATGTCGCAGTCTCAAGATGTCTGTGGACCAGCAAAATGCCAACAAAAAAAAATCAAACTTCTGTGGGCAGCAGTAGAAAATAAAGGACTTGTTCTTCTATTTTCAGAATTATTTTAGGGTCAATGCAGCACCCATCACTGTGGGCTATACAGCAGGTTAGGACAATTAGTTTTGCCTGAAAGAGGTGAATGCCACTGATTCACATCAGCCTTTAAATGCATCAAAATCAATTTACCCTGATCCCTGAGTAGAGATGGGTGAAGCTGGAAAACTTCGCTTGATGCCAACGTTTGTGAAGTTTTGCCAGGCAAAAGTGCCACTTTTGCAGGTGAGGTCTACACATGGTGGCAACTTTGCTAACAAAGTTGCCCTTCCGCATAGACTTCCCCTGTAAAAAGTGGCACTTCACCTATCAAGACTTCGCAAAGTGAGGCGATGTGTGAAGTTGGTGCTGGAGGGGAGGACTTTGCAAAGTTTCACAAAGGCGAAATTCCCCTTTTCACACCAACTTTGTGGGCAAAATTTAAATTCACTACATCGCTGTTCCCAAGTCGTCTTCTGACCAAGACAACATGCATCTACCATGGAGTTCACAGGTTAAAGACATACTCGATGTCCATTGCATCTTCTGTGACATAGGCAAAACAGGCTTCTGGTGTTCTGCTCGTGTCCTGAAATGCCTTAACAGATTATATCAAAAATGCCACCTTAGTCCCTTTTAGATACTTCCTATATTGTTTCCTAGGCAAACCCTGGTGCTGCACAAATTTGCCTTCCAATCCATTGCTGAAACACATGTGTACTATAGTAACCAATGGGTATTCTCTAACTGCAAGCATACCTTACGTTTTACTTGTATAAAGGCGCTGTCCTGTCAATTTTTGTAAATATGCCTTTTCACCTATCAGAAAATGTTTCACTTTATTTTTGCAACTTACTACACTTCTGTCATTGCTCCTGCTCTACCCTTTACAATGCTATGGAAAATGAGATCCTTAAACTAAAGGGGGCTATCCTGGTGTGGAAACAACTAAATCATTACAGGTTGAGGGTACATGCTTAACCAAATGAGAGAGGAAGTGGTGGGGACTGAAACAATCACGGGATTTAAGAATGCATGGGATAGACATAAAGGAATTCTGGAGGTCAGGGGTAAGGGGAAACAGACTTCTAGGAAAACATAAACTGAACTTACAAGCTCAAATGGGCAGACTGGGTGGGCCATAGGCCCTTATCTGCCGACACTGTCTATGTATCTATGTAACACAGTGGCGCTGGAAATGTGCATGTTCGGTGGGAGAGGACATTTTACATTTTAGTGTATTATTAATTGACCTCAGTCAATAATTTATTAACACATCCTCGAAGACCACTCTTACAATTGTAAGCGTGGTCTCACTTCCATTCTTAGGGAATCAAAACCTCTCAACTTTAGTTCACAGGTCTCATATACCCTAATAGTATTTGTGAGACCACACTTACAGCAGTAAGAGTGGTCTCTGACAATGTATCAAGATATAAATAAGTAAATAAATAAATTGAGATTTTAAGACTAGCAATAGATACTGTACCTGAGAATCATTAAATTTCCAAGGAGAATTTCAGCAAGATAACTGGTCTTAAGTAAAAAAAAAAAAAAAAAAAAAAATCTATTTTCTTTTTTCCTGACTATTGCAGCAAAGGCATGTATTACTAGAAAGTGATTCAAAGAATTCTAGCTAGGAAGGAATACTGGGGTATGGTGAATAAGATCCATAAAAGGGAGGTGCGGACACACATTGGGAGACTGCAGAAGGATGCTTTTGATAAGAAAGCTTCTGGCTACAGTGTACATGAAAAGGACAATATAAAACCAAATTCCTTTCCTCTCCTGCCAGAAACCCTCACGGATTCATTAGCACACACTGTGGTAAAAGGAAAATAAAAAATAGCATTCTGTGGTTCTCCTATCCCTAAAGTGCTGTAGCTGGTATTTATCTCTGTGTCCTTTTCTCTGACTTGTGGTTGCTCTTCTGGCAACACTGCATATTCCATCTCTTGCAGACAGAATATAAACCATATTTTATTGTGTTTACTTGTTACAGTATGCTAATGTCATTAGGTGGAAGAAAGCTGAATGAAATGTTTGGGAGTTTGATGACTAAAGCCCTGCTTACTCAACTGCTTTTGCTCCCACTGCGGTCTGTGTCATCACTACTCTGACCCTCTGAAGCAACAAACTTTTCAGTTTACTTGGCTCCCCTAAGTGCAGATGCAAGGTACACTGGAGAGGGGCCATGAGTTTACGGGTGGGCGGTTGTTTGGTGACATCAGCAGTAAAGTGTCGGATGATGCATAAACTGCTGATGTCATGCCTCACTCGTTGCCAACAGTGGTCTGGGAGCCTTATGTGGTGGCACATTCCAAATCACCTTCAGAGGTACTGTTCAAACTCTCCCTTCCCCCTTCCCCTGCTATGCTGACTATGCACAGCTAAGAGAAGGAGACGTTTAAAAGGTAAAGCGGGCCACCACAAACTCTCCAGTCGCAGACTTACCATGGGGGTTGACACTTTGGGCGGGCTGACCGCTGCCTCACAGATATCTTTTGCAGGAGGCTCACTGCAAAACAACTCTCTCTGACACAGCACCGCTATTAAAGCATTGTGGGATGCGAGCAGTTCTGCCAGTCCACACAGCTGCTTACACCACTTGTATCACTGCGCATTCCCAACTTATATAAGGCATCAGGAGTGGATTAAGGACCCACTTACCATGATCAGGTAAGTGTTCACACTGCCCCATTTGCACCACAGCACCCCAAGCACTCGGATTGCTATGGTGCAAATGTGGCAGTGTAAACAGCTCTTAAGAGACTGTTTAAGTGATAGTCTTTGGAAGATTCCGCTTCTCAGTTGGTAAGAAACAGTGGTCTATGTATCTGTTTTTAAATATGCTAAGACTGTTTCTTCACCTTTTTTAATCGAGGTGTTTCTTCTCTTGGATGCCTACCAGTCCCCATCACCTCTGGTCCTCAGTTTCTAATCCATACTAATAGTCCGCCTACCACCCTCCGCTTACCAGTTTTGTGTAACAGCCTCCCATGGGGTACCCTGTCAAAGGCTTTACTAAAAGTCCAAATACACTAAATCTAGCGTATCCCCGTTATCCGTCTTTCTACCTGATCAAGAAACATAATTAAATTAATGTGACAAGACTTACTCCCTACAGCAAGCCTCTAACATTTTGCCTACAATGGAAATAAAACTAAAAGGCCTATAGTTCCCAGGATCTCCCCTAGATCCCTTTTTGAACAAGGGGATCACATGTGATGTCCTCCAATTCCCAAGCACCGGCCCCGTTTCCAAGGATTTTCTGAGTATCTCTACAAGTGGCTCTGCCAGTTCCTCCCCGAGTTAATTTAGTATTCTGGGGTGTATCGAGTCAGGGCTCGGTGTCTTGCTTGCTTCAACCTTATCTAAATATTTTGCCACCACCTGTTGTAATTGTCACTTGATTTGAAGTGGGCGTGGGCATTCAGTGCACAGGCCATCTCTGCTGGGACACTGATTATTCGGCCACTAATGTTCCATTCCTTTATTTCAGATTTGTGGCTTCTTACTAGTATACTGTTTATGCCATTCCACATAGCAATATGTTGCTGGGCTGCTGATCTAATATTCCAAGAACTGTACCACAGCTGTTCTAACCTGGTTTCCACAGAAACTGCATCCTGACCTGTATGTTTCCATCTGCTCTAAGCTTTGTCACATTCTTGCATGTCAGACAGCAGGTCCCCTATTGCTATTACCCACTTGCAATAATTCTCTTAGTCTCATATGACTCTGACGAACATTTTTTAATTTTGATGATCTGTACTGCATTCTGTGTTTATAGTCCCAAGCTTATTCAGTATCTTGAGTCTGTCTCTTTTTGGAGGCTTTAACTCCAGCTGGGTACTCGGTGATACACTGCCCGAGATTGGACCGGGGGGGGGGTTGTGGTCTGTTTCAAGACTGAACTTAACCTTAAGAGTGTACTAGTTGAGGAGGCTGAGTCATTCGAGTGTGCCATAGTAGCAGGTGCAGGTTATCAGATCGCCCTCATTTATCATCCACCGGGTGATGAGAAGCGATTCCTTCAGGAAGTGGCGGACTTCGTCACTGACATAGCATTTGAGTCACCCAGACTGATGGTTCTGGGTGACTTTAATGCCTGGGTCATCGAGGAACTCTCGCAATTTGGTCAGCACTTCCTCTAGCTAATGACATCTGTGGGCCTCACACTGGTGGTTACCACTGCTACTCATAAACATGGACACTCCCTTGACTTAGTCTTCCTCCTAGAGATCGAAACATCTGACTCGGGGGTGGAACCAGCTGGGTGGTCTGACCACTACACCATGGGGTTCAGTTTAATACCCCCCTTCGTAGGCCTACCCTGTGGAGTTGGTGACATGCCGCCCTTTACGAGATATAAGTTCTCATAGTCTATCGGTGGTGCTTGACCTCTCATCCCTCTCGTTTGCAAGCAGTGATCCAGAGACCCTCGTGATGGCATATAATGTGGCTGTCTCGGCGGCCCTGGATTCCACTGCTCCCGTCCATGTTCGCCCTCGATCCCCTTGGTTCGATGGGACTCTGAGGGAGATGCAGAGACTAGAACGAAGGTTAGAGTGTTGCTGGAGGCAGTCTGCTCTTGATACTGACCACCTTAGATTGATGGACCATTATCAAGCCTATCAATCTGCAATCACCCGTAAGAAGGCAGCGTTCCTGTCCAGGGAGACTGCGGCCACTCAGAATCGACCAGCTCAGCTGTTCCGTACTGTGGACAGACTGTGCAACCCAGCCTGTCTACAGGTCTGGAAAGCCTTTTCGCAATTAGAGTGCAATGAACTTGCCCGATTCTTTACTAATAAGGTGGCTGACATCACAGCGGTACTCCAGCCAGCACACTTAATCCATTTATAACTGTATGTAGAAAATAGTATGGTGCATGTGTGTCAATGCTTGTTAAAGAAATGATGATATGCCATTAGTGTAGAAAACTATGCACATGAATTAATCAATAGAAATCAGCCTTGACAGGTTTTTTCATCACATATAATGTAAACTGAGAGAGACAGTATGACATAACTCTCTTTTTGTCCAAGTTGATCTCTTTTGACTTGTATTGCACATTTAAACAAGGATGCAGGTTAGAAAAGAAAAGTTTATTGAATAAACCACATTTCTCTTAAATGTAAGAATAACAAACACAATGTTGTCCCTCTCTAATCTCTGAGACATGATCAGAAAGGGATTTGTTTGTTTTTGGAGGGGGAGTGAATGAAAAGAAGTGTGTCCCCATGTGGCCTTGCATAGCTAAGTCAGCATATCTTACTGGAAGCACTGTTGGCAGGGACATTTCTGCATTACAGGAACTCTACAGAAGTACTGAAGGCTTTCCTCCCTCACACACCCTGTGAGTGTCACTATAAAAACCAGTAAGAGATAACAAATAAGCATTTTTCAATGCTGAACATTCACTTGCAGGTATTTGCAGTGGTGTTTGGTACTGGTACTAGCTTCAAAGGAGAGAGGGGGCAGCAGTGAGAGCGGGGGGTGCCACATGGTGGAAGCTGCACCATAAATGGTCCCAGGACTGATCCCTAAGGTACTCCCCTGGTCACCCCCTCTTCCTGGATTGGATTCCAGTACCACCCCCCTCTGCCTCCTGTCCATCAGCCAGTTTCTAACCCAGTTTATCAGCTTGTGCCCTGTGGCCAGACTACCCATCTTGTTAATCAGCCTTCTATGTTGGACGTTGTCAAAGGCTTTGCTGAAATCAAGGTAGAGGACATCAACCGTCCCTCCCTGATTTACTTCCTTAGTAAGGCATTAGGGTTTCACCCAACGCCCACCCACCACCCACCCACCCTGCAGAGACTGATAGGCACTGGGGTGTGCCTTTGGGTCATCGTACGTAAAGCTCATGCTATTCCACCCCCACCCTGCAGACAGTGACAGGCATTGTGGTGTGCCTTGGGGTCTTTGGCCTATAAGCTGAGATGGGTGCAGTATAGAAGAATGGGGTGAACGTTAAGGCTGAAGACCCCAGGCACACCCTGATGCCTGTCACTGGCTGTAGGGTGAGGGTGGGGGTGCAATGACATGAGAATTATGGTGAACAACCTCAAGGCACACCCCCGACACCTGTCAGTCTCTACAGGGTGGGGGGGCATTACAGTTGGAAACCCTGACGCCCCGGGTGCTTGTTGACATTTTTGCTCCAAATTTTCAACATGGCCTTTTTGGGACACCATCTTATGAACAGTGGCACTATCATTTTGTTACTCAATCCCAAAAAAGTGATTTTACGCAGCGGCTGCGCCATTTGGCACCACAGGCGTAAAAGCACATTTCAGGCAGGATGTGAAAAATGACAGCTATACTGTTCATGGGGTGGTGTGAAAAAATGACAATGTTTAATATTTGGAGTGCAAATATAAAAATCTGCCAACGTTACATGCATACATAGTGAAATTTCAACAACTGCACGTAATTCGGGTGTTTTGAGGTATTTTTTACCAAATTTTCAAAATTGCCTTTTTGGCATCCCACCTCATGAACAGTAACACTGTGATTTCATTAATCCATCCTGAAAGTTGATTTCACGCAGCAACTGCACCATTCTGTGCCACAGGTGTGAAAACACATTTCAGGCAGCATGTCAAAATGATGGCTGTACTGTTCATGAGGAGGTGTGAAACAATGGCAATGTGGAAAATCTGGAGTGAAAATATTAAAAATTGACAAAGTTACAAGCATACGTAGAAACTGCGCAATGTACACTTGTAATGTGGCCATTTTTGGGATTTTTCTCACCAAATTTTCAACATGGGCTTTTTGGGACCTCCCCTCATGAACACTGGCGCTGTCATTTTGTTAATTGGTCCAGAAAGATGATTCCGTACAGTGACCGAGAAATCACCTTTGGGACTGAGCAACAAAATGACAGTGCCAGTGTTCATGAGGTGGAGTCCCAAAAAGGCTATGTTGAAAATCTGAGCCAAAAATTCCAGAAAATGACTGAGATAGCAAAATAAGTTGAAACCCTCATTGACATCCACTATACAGCTCTTACCTTGATTCTTCAGTTCGTGCTTCAGATTTGAAGACTGCAGACGTGTCCTGGTCCAGAGAAGACAGCAGTCGCTGACCTCTGGAGGTAAGTATGGGGTAATGGGGGGGTGGGAAAGTGGGTGAGCAGCAGGAGGGCGATGGGGGAAGATGACGAGGGACTGTTTTATTTTTTCAGGTATAAAAAGAACATCGGGGGACAGTTTTCTTTTTTACAGGGAAACATAGACTTTGACAGCAGATAAGGACCACTTGGGCCCACCCAGTCTGGCCATTTCTAAAGGGGTGGTACAAATATGAGGATACTGGGAGTGGGCTCCCCAGTATCCCGAAATATTGGGGCGGGGGTATAGATATGGGGACACTGGGAGTGGGCTTCCCAGTGTCCCTCAGTGGCAGCGCTGGTTTTTTGTTTGTTTTTTTTTTTTTAACTGTCGACATTGGGATTGGGCACCCCAATGTCAGCTTTAACAGAATGTTGTGGTGGGGGGGCAGAGAAGTGAGCACTGGGAGAGGGGAGACAAAGCCACACTGCAGCTAGTCTTGAGGCAGGATGGGGGGCTTAGAAGCGAGCACTGGGAGAGAAAGCCGCACCATGGCTAACGCTGAAACCTTTGGAGGGGTCAGAGGAGCAAAGATGGGGGGAGAGAGAATAAAGCATCCATAACTCCGGCGATGCACATCAGTGTGCCCTCTAATGCGCATGGCCAAAGTTCGGGCTACAGAAAGAAATTAAGTGCTCCAACTGGAGTGGTTCATTTTTTGCAAGTCAGCATGCGCCATGTCAGCAAAGCTGAACTGCTGTCATGACCAGAGTGCCTGGTCATTGGTGTACACTGCCAAACCCATTGCAGTTTCAGCTGTAACTGGCTTGGCAGTGACACACCTCTCATTTGCCTTATATTCCCAAGACGTCCCTTGTGCAAGCGCAAGCGAACGCAAAAAGGAACAAAGTGCATTTATAAAAATTCAAAAAGAAAACAATGGATAAGCACTTAAAAAAATAAGTTAACAGGACCTCTGAAGGATCTCTCTTATTGTATAAGACTCCGATCACTGAGGCTTGGGCAAGAGGATCGTGAAGTGAAGCAGAGCAGTCCCAAATGCCCAATCCTCATGAAAGAAATTTCTTATACCACAAGAGACATTACTTGGTAGCCCTACTAATTTATTATAAATCTCTTGAGTTAGCCAAGGTGATTTATAAGAAGTCTGAAGTGTTTTTTTTTTTTTTCAATTTAAAAAGTTAATGAAGCTCACCCCCAACCCCTGGATCTGAACTGGAACGCTGCCCTCCTATACACACGTGGGAATCCTGCATGTGAGACCCTAGTATGCAGGAAGAGAGGTACAGAGGTTCTGTGTGCTGATTGGCTGAAATCACATAAGGGATTTAAAAACAGGTCATAACGCTCTGCAGCACGTGTAAAATTTAGCTGTATAACAAAAAGGTAGATCCTGTTGTGTACATGAATTCTGTTATGTATTATGACAACTGGTTAAAATATGAATTTATAAATATGTATTCGCTAAACAACAAGGCATTTTTAATATGTATTTACTGAAATTGCATTAGCAGGTAAAAATGTCAAGATTAAGAAACAATTTTGTTGCTGGCCCATCGATGCAGCGGTTGGATTTCTGCTTGCGATGCTATCAGGAGCGGAGCTGGGTGCCAGAGGGCTGGCTGGGGGGTGTTATCTCAGCATCCGTCGGACTGCTCAACTCCTCTGGGGGGAGGGTTCTTGGTCCAGGGATGGACTGGCCTCTAGTGGCTGAGGTACCACAGCCCTGGTGCCCGACCAACGGGGGAGCGCAATGGACGCTGGCATAATACCATGGTGTCGTGTGGCATGTTGTGCTCAGGGGGCATACAAAGAAAATATGCCTCTCTCAAGCGCGACTCGGGCGTGGAGACTCACTAGAGGGTCCCCGCCTACCTGCTTGCTGCAGTACCTCTCAGGGCAATAACAAAGATTTGATGCCTCGGGGGGTGAGGTTTCGGAGCGGCCTCCTCCTCCACTGTGCCCCACCTGGGGGGTAGCCATGGTTCCATGGGGCTCCTCAGGACAGAAGAGGCAGCACTGGGTAGGCAGGCAGGTGACAGCACTGGGGTTGGGGCAGATAAAAAAAATACAAAGTAAAATAAGAAACAATCTTGTTTACAGATGTGACTGAGGACAGGAACAAGTGAAAACCTGGAAGTAAACAGATTTGCTGGAGGAAGAAAAATAGAAAAGTGCATCCCAGACTGAAAGAGAAAAATCATTGAGCTGCAAACATCCTGGGGTTCGAGTGTTCTATACTACTCAAAATAGAAACATAGAATTTGACGGCAGATAAGGACCGCTTGGCCCACCTAGTCTGCCCATTTTCCTACCTAACAGATAAGTTGCAGGTCCTAGTTAACCAACAGCTTACTTCCTCCTACCCCCTACTAGGACTGCCTTATGTCTGTCCCATGCATTCTTGAATTCCCCCACTGTTCTTGACTCCACGACCTCCTCAGGGAGGCTGTTCCATACATCCACAACCCTCTCTGTGAAAAAATACTTTCTCACATTACCTCTGAGCCGTCCCCCCTCTATCTTCAAATTGTGCCCCCTTGTTCTTGCACATCTCTTTTTCTGAAAGATGCTACCCTCTTGGACTACTTGAAAGTTTCTATCATGTCCCCTCTCTCCCTTCTTTCCTCAAGGGTATACATATTAAGCTCCTTTCCACTGAGACACGGAAAATCCACCAGGCAGACTTATCACGGCCAGAATTGGTTCTGTCCTGGAGCCTCTCTTGGTGTTCGTGGGTCATTATATCTAGCCCTTGGTATCAAATCCTTTATCAAGGATACAACTTACACAGCAGAAGTAAAGAAACTTAACACCAATGAGAGATCACTTGCAGAATACATCTTGGTAACATCTGATATAAAAGACAAAGTATTCCTCAGTCAGTAGGATTGGCAGCTCTTGGGAGGGACTAAGGAAAAAAGAGAAGAGCAGCAGAGTCTCCTCCAAATGATTTTTTTAAATTATTTAATTTAATTTGATTTATTTGGTAGAGATCATTCTCAAAAAGAAATACCAGTACTTCAACTTTGAGAAATAGTATTACTGGCAAATAAGGGTATGGCCATGAGGTCGTCCACGGCTCCCAGATATGCAAACTTATTGATGGATGATTTGGAAACAAAACACATTCATATGATAATAAAACCCCATTTCTGAGAAATACAGTTATGTGGAAAAGCTTTATAGATAATGTGTTACACATTTGGAGGGGCATTGAGCTGACCTACTTCCCTTTTTAGCATACTTACAGTAAATGGTGCAACTAATGACCTAAACTTTGTTATGAATTACAGTGACAGAAATGTAGTTGTTTGGACTTGTGTATCTTCAAGGAAGAAGGACATTTACATACCTAGCTACTACACACAGGAAATACACCAACATAAATTTCCTACTCACTGAAAGAAGCTGTCATCAACCTGGATTAATGGGTAATTTTTAAGAACTGAAAGGAATTGCACTAAGGAGGAAGATTATGAAATTGCAGGGTTCTTAGTATACATTTTTTCAGAAAGAGGCTATTCTTAGCCAATAATCAACATGGCAAAATGGAGATGTGATGGCTTATCCAGATCTGTTTGAAACAGAAAGAGAAAATTGAACGATACAGAAAGATTTGTTCTTGTGACAAATATTTGTGTTGAGCTTGGAGGGTTAAAGAACATAAAAGTTTAAGCATTGGGATTTTTGAAAAGCACCAACTGGAAGCGACACATTCAAAGAAAAATCTTGGCTGGAAACCAAGAAAGTATGCAATATTGGGAAAAGATTTACCGACTCGCTTCATAAAATTCCAATTGAAAAGAGAGGGATTGTTCCTACAGCATAAAGTGTTAAAGGGAATTACCCTTATGAAAACTATAAGAACTCTGAAGAATTTAAAAATGAATTAGATAAATATATCCAGGGTACTTGATTAAATAACCCACAAGGTGTGGGGAGGTAAACTCGATGGGTCACATGGCCTTCTCACCTTAAAAAAATAAGTGTAAACTGCAGCAATACACAGAGGATGAAATCAATCAGAAATACTTATCGGGATGAAGAGACCGAGATCAAATAATTCATAACATGTCAGTCAGAACAGTGGTTTATGACATTAAATGCCCATGTGATTTGACATGCATTGACAAACTAATGAGGCCACGTAAAGTAAGAATCAGTGGTCATGTGGAAAACTGGTCTGTCCCAGATTCAGCCTGCGTCACTGTTATCAGCTTTTTTTAATACTTCTGTAGCTGCTACCACTCAGTTTAGACACTCTTTTAGAGTATCTCCAGGTCTGCATCCCTCCAGAGCTACTGCTCACACAGTACAGTCCCCCCTGCTCATTGTCAAATGACCCACCCCTCTCTGTCACAGCTAAGAACTTCTTACTTTAGAAACAGACTATGGTAACTGTAGCCTTCTCTTCAGTGGCAGAAATACAGTTATTCTCAGTTATAAAATCAGTTAGCTGCACCCTAAAGGATTCAGTTACAGAAACATGAAATATATAAAAATATTTCTAATATTTCAGGATAATTACAGAGACAATGCAGGATATTAATGCAACTCTATAGGGAACTGTAATTCTACAAAAATGGAAATAAACTTGTTTTGAAAGATAGGTTACACAGAGAATAAGCCTACCTTTTAACCAGGTAGATTGGCTTACCACAACACTCTTTTAATCAGGTCAGCTATGCTGCTGAAATTTGGCACAAATTTACAGCAGTAACCCAACATCTCTAGGAAGGCCTGTACTTTCCTCTTGGTCATGGATGTGACCCATCCCTGAATGGCCTCAATTTTCACTGGCTAAGGCCAGGTATACCTGTCACAAATCCACTCAGCAGGTCAGGCCCTCTACTCTCAAAGTGCCAACCTCCGAGCGCAGTCTTGTGAACAGTGTAATAGACAAGGTAACCCTCTTGTCTGTTTTTGTGAGTTCGGATCAACCTTTGGTCTCAAGTTCTGAAGGGATTCAAACTGTTAACCTCTTGCTAGCATACCAAATGCACAGGCTCAGATATATCTGTTTTCAGGGGGCCAGATATCTTTGCCTACGGGCACCTAACCAGGTGCACAGAGATGAACCCTTTACAACTTTAATAAAGACCTCAGATTTAAAACGCTTCTATTTCCAGTTTGGTACCACCATTCAAGCCTATGTCTATTGTCTGCTATAACCATGTATTTTTCTTACAAATAAAAAAAAGAAGTCAAAAACAGACCAAGTAAGTTCTAAAAAGAATTTTACTAAAAATAGTTAAAAATATGTAAAACACAAAATACAGAACTCTTGTATCAAAAGACATACAAATCTTTTACAAGCAACAAGATTTAAACAGTGCAAATTCCTACTTCAGTAGTTCTAAATACTTGCTTAAGTGCTCACCAATCTTGCTTGGTCAAAGTCTAGGTAAAAATGTGTCTCTGTGTAGTAAAACAGAGTATTCCTTAAACAACTGTACTGGCCAACCCCTTTTTGGTGAGGTCAGCTAGCTCCTCCTCCGTCAAATTATATTTCAAAATATATCTAATAAAAAAAAAGTAGGCTTTTTTTAAAGTATTAATTTTGCAATCCTTCAGCATGATTCATTTTTTCAAATGACATCTCTTTTGATCCAGGCTGCATCCTCCTCACACAGGCTTCATATAAGCATTTACAACCTCGCACCCGTGTAATAACCTGGGTTTTCTCTTCAACGTCACAAACCTTTTTTTTAAGATTTCCCTCTTAATAAAGTTAATTTAAACAACTCTGTAATTAGCTCCTGGTCTGCCATGTAACACACTGTATCTAAAAAACAAAGTGTGTGTGATACACATGCTGTCAGCATTTCTCTTGGCTTGCATCTGTCAGCTGAAAACTGGGGGGTTGAGGTCACTCCTAGAGCATTAGATTTTTCAGCAGAGACAGTCAGTAATCCATTTTATATATAAAAAAAATATTATACAGCACTCAGAACTGGCTGTCTACGTCAAGGGTACCCACTCCCCACCCTGTGCCCAAGGTATGACATTTCTGTCATTCCTAGCTGGCACTTCTCCACCTTGACTGTCAGCCCAGCAGCCTGCAGTTGGCAGAACACCTCAGTCATGTATCTGATGCGACCCTTCCAGTTGTGGCTATAGATGGCAATGTCATTCATGTACATCAGAGCAAAGTCTCCTGCCCCTGCAAAATGTGGTCCATGAGCCACTGAAAGATGGCTGGCAGATTCATCCTAAATTTTATTACTCTGAACTTGAATAATCCAAATGGGGTGACAAAGGTCAACCTTTCTCTGACTTCAGGGGTTATGAGTACCTGCCAATAGCCCTTTGTCAGGTCTATGGTCGACAAGTAACAGGCTCCTCCTAACCTCTCCAGGACCTCATCTGTTATGCGTCCAACTCTGTGCAGTTGTTAAGCTTGCAGTAGTTGATGCAGAGCCTCATGATGTCATCCTTTTTTGGAATCAGTGCCACGGGGAGGCCCAGGGACTAGTGGACTCCTGCACCATCTGGAGATCCAGTTTCTTTTTGATCTCCTCCCTGTGGCATGTTTTACACTTTCTGGGACTCTGCAGGGTGGCTGTCTCAGCAGAACTTGAGACCCTGTATCCACGTGGTGCTCTGCCAGTGTGGCGCACCTCGGTTTCCACTTTGAATATTTCACCAAATGTACACAGCAACCCACTCATTTTAGCAGCTTGGGCTGGTGTCTGCTGCTCTAAAAGGGTGACAGCACCCACTAAGGATTCTCCCTTTACCTCTCCAAGGAGATCCACCAGTGGGTCTGCTTCTGCCCCTCCTCTGAATACCTGCACACAGCCAGGGCTGTCTTGTCCCTGTCATGGTAGGGTTTCATCATGCTTATGTGGTAAACTTGCTATCTGCATCTCCTGTCAGGTAGCTCCACTATGTAATTAACATCACTCACCCTCCTGACCACTGAGTAAGGCACTTGCCACGCTACCTGCATTTTGTTCTGCCAGACAGGGATGAGCACCACTGCCCATTTCCTGACTTTGTAGTCCCAGGCTCTGGCTCCACGGTCTTACTAGGTCTTCTGCCTCTGCCGTGCAGCGGCTAAGTGCTCCTGGGCAAACCCCATTAGCTCCTTGGACCATGACCTGACATTCAGGACATACTGCACAACAAATTCTCCTTGGGAAGCAAGCTCACTCTTCATCCCTTACCAGATCTAGGGGGCCTCCAAACCCTATGGCCAAACAGGAGCTTAAAGGATGAGAACCCTGTGGATTCTTGGGGGACTTCCCTATATGCGACTAGGAGATGGGCAGGTACTTGCCCCACTGTTTCATGTGCTGGTCAGCGAATGCCCTCAACATTGTCTTAAGGGACCCACTGGATTACTTGACCAGACCATTAGTCTGGGGGTGGTATGGCAAGGCCCAGAGCAGCCTCACCCCACACTTCTTCCAGAGACTAGCCATCAGATCTTTATTTGTTTGTTTGAAAATATCGGATTTACAGACCTTTGAGTCAAAGACTCATTTACAAAGGCACCTTGCCACAGTGAACGAAGACAAAAAATATTACATGAATCAAATACACAGCAACAGTTACAGACAATATTACATTGATCAATACATAGCAATAATTACAGGTTTCAGACAGTGGTTACAAGGTTTAACAGATGTAACAGGAGACAGTGCCTTTATAGTACAACAGCTGAACAGTTGGCATAGTGAAACATTGAGGTACCAGAAGTCAATAGAAGATAAGGGATGAAAAAACAAAGCTGGGGGGCAGCAGTAACTCTGACGGTAAGGGGGGGGGAGGACCTGAGGAGAGGCTTGTGGAGTGGCTATGGAGTAGGTAAAGCAGTCCGAGGGGCGCTGTCAGAATCCAAGGTGGTAAGGCCATTAGGCATAGGAGAGTAGCCACCCTACCCTGGGATGGTCCAGAGCAGAGAGGAGCCCGAAGCTAGGTACATTTACAACAGCGGGTGGCAAACAGGTACTTCCTGAGGGCTGCCTTAAAGGGGCCTATTTTAGTGGTGTCGGTGACGTTCGCTGGGAGGGAGTTGAACCAGGAGGGTGCTCTGTAGCTGAAGGATCTCTGGGCTAGGGACATCCTGGTTCTAGGTACAAGTATGGTGGTCTTGCAGGTACTATGGGTGGAAACCCGGTGGAGGGAGGCAGATACCCCAGGGGGGGGGAAGAGCCCGAGGAGAGTTTTTTTTTTGCTAGCAGGCAGGTCTGGTAGCAAAGCCACTCCTCAAGGTTGACAAGGTTGGCAGTGGAGTACAGCAGACGGGTGTGGGTGTGCCTGGGGGCACGGTCAGGAGCCTGCAGGCCTTGTTAATGGAGTGCTGGATTTTGGCGCAAGCAGTGTTGTCAGCAGCTCCATACGGTATACCTTCTACCCAGTGTTCTAATAAGTTACTTAGCTGTACACACATTTCAGCATAGCTGTCCCCTCTGGCCTTCTCTCAGGCATCCTGCCCATTTTTCCTGCCCACCTGAGGCTCCCTTGAACTGAGCCTCCTCTCTCCTCCACTCCCTGCAGCCAGCACCCCCGGTTTAACCCATCTGGGGTGAGTCACCCTCCTCCTCTTGGGTGCTCTTCTAAGGCAGTCTCTGGCTGCAGGCGAGGGCTGGCAGGAGGAACTGGAAGGCCAGTCCAGATGAGCCTGGCAGAGGGCATGGGGAACAGGTGCTGTCACCTGTTCCTCAGAGCTGGTGTCTTCCCTGTTCTAGTGGAGACCTCACCCCCCTGTATGGGTACCCGACGCAGCGGCGCATGGCAACCCTGCTTGCATCAGCCACGCTGTGTGATGTGCAGCCTGCATACTGCAGCGCACCCGATCTCCACCGAGAGCCGCTGGTGCGCTGGGCTATCCCTTACCCACCTGCACAGAGAGGAGAGCCACCCAGCGGGCACTCAATCCTCTACCCTCCCGTCGACCCCCGGTGCCCGAGCTCACTTCCAAACTCAGGTCGCCAGCATGGTGCGAGGTATGGTGTTCATCGCTTCAACCCTCAGCACCACTGGGCGGCCTGCCTCGGGCCTTTCTTAACCCTCTAAATTTTTGTCCATAGGTCTTGGGGGTTAACTCAAAATGCTTTAGCAAGACATTTTTCACTTTATCATAGTCCGTGCAATCATTATTGTCCATTTGGGCAAATGCTTCTAATGCCTTACCTGTAAGCAGAGGCAAAAGGTGAGTAGCCCAAGAAGCCTTGCCCATTTCCAACTCCCCACAGATTCTTTCAAAAGATCTTAAAAACAAATCAAGATCATCCCCCTCCCGATAGCTAGGAAACATTTTACAATTCCTGTCATTACTCACAGATTAAAGAGATATCCTCTGGCTCAGCCTCTCCATCTCTATCGTATGTTCACTCTCATCTGGATTTTGTGCTGGCACTGCCTTTCTGCTCACTAGATCTCATACTGGCCTTTCTCTTGCTCCTCAACCTTTCACTTCTCCTCCTCTACTTTCAGCCTCATCTTCTGCAGATCCATCTCTGCCTTTCGCCTCTCAGTTTCTGCCTTCTCCTTAAGCATTGCAAGTTTCAGCTCCAACATCTGTACCGATTTGCACAGCTGCCCCAGTCCAAGGCTGCGGCACATCTGCATTCTCTACAGCTTCTGTCCCACAACTTTGGCTAGCTGTGACCGATTTTGCACCGTTTCTCTGGTCACTTCTTTCGAGGACGGTTATCAATTTCACCTGTGTTTGGCCCTCTTCATAGGCCAATTCTCTCTTTTGGCACAGCTCCTGCAGTTGCAGCAGTAAGTGCTACTCATATGGTCCGGGCATAATGTCTTCACTCTATCTACTCTTGCTTAAAAAAAACAAACAAACAAAAAAAAAAATAGGTAAGACTATACAGTCCCCTTTCGTATATCCTATTTGGTGACTGGACAGATAACCTTTATGCTGACAAAACTGCTTCAGATCCCACTCGCTGCCTCCAGTTTGTGGCAAAATGATCTGTCCCAGATTCAGCGTGTCACTGTTATACGACCCACCCCTTTCTGTCACCGATGAGAACTTTTTACTTTAGAAACAGACTGTGGTAATAGTAGCCTTCTCAGTGGCAGAAATAGTTACCGTCAGCTATAAAAGTGGTTACCTGCACCCCAAAGCATTCAGTCACAGAAACATGAAGTGTGTAAAATAATATTTTTAATATTTCAAGATAATTACACAGATACTACAGGAAACAGTAATTCTATAGAAATGGAAAGACACTTGTTTTGAACAATAGGTTACACACAGAATAAGTCTCTCTCTAACAAGGTAAACTGCCTTACTACAAGACCCTTTGAATCAGGTCAGATACAAACTCTTAGATGGCAGTTTGCTTGTAGTTCCAATCCATGGCTGATCCTGTTTGACCCTGCCAGACCTAAAAGCCCTCCAGTCACCCACCCATGACATGTCATCCAGTATGTCACTCTGACCTCATAGATTCAAAACACTTTCTCTTGAAGATACTTTGAATCGGGACAGACACAGACTCTTATAAGCAGTCTGTTCATAGTCCCAAGCCTGACTGACCCTATTAGGCCCTTCCAGACCTATAAGCCCTCCAGTTGCCACCCCCCCCAAAGACACATCATCCAGTATGTCACGCTGACATCACAGATTCAAAATCCTTTGTCTGGAGCTGGGGTTTGGAAAAATGGCTTAGACTAGCCTGCTGGACAGATATCTCTGTATTCCGTCCAAGGGCATACCCTCTCCCCAACAGGAATGTTTGTGTTAGCTAGTCGCTTCCCAACAGCAAAGTCACCTCTAAATGCTCAAACAAAAATGTACAGCGGTCCTGAGACTGGACAGCCAGATAGTAAATTTACAACAGAGCCATTTGTTTTGTTTTCTTTTCAGAGACATTGGTAAGAAAGCTGGACTTTCTCCCAGCATCTGATAAATTTTAACTGTTACACCTGCAGAAAAAGTTACATAAAAAAAAAACCAAGAAATACAGTACAGGTAGACACAGTAATTGTTACAGACCACACAAAAGTGTTATAAAAAGAAAAGACATTAATTACATCTCCAGCAGTGTTGAAAAAAAAAAAATATATATATAGTCCCTATGTTAAGCAGGGTTTACCCTAAACCATATATACATCAGGGTGTCCCCGTCCTTTTTTCAGTCCCTATCCTTTTGTAACACCCCCATCCTATTCCTATGTTTAAAGTGGAGCCCTGGTCCCAGTACTGTTACAATTCAAGTTCAAGTTTATTGCAGGAAAGACTCCGTTGAGCAAGCTAATTCACAAGGAGGTCCTGAGGCACATACAGTTCGCAATTACATAGATAGGAGATATAAAATGTAGAACAAAAAATAAAAAATATATAATACAAGAGGTATACACAATAGAAGTCCTTATGCTATATATGTAGTACATTCCAGCTTTAACCTTGCCCTAAATTATGCAACACATTTCAGCTTAATAAGTAGAGGGCCAGATGACACCTAGGAAGTTGACTTGGCGTTGGGGGCCTACTTTACAATTACAGCAGTTGAGTGACATTAGAGAGAAAACAGCAAGGGAAAAGTGACCTGAGGCTGCAAAGAAACATTCAGAAAGAAAAAGAAAAGTATAGGGACTCCTTGAAAGAAATAGGGGAAAAAAATCCAAGAAGAAAGAAAGTGATAGCACATAGTGTGCCTGTGTTTCTTGACATACACCCCCATCCTTTCCATTTTTTTCTGTGGGGAAACACTGCTAAGGTTTTATGGCAACGAAAAAATCAAAATACCACCCAAGGGAGATGACACATACAAGAACATGTTACTTGGAGAAGCCTATCTGAGCCAGAGATTTGCTACACTTTATCCTAGTATCATAGGAGGAGGAGGAAATTGACTGGACAGTTATTATGTAATGGCCTGCAGAGAGGATGTTGTTAGGACTCTGACAGTGCTTCAGTTAGGGTTCTGGCTAACCATTTGTCACTTTTGACAGGTGGCCAACCTCGGCTGGGTCAGGGCCCCAGACCTATCACATCCGTGGCCAGTCACTGAACTCTCAATTCAGCACATTTATTCAAAATGAATTTCCGGTATCACTTGTATTTATTTTGCACTTTCATTTTAACCCATGATCAGTTGAGCAGTTCTGGGTCATGCAGGGATATGCGATGTTCATTCAGTCCATTCCATCACTCACCTGCCCCCTCGATGCTCCAATTAGGGTATATTATTTATCATAATAGGTGATACAGATATAGGGAATAGTATCTAAATGATTCAAACATTAGATGGAGAATAATCTATGGGCAACAGTGTAAAAGTTTTTTTTTTTTTTTTTTTTACAAACCTGAGGTGCGTTTTACCACAAAAAACTTGAAACTTCCGGTCTCATGATTTATTTGGGTATCATACACTGAGGGTATATAAAAACAGGAGCTTGGCTGTTACCCATGTTTTATTTCATATAATTACTGGTTTGTTTTTCCTCATGCAATGAAGCACAAGTGGTGTACCGCATGCCTCAAGACAGCTGAGGTGGAGCACAAGGTAATCTCCATTACACATGTGTATGTGTAATGGGGGGGGTATAGTGGAGATTTGGACATACTGGTTTAGGCTATAATCATACCTAACCAGTTATAAAAACTTTAATTCTGAATTTCCTACAGCTAAGCATGCTCAGAACTGTCGTGCACGGTCAGCGGAGCTCCACAGCACAGCATTGGTTTAAAAGTCTGCTCAATTTTCAGAAACTTTACCCCCCCTCTAGTAAACACTGACAAATGGGGAGCTGATTATATACAGCTGCTCATGAGCTGTAGGTTAACTTGGACTAGCAACCTAGTGGAATGGATTATGTGCAGTAAACATGCAGCAGAAGTGTAAGGCAGCAGTCATCAATAACTGAGTACAGGAATTTGATCCAGACACTAGAAAACGTTTAAATCTGAGTTCCCTATATCTGAGCATGCTCTGAACTTTGACACACTGTCTGAGGGGCTCCACAACAACCCATTCATTTGTAAGCTTGCTTGAATGTACAGCAGCGCACCCCACTCTCCAAACTTCCCATTACTACCAGTGCAGTCCTGGTCTACCCAGTGTTACATCTAGAATGATTGGTGCATATGGGGGAAGTCAAGGACTTGCTCAAGGTCACACATTGATCCAGTGACTGTGGCGAGACTCGCACCTTGGAACCTCCTGTTATACAGTTCAGGTCTCTATCCCCACTAATCCCAAGAACAGGTTGAACAGGCAACTGAGTTATGAAGTTGTTTTACACACCCGAGGTGTGTAATGTCCCATAAACCTCAAGAGCTTAGCTCGAGAGATTAAGGTGAGCATCACACACACCAAGGGTGTGCAAAACAAACTTCATAACTCACAGTCGCTTATGTTTTATTTGTTATAATAACTGATGCAAGGACATACGCAGAAAAAAAAAAAAAGAGACAACCAAAAAGACTACAGGAGTCAAGTTAACAGTTGCTGGAACTGTAGAAAGAGAAAGTGAAGTTAGAGTGCTCCAAATGCCATACTAACTGGGCATGATGTCATATCTGGTAATTATGGCATTTGCTCACACTGATAAATCAGTGCAATAAAGGGGTCACTAGTTATTTTTACAAAATAATGTCTAATTTTGGACGATCTGCTATCTCACGTGATACTGCCATGTCCTATAAAAGACTCCACAGCAAAATCAGATCCTTGGATCCTCTTCACCTCTTTCAGGCGCAAGTAAATTTCTCTATGAACGATGACTGTGCTTGTTTTTGATGCGTGAGCTGCTTATACAGTGTTTTAAAATGTGAATGAATTAATGTGCAGTGTATGCATCCGATGTTTTTAAACTGTACACATTGATTTGCAGGTATAACTGTTATTTTTATTAATATAACCAGGTAAATTGTACTGCACGTCAACAATATAAATATGTTTTTGCCTACCATATTTAAAGAGATCCACCAATTTAATTTCTACTGCCCCTGCACCCGATTAATAGGTGCCTTACCTCCACATCAGTAGAATAATGTGACACTGCACCCCAAAAAGTCCTCTAAATAAAGTTATTTCACTCGTATAAAATCCCAAACCCAAGGACTTCCCCCGCACTCACTAGCATGATGGCAAGATGCTAGGGAGAGCGCGGGGGGCGAGCTCCATTATAGTCAATGGAAGCCAGCTTTCAGATCGATTTTTGCTATTAGAATGGCCACTTTGTAATGAAACGTGGGCACCGGTCGACTAATGAGGGCCTTGTTAGTCCACCAGTGCCCATGTTTCATTACAAAGAGGCCATTCTAATAGTAAAATCAATCTGAAAGCTGGCTCCATTGACTATATTGAACGCACCTCGCTTCTTTCTAGCATCTCGTCATCACAATACTGGAGGCGGGCGGGAGCGTGGGTGGTCAGAAAGCAGGAAGTCCTTGGGACCCGGTTTTGGGATTTTTACGAGTGAAATAACTTTTTATTAGACGATTTCTTGGGGTGCAGCGTCACATTATTCTACTGATGTGGAGGTAAGGCACCTATTAATCGGGTGCAGGGGCAAATCTTAGTGGATCTCTTTAAGTTGTAAAACAATACATTTTACTACTACTATTATAAAAACACTACTGATAAGCATTTGCAGGGGTTGTTTCAGATGTTTCACATGACCTTTCTATAGGCAATCACATTTGCAAGACAACTGCAGTTATAATGGCCGGATGAGATAACAGAATATCTTTTCTAACAGGACAGGGAAGCTGTTCATTTATACTAACAGGAATAGCTCTGATAAGGAGCCTGTGAACCTTCCACTTCAATTCTGCCACTCCTTCTTCTCTGCCATTCTTTGGATGCTCCAGTTCTAGGTCTAATGCCTTTTTACTCTAGAATAAAATAAAATTCTGTTGCTCTCCACTTCCATTAGAAGGGAAGACTGTTTGTAGACACAGTGGCAATCCTGCTCAAGCAGCTTCTTGCCCTGTGCATTTTGGAACCCATTCTAAAACGAATGCCTGGCTACACAGTGGAGCCATCTAAAAGAAACACAGATTCTGTCAGCAGAATACAGCTGTTAGTCCATCCTATCTGCCCGTTCCCACCTAATTAATGTTTATTTATTTTTTGTTGACTGGGTAAGTGCACTAGACAAATCCTGCCTATTTTCAGGCACGACCCGGGGGAGGGGGATACAGAAGAATGCCAACTGACCTTGAACCAGATTAAGCTGTTTTAAATGAAAGAGCTCTCGAAGCTCCTCACTTCCCCCCTTCTGATGTGATCATAACCAAGCCCTTGTACCTGTCCCTTCTTTTGAATCCCCCCCCATACACACACACACATATACACACACACACACAGATTTTGTACAAACCACCTCCTCCAGAAGCCTATGCCACTCCCCCCCCGAACAACAACTATTTCCTGGTGTGTCTCTTAAACTTGACAATAGTGCAGTGAATAATGCTATAGTGCTGCTTACATTGCATCACAATGGCAGCTATTTTGGGAGTTGGATATAATGGGGTTTGAAAACAGGTACCTGTAGAGTTTTTTTTCCATTTTTTGGAAATGTTACAAACAAAACTTCATTTATAAATCCCTATCCTATGCTCTCCCTTTTCTAATAAGATAAGTCCCTTTGTAACCTCACTAATACACACAGAGCGGCTTCACTTTCTAAACAGCAGTATCAGTGGCTCAGTAAGCTGCATGTTTGTCTCTGGGGCTGGGATACTGAGAACTCATGGGTTTGAGTCCTGCAGCAGGACCGTGGGCAAATACCCAGTACTGACAAGGAAAGTGCAACACTAATCCTCCGCAGTACTGACACATCCTTGTGTACTTACTTCTTCCCCTTTCTCTGTGAATGACCACTTTCACCCTAACCACTTTGCCCCATTTCCTGCCTCCTTCCCCGATCCTTCTTTTACCTCACCCTCCACCTTCTTTCCACTGTTTATCTTCACTTACCGGAACTTTCGTTCACCCATATATCTATTTGACAAAGCACGTTGGACTGCCTCCTTTTATTAGGTTATTTTTGCTTTCCTACTGATTCATACGTTTAATTTTAGTTGCAATGTTAATGTCATATTGTCATTTTAAATACTTTATCAAAATTTTATGTAATACCATCCATTGTATGTCTGTCACCTTTCCCACTGACGTGGAACATTCGTAAAAGAGCTGTTTTGTGCTCAAAAGTATCGTAATCCGAGAATTAATAAATAAAAATAAGTCCCTGACTGTATGTAGAATGCAAAATTTATCCCTTGAAAAAGTGCATTCAACAGCATGTGCATTTGATTGTGCGAGTACAGCCAAACATGCCACTTGGATTACATTTATAATATAACCATGCGTGTAACCCCAATTGTATGCACTACATGGATACTGACCAAGTCAAATCACACAACAGAGGAAGAGACAGAATGAAGGTTCTGCTCCAGTCCACAGAGGCTAGGTGGATTTTCACCTTGAATGCCATATGCCCTGCTGCTCTGAATTACGTAGTGGATATTGTGCCATTTCTATGATACGTAGGCCCTTTAGAAGAATGGTGTCATAGACTGAATCATTTCTGTTGCTGTAATTTACATGACTTTGTCAATATGGAGTCACTGCAGCCCATTTGGGACTATATGTCTCTCTATGTATGAATTTTTCTTTTAAGAAACATTTAGTGGATTGGCATTAACTTAATTTGAGTTGTTATTAGTCACTGGAGATGCAATAAGTAATGGAGTAGTTAATTGCAAACTCCCTACATTCCATTTGGCCTACAGCCTCAGACAGAGTTCTGATACAACCATTAGAGTGAATACATGCATTATTCTATATATCCCTACCATTTTCTTATACATAGTATAGAGATATAGACCATCTGCATTCTTCACATACTGCATGACCAGCAGCCTGTCATGAGAAACTGAGAACAAGTGTAACATTTGTTTTAAATGCAACATCCTCAAAATATGATGTTAACATATTTGATACCATGACATTTGCATTCTGCATGCTGAGTGTTTTTCCCACAACGTTTAGTGCTTTCAAAGGGTCGCTCTCCAGCAGACTCCTGTCTGTAACTAGGGGAAACCACCAAAAGTGGAAAGTACACACACACACACACACACACACACACAAAAAGAGTGTGAGGCTTGATGTTTATCTTTAAAGCCTGATGACGATGTCTTACAGCTGGCCAATGGGCCGAAAACCAGTGTAACCGGTGAGTCTGCATCCTTTGAACTACACAAAGTTTACGCCCATCAGTCAGCTGAACACTGTCATCATCAGCCTGCTCAGCATTAGCTTTTGAATAGTATGCCTCCTGCATTTCTACATCCATTGACGTATATGGCACACACCTCCACTGCCTCTTACACTGCCCAAGCACCACAGATATGTTCCCTGTGCACACGCACACATGCAAACATACAACGGGCTGTCCATTTCTTTTATAGTCTTCAGGAACTGTTTCAAATGCCTTTCCTTATTATAAGGATGATAGACAATATTCTTCATTTATAAGGTGAGTGGGGTGTCTCTTGTACCTGTAAAAGGATTACCACTTGCATCCTTAGGATGCAATAACTGCTCACCTTTGGTCTGCAGTTCTTTCACCCTAAGAATGCGTGTGGAGAAACAGCAGAACAGGGCAGGTGTAAGAGACATTCCAGTCTCTATGATAAAAGTAGAAAGTGAATGGAACCCAGTGCAGTCTAGTCTAGATACCAGAGTAACTACAGGAATTAATTCTTTGTGTCTACTAGGCAGGCATGATGACCTACCACAGACTGATCTCATGAGAAGAAAGAGGAGGGAAGGTCATCAAAAAAGCCGTAGCAATCAATGTGGAACATTATAAACACGAGTCATGATATATGGAAATATATAGTCTGGGATATCCCATAACCTAGTCACATTTTATTATTTTTAATCCATTTAGAAAGTCTACACACTGAGATAGCCACATTTAGGTCACATGCCTTGTTTTAGGAAGGTCCCGGAAGGTGTGAGGCAATTACAGCAACAGGTATCAAGTCACTAAAATATGCAAAAACAAAGTATCTGAAGACTAGATGTGATATCACAGTTAGTAAAAGAGAGAACAATAAACAGGATATGCCATAGTCTGACTCAGAATGTGCCAGTTAAAGTCATGCGTGATGGGGCAACATCATAACTCATGAGTGGCAGAGCCACGAAAGTTCTCTCCCCCGCACAAGTGATGATAGGTGTTGGATTCTACGTCCGGCCACTGAGTATACAATTTATACAATTTCTTTTGAGCTGTAATGTTTTTAATCAGTTCTTTTTCTGAAGCTTAAACTGTTTTTGTTTGATGTTTATCCTGTTTTAAATGCAGCAGAGGCCACATTGTGACATCAGTAGGAATTGCGCAAGCTGCTCTCCCACTGGTTAAGGGTTCCTATGTGACCAACCCAAAGTGGAGATAAATGCTGATGATCATCATCCCAACATTGAGATATAGGGGACATGCAACAGCCTGACTCAGGATATTGCATTTATCTTCAAGAGAGAGAGAGGGCTGGATCATAACTCGAGTGGCAGAGCCACAAACAAGTTGTCAAGGGCATACCCTCCCACCAATGAAGATAAATGGCATATCCTGAGTTTGGCCATTGTATATCTGGTTTATACAATGATTCACCTTCAGAATGCCTCAGTGGTTAACCTCAATCCTTTATCTGCAAGGGTTGACTCTCACCAATATGAGTGTGGTAGCCATGAACTGGTTATGAAGGCCTATCTAGTCATGTGAGGAGATAACTGTTATTCCAGTGTAACTCACCATGTATGATACATATACCACATTATTTTTAATGTTTATTAGTGTTTTACCGTTTTAGCTAAAAAAAAAATGCCTTTCTTTCCATTGCAAACCATCTGTCCCATGGTGCAGAATATGGAATTGTGCCGGCAAAATTTGTATGGAATGCCAATTCTGATTCCAAAAAGCATTTCTATGTAAGCCACAGAATATGCAAATCATGTGACCCACTGAATAATTTTCCACCCACAGACTGCCAAAAATGAATCCATGGCTTATGTACACCACTCATTACTCATCTGCAAAAAAAATCCTGCTTTAGAAATTTTCAAAATCCTGCTGTCGACAGAAGTTCACAGACTTAGACAGAAATTTCAAAATTCTGCAGAATTCTGTTCCATCAGAATCTGAAAATTCTGCCCAGCACTACAGCCAACTCATTTTAAAGATAACTATGAAAAACATAGTATTTAGATTCAGTTCAACTTACATTTTAAAAATCACTGCAAAAAAACAAAAAAAGTATTGTGCTAAAGCATCGGTTTAAGTTTGAAGCTTAATGCCATAAAAGTAAGGAAATGAGCTGTTAGGGTACAAAGTTCCCTGAGCCACGATGAATCTGTGGCATGTTGTTTCTCAAGGTTCGAATGATTATGCAGCACAGCGTTGACCACAATAACATCGACACTGCCTTTCCATAGTACTAATCCACTGAATACTTCATGTATTTATGAATCTATGCGAAGTCACCTCATCATTTGATGTACTGACTATTAGATATATCCTCACTTGTTTACTGATAATTACCTGTTGATATTTAGTGTTATCTTAATTTTAAATAAAAATTATGATTAAAAAAAGACACTTTCTTTCCAGGCACACAGAAATGATCGCACATCGATGCTTGGTTCAAGGGTGCCAAGGTGACGGCAGCAACAAGCCCGTATTGCACGATTATTCAGACCCTGAGAAGCAGCATTTTTTTATTTATTCAGAATTTTGCATGCCAGGGTCACCTCATGTAGGCGCAGTGCTTAGTTTCAAAGAGGCTCCTGGGGACATTACAGCAGCAGAGTTATTACAGACGTTATTTACAAAAAGCTGCATCGATACTAGGGTGGCATGAAACAAATACTGTCCGGGAATGGTACACACAAATGCTGCACTTTCTACAAGTACAAAGATCACGCATAAATATCTCTATTTGTGTTAGACCACATACAAATTCTGATTCCACATCCGAGTAGGTTTACGAATTCAGATTTTCAGTCTTAAATGCCAAAATTCCAAATACCAAAAAAAACTCAGAATCAGATTCTGTTTAGCAGATTCTGAGTAAACCTACCGAGTACTTGCCCTAAATTCTTACCTAAGGTGGTTTCTGATTTCATGTTAAATGATTTTATTGATTTTCCCATGTTCTTCCCTTTCCCTTAGAATGTAGGTGAATGGCTGTTGCACTCCTTGGGGAACCTCAAAATCCTTCAGTACTATCTGGACTACGCCAAGGATTGCACCCAGTTCTCCTAGCTGTCTTTTTCCTTTGGCCTGTTTCCAAACAGTGCATCTCAAAATGGATCTCCTCTTGCATCCTGCTGCAGGTAGACAGGGCAGGATATGCCTGGTACTGTTACAGGGCATTCCACCAGGGGCATATTTTAGGTCTGTCTCGGCTGCTAACATTTGGAGGTCTGCTACCTGCCACAGGAAGGATACATATTTTTACTAAGCATTACAGTCTGGATCAGGTTTCCTGAGGGAGGGCCGAGTTTGGTCTGGCTGTCTTGCAATGCCTGGTCTACTAAGAGGCCAGTCTGTTGTTCGTACCGGCCACTCAGTTGGGGTTGGTACTACTTGATAAACATCCAATTTATTATGGCTCTGTGAAAATGCCCTCAAAGAAGATCTGCACTCAGCAGACTCAAGAGACTGTGACGCCTTCTTTCATATGTTCTTAGACAAGATAGGTTTGTTACTTACCAGCACCATTAGATGTTTGAGAGAATCTCCATACTGTCTTACCTTTTCCCACCCACCAGCCTTCTGGTGTGGCAGACCTTTTGTTTTCAGCTACCTGGCAAGGCACTGAGCATTCAGGAACATGCAACCCCGTTAATGTTCCTAACAACTGCCTGTCGGAGATCAATGACTGGATGTCCTCCAACTGGTTGTGACTGAACCCAGCTAAGACAGAGGTACTAGTGATTGAGCCAGGTTGTGGGTGTGATGGAGTGCCTCGGGAGCGGCCTTGGGATTGGTTCTAGGGACTGCTCCATTGATTGCTTCCCTGAGGGTGAGGAAAGCTTGGCATCATCCTGGATGACAGATTGACTCTGGATGCCCAGGTGTCACCTGTCATCCAAAGTGGTTTCTACCACTTAAGGAATGTTGCCAGGATTAATCCTTGCTGTGCCACGGACTGATATATCAGTCAAGAATACTTATACTTTCTAATTCTGACTGCAGTCAAAGGGTTAAACCCCTAGTTCCACCTGAATATTTTCTGCCATCACTGGTTCATGCCTTTGTTGCATCTAGGCTCAACTACTGCAACACTCTGTACTTCAGGGTCAGTGGAGGGACCCTTCGCCTGCTGCAGCTGGTGCAGAACGTAGCGGTCAGGTTACTAACAGGCCTGCCAAGGTCTAGTCATGTGACCCCAGTCCTGCGAGCTCTGCACTGGCTGCCTGTCAGGTGGAGGATCATCTTCAAAGTGGGCTTGCTCACTTATAAAGCCCTATACGGACTGGGCTCTGGCTACCTGGCTGATCTCCTCACACCGGTCTCCTCAGTCCACTACCTCCGCTCCTCCACCAAGGGCCTCCTGGCAGTTCCAAGGGCCAGGTTAAAAACTTCTGGTGACCGAGCCTACAAAGTCACTGGTCCAGCCCTCTGGAACACGTTTCCCATCTTGGTCAGGGAGGCCCCAACAGTGGAGGATTTTAAAAGGGGTCTAAAGACTCACCTCTTTTGCTTGGCCTTTCCAGATTAATCAGAGCCATCACCCTGAATTATGTTTAAGACTGTGCTTTCTGATTTAACATGAGTTTGATGTAAACATTGTGTGTATTTTTATCCTACTTACATTTCCCTCCCTGCTTGCTTTTATGTGAGGCGCCCAGAGCCCCTGGGATGGGGCGCCATAGAACTAAATATGCCTTACCTCAGTGCTGCCACTAGCCATGTGGCGGTTTGTGCCTGACTGCTTTGCTCCCCCTTCCTCTCAGTGCATCACTGGTGGGGGCAGCCCCAATCCCACTGCTGACAGATGTTTAGAACTCTGTTCACCGATACCAGGTAACCGAAGTGCTTGGGGTCTGCCCATGTTATATAGGAGATGATGTGTGCAGATGGTGTGTATCCAGGTATGTTTACATGGGCAGCACTGTTATGCAAAAGCTTTCCACAAGGTCCTGATGTCAATGGCTTACAGTCCAATGGATTATGGTTTAATGGAGACCCTCTCGATGACTACTGATACTGGTATAATGAACATGTCAAGTGAGTTGTGAATGGTCACAGTGTGAGTTTTTGACACCAACAGGATTTGCGTAGCACTCCGAATTTTTAGCTTTGCTGGGGTTGCTGGTGGGTAAAACAAAATATCGAGAAAGTCTTTTTTTTTTTTTAAGAAAGTATGGTTTTGAAACCGAAGTAGAAATGTTTAACAAATTTGTGTACTGAAGATGTCACAATTGATTAGTTCAGGTATTTCAAACTGATGATGTCATAATTTATTTATAGTAGGGTGGTGTAAATCTATAATTGGGCATACTTAGAGGAGCACACAGGTAAGGGGTCGCTCAATGGAAATGTCAGAGAGTTCAGTAATGTAAGAAACCTGACCAAGGAACCCCACACTTGCCAAATACCCCATGAATCAGATAAGGCTCAGACCAGGAAAGTAAGTTAAAAAAGCTTTATTATTTACAAATTCTGAAGAGTGCCAACAGTGCTGGGCATATTGCCAAAACAGAAGCAAACTCCCCAGAGTGGCCACAGATAACTACTCCCAATGGCATTTTCGTGCCAAATGGCACTATTTCAAGGGTCCTTGACTTTAAAGGAGAACTGCCTTGAATCTATAAGGTGAGGGCTGCTTGTGCAATGGGGGGTGGAGGAGGCAGTGGCTGCATATAACAGTGTCGTCCTTGCGGCCTTTGACTCTATCGCACCCATCTGTGTCTGACCCCTATCTTCTCATTGGAGATTTCTTTGGTTTGATGAGGTACTGCGAGAGCTGAAGATTAGGGGTTGGAGGTTAGAGAGGTTCTGGCACGTTGGAGGACAAGTTGGCCCTGAAGTCCCATTATAAGGACTATCAGGAGGCAATCTCCTTTAGGAAGGCAGCTTTTCTGTCCAGGGAGATTGCTTCAGCAAGGGACAGATCAGTTTACCTGTTCTGCACGGTTGATGAGTTTTTACATCCGGTCTGTCTCCGTGTGGGAGCAGCTGGTTCCAATACAAGATGTGAAGAGTTCACTCCATTCTTTGCCAACAAGGTGTCCTCCATCAGGTCGGAGGTCTCTTCCAGCATCTCTCTTGGGGATTGTGGGGCTCATTCTGTGACATGCCAGAGCACTTCTCTGGTCTTGGTGAAATTTGACCCAGTTGGGGTGGAGGAGGTGGTGGAAGTTGTCTCGAGGCTGCAGCCAACACACTGTGATCTCGACCCAGGTCCAACCTGACTTTTGGTCAGATATTTGGACCTGACTGGACCCTGTGGTTGCTGAGATCATCCGGAGTTCCTTGAGGAATGGGGTCTTCCCATCGGTTTTAAAAGAGGCCTTGGTTAGACCCCTGTTAAAGAAGTCCTCGTTGGACCAGGACTGCCTTGGCAACTACAGACCGGTCTCTAACCTCCCATTTTTAAGGAAGGTTATAGAAAAGGTGGTGGCCATCCAGTTTGAGGGGCACCTTGCCTCCTCCTCCACATATGAGGTCTTTCAGTCTGGATTTAGGGCTGGGCACAGCACGGAGACTGCCTTGGTGAAGGTGCTGAATGACCTCCTGATTGTGAGGGACAGGAGTGAATGTACCATCTTGATCCTCCTGGATCTCATGGTGGCATTTGATATGGTGGACCACGAGGTGCTGCTCAACTGACTGTGGTTTTGGTGTGGCCTATCTGGTACAGTCATCCAATGGTTCAGGTCATACCTGACAGGCAGGGTGCAGAGGGTGGTGATGGGACTTGCCTCATCAAACCCGAAGCCCCTGACCTGTGGAGTTCCGCAGAGGTCAGTCATCGCCCTTGTTGTTCCCTGTGTACATGCTGCTGCTGGGGGACATCATCAGGCAGTATAGGCTGGGTTTTCATTGCTAAGCCAGATTCTGTGCTTAACAGCTGCCTGGCTGAAATCCAGGCTTAGATGTCTCATAACTGGTTAAAGCTCAACCCAGACAAAACTGAGGTGCTGGTGGTGGATCCGGATCATCATGGTGGGGAGGGGACATGGTGGGATTCCCCCCAGTCTTGTTCTGCAGGGGTACCTTTGGCCCCATCCAAGCAGGTCAAGGATCTGGACATGATCCTCAATGACGGCCTAACATTTGATGTTCAAGTGTTGGCCATCATTAAGAGTGGATTTTATCATCTGAAGAATATTGCCCGGATCTAACACTGCCTACCACCTGAAGAACTGACCTCACTAGTACATGCTTTTGTCGTGTCTAGACTGGACTACTGCAATGCCCTCTACTTGGGGCTTTCTGGAGGTAACCTCCAATGACTGCAGCAAGTGCAGAATGTGGTGGCTCGACTACTGTTGGGTGTACGAAGGTCTGATCATATTATGCCCATCCTCCATGAACTGCACTGGCTCCAGTCAGATGGAGGATTATCTTCAAGTTCAGATTACTGACCTATAAGACCCTACATGGTCGGGTACCAGTCTACCTGCAAGATCTCCTCGTGCCCTACCACCCATCCCGGACTCTCCGTTCTGCCGAGGGTCGCCTCCTCAGTGTTCCTAGGGTGAGGTTGCGGAACTCTGGTAATCAAGCCTTTTCAGTGGCCGCACCCACCCTTTGGAACTTTCTTCCTCAACAACTCTGGGAGGACACACTCGGTGGAATCCTTTAAAAATGGATTAAAACCTTGTTATTTCACCAGGCATTCAGTAGTTTTTAATTATCATGTTATATGATAATAGGTTTTGAGTATTTTGCTACTTGTTCTGTACTGATCCACGTATTGTTAATGTTTTACTGTGCTTTTAAAATGTATTGTAAAGCGCTCAGAGTCCCCGGAGAGGGGCGCTATATAAATAAAATATCTATCTGTAAGCCTGTGTGTTCTGAAGAAGCTCTGTTCCTAATACTGGTTCACATTCTGTTCTTATTCCATCTTTACTGGGCTTTTGGTAAATGCAGTCGGGGCTTCTGCTTTACACTCTGATGGGCAGTACCATTTTATAACTGCATGATGTACTTTCATAATTTTCATAATACATCCATGTTCTGTTTTAGAACTCTGTGGTCCAAACGGAACATAAACTGCATCATGCAGTTCTAAAATGGCACTTACCATCAGTGTATGAATCAGAAACACCCACTGAGTTTACTAAAAGGCCAGGAAAGACTGAACAATAATGAAATGGAATACAATATATATAACAAAACACTTCTGGGAAAAATGACTTACAGGTTCAGCAGAGTTCTCAGGTCATAAACCTTTGAGTCGATTCCATTAGCAGGGTGTTTTTAATTTGATGATGTGTCAGTATTTTAACTGTTGTCAGTCATGGTGTTGCAAGTCTGCAGTTTCTCTATGGAGAAAATGCTTAACGCATTATATTTAATGCATTACTATTGGCATTGGGAGGACTCATATCATAAGTTCCCACAAAAATGTGAATTTCTGGACATTTCGTTCGTTATGACTGAAGACATTTGCATGCAAGGGGGCGGTCTGCCCCCTAGACTTCATCTGTCTCCATTGTTATCCTGCTTTGAAGCCACAGTCCCTTGTTTGTGACATCAGGATCATGTCCATGGCAACAGGCTGTGATTTCATCACAAGCAAAGGATTATGACTTCACAGCATCTATAAGCTACAGGAGCAGAGGGTGTCTGAAGACAAACAATCCTGTTTTAATAAAAACTACCTTCAGTTAAAAATTATGGAAGGTTCTGAAATTCACATTTGGCAAATGTTGTGTGACTAACTTCTACTGCTGCCAGTTGCTAATTGTTTGCTGGACACTGGTAAATCTCTTTAAGCTAAAGGCAAACAAATCTCTATATTGATTCAAAAATGCGTACTATACACAGGGACAGGGCTATTTAAAGCTCTGGTCAGCTGTTCACCAGTCTGGTTGCACCCTCGAGGCCAAGAATGGATTGCACAAACCATACTTAGTCTTGGGACGGCAACGGTATCAGCGAACAGCTGAGCAGAAATTTAAATAGCTTCTTCACAGTACATGTAATTGAATCGTCCGTGGTTCACATCAGCCACAGGGTATACTGGATGGGTCTTGAGTGGCACTGATTGTAAAATCTTGGGATTGGAGGATGACTGAATTCATCATCTCAAAAACAGTTTTAAGACCAGTCAAGAAGGGCAATTTTTTACTTTATTTTATTTATTTTCAATAAATCTTTAATCAGAACGGGGAACATGTAGGTGTGTGGCTTCACACGAGATTACCATTTGATGCTTCTTGAAATTCCACGAGAAGCAGGATTCCAAAATTCAAACAGCAGAATTTTTTTTTTTTTTTAAACCGTGGCTTAGTAATCCACAGTTTACAAAAGCCATGGATCAATATCTTGGGGATTACATAAACCACAGATTCATTTTCTACAAACCGCAGAAGGGGTTACCTAATCTGCAGAATATTACTCCACGTTTTCCTTAGAAATGCTTTTCAGAAATCTGTGAAATTAAGAAAGAAATTCTGAAAAGCATTTCAGAAGTGGAATTGCCATTCTGCACAAATTCCAACAGCAAGATTTCACATTTTGCACAGCTCCATAAATAAGCTGTGAAATAAATAGAGAATAATGCACAGGCGACTGTGTGTTATGAAGTTTTTTTTTTTTTGTTTTTTTTTAACACACCCGAGGTGGGCGATGTCCCATACACCTTGACAGTGATGCTCGAGAGGTTTATATGGTCTTATAAAATGGGTAGAGAGTTTTATGCATCCTGACTGGTCAGGAACGTGTCCTTATAGGACAGCAACCCTGCAACTGGCAGTTTTACAGCCAAGCAGGACACAGCACTGCTCCCATATCAATGCCTCCCATAAGCATCTCCTACTATGCTCATTTTGCACTAGCCAGGAACCGCAGCATGCCCCACCCCCACATGGATGGCTGCTTGTGCTCCCCCCCTCCGGCACTATCCATAGCACCAGCATCATACAGTCTCAGTTGGTCCGCACTTCCCCTTCCTTGTTATTGTTTCAAAACCATCTAGCCATTTTTTTTTTAAACTACATGACAAGCTCTGCTCTGGTCCATGATGGCTCCCTACCCCAGCAGGTCAGCCAGCCTGCCGCTCAATCTGCGCCAACCCCCAAACACAACAGACCTCCACCAAAAATGTCCTCTGCCTTTATTACAAAACAACTATTCGTTTTCTCGCTCTTTTTATTTTTTTAACTTAGCTTCCCATTTGTACATGGCTACAAGTGCTTGCACTGATGAACTTGGAAGCCACTTCCCCAAAAGACTCCGGAACCACCCGAGGCACTAAAAGACACTTCTGGCTTTGTTCTGTGCCTCAACTGGCAGCAAAGAAAGTTTTTTTCTTTAAAATCCAATCTCAATTGCTGAAACCAGGAGAGCCACTGAAACTAGAAGAAGTGCTGTCACTATCACAGATGTTCGCTGAAAACTGTACTGAAACTCACATGCTGAAATTTTCCCTGACAGATTTAAACACTGCATATGCTAACTCAGATCTGGCGCTTTCACAACAAAGGCACAGATAAACATACAATTACACAAATATAGGTGGGGAGATTACAATGCAAAGGGCACAGCAATATAGTTGGTAAGGCTGGGAGTAAGGCAACAAGCTCCCTCTATTGGCTGCTAATCTCTTGACAAAATACACAGCAACTAGTTAACAATGAACAAACAAGAATTATTTTTTTCCAAACTGCAAAAAACACATTTAAAGTTGTTGTTTTTTTTTTTTTAAATATTTGCTCATTTTATTTGTTTTTTTTAAGCTATTTCCACTAGGACCCATTTTATAAGAGCAATGAGACACTCCTGGGATGTGGGTTGTCCTCTGATAAGAGCACGTCTCATTGCTTTCATCACACACAGAGGGTGTGGGTTAAAAAAAAAAAAACAAACAAAAAAAAACTTCCCAAGCACACAGTTGCTTATGTTTTCTTTTTTATAACTGGTGCAGGGACATGAGCACAAAAACCAAGTTTCCCAACAGGGAAAGTAAAGCGTGAGCACTGCAAATGCCGTAACACCTGCGTATGATGTCATACCTAGTTATTATGCCATTTGATGGGGTCATCAGTTATTATATAAAAATAAAATAATGTCTATATTCAGTTAACGGGAATATGAAATCCCGGTTTTTGGTTCGGTCCTTTCAGGTCCAGGAGCATTAGTGCACCCGCAAACCTCGCAACTGCTACAAAAATTTAAAATAATAAGAAAAATAGGTCGATGGCATCTAGTACATTAAGAGTTAAAAGCAAACCTTTTGACAGACCAGTTGACTAAAGCATGCCACATGCAGGGTTACTATAGTAATGTTCAATTCGTTTCCCAGCACAGATCTGACACAGACTGACCTCTGATCCCATAAAATCCCTCCTGAGAAGCAACTTGGATTCTTTGGGACCATGAAAGGACGAGCTGTGGATGAAAACACACACTGCCGCACTTCATCACAGTGGGCTGGTTATGTTCAGCACTAAGGACTCCCCACTCCAGATTACACTGTGGCATTTTGAGCGCTAGTGATAGTAGACAAAGGAATACATGTCTGGATAAAATGTGTGTTACTTTCCATCAGAGTAAAAATTCCCACCCCATTCCACCTTAAATAGTGCACACAAAGGTATTGCTGGAGACATCTGCAGCGTATTTTACACGTTAGTTTTGACTGTTAGACATTAAAGCAGCAGTGCAATGGTGGGTGGGGGGGGCACTCCACTCCAGGCTATTTTTGCACCCTTTCCCTTTTTGATAGTGTTTCATGTCACATTTAGAAATTAAGGATTGGCAAGACCTTTATCAAGTCTGTTTATTGTGCATGCTCTTGTGCTGTATCTTTGTCAGAAAAGTTGTAATACACATGATTAACTACAAAAAAAAAGATGAGCAAAACTTCTGCAACTATAATTATAACTGCTTATAATTACTTGAAACACAAAAAGGCATGATGGAGATGGCAGCGGTAGTACATTTCACCACCATTTGGGACACCCAGGTTTGCAGCTTGAACCCAACTCCCTCGAATGGATGGATGGGTAGTGTCACAAAGGTGCAGCAAATGTAGCAGCTTCAGACTGGGGGGGGGGACCTTGGAGTTGTAGCTGACCACGTGATGACAGCCACCATGAGGTGAATTACTAGTGTGAGCAAGCTCAACAAAGTGTGGTAGGTGGGGCATAAGGAGAACACACTGCACCACAGATCTATTTTCAGGAAGCCTACATTAATTATATGTTACACAGAAACATAGACTTTGATGGCAGATAAGGACCGCTTGGCCCACCTAGTCTGCCCATTTCCCTACCTACAGGATAGGCCGCAGATCCTAGTTAACCAACAGCGTATTTCTTCCTACCCCCCACAAGAATTGCCTTATGTCTGTCCCATGCATTCTTGAATTCTCCCCCAGTTTTAGACCCCATAACCTCCTCAGGAAGGCTGTTCCATGCATCTACTACCCTCTCTGTGAAAAAATGCTTCCTCACATTGCCCCAGAACCGCCCCCCCCTCTATCTTTTAATTGTGTCCCCTTGTTCTTGCACGTCTCTTTTTCTGAAAGATGCTACCCTCTTGGACTTTGTTGATTCCAGTGAGGTACTTACAAGTTTCTATCATGTCCCCCCTCTCCCTTCTTTCCTCAAGGGTATATATATTAAGCTCCTTTAGTCTCTCCTCGTACGGCCTCTCTTGCAGACCCTGAACCATTTTAGTTGCCCTCCTCTGGACTGCCTCTATCCTGTGTATGTCCTTGTGGAGATGGGGTCCTCCAGAACTGGACGCAGTACTCCAGATGGGGTCTCACCAACTGTCTGTACAAAGGGATAACAACTTCCTGTTTTCTGCTGGTGATGCCTCTCCCTATGCATCCCAGTATCCCCCCAGCCCTCCCTACTGCCTTCTCGCATTGCTTGCTAACCTTAAGGTCATCCGATATGACTACCCCCAGGTCCCTTTCCATTTTTGTTGTTGTTACTACCTCCCTCCCCAATTGTGTAATTTTCCCCTGGGTTCTTGTTTCCCAGGTGCATTATTTTGCACTTCTTTGCATTGAATCCTAGCTGCAAATATGTTAATAGGGCCTTAGAGGGGTGTCTCTTATGGTACGAGAGATTTGGGTGAGAGGACTGCAATGTGAAGCTGAAGAGTTCTGTTTACCCAAACTTCATGAGGAGTCTCTTCTACCATAACAGACACCTCTTGGAGGCCCTATTAACTTTTTATAAATCTCTCAAGTTTAGCTTGAGTGATTTATAATAAGTTACTAGTCTTTTTTCTTTTATTATACCATCCCCCAACCCCCGCTGCAGTGGAGCGCTCCCTCCAAACAGTCCCACATGAACTCACACTGTACAGAGGATGAGGTACAATGGCTGTGTGTGCTGACTGGTTGAAATCACATTAGTGATTTTCAATAGCAAGCTCATTGTCTGTCTCCGACTCCCTCGGCCCAAGACTCCTTGAACATCTCAGTTCCCAGCCCTAGCCAAGCTGGCCTCCCACTGTGTAGCGTGCCATGGGGTGAGGAATGAGAACGCAGCTGGATCAGCAGCCTGTGGGTCTGGCATGGAATCCTGATGGCCAGTGGCCAATGGAGGGGCTAAGGCAGACAGGACAGGAGGTGAATGGTGGGTCTGGCACAGAGTCCTGATGGGCAGTGGCCCCACAGAGGGGCTAAGGCAGACAGGACAGGAGGCGAATGGTGGGCACCTGAGAAAAGCAGCAGTTGTCTGAGCTGTGAGCTGAGTTTTTTCAGCAGACACGATAGACCTTGAGGCCTAAATCTGCTGGCATTGTAGTATGTTCATAAAAAATAGAATACCCCAAAACGATTCGGGTTCAAAAAAGGTTTATGTGCTTGAACTGATTTTACAATCTAGTAATTTGCATATTATATGCACATTACAAAAAAAAAAATAATAAAAAACAGATCACTTGCATTACACAGAGGATAATGTATGGTCTTTGGTTAATAACCACGCTGTAAACACTGAGAGAGGTTGCCATGACATCATTCTAAACCTTGAGAGCACAGCTCGAGAGGTTTTCAGATGTCATAGCAACCTCAAGAAGCGTCTTCAGCATGGTTGTTAACCAAAGACTATACATTATATTTTATAGTGTATGGGCTACCAAGATTGTGTAATTGTGGAATGACATACTTTGCAGAATTACTTTACGGAACACTGATTACTGTGAGCATTCCATTTTGTTATACCATTGATAGGACATACTCAATAGAGGATAATGTATGGTCATCAATGGTTAACAGGTTTGTTAACCATCGAGAGGTTGCCAGGGCGACCATGTAAACCTCAAGAGCGAAGCTCGATAGGTTTATGTCGCCATGGCAACCTCGAGATTGGTTAAAAAACCGGTTATTCATCGATGTACCATACATTATATTTTATAGTGTATGGTACCATTTAGATTTTTAAGAAAAGAAAGCAGTTCCTTACTGCAGTTTTGTTTCAGTCACCGCCACTCTGCCCTCACCGCCGCGGCCGTTTCAAGGCTGTCCGATCCAGTTGCGCGCATGCCCAGACTGTTCCCGGTTGTTAACCCATCGATGTGACGTACCATCGATGGGTTAACAAGATCGTGATGGTAAAACGTTGTTATAAAAAGGTAGATTTCTACCTATAACAACGTTCTACCATACATCATAGAAGAGTTAACAACAGAGTGATGTCATAACAAGGTTGTAATCTGCTTGATTTCAGTTAATAATAAGGGCTCCCCATACATTATAAGCTACTTACTGTAAATCGTGTAAAGAGGAGGTTCTTTTTGATTCTAAGTTAGAACTGTCCTGGGAGTTCCTTTTTACGTTTCCTTGTGCACATGTGTAAAGCAAACATATTGTTACTGTAATGTAGGGGCTGTGTAGGTGAGTACTGTATAAGCCAATGGATGTAGAAATACAGAAGGCTTGTCTCTCAAAAAAACAGTTCTGAGAAGGTTGAAAATGAGTGTTCATCTGGCTGATGCATGTAAACTTCTCACAGTTCAAAGGATAAAGTCCTACCAATCGAATTAGTTTTCTGCCCATTGACCAGCTACCAGACACCATCAGGCTATGAGGATAAACATCAAGGTGTGTGTGTGTGTGTTTGTTTTCCCCTTAGACAGGAAGTGCCTATTTGAAAGCACTAACTAGAGTTGGGAACAGCAAGCTGAATGCAAACATAATAGCTTCAAATATGTTAACAGCATGTCAGTAATGAACAGAAAACAGCAATAGTTGAATAACTTTGAAACAGGCACAATTCAGTTTACGGTTTATATATTTTTTCAATCCTTTTTCTTACATTCGCTTGCACAAGAAATGTTTTACATTTGCTTGCGCAAGAAACATTTTGTTACACGAATGGCATTTCGGAGAGGTGTGTCACTGGCAAACCGAGCTCACCAGTGCAGACCAATGATCAGGCACTCTGGTTATGACAATACTACTGCTTGCTGGGTGGAAACTTTGTGTAGTTGAATGGATCAAAGCCGCTCCTAAGAGAGAGCGACTTTGGTTCTTGCATTTGCATGAAGCCAGTCAGCAAGCAGCTGACTTGCTTTATGTCTAGAAAGGGAAACAGGAATGTTGCAGCCCTCCCTGAAAGTACTGATTACTCCACTCTACAAAATCAGTATCTACCTTCCCTGAGCACTGACATAGCTGCTGGACTGAACCCACAAATAACCAGTCCTTTGCTTCCGTGAGCCTCACTGACGTACCACATAACCAGCCCTCCACATTCACCAACCAGACCCCTATTCAGTGAGCTGTACTGACACTCAGCCACATATAACTGGTCCCTACCTTCAGTGTGCGAAACTAACACACTTGGCTCTCTTGTAACTAGTCCTGCCCTCACTTACGTCATTGCCATAAACACATACACGCACACACACAAAATGGCAGTCACCAACTTCAGTCCATCCACATCTCAGTAGTCCTGCCTTCCCCAAACAGCACTCCCTCCATCACTCATAGAGACCCAAAGAAAAACTAGCAATCCCTTGTTTTACTGTCAGACTCAGCCACCCTACAATAAGGCTAGCAACTTTCTTTTGAAGAACTCTGAAGTCCATTAAAATGTTTGAATAAAGTTTTGTCTGTAGCAAGGGCCGTTTCTTTAGTGGTACGTTCCCAGTGCTTTCATCTAAAAATCCCTTAGACTTTCTTCCCTTCTGATCACTGCAGTAAAATGTGTCAGTAGTCTGAAGTGTTTCAACTGAAATTTATGTTGCAATATTCAGCAATTTTATGTCAGACTGGACGGTTTGTGATGGACAAGCAAAGAGCTACTCCTACTCCAAGTTACATACCAAACTGCTTAACAAATGATCCATCACTAAATTAATTTGCATTACCACACCTTTCACTCACTGGTACAGAAGTCTAGTGCTTGGCACACTGCCCCCACCCCCATATATATTATGGTTTGAAAAATTGGATTCTTGCCTCCCTGCTTTACATTTTTGCATGCACGCAGGTCTTGCTTGTTTCTACAGCCAGATATTTCTCACAGCATTCCTCAGCACTGATATGGAGCTGCAGAAGTCTGGTACATATGAATATACAAACATACAAAACTGCCAGCAGATACAAGCCATATGGTCCTTCAAGTCTGATCGAGCGTGTAGCTAGCAATCCCTTATTCTGCAGCTGCACCTCCCCCACCCCCACCTCTCGGACCCCTTGCTTTGTCTCATCCCCTTTAAAGCCAAGCTCACTCCGCAACACTCAGCAGAAAAAGTACTACACCTCTGGCATGTTTTTTTTCTTTGTGGATATATACTCAAGTTTAGAAAATGGATTCCTGCTTGCCTACTTTACCAGTTTGTAGTGTACGTCTTGCTGTCACAGCCTGACATTTCATACAGCATGTCTTAGTCAACAATGCTGACCTCCACTTTCAAGTGACACTGCTTCATGCAAACTGTATCATTCCTGAAGGATATGCAAAGAACCCCCGTACGCACAGGTCAATTACCACTATATTGCACAAGGAAATGCTGCTGTGAACACATCTGTTTTACTGGCAGATGCTGGTAATGAGCTTGAGAGATCTGCCGATTGCCATGCCTATCCCCTCGACACACCTACCAACACACACAAAAAAAACACACCCATCACATTTTCATTATCATACTGGTTGTTTTTATAGCATGCACAGGACTCCCCCCTAAAGATTACATTTAGTTAGCCATTTAATCCTGCTCTCCATTTGTTGCCTGTAATTTTCCACAGCATTCCTTGCCCAGCTCTAATGTCACTGCACGCACACTGCTAGTGGCTTCAGCTATTTTATAAACTGTGCCGTTTGTGATGGATAGGCAAAGAATTACTCCTCCTTAGAGTTGCATACCAAACTCACACACTGCTAGCAGCTTCAGCTATTTTACGTCTAACTGTGCCCTTTCTGATGGACAGGCAAATTACCCCTGCTCAGAGTTGCATACCAAACTGCATAACAAATGATCCATCAGTGAACCTGTAAGCATTACCCACTTTCCTGCTCCGTCCCCCTTAACTCACACATTGCTAGCAGCTTCAGCTGTTTTATGTCACACTGTGCCCTTTTCTGATGGACAGGCAAAGAACTACTCCTACTCCGATTTACATATCAAACTGCATAACAGATGATCGCTCCATCAGGGAACTCTCTGCATTTGACCGGCACTATCTTACATACTTTGGTTGTCCAAATGAATGCTTCACTTAATGTTTACTCATTTGCAGATGTGTTTTTTGTTTTTTTTAATCATCTGCTGTATGCTTTTATAGTAATAAAGTACAGGCAATGCAATGACAGGTTTCACATGTTCAGACTTTTTGTAAAAGAAAGATAATCCACAGGTAGTCACTGACATGACGGGGTTGTGGCAAAGCTACACAGAAATGCTGCACTGCAGAATTTATGAATGAGAGATCCAGTGAGTGATGCCCAGAAAACCCAGTTGCCACATATGAAATTGCCTGCAGAAAAAGGCCCACAGGTCTATCAAGTCTGCCCGATTGTGCAGCTCTTAGTTTCATATTACTACAGCAGTCCCAGCCCCATCCAAACTCCTCCCTTCCTCCCCTTTGCTGGTCTTTCCCCCCTTTGTGTTCTTGCTTGTACTAATCCTGCCCTTGACTCTATCCCAACCCCGCTTAAAGCTATCCACTGTCCTCAGTTCGATTAACTCCTCCGGCAGTGCGTTCCATCTCGCCACCACTCTCTGTAAAGTAGTGCCTCTTCATCTCCCTCCTGAACCTTCCTCCTTCCAACTTCAGACTGCGCCCTCTAGTGACCCTTCCCCCCCTAAGCGGAACAATCCTCCCTCTCTGACTTTGTTTATGCCTTTCAAGTACTTAAAGGTCTCTATCATGTCCCCTCTTTCCCTTTTCTCTTCCAGTGAACACATGTTGAGCTCCCTCAATCTTTCCTCATATGGCAACTCCCCCAGTCCCATGATCATTTTCGTAGCCCTGCACTACACTCCCTCTAGTACTCTCACATCCTTTTTGAGGTATGGGCACCAGTACTGCACACAGTATGCCAAGTGCGGCCTCACCAGTGATCTATACAACGGCAGGATGACCTCCTCCTTTCTAGAGGTGATCCCTCTGGCAATGCACCCCAGTATCCTATTTGCCCTTGCTGCTGCCTTCTACACTGTCCTGATACCTTCATGCCCCCTGTGACTATTACCCAGCAGCTCCTTTCCTTCTTTGAAGTTGTTACCTGCACTCTCCCAGCCAGTAGCTGGGCCTGGGATATCTTGCTCCGAGGTGCATGACCTTGCACTTCTTAGCATTAAATCCCAACTACCACTCCCTAGACCAGTGTTTGAGTTTAACTAGATCCTCCCTGAGTGCCTGCCTTCCTTACTCATTGTCCACTTTTACACAAATCTTAGTGTCATCTGTGAACAGGATGATCTTACTCTTGACCCTCTCTGCAATGTCTCCAATGAAGACGTTGGACAAGACAGGGCCCAGCTCTGAACCCTGTGGTACCTCACTTGTTACTGGCCTTGGCTTGGATGTCTCCCCCCTTACAACTATCCTCTGTTGTCTTCCCCGCAACCAGCCCTCAACCCACCCCACCAGTTTCTCCCCCACCCCCAAGTCCCTCAGCTTGCTCATTAACCTCCCATGGGGCATCTAGCTGAAAGCCTTGCTGAAGTCCAGGAACAGGACATCCACAGTGTGGCCTTCATCAACTGTCCTAGTGACCCAGTCGAAGAAGTCGATCAGGTTAGTTTGGCACAATCTTCCTGAGACGGACCCATGCTGTCTCTCATCCTGTAGACCATTACTATCCAGAAAGGTTATCAACCTCTCCTTTAGAATGGTCTCCATCAACTTCCCCACTATGGAAGTCAAGCTTACCGGTCTGTAGTTGCCCAGTTGGTCCTCGGGTCCACTCTTGTGAAGGGGCACCATGTGAGCCATCCTCCAGTCCCTGGGTACCTTCCCCATCGCCAAGGAGGTGTTGAAGAGGTCCATCAGAGGTCCTTCCAACACCTCCGCCAGTTCCTTCAGGACCCTTGAATGTACACCGTCTGGTCCTGGTGCCTTGTCCACCCGCAAGGCTTTAAAGCCCTTCAGAACTCTATCCTCTTGGATAACCCCATCTGTTATCTCTGCCCCCACTTCACCCTTGCCCCCATTCCCCTGCGGTATTGGGCCATCCCTTTCTTTTGTGACCATCGAGTAGGAGTACTCATTGAGTGCCTTTGCCTGTTCTTCCTCTTGTTCCGCACATCCATCTCTCGAGTCTAACAATGTCATCTCTAAAACTCCTTCTCCCTTACTTATTTAAAGAACCCCTTTCCCCCTCTCTGATCCCGAGCCCACTTCAGCTCCTTTGCAGCCCTGACTGACCTGGTCACCTCCCTAGATGCCCTTGTGAACACCTCTCTATCCTCCTCATGCCCGATTTTTTGAACTTAATGAAGGCCAATCTTTTTTCCCCTCACCATCCACTCCACTTCCTTGCTGAGCCAGCTAGGTTTTTTGGACCTGGAATATTTACTCTGAGATTTGGCACACGTGTTCGTGGCCTCATTCAGACCCTTCCTAATGACTGCCCACTTCTGTTCAGCATCCATCACTGGGTAAATTTTAGCTAAGTACCCCTCTAGGATGTTGCCCATTCTGGCAAAATCTGCCTTCCTGAGGTCCAGCACTCTTGTCCTAGTCTTAGCCAACTCCTTCCCTGTGTTGAGAAGGAACCACACTAAGCGGTGGTCGCTTCCTGCTAGAGGGTCCTGTACTACCACATCCTGGACTTGATCACCATTTGTTAGCACCACATCCAGTATGTTCCCCTCACTAGTAGGTTCCGTCACCCTTTGCACTAGGTAGCTGTCTTGGATAGCCTCCAGCAATACCTGTTCCCTGGTGTGTGCTGCAGTTACTGTCTGCCAGTCAACCCCAGGTAGGTTGAAGTCTCCTGCTACAACTGAATTTCCCTTGCCACGGACCTTCCCAATTTGCTCCCCCAGCTCCCTATCCATCTCCTCGCTCTGGGAGGGTGGCCTGTACACCACCCCCATCCTGAGCTTCTTATCTTTAGGGCTTTGGAGCAATACCCATGTAGCTTCTGGCCTCCCCTCATCCCCCTCCTCCCGGGTACACAGTATTTATTTATTTACGAGATTCACCATGAAGGCATACTGAGCAGCAAAGCTCGATTCCAGATGTGACCTGGGGCCAAGGCCCGGTACATAACAAAAAACATTTGGGCAAAAACAGGCCCGGTACATAGCAAAACATTTGTGCAATACAAAACAGTACAATATAGTAATTAGTTACAGGCATCCCCTTCCCGACATAAACACTAAGGCATGTTTACATTTTTATCTGCTTGTCAGTCACCACTGTTTGTTTTTTGTCACCCCTTACAATTATCTTGTACCTCTCACCTGCTGCCAGGACAATCTGTGCACATTTGGTGCCAGACATCTGTAGAAACTCTGCTCATGCTGCACCCTTTCTCATGCAAAAAAAGTAGGGGGTAGAAATGATTTGGAATTGCCTCCAATCTGAGATTAATTGCTCCTGCATCCACGATGTTACAACAGCCCACGACATCGTGCTCTATCAGGAAGAAGATAACATGTGTTCTTATTTACTTTTTTTTTTTTAAATCAGTTCAAGTCAGAGTTGTTCAAAGACAGTATGTAAACGGACAGGCTCTGTTATTTTTTTTCATCCCATAGACATATTCCCCCCTTCTCCTCCCAATTAGGCACAAGGTTGGCTCCTCCACAAGCCCACTGTGACTATCTCCTAGGCTGCACTGTTCATAAGGCCATTAGGGAAACAGATGCATCCTCTCTCACCCCCCTGCTCAGGCCTAAGACATACCACTATGACCTCTGAAACTCCTCTAGCCTCTTATTAAAGAGTGCCCATAGGTCACTACATGCACTGGCCAAAATGCTGTCTCTTCAGCCCCCCCAAAAAACATGTGGAACTGCCTCTCTGCTCCACTATGGACCCTAGACTCACATTCCATATTCAAGGCCCACTATAAGTTACATCAAATGGCAACGGTAAACTGTTCCTGTTCCCTTGGATGAATGACCTGCCCATGGGTGCCCGTACTGTCCTTATGTCTTGCCATTATTACCGTACCTATACATTGCTTTGTGTCAAGCTGTACCAATGCGTACTTTACTTATCTGTACTGTAATCACCTTATGCTCATCCTTGTACAAAACTGAATAGGAATACTTGAAAGTGTTCCAATGCTCTGTACTGTACTTGAAACTCCTATTGTACCTGTTCCCATTGTATTTATGCCATCTTCATGACCCGGGTCACGCCTGAAAGCGGTCTCTTGGCTCAGTGCATTTACCTGGTAAACAAATACATAATAAATATGCAATTCATTAATATCTGCATTTGTGAACGGATGCTGTATTACCATAAACATACTAATAATTTATTATGTTTTCACATGCAAAACACTATCAATTCCTACATTTTATACTACAGATTATGAAATGCACTGTCAAGATCTGAACCCAGTTCTTCTGTTCAGAGACAGAACTCTGCAACACTGCTGGCAGTATAGCCTAGAGGTTACAGGAACGAGGTGTGAACGAGCGTGATACATCCAGCAGACCAGACCAGAGTTTGAGTTTCACAACTTCATTTGCATACTGTGTGACTCTGAGCAAGTCACTTAACCGCCAAGTGCTCCCAGGTCACCCCTGAAAACAGGCACTTGTGCCTAGTGGGCCTTACCTGGTTACCAAAGAATAAAATAAAAAACACATAAATAAAAAAATACCAGTTTATGTCATTTGATACATACATGCTCTTAATACCAACATTCAGCAACCCTAATCCCACATTCTCCATCCTATGTATCTCACAATTTTAGACGCCCTAATAAGTGTTGGGATGACAAGGGAGACACAAGGTGACAAGAACACGATGATCGATTCTCTTGTCATAATGAGTTTCCCTTGTCAGTTGGACAATTTTGTTCCCATCCAAATCTGTGAGGTTAACTGAGTGTGTTGGAGAAGTAGGGCTAATGTAGAAAAAAACAGAATAGTTTGTTAGAAAAAAATAGAATAGTTTGTTAAAAAAATATATATTTGGAAAAAAAATTGTATTATCTGACATCACGTAATCTATCTGCATACTACTGTTGCAGATGTGTGTGTCAAAACTGAAGATCCAGGTAAAATACAGACAGAGCATGACTTCATCATCAGCAGTATACAATGCATGAATTACAAGAGATTCATGTGCAACTCTAGTTTATGTGACATTGAAATGTATATTCAGATATTAATCTAGTCTGTTACTTAAATATTTCATACAGTATTTTCTATATTATGTGATTGTTGTTTTTATGTTTGCTTGAACACAAGCACAAAGTGAACATTTTGTTACTGTAGTGTTGGAGGCTGTGTAGGCGTGTACTGTATAAGCCAGTGGATGTAGAAATGCAGAGGCTTGCCTCTCAAAAGCCACTGCTGAAAACACAGATGATGACAGTGTTTAGCTGGCTGAAGGGTGTAAACTTCTAGTAGTTCACTGCCACTGCAAGCAAATGTTTGACATTGACAAATGCTTGTTTTAATATGGACCCTGTCCTCCTGTCCCTCTCCATTAGCCCCCCTTCTGCTGTTGACCCCCAGTCCCTTCATCCCACCTCCAAGGCTTACCCCATCTACTTCTTACCTCGTTGTGCGAGTAGACACCATTGATGGTGGTGGTGCAGTGCCTTCAGGACCGCAGATCATCTTGCAGACAGGGATTCTTTTCTGTTCGGTACTCCCCTTGAGTCAGAGCTGGCGGCATGCAATGGTGCACATGTAGACTGTGAAGACAGTTGCACATTTCAACAGCTGCCTCCGACATTCAATTCTGGTAACCACTGCTGTGCCACCTACCCTCCATTAGGTGGCAGCCAAGCAGCAGTACACATTGTTCCCCCACAGCAAAAGAGAAGATCCGCTGATGGACGCTAAATCCTCCGTCCCCCTGCCAGCCCCTCGAGCAACCTTGGTCTGCTCTCGAACCCAGGTCATCAATGTGGCGGGAGGCGAGGCATCCAGAGCCTCAGCCTTCCATGCCACTGATCTGACTACAAGTTTACTGGAGCTCAGATTTTCTCAGACAATACTGTTTGTGGACCTGAGGGGGTTGAACCTGCAGCCCACTGTTTTACAGTTCTGTGCTTTTACCATCTGTACCATTCAGCCTGAAGTATATTTTTGCAGTTCTTTCCCCGCTTTCTTTATTACTGAGGGAAGTGACACAAAAAAAATGATTACTGTCCCTTGGGTTTTTATTTGCTTTGGCTGCTTGTCTACCCATGACATCATAATGCCTTATGACATCATAATTATCTCCACAGCAACAGACTGGGATGTCATAAACAGAACTGTGACTGCAGAAGTAGACAAGCAAAGAGAGCAAACAGTGTAGAGATCCTATTTCCATGCAAATGTCCTTAGCAATAAACAAATAAGGGTGACCATTACGAAAAAGGTGAAATATAAGCTAGATTGTGCCTAGACAGTTTTTCAATGTTGTCCTGGCACTGCAAGCAAACATTTGGGACTGACAAATCCTTGTTTATGACTGCATAGCATAGTTAGACGTGGCATACTGCAATCAGTTCGACTGGGGAACAAGGAAACAGAACTGTAGTAGCATACTGCTTTTGGCACCTGTGAGTGCACCTGCATCACCAAATAGAGGATAATGTATGGGCAGCAGTGAACAACTACAGTGTATTTGCTTCGAGAGGTTTACAGTTACCATGGTAACCTCGAGACGCAAATTCACTGTGGTTAACTGCTGCCCATACATTGTCTTATATAGAGGATAATGAATGGGCATGCAGCTGAACAACAAGCTATGCTGCCATCAGTGGATCCCTGGCAGCCCATGTAAATCTCGAGAGCGACGCTTGAGAGGTTTTCAGTGGTTGCCAAGAAAGCCATGAGATGGCAGTGCAGCTTTGTTGTTCAGCGATGCCCATTCATTGTCTTTTATAGTGTATGGGCATCGCTATCAGCTTACGCCAGTTTACAAAACTTTCCCATAATACAAGCAGTTTTTTACTTTGTTCTTTCTTACCTTCTGTGATGAACTTGCCACATGATAGAATCAAAGGAGGAACGTATTGAACGAACCGTTTATTTCAAAGAGTTACAAGAGCCAACTGGGCCACGGGCAAAACAAAACAAAAGATTACACACGCATTTTTATTTGATGCTATACTAACTGCCAAGTGAAGTAAAGGTTACGTTAGGCTGCAAATTTAGTTGCATCGGTGACTTAGGCATCCAATTGAATTTGCCGTAAAGCAGTGGATGCTCCTGGGACCCTACATGAGGCATTTTCCTTCACTGGCCTGGAAGAAACACAGATAAGAGCCACAAGAAAATAAAAAGGGGTACAATTAACATTATTATCATTGTTGTTTGTTAGCGGGTTACTTTCACGACTGGCTCGGCTTGAATTGTGTTACCGTTTGCCATTATGATCGCTCAGCTTTGAATTGAGTTGTGCCAGCTCGATCGTTTGAAGTGCTCCACAGGTCACCGCGTGAACACATTCCATCTTGTTGTACCATCGATGTGACATCCCATCGATTGTATAACAACATCTGGTGTCACATCGATGGTACAACACCACTGGTAAATGCTAGATTTCTGCTGATTATAGCATTCTACCATACACTATATAGTGTATGGGCATCAATATAATGAAAGCTGTGGAAAAAAAAATACTTTGCTTCAACACACGACCTCCTCCACGTTGTTCAATCCTCCTCCTCAGTACAAATGAAATACTCCAACCCTTCCACTTACCTGCCATTGACGACGTGGACACAATTAGATTTCAGTCATGAGACTGGGACACTGCACTACACAAAAAAATAAAAACATAAGGATGGAATCAAAACTAATTCGGAGGCAGATGCAATTGCCGGGGTCAAAATGGGTGAGCATAGGGTTAGAGGGTAGAGGGTCTTCCAGAAGTACTAAAAGTGAAGCACAGTTCACTTGAGGAGACTTATTTTTTTATTTTTTTTTACCGCGGTACAGTGCACAACTGGCATTACCATTTGAATACTGCCATGCGGTACTGACGCCATTCTTTCTTGTTATAGTATCGTTCTACAGTGGTTAACAGCAAGAGAATGTCAAAACAATACCATAACAAGACTGTGTTTCTACTGAATTTTGGCAATAACAACATTCTAATATACACTATATTAGTATCTAGCAGATTGCTGCAATAATCAGCAAACAAACAGTCCAGAGTTAAGTTAAAAAAAAAATTTTGTCAGGTGGGTTGTTTCAGACATACAGTCAAAGAAACAGTAAGTAGGAAATTTGTGAAAAAAAAAATAAGGCCACGTGGTTAGGGAGAAGAGTATAAAAAAAGGGGGGTCTGGCACTGGTAGGAAATTGATTGGCAAGATTCTAAAAACAGAAATGCTGTGCTACAGTAGTAATGGAGATATTGTGGTACAGGAGCTTTTTGACATAATTTCTGTGGTACGACAGTATTTTGGAGTGTATGGCTTTTTCATACACAACATGCCTAACCATATACAGTCTTGAGCTATAATAACTGCAAGAACTGTAGCAATTATAAACTGAAGTGTATTGCTCACATTCTTCATTATACATAACCAGTTATATCATATAAGGGAAGTCAGTCTTCACTGGGTAGTTAATCCTGATTTTGAGTTTCTGTCTGGCCACAAAAAGAGACTTTATGGCCAGCGAGGTTTTGGCATCATGAGTTGGATACCTTACTTCTGCATCCATGTTTTCTAGAACTCACAAAGCAAAAGAGCGTTGACTTACATGGGAGGCCAGCTCATACATGAGAACATATGTTAATACTGGTAACCAACTTTTTTTACTGTTCTGCTCCATAATCAATCATTTACTCTCATTTATACCAGCCCTTCAGAGGGCAGTTTAGGATGCAAATTGTTTAATGCCCGAACGCTAGTTTGTGGCCGTCAACTGGTATCTATTGTATGTGCAATCCAAGTTCCTGGTACTGCAACCTCAGTCTTTGCCGTGCACTGAACCTGGAAGACATAAATCCATGCTCACACCTAAGGGGGGACAGCTGCAATCTAGGGGTGCAGAATGCACACTCAAGCAAACTTGGATAGAATAGGTGGTCTGTTTCTGCTGGCACATTCGTATGTTCGTAAAAGGTAGAGGCAGGAAGTTCATTTCTGGTCCCACACTGTGAGGAGGTTTCCAGTAAAATTAAGACCAGGAACCAAAGTGGGACAGCAATAGATGGGCCCATGGCATCAGGGGTAGCCATAATACAATCTATGAACATCACTCCCACCCTGGTAGCGGACCGCTGGTGAAGACCACGCCAGGTGCATCCCAATGAGCAGACCAGATGCACCTCCAGCATCGAAGTGGTGCCAAAGGAACAATTGGCAGTGCAACTTAGAAACACAGACAATGACGACAGAAAAACACAGAGATCCACTCAGTCTGCCCAAGTTCCATTTATCCCCGGAACCTACAGTTCCTTCAAGGTACTAACCCTCATTCTCCTCCCTGGACTCAGGCAACCACTATTCCCTTCATTCTGTCCCAGGCCTGCTTGAATCCCCTATGTTTGTATCCACCACCTCAGCTGACAAACTGTTCCAAGGTTCCAACACCCTTTCCATAAAGGAGTACTTCCTCACGTCCTTCTGAACCTCCCTCCTGTTAATTTCCATTCTTGTCCACGTGACCACGAGTTGGTATTCAGGCAAAATAATTCCCCTCAGTTCACTCTGTTAATTCCTTTGATGAATTTGAAGGTCTCGGTCATATCTCCCCTCTCCCTTCTGGTTTCCACTGTGTACATGTTCACTGCTTTGAGGTGCTCCTCATAGGATCTGTCCTGCTGGCCCCATTTTTGTTACTCTGCGATGCATTGTCTTCAACCTACCCGTGTCCTTTCTGAGGTGAGGACTCCAGAACTGAGCACAGTACTCCAGGTGAGGCCTCACCAGGGATCTGTAGGGGGGAAGTATTATCTCTTTTCTTCTGCTATCAATAGCCTTCCTGATACATCCCAGCATCCTGTTAGCCTTGCTATAGGCCTTGTTGTGCTGGCTTGTTTAAGAGAGTTGTTGATGATAACTTCTATATCCCCGTTCCTCATCTGTAGTGCTAAATCTCTCCCCTGCAAGGCCTCTTGCATGGGTCTGTCCAGGACAGGTGTGGTGCCAGGTGTCTGTCCAGGACAGGTGTGGTGCCAGGTGTCTGTCCAGGACAGGTGTGGTGCTGGAGGGCTGGAAATTGGCCAATATGGCACTCATCACCAAGAAGGGGACAAGGTCAGAGCCAGCCAACTACTATCCGGTCACTCTGACATCAGTGCCGGGCAAGGCAGGGACTCCATTGTGAAGGACACAATAATGGAGAACTTGGTTGAGGCTAAGGTTCTTTCCCCCTCTCAGCATGACTTTGCGAAGGGCAGATCATGACACACCATCACAATCACCTTTCTCGAGCAGCTGATCAGGAAGGTGGATGGGGGTGCAGCGCCAGAGATGTAGTCCAGCTGGGTTTCAGTATGGCCTTTGACACCATGGCACATGACAAGCTTCTGGGCAAGGTACACCAGTGTGGCATACACAAGGTGGATTGCTAAATGACTTGAGGGGGACAGAATGCAGAGGGATGTGGTGGCCAGGCAACATTCCAGGTGGGGGTTGGTACTCCATGGCATCCCTCTGGGATCAGTACTGGGGTCACTGCTGCTCAACAGTTTCACAAAAGATCAGACAGCTGAGATCTCTAGCAGGCTGCTTAAGTTCACCGATGGCACTCAGCTGGCAAATGTGGCAGACTCCCTTGAGGATGAGGGCAGGCTTCAGGAGGACTTGAACAAGCAAGGCAACTGGTCTTTCTCCTGGACTCACAGTGCAGGGTTCTACCCCTGAGGAGGAAAACGGAGGTACTGTAGGACCTCACACACTGTCCAAGGCTCCTCTTGCTGCGGTGGAAGATGACACATGGGGGGGGTCGTCATAATAGCCAAGGGGCTAAAGTGTGGTAAGTATACTGTGTGCAGCCACTGTCAAGAGGGTCAGCAGAATGCTGGTGTATATCAAACGAGAGCTGGCCAGTAGGACATGGAAAGTAATCCTTCCATTTTACAAGACCCTGATCAGAACCCATCTGTAGTATTGTGCGAAGGTCTGGGTGCCTCAATAAAGAGAGGACATTGAAGCAGTCAAGAGTGTGCAATGAAAGGCCACCAAAATGATCAGCAGTATTGGGGACAAATGCTAAGAGGAAAGGCTGATGGGTGGCCCTTAACATATTCACCTTGGAGATAAGGAGGTGAAAAGGTGACACCATCTCAGTTTTCCACATACACAAGTGTATCAACAAGATCAAGCAGAGATTTTTCTTAATTATTCTCTGTTTCTGCCTCCTACTCTCCACTGCCTTGAACTCCCTCCGAGTTCCCCAAGGTGCCTAGCTCTGCTGAACCCTGTCCCCCATCAGCTGTCTACCTCTGTGCTGCCATGGTTGTGCCTACCAGGATGGGGTAGAGGGGACATAACCCTGACTGCTTTGTCCTCATCAAACAGCTCTGCTGAGGGGTCCAGGTCCAGTCTTTTTCACTCCACCAGAGTCTATTGTCATTCAGGCAGGTTGTATAATCCCGATTCATTTTTTTTCTTTTTAAAAGTGAGAAACCAACTGCTAACTATACCGGTGTTACCACACAAAAAAATATTTGTTTATATTCCTTGATCAACTTCCATTGCATCTTTCCTAGACTAGGGCACACCCCACACAGACTAGCCACTAATTATGCATTGGGAGTACAGCAGACTATTGCATCATGAGTGGCTGCTCTGTTTGGGGGTGTTCAGGAAGTATGCAATATGAGTAGATCAAGGATTTGAAACCAAACAAGATTGGGTATAATGACACCATTAGCATGCATTTCAGTTCTTCTAAGAAAGGAACCAGATGAAACAACCAGCAACATCAATGAATGTTAGAGAAGGTAAGCAATCATAAAATGTGCGTTTTCAACTTCATATGATGCAGAAAGGGTTGACAGTGCCTCTTTAAATGTCAGCCTGTCTGCAGACCTCACATAGGACCATGGAACCACCCTAACCAGTCTTAGGGACCGAACTGGAGCATCAGGAGATCAGAGAGGTACTCTAATTTAAATCCATGATGGACCATCTATATTAATACCATAACCCGAAAGTCCACTTATAATCTACTGTACCTGGCAGCCAGCACAGACTCTATATCACTGAAGTCATGTCTTCAGAATGGTGCATATGACACAACCTGAGCAGTGGTATTCTACCTTTGCAAAAGATGGAGAGTGGACATTTCTTGAAGGCCCACGTAGAGCATATTATGGTAGTCCATTCTTGAAATTTATGAAGAAGTGTGAAAGCTCAGCCTGCAGAAGGTATGGATGCACACAGTATCGATGTTTGACCGTGGGTTGCCCTTGACTGACCCTAGGTTATCCACGCCTATGGTTTATCCATGTTTGACCATAGGTTGTCCATGCCTGACCATGGTTTATCCGTGTTCGACCATGGGCTGACCATGGTTAAACATGGATAAACCATGGACAAACATGGATAAACCATGGACAAACATGGATAAACCATGGACAAACATGGATAAACCATGGACAAGCATGGATACACCATGGTCAGACATGGACAACCTATGGTCAAACATGGATGAAAAATGGACAAACATAAATTAACCATGACTGCGATCATAGCAGACGTCAGCGACAGGGGTTTTTTGGCAAGTGTTGCCACTGGGATGGTGAGTGTGGGAAATCGCAGAACAAACCAGATAATTGTGAAAACAAAAGCAAGTCTTTACAAATGTTTGCAGATCTCACTATGTTATTTGAAACCGCTTTGTCGCAGTATAGAATTTGTATACATTGTTTATTTAAGCAATATATCTCGACAGGGTGTGAGTATACGGAAGGATTTACCACGCCTGGTGTGGTTTGGCCACAAGACCGCAAGCCAAGTGAGTAAACCACACCAGAAGTAGTAAATCCTGCCATATACCCACACCCTGGAGTGGTATATTGCTATTATACAAATGTTCCCCATCACTTTTTGTTAAAAAATGAAAGAAAAATACATTTTTTGTTAATTTAAATTAAATTATTTGTATTGCTTTTATTGTTGCGCCCGAAAAAATACTTACCTGTTGCTAGGTAGCAAAAATCCACCTCCCCAATATGGTTAGACAGACACAGTTTGTGCGAGACTTTCATTTTTCACGATTATGTAACCCCCCCAATCAGTGTTATGTTTGGAGCAAGAAGAGCAGGGGTGCACGGCTTGACTTTCTTTTTAATTTTAGTTTTACAGGCTCAGATAGCATCACAGTTTACAGTAGCTTTTGAGAGAGAGAGGAGGGAGGGAGAGAGAGAGAGAGATGCAGTTGTCATTTTCTGATTCCAGGTTTGCGGTGGCATTACCAGTTCCAGTTTGATTTCTGAGGTCAGGAGAATTTTTCTCTTTTGACCTGCAGTTAATTGGGGATTTCTTATTTGGATTGTACAGAGCTGGCCTGTGTGGTCGTTTGCGCCTGCAGGACCTGTTTGAGTGCTAGGCAGGCAGTGGTATGACATGCTGAACAGTCATCTGATCATATTGCGATCGATAGACTGTTTGGTGTCGGAGGATTTTGTACGGTATTTTCAGGTACAGTTTGAACGTCGGAAGGTTCGTTTTCTTGATTAAATATAATTTCAAGGTCCTCCATGTCTAATAATTTGAAAAAGACACTCATGTTTTTTTAAATTTACCATGGCTGAGATTAGTAAGCAGGGACGGAAATGGCAGTGGCTTATTTTAATCTGTGAAGGCAGTAGCGATATCTGTAGGGTGGCACGAGCTAAGGTTGGCTGGCACCTATTACAGTTGGTATACTGGTGTATTTATAACACTGGAAAGGTGCCAGCCAACCAGAGTGCAGCATCTGTCTGTTTGTGTTTATGCCATTGTATAACTCCCCTTTAACTTCAGAGTTGTTACCCACATAATTTGAGAAAGCACTGGTATAGCTTGAGAGACACCACAACTGTTCGTATAAACATAAATAATTATTTACCGTTAGTAAACCAGCAAAAATTGCTTCCAGATCCAAATTCCAGAGTTTGCCACTTTTATTAATAACCTTTTAATAGCAACTGTTCAAAATTATTTCAAATTATGCTGAGCTGCAGGATTTCAACTTCCAAAATTGGAACTTTTGTTTTTAAATGCTCACGCAGATCTAAGTTTGCTAAACAAGATGGAATATTTTTTCCTCTCTGCAGCTCACAGCTGCGAGCAAGAAATGTGAAAACAAACTAGAATACCCCAGTCTTGGGGCTGGCAAAGGGGAACATTGTGTTAGTCTGTTAAGTTTACTTTTTGTGCTTGGCGATCAGAGTCTGTGCACTGCTGCCACCTGGTGGGGACCACTGAAACAAGATTCTGGGAATGAACTCTGGAACTACTCATAGAACAGTAAGTAGGCAAGAGTGTGCATCATACGCCTCACAACTGTCCCTCATCAGGACGGAAGTCCTTCATTTTCCTCCTTAAAACTGCTCTGTCCCACATGGGAAAGGTGCTACCCACAGAGTAGGTGCTGTAAAGAAAGACTTTCAAGATGAAATGATATTCTAAGTTTGCTAAATCAACATTAAACTTTGCACAAATGAAGGTACTAGTTTCCACGGTGTTTTGCACTTGTGTCTCCATATTTGATGATGTGTCCCATATTCTACGTGTCAGTTGTCCAACATTTCAGTGACAGTAGGTGTGAAACTGGGCTGGCAGGATAGCCTAGAAGTAGAAGTTTGAGTAACGAGCTGTGAATTTAGCTTGGTACATCCAGCAGACCGAGGTTTGGTTCCCACAACTTCCACTTGCATACTGTGTGACCCTGAGCAAGTCACTTAATCACCCCAGTGCTCCTGGGTCATCCCTGAAAACATGCATTTGAGTCTACTGGGCCATAGCTGGTTACAAAGAATAATTAAAAAAAAAAAAAAAAAGGCATGAGTAGGTTGCTTTTTTTTTTTGTACACATCCTTGGCTTGTGATGTCATATAAACCATGAGAGAAAATCTTAATCATTTTTACTGCCATCTCACACTGAGGGTGTGTAACAAAAATAGTAACTAAGGTAGCCCATTTTTTTTTTTTTTTTTTTAATAAATTACTGGTTTCAGACTGGCACTCACATTGCAATGAAAGGGAATTTCCAGTGTTCTGGCCAAATTTCCCCCAGTCACTAAAAATACCACCAACAGTTTAACCTGATCCAATATGTCAGTTTGTATCTATGTCCCCCCCCAACCCCTTTTGCTGGGAGGAGGCAGAAAACAGGTAGAATTGCCTAGCCCTCCTTTTCCATCAACAAATAAAATGAACAAATATCTTGCTTATTCTTTATCATGGACTCACTTTGTGTATCATTTTTGCTTGTATGAAGTATCCAAGTTGACAAACACAATATAAATTTGCACTGCAACAGGCTTGTGTGCCCCCCCCCGTGGATCTATTAATATATATATTTTCTGATTTGCAAAGAATTTACAGTACAGAATCGCAGTCGGTTGACAGGGTGATAGTCTCAAGGTGATGGGCAAATGTTATCTGGTTGGTCTGATTGAACATGCCTTTCAGGTGATAAAATGATACAGGGTGGAGTAGGGCTTGGTTTTAATTTTGACTTGCCATGCTATAATATCCTGTAAATAATCTGTGGTTTTGATATTCTTTCGATAAAAAATTCCCCTGCTCTTTTCGAGAAGTGCCATAGGATATCTAACGCAAACCTGAACCACCACCAGAAAAGGCAGACAGACTCTGGGCTTAGTGTCCCATCAGAAGCACAGCACACCACGACATTAGTACAGTGTCCCCTCAGTAATGCACTCAGGCACCAGCATTTACGGTATGAACCCAATCCTGGTGTGGGATTAGAACCCGCAACCCTCTAGCCCAGAGGTGGACGTACTGCCAACTGAGCCACGCTGACACCTAAAACAGAACTGGAGATTGTTACCCAGCCAGAGCCATATGCCCAAAGGACAGCCCCCCCACCCCAAAGTCCATTTTCCATGGGTTCTGCCAGGCTTAGTCAAACCTTGTAGAGAGGAATTACAGTACGAGTTGTCATTAATAACAGCTGTTTTAAGCATGGGGAGTGGCTTAAAGAAGCAGTACTAGTTAGCCAAAATATTCATAATACTGATTTTTTTGTTTTAGCAAAAATGTAGTTCTGAGATGCTTAGATTCACAATCAGCATCTTTTTAATTTTCTCAGTTTTTTTTTTTGTTTTTGTTTTTTTACTTCATTTCTTTACCTCCACCACCGACTGGCCCCCTTCCACCAGCTCCCCCAGCCCCGTCACCCCAGCGTCCACTGGCACTTACCTCTGGTGTTGAGGAGCCAGCTGGCCGGGTGCAGCGTCTGCGGGGGACCGGCATCATTCTGCCGGTCGGTGTTATTTTCAGCCTCCGTGTTTCTTCCCATCCCCGAGTGCAGAGTCATGGCGTGCAAGGACAGATTGTTGGAGGGGGTGCAGTACAGAATGACTAAGATGATCCAGGGTTTGGAGGGGAAATGCTACAAGGAAAGGTTGAACATGCTTAACATGTATTCCCTGGAGGAAAGAAGGGATAGGGGAGATATGATCGAAACCTTTAAGTACCTGAGGGGGATAAACAAGACTAATACAGGAGAGATATTCCAGATCAGAAAAGAGAGGGATACAAGAGGGCATCAACTGAGGTTGGAGGGGGAAAATTCAGGAGGGAAATCAGGAGATATTTTTCACTGAACAGGTGGAAAGCAAGTGGAACACGCTACCTGAGGTGGTGGTTTCCTGTAGGATGGTGGGCTATTTCAAGAGGGGACGGGACAGAATGTGGGGGGTAGGACTCTGAGGGGGAGGAAAGGGTGGGGCAGCTGCAAGCTGAGGGGCTAGCTGCACAGTCGAGCAGACTCGATAGACCGTGAGGCCAGTTTCTGCTGGCATTTTCGTATGTTCATAATGACACTAATGGCCGAGCCATGCACGGTTATGTACGCAGCACACTGGGCATGTTTGGTCTCTGCCCCCCCGCCTTTTTGGAGCCAGTGTGCCAGCCTCCAGCCACTGCTAGTGGCTAGGCATGCACAAGTCTCCAGTCCCATCCCTCCCTGGGAGAGGAGAGCAGTCCTCAGGATGCTCGATCCTCTCCCTCCCTGGCCGACCCCCGGCGACCCGCTCACACCTGTGCGAACATGGGTCGCTGGCATGGCAGGAGGTAAGGCAGCGATGCCTCAGCTCTCCATAACACAGGGCCTGCCATTTTTCTCACGTTTAAAAAAAAAGGTTTTGCAACTATGTTTGTAATTATTGATTCAAGCTGTCCGCCCTACTCAATATTTAACATTCTCTTCTTTTGAGGATACCGTTCCACTGTAAATACTGGATTTATGCTGTGAATGTATTATGATAGTGGAATTGCATGTTTCTGATGGTAAAAAGCATTGCGCCACACCAGCTTGTTTATTTTGTTTTCATGGTGGGTATTGCAAGGGAGCAAGAACTTTTTAGTCTTCAGAATCTTGTAAACTCACTGACTCCCTTCTGCTGCCAACAAGACTGCCTCCCGCTGTGCTGTTTCCCATGTACATGGGCAAGTCTCGTGACCTCTAAGTGCTCTACTCCACTGAACTGTAGAAGCTTCATCAGAATGTATGACTATGGCTGGCCCGGAGGGTTGAGGCACTGGACGCCACACCGGCGGCCCGTATTTGGGAATGAGCACAGGTCGCCGGGGAAGAGAGGCAAGGAAGGATCAAGCTCACCATGGACTGCTCTCCTTCCTCGGGGGTTCATCCTAGCTGGTGCAGCAGCAGCCCCTGGGTGGTTACTGGGGGAACTGCTAAAACCCGGCAGGCAGGCGTAGGGGAACGAGCTGCGGTGGACATCCCTTCGGGTGTGTTCGGCAACGAGCGCACGCCAAACAGGATGTCATTGCAGGTCCGAGCTCTAGGGCAGCATACCTAAGAGAACCCCCCGACTGTGGATAGGCGAAGGCACCATCCATGTCTGGCCACACACCCCCGTCGTCGGACTCTGTTCCTGCCCCTCGCCTACCTCTGGAGCACTGGATTATAGATAGAGCACCGGGGCAGGTGGCCCTACCTCAGGGGGCTCAGAGCCGAGGGATCCCCGGAGCGGAGAGGCCAGAAGGTGAGTTTCAGACTGGGAGGTAGAGGCCGGCGTGGGTGGTTGCTGGAGAGAGTTCCACAGACCCAGGGGAGAATAAACAGAATGTACAAAACAAAACAAATAAAAATGTATGACTATAGACATAAAAAGGTATGGGCAGGTAGAGAAACCAAGTCTATCCCTTCTGCCAGCACCGATTATGAAGCTAACCTCACATATTATAGGCCAGCCCTTCAGTGCAGTGGTACAGCTACCATTCGTGACACTGCCAACCCGGGTTCAAGAGTAAGCTTCAGCCATCTGGGGTCAATCAGGGGGAGGAGAAGCTGGGTCCTAGGGGATGCTTTCACCCCCCAGCGGGGTGAGTGTGCTACATTCTGTTACACTACTGCCACCTGCAGGACATGCAGGTGGTAGGGCATGCAGGACACGGGGAGGATGTGCCAGGCTGTGTGTTGTATTAGTGTGCTGACCCACACTCACGCCAGGATCTACGTTTCAATGCCAACGTCCCAACGGGGGAGGGATGCATGGCACAGAAGGAGGGGAGAACATCAGAAACTGCCCTGGCCGGCGAGATGATGGCATGTCTATCCTCCACAGGCCCCGCACTGTTGAGCCAAGTGCCTCCTGAAGATCTGGATCCATGAAACGGTGGGTCAGGGTACTGCCCTTCGCCTTGCCATGGGGAAGGGGCAAGCTGTGGGGAACTCGGGAGGGTAAATCCGGAGAGAAGCCATGTGGTGGGATGGGGGGGAAAATCAGTGAGGAGGGGGGTCAACCAGGGATGAAAGGAGTATAAACAGTAACACACGCAAAAAAACTTTGTGTGTTATAGTGTGCCTAGGTAGTCCATCCTGTCTGCCCTACGACCCTGCCTTGAAATGTCTGCTCTTTGCTGCCTCCTTGTTGCTCAGATAGTATCCTGCCACGATCAGATACCATCTTTTTGGCCAGATTTCAGTTGGCCTCAGATGGCATAGACATCTAACCAAGGATCTGACCTCCTAGGATCCACAGTAAGTATCTGAGGTATCCATGGATCTAATCAAGATCTGATGGATCGACCATCGGATTCAGGTGTTCAACCATCAGATTCAACTATCCAAGGCCTGTTCTTGATGGCTCCAACCTCAGATACCCGAATCCAGCTTCAGAGCCACAGTTTTCCAACTCGGGATTCAAAATCAAACTTTGGTCGAATTACCGTTGGATTTGGAGGTGAATACCAGCACTATTCAGTGGAATGTACTCGGAGCAACAAAGGCAATATCCTAGCACCACTACCACCACCTCATTTCCTCCCTTCAACCAGCCCTCCGAAACTACCCAGCCAGTACTTAACCTGAACAATTCTGCCTGCAGTGTCCACCGTGGTGGGCAAGCTATTCCAGCTTGTCTCTCAGTCTATGCTAGTGCATCAACATCATGAATAGCTGGTACAACACAACAAAACATTAATTGGCCAGCCCAGTGGCGTGGAAGGCTGAGGCACTGGGTGCCTCACTTCCACCACACCAGCAACCTGGGGTCAGGAACAGACTCTGGTTGCTCGGGGGCCAGCGGAAAGAGGAAAGATCAAGCATCCCTAGACAGCTCTCCTTCCTCGGGGAGGGAGGTAGGTGTAGCACACTGTTTGCCTGACATCCAGCAATGACCGGGTGCTAGCACATGCATGCCACCATGTAGGGAAGGGATCCCATATTCAGGACGCCGCAGCCATCTCTTTGGAAGCAAAGTTCTGATACTGCGCCCACTGCACATCCGTTGTCCCAGGGGGAAAATCAGGGGAAAACCACCCCAGGCAGCAGGATGACGATTGACCCTCCGCAGGCACCACAACAGTGGCCAGTCACAACCACAGTCCTGTGGCAGAGGACGCTGGTGAAGACAAGTCCTGGAGGAGCTGATGACAGAGCTGGAGAGGGGTCAGTCAGAAGAGGGCTGCCGGGGACACCAGGAGATAAAATATATATGGAGAAAAAAATATACATCATGAAGCAAGAGTGACTTTATTATATTTTCAGTGTTCTAACAAACCATTTGTGCTGTTTATGTTGGATTGCCAGTGTAACCCCTACCTGGTCTACTGTTTGTTTCTGACAGCAAAACCAGGTGGGCTGGGTTCGGGGAGGAATAGGTCACTCGGCACAAAGGCTAGGTTTGACTACTCTGCACAGGGACACCCAAGTAACTCCAAACACAGGAAGCAACAACTGCAATGTCCAATACCAGGAACGGGATTCTAAAGTGTAGCTTTTATTCACATCCAAACAGAATAAACAAAGTATAGATGGACCCCCACAAGGATAACCTCCTGGTAATGCAGATTAAAAGAGACTAGAACACTTCCTCAACACTTTAGCCCTCAGGCTCTGAAACCACTGGGCACGCAGCCCAGATTTGCATGCTGCTTTGGGTTACACAGCCCGAACTTGTACACTGTTTTGGGTTACACCCTGGCTCGGCTCCCTTGCCAGTCACTTGGACACCTTCCATACTTCATGGAAACATGTTTCTGGTGGCTCCCTAAACCACCTAAGAGCACCTCGGCTCCATCAGGGAATCCTCCTTTCAATCCCACGTCTGGGCACTTCCCTCAGACACTGGCCAAGTACCTGAGAGAAAGCAAAAGGTGCCTCAGAGCAAATCTGTAGAGGTGAATTTGGTTACTACTGATAGGGGGTCTCCCACCTCTCGCTCTCACAATTCATACCCGGCCATTTCTCTGGACAGCCAACACCTCATCCTATAAAGCTTTGCAATGTAGATTCTTGCCAAATGTATTTCACATTCCATCTACTTGTCTTGCTTCCCATTTGTGCTGGACTTGAACATACTTTTAAGTGGCATTGTCCATTACTCTAGACCCCCCACTGAGTTAACCAGTCCAATCCCCAATTTCCTTCACTCTTTGTGCTGGACTTGAACATACTCGAATTAAGTGGCATTGTCCATTACTCTAGACCTCCCACAGATTAAGCTGTTCAATCCCCACTTTCCAACTGTACTTGACTGTCTTTTCCTGACTCCACAGTAACAGTCCCTTTAGTTTCTTTCTGTTCAGGCGAAAACACTTGGCCCTTTTTCAGAGCGCAAACACCCTTTGGTTGCAGGTGCCCAACAGGCGTTTCCTCCACAAGGAATCTTCCTTTCAGAGCTTCTGGTGCCTCAGCATAACTTGAACAGGCAGTTTCTTTCCCTTAGCCGGACCCAAGGGGTCTGCCCCGGGGAAAAAGGCAAAAACCGTTCCCCCCCATCTCCTCAGGGATGGGGCTCTGAACTATTGAAAGCGGTCTCCACCACTTCAATTACCAGTTCCTGTGTTCCTCTTCAGGTGGAAACACACACCTTCCAAAACTAGCTCTTAAACAGCACTTAAAGCTCTGAGAGCCTGCACACACTCTGTTGCACTACAGTCTCTCTCTAAGACTGTACACAAACTGGCTTCAAATTGCCCAACGGTCTACTCTAACCTCCAACTGCAACATTCCAGGTTGGCTTATGCAGCTGCGACAGTTCTAAAATGATGTTATTCCTCAGTCTCAGCTGAGACTGAGAACAGAGTGAAACAGTGTGAAATCCATTCAATTGGAGTTTCACAAGCTGCCTTAACTGCCTACCACTAGGTCTTACTGGGATTCTAGTAACCCTGGGTAACGGGGGGGGGTTACACTCACCCCGGGCCAGGAAAATGATCATATCCCTAGCCAAAAGATCTCTTTTGGGGGGTTCAAGGTGGACCGTGCATAAGTCTGCCTCAAACTGCCGTTAGCCAAAGTCAAGGGCTTAAACAGGGAGTTACGTAAGCTCCTCATGTGGAATCAAGCCACGATTCAGGACTTAGCCAAAGTTATTGGTCTCCTCACTTCGTTAATTAAGCTATCTTCCCTGCTCCCCTCCATTACCACTCCCTCCAGTAGTGCAAGATCAAGGCTTTAAGGCTCTTGGTTTCCTTCCAACTCCCCAGTACTTCCCTCCCAAGCAGTCCACAGCAATATTTATGGTGGATCTGCTAGATGGACACATAGAACAGGAGAGTCATCTTCTGGACTCTTCAGTAACTCACAATAGAGTCAGATGCCAGTCTGACTGGGGAGCCTGGTACCAAGACACCGCCACAGACAGCAGGTAGTCAGTAGCAGACTCCTCACTCCATTTCTATGTGCTCAAACATCCGGTAGCATTATTCATGATCCAAAACTTTACCAAGGGCAGGAAGGACCTGGTATTTCTCCTGAAGATGGATAATGTGTCAGCAGGGTGCTACATAAACAAGCTGGGGGGGAAAGAGAAGTCCCTCCAACTCAATGTACTGGGGCAATCTGAAGGGCATTGCCTTTCCTCCATGATCTGCAGAACAGTGGCGCAAATCAGGAGGCAGCAAGTCACTGTCTTGTTGATCACTCCATTCTGGCAAGCCCAACCCTGGTTCTTGTCCCTCCTGGAACTTTCGATTCAGTACCCTTCCTTCTTCCCCCTGAAGACGGGCCTCCTTTTGAATGTGGACAACAACCTGCACCCTCTGATCCTGGAAGACAAGCTGTGGCTGGAAGCATGGCTTCCTTCAGGGGTACATGGGCGACCACAGGACATTCGGATGGGACTGCGAACCTTCTGAGTCCTTGGCCAAAGGGACCAAAAAAGGCTCATTCACTAGTCTGTACTCAGTGGACTAGCTGATGTGGTGGACGGGAGCTGGATCCCTTTTTAGCACCTGTGACAGAGGTGGTAGTTTTTATTCTAGCAGTGTCAGGCAAGATGTAAAGGTTATTTATTTATTGAGGGGCATCAGAATTACAACCGTTGAGTCAAAAAGACCGTTTTGCAAAGGCTCCACGTCAGGAATCACATACACAGCAAAAAATACAAAAACGGCAACAACAAAAATACAACAGTCAGGTTACAATTTAGGGGTATTAAGACAGACCCCGAGTTGTTACTCTTTGTTTTACTAAAAATTTGTAAGCAAACATGCACAGCAGGGTTAAAAAACAATGAGAGTTTCAGGAGGTGGCTAGCCATGATGAGCTAGGATAAGGCAGCACGGTTAGACACAGTCACAGCTGGATTGGGTGAGGTGTACTGTGCAGAGTGAGGATTTGTAAGATCCTAGCCGTAGTTCTGAGGAGATAACCGGGGGTAGTTCATTCACCCAGAGGGGGGCCCTATAGTAAAAGAAGCGTTGGCCCAGTGAGGTCCTACAGCTGGGAACTGAGAGTGTGGTGGATACAGAGCTCCTGGTGGCTCTTGGGCAAGGGGCAGGCTGGACCAGAAGACAAAGGCTCGGTGGAGACAGGCCGAGAAAGAGCTTCCTAGCAAGGAGGCTGGTTTGATACTGAAGTCTTCCATCGAAGTTAAACCAGTTTGAGAGCCTATGGAGCTCACATGCGAGTCCACCCGGACCCCCACACCCCACGAGACTAGGTGGCAGGCTTTACTCAGGGAGACCATATGTTGCGCTGTCTGCCATATCTGCAGCACCTGTCCCATAGATGGTAAGTTTGTAGGCCAGCATTCAGTTATAAGCAAATTCCTATAGGCTATCTGATGGTCTAGACCCCACAACCTAGGTACAGCTGCACCTGGAATGTGGACATGGTTCTGCAGCTCTTTAGAGGGTGGTCCTCCAATGGGTATTTAATCTTGAAACATCTTTCCATGAAGCTGGCCCCTTTACTCTGTCATCGATCAAGAAGGTGTCAGATGCCAGAGCCTTGTACATTTCCAGAATGTCACACCACCCAGAGAGAGTTTATTTCTTCTTCACTAGATGACTGAAGATGGAAGCTCAAGGGGTGTATTATCCATGGTTCGAGCCGGAAACCCAAGCTGTGCGTGGTCTCCTGCCTCCTGGAATATCTGCGTCCGATAGCCCCTCCATGGATGTGGATAAAGTTCTGACCTCTCTGACTAAACCTCATAAACCAGTGGTGGCAACCACCACTGCGAGGTGGGTCCGATGGACCATGGAGGAGGCAGAGATTGACATGACCATGTTCAAGGTCCTCTCCACTCAAGGGGTGGTGGCCAACAAGGCATTCAGGTGTGGTGTCCATTTGGAGGTCAGCCATCAGACAGCTAACTGGTCTGGGGATTCAGTCTTTAGAACTTTCTACCATAAATCTGTGACCGATGGGGTGGTGAATATAATTCTATCTGGAGCTTTGAACATACCTGTAATACAAGCCTCCATGTGTTGATGTAAAACTGTAATTTTCCGAGGGCATAGCTCGGAAGAAAGTTATGGTTTTAATAAACATATGGAGGTGCAGGATTACAGTCTCTTTTCACCCACCTTTTGGTTTTTCACAGCTAACACCTAGAAAGACCAGAAGGGGCTGATGTTGAACCTAGCGGAGACCCGATGTTCAGTTCCAGTTTCAAGTTGTTTGGTTCCAGTTCCATGCTGTTGTGATGGATGACCATCACCCCCACAGCCAACAACCCTACTTATCACTGGACCATCCTCACAGTATCCCTGAACTAGCTCCCTCACCTCTAGCCAACCACCCTCCCTTCAGCTGGACCTCTTCCAGCCATCAGACTATACACCTCTTCCCCAGTCAACAACCATCTCCATTGCTGGATTCCCCTTCAAGCTAACCGATCCACCTCTCCTTCACAGACGATCACCCATGAAAACACTCCTGCAACCAGAACATCCCACCCCCACACACTTGTACCAGCTTCTGAACTCCACACAACCACTGTCTCTGCACCTGTATCACCCATCCAGCACATGGAATAGCCTAACCATTAGGTAACCACCCACCTGGCACACGCATCACGCTATCTCTGGCACTGCTCTCCTTTAGGTTATACACCCCCGGGATAACCCTTCACATTTACAGACGAGCCCCCCACCAACTAGACTCCCTGCACCTGAACCAGTTTTAGAACCTCTTCCAAGCTAACACCCTGCAGATGGATCAGTCCCCCAAGCCTCCCTCAGCAGATCACTGTCTCTGTAGCTTGTCCAACCAACTCCAGACCATCACCCCCCACAGCCAACCACTCTATCACTGGACCATCCTCAAGGAAACCCTGGACTAGCAACCCCCATGGCCTACACTCAGTGCAGCTGGACCTCCCTTTCAGCCCTCAAGACTATCCAAACCCTCTGTCAATAACCCTTCCTATTGCTGGATCACCCTTCAAGCTCCCAGATCCACCTTTCCTCCGGACAACCCATGACAACGTTTTGTAACCTTGTTAAACCTTACACTGTCTGTATTATTCCTTTTAACCTCCCAGGTTGTACCTGAAAATAGGCATATATATGTGTCTAGTATGCTTACCTGGTCAGCAAAAATAAACAAACACGCCTGCAGCCAAAACAACCCCCCACATACACCATGACCATCCTCCAAACCCCCACAGCTGACAACCCACCTGCAAACTCCAGGTTAGGTTGTAATGCCTCCCCAAGCTGGATCATCCATCCCTACAGCCAAAGACGATATCACCAACTGGACTTGCTTGCCCACCACCCTTCAGCTGGACCACTCCCTAACCCTTTGGTTGATACTGGAGTTCAGACCCACTGACACTACTTGCCCACTTATGGCACACTCCATACCACATTGGCCTGTATTTTTTTTTTTTTTTTTTTTTTTAATCAGTTGAGTAGGGGGGCTTTGCCCCCATCCTGTGTAAAAACAAGGGGGGTGTTTGGGAGGCTGAGACCCCCCCAACTAGAAGTAATGGAAAAAAAAAAAAAACTAACACAGCCAATACCAACTAACCCCAACTACTGTAAGCTGGTACACAAGTGAGTACCAAAACCAGCAGAGTGGCAAGTGGCATAACGGTACGAAATGCCCACCACTTCCGTGACACACCAAAAGGCTATCTGCGTGGGTCTGGATTCCTCCAGCATCGCTGCCCATTGGACAAACCCCCCTCCCCAGTTTGATGTTGTGTATCTCACAATTCGAGTGTCTATGTCCTTCATTAAAAGGTGACTATGGTTTAGTTATTTGCATCCCCCCCCGGGCCACCAAGCCCGATCTGCAATCTGAGTGAGAGATGGGGAGCACAATATACACATGCAGCTTTGGGACGCACCGAACTCATGTTTCAGTTCTGTAACCGCTTCCTGGTCCTGATAAGCCAGGAGAGCAAGCATTCTGACAGAACAGGTTTTCAAGCTAAACCAGCAGAGCGGCAGCAGTTCATGGGTCCTGGCAAAATGGCGTACGAGATTTCCACAGATCGGGGCGTTGTGCCCCCCACATACATCCGAGCATTCAGTTTGGGGGGGCAAAGCCCCCCAAGCCCCTCTCCAACCACGAGTATTATATCTACCACAACTACTTCTAATTGTTTGTAGGGACATCCCTTGGATACCTCACTAGCTGAAATCTCGTCCGCCATATTGTGGGACCCATATGCTGCACACAAGCCAAACCAGCTTTTCCTCCAGTGGCGAACCCTCCATACTCAGTTTGTACTAAAAGTTAACAGCACCCCCCAGAGGCAGCATGTTATTTTGCCATCCACAAGACAGCGGTGTGGTTTACGTGTGTCAGAATCTAGTCTTTCAAGTTCTGTTCAACCACTGAGTTCTATATACTAACTAGAGGGCAGACACGTGCTGTCAGCAGATGCCGACGTCCACAGTATTGCCGCGGGGGAGATGCTGCTTGTCAGCCACATGCTGCTGTACAGCAAGATCTCGGGCATAAAACTCAGGGAAAAAAAGAATGGCAACACCCTCCTTTTGAATCAAGTAAAGCACACCACCCTCTTTTGGTTCACAAAAAGGTGCTGCCTCAGGGGTTTGCCGATGGGCTGCATGTGGTTTTTCACATCAAACTGCATGCAGCCTGCATTCCTGCTCTCATGGCCCCACCAGGACCTGAGAGTGCTCCCAGTACTGCATCATTTGTTTGACGTGACAAAATCTATTTTCGCTCCCCACCGACACTCTTCCTATCTTCAGACGGGCCAGGCTTTCAAGCATGACTACTGCGATGAGTGTGCCAGGATGGATAGATAAGCTGCAGGGATGGAGATCATGTGGGGAGGGGGGTGTTGGTCCCATACAGACTGTCTCCATAGGAGGCATGCATGCCCCTCATTTTATCCCAGCCTTCTCCACAAATGCATCTAGGCTAGAAGAGAACACACTCAACTAGGAGACAGGTGTACTATGGGGGGGTGGGGTTGCCAGCAGACAGTATCCCAACTCCTGACTCACAGAGACGATTCCACCCACTACAATCAGTTCCCAAGCATGGGCCAAGCCAGAGCTTTTTTTTTTTTTTTTTTAAGACTCTCCAAATGGTGCATCCTCCTGCAAAACTACGGGCAATGCATTAAACATAGTCTGGGCTACAGAAAAAAATCTAGAAAGAAAGGAAAGCATAATTTTATTTTTAATTATCACAAAATGCTACTTATTCTAAGCATGCCGCCAATTCACTGAATCCAAGATACAGCAGCCCACACTCCCCCAGCCATTTGCGTGTGCTCTATGCGCTTTCTCAAGTTGTGATGTCACGAATGCAAAACCCTCTACAGTGCCTAATGCTAAGACACTAAAGTGACACTGGAGACTCATTCCTATCAGTGTGCACTGCCATGTGTCAGCATCGGCACTGCACGTAGCACAGTGCAGGATCAGCAGTACATGTAACAGCACAGCTTCAGGGCCACTGAGAATATGGCTCTCATGTGTGGCTTGGACTGCTAACACTACCGTGGGCAGTACCATAACAGCAGTCCTCTGCTATAGATCTTCTGCTCCCCAGCCCTGAATAGGGGCGGGAAGAGGGCAGCTGCAGGGGTGTCCTGTCTGTGGAAAGAGGGGTTCCAGCTATGGGATGGGGAGGGGAGACAGCCAGTCCCATCTCCCTACACACCGCCACCATCTATCTCTAGAGAGAGTAACACACCCTTTGAAGGGTAATGGTAGGAGTGTATCTCTGCTAGCAGTTGCTCGTCAGGCGAATGGGTATCAGCAGGGCAGGAGCCTGACCAGAGACTACTGTCTACAGCTGCCGAGGCAGTTTGTACATTTTCTGCCCACTTCTCAAGACGTCGGCTCTTACGACCCCATGCATAGATACACATGTCAAAGCATGCTGTTGGCCAGCATCAACCAGTGTGTCCCCTTCCTCTCATGGTCAATGTACCAGCATTTTCACTTGCATTCGCTCAGGTGGTGCTGTTGTGGTGGCAACACTCCTCCCAGAGGAGAGTGCCCTCTAAGATGCTTGATCTTTCTCCCTCCGGCTGGACCAAGGAGTTTGTACTGTAGTACGCTTCAGCCTTCTCCTTCCGGTGCCCCCCCCCCCCCGGATAACACAGGTAAAGTATGTAATGCCTCCCTCCCCCAAAGCAGTGGCGTGCTGGCACCAGGGCCCTACAGAAAAGAAAAGAAAAAAAGGCTTGCCATAGATCCCAGAGATGGGCAGGGCATGAAAGTGTGTCGTGTCCCGTCCCCCCGCCCGGTGGAAATGAATGTGTATAAGAGATCCATCCAATCCAAGCTGCAGTGAGAAGGATCAGTCGTGAAAATATAGGTTTATTACAGGCATTCCGCCCACACCAGTTGCCTTGCCAGGCCCCACCAGCAACCCCTGTGCCAACTTAACAGCCTTATATCCAGCACAGAAATTTAATAGCACGGCCACTTTCTCTGGGAAGCATCCCCGCGGCCAGTAGCTCCACAGCAAACCACTGACAGAACAGATTCCCTCCATTGCAGAGCCCGAGCCAGGGCTGAAAGTAAAACATTTGTATACCATCTAAGTGTTCATCCGTTTACAAAACCGCTGGCGATGAACAAAACGGAGTCCAGTCTACCCGAAAATCCACAAGGTGAGCTTTACTGTACATAAAAATTATGTAAAAACGTAGCTTTATCTGGGCGCGCCGCGAACACAAGACCAGCATGGAAACACGGCCGCCGTACATACGCCGAAAACCATGCGGTCTCTGTTAACTTCCGGGAAGGACTCCCTCGGCATGACGCCAGACGCACAGCATCATCGGACCCAATGACGCACAGCGTTAGGCCGCCCGCTGATGTATCTAGAACTCGACGTGTGCAAGGGCTAAAGCTGGATAACCAGAACGAGGCTGGAGGGGCAGCGCTAAACGCTCTGCGACGAGAAACGTTATGATCAGAACGAGGCTGGCGGGGCAGGAAAATCGGAACGTAGCGTCGACGCCATCAGCTGACCAGCTCTGGTTTTGATTTGGGTTCGGTGGCTTTTTATTGTTTGCGTTTCCCCCACCCGCCGGCTGAGAAAAGGCAATGGGCGCCGCTCCCGAGGCTGACAAGGCTCTGTATGTCGGGAACCTAGACCCAAAGGTGACGGAAGAGCTGCTGTTCGAGCTGTTCTTACAGGTGAGCGAATGCTGTCGCCTTGGCGGAGCTGGGTACGAGAGGCCGACCTGCAGTGTGGGCCTTGGGAGAGCCGAGGCTGAGGTGGGACCGACGCGGGCTCCAGGCCATCGCTATTAGGTTGCAGTAACAAACAGGAGCGCGCTGTTTCTGTGTGATGCGCCCCCTCCCCGTCCCGCCCTAAGGGGCCGTTTTTCTGTCTCGGATACCCTGCTCCATAGTGGTGACGCAAGCAGTAAACATTTTGTGACGCGAGGTACATAAGCTGTGATGGCACAATTTCAGGAACTGACCACGAGGAACACTGCTAGGCAGCTCAGTGCCCTTTTGTTAGCAAAGGGGGAGGGGGGGCAGAAGAAAAATCGGTGGGGGTGAACCCTGGGTGACACACTCCTATCGGTATACAATTATTTGATACACCTTTATATTTGCATGATGCATGTATTCAACAGTAGTGGTGATACATTTTTTCCTGATAAATTTATCACCTTAACCTAAAGATATATAGGATAGTGCATGAGTAATAGCAACAGGGCTATTCTTTCACCGAGTTGGTACTTTGACAAAAGAGTAGTCAGTCATAGTACCAACGAGGTGAAACAGCCCTGCCGTTAAATGGTACGCATGCACTGTTCTGTATAGTGGAACGTCGTTGCCTCAAAAAAAAAAATTACTACATCTTTCTTTTTAAAATAAGACTAACTGTCAGATTGCTGCTCGGGGACACAATATGTGACGTCCGCACTGCAGCAGCATGAAGAGTTGTTCTGCTGTCCTGCGGACGTCACTAGTGCAGCAGAACAACATTTTGAGAGCGCTAGATTTCAGTGAACAACGACGTTCCACTGTACACTATAAACATTTACTTGGAAATTAAATCTGGCACAGTCACTTTCCTTGACATTTACACAAAGCAGAGATTTATTCATTATATTGCTGATGACATCATAATAGGCCCATGCAGCACTGCAGCTCAAACCAGAAAAACAAAAACATCTTAACACAAAAAGGTGATTTTTTAACAAGTTTCAACTGTTAAAACTGATGTGTAAATTGAATACTCAGTGACCTGACTCAAAATACACAATATTCTTCCACTTATGAGGGAACGGGACTTTCATTACTTAAAGTGCTCTACTGAAGGCACAGTCAAAACCACCCTTAAGGCACATCTGCTTGTGGATGACCGCTGTAACTGCAGTTATGGAAAGAGTCTCAGAAATGCTGCAATCTAATTCGCTGTTAAGGTTCCGGTAGCCTTACGTTAATCCCTGTTGCAGTGTCATTTGCAGTCTGATCACCACGGTACATGAATTCTTCTTGCCAGTATTTCCCTTCTCTAGCACTGCTGAATGAGGGAGAAAAAATTACTCACCGTAGTAATCTTCTTTCTTCCAAGGGGTCCTTTGGCATCAGTAACTTTTTTTGCACTTAGCTGGCTAGATGCAACTGCCTCGGAGGTGTGCCTTCAAGAGACATTTAAATGAGCTTGGGGCCAAGCCAATCAAGACAGGAGGGGGTGAGAGCTGTTAAAGGCTTCAGAATTTTTTTTGAAGACAAACTAGGACAAGTGCCCCGAAAAAGAATATAAACAGGATTAAAAAAACATGCACATGTCCACTACAGTGGAAATGGAAACAGCAACACAAGCTAAGAACTCATCAGTAAGAAACTCCAAATTTGGTAAAAGGTGACAGAAAGAGTCCTTCTCTAACAGGTGAACCGGGGAGGAAGGGTGGGAGCTTACTGATGCTAAAGGACCCCATGGAAGAAAGAAGATTACTGCGGTGAGTAATTTTTTTTCTTCTTACCCCAGGAGTCCTTTAGCATCAGTAACATTTTTTGCAGACTACCAAGCAGTACCAAGTGGGAGGTGGGCAGAGAACCTTCTTAGGAAAGAGGCTCTGCAGAACTGCCCAGCCAAATCTGGCATCAGATCTGGTCTGCCCATCCAGACTAGTATTTCACAAAGGTGCGCACAGATTTCTGGGTAGCTGCTTTGCAGACATTCAGTAGGGGAATGTCCCTTGCTGCTGCAAGTGAGGCTGCAGTGACCTTGAGCCCCACTGGAGGTTGTTGATCAGCTTTCTCATAGTAGAATCTAATGCAAGAGACCAACCAACGAAAAATGGTTCTCTTGGTAGCTGGTCTTCCTCTGACTACATCCCCGTAGGTGAGGAACAACTGAGTGGAAGAGCCTCTGGACCGTCTAGTATGCTCTAGGTATCGAAAGATGGCTCTTGACATTCAAGCTGTGGAGCTTTTGCTCGCCAGGAGTGGATGGCTCAGTAAAGAAGACGGGCAGAGTAATAGACTGGTTCAAGTGAAACTCTGAAACCACCTTTGGCAGAAATTTCCTAGTTGTCCTGAGCTCAACTTTATCATTGTGAGAGATGATGTAATTTGGCTCAGTGCACAGGGCCTGTAGCTCTGAAATCCTCCTGGCAGATGTAATGGCTACCAGGAAAACGGTCTTCTAAGTTACAAACTTGATGTGGGCCGTGGACATATGCTGAAAGTGTGGATTCATGAGCCCATCTGTGCAAAGGTTCAGGCTCTAAGGAGGAACGGGCTCTCTGATTGGAGGCTGGAGGTGCAAGAGGCCTTTGAAAAACTCTCTCCTGAGATGTGCTGCTACCACTGCCAGACACTTGGTAAAGACTTTTGGGGTCGAGGACAGACTGAAGGGCATTGTAGTGAACTGATAGTAACCTGAAGGAAGTATGAACCTGAGAAACTTCCTGTGAGATCTCCTTATGGGTATGTGGAAGTAGGCATCCTTTAAGTCTAGCCAGTCTCCCTGTTGTAAGGAGTGTATGACCAGTGACAGTGACCTTTTTGAATGTGGGTTGGTGTGTGTGTTTTTTTTTTTTTTTTCAGATGTTTAAGTATCTGAGATCTAAAATAGGTCGCCACTCCACAGTTTTCTTTTGTGTCCAAAAATACCTGGAGTAGAGGCCCTTGCCCTTCTCTTGGGCTGGGGCACTCTCCACTGCTCGTAAAGCCAGAAGGTTTTGTGCCTCCCATTTCCAAAATCTGTATCTGTTGGGGACAGAGGTCTTGACACCTGAGTACGCTTGAGGTCTGGCAGCTGCTTGAACTGTATTGACAGACTCTTCTCCACTGTCTCCAGCAGCCACTTGTCTGATGCGATGAAGGACCAGTGCTGAAGATAGTGGGAGAGTCTGCCACCAGTCGGAAGCAGGGAGGCTACCTGGACACTCGCATCAGTACTTAGACTGAGAGGCAGATGGCCGGGTAGAGGTGGCTCTTCTTTGGCCCTTTCTGCCCCTGTACTGGCTGAAGTCCGATTGACGATAGGGATTGTAATGCCTGGGAGCAAAACTTCAGCCCCTGGGACTGGATCTCTGAGGGGTGGTGGGCTTAGGCTTGGATGAGTGGCTCTGCCAGGAGACCTTGTACTCATTGATTTTTTTTTTTTCTCTCTCTCTCCATGTAGTTGGTCCTGTAATCCAAGAACTTATTTTGATCACAGGGAAAATCTATGGCCTTGTTCTGAGTGTCTGTGGTATTAGTACTTTTGAATGGCCCCTCGTCAGAAGCCTTTGATTCATCCTCAGTCATAATAATCAAAGGTTTGTCTGCTGTGTTTGCCAACTTAAGCAAAGCAAACCAGACCTGGACCAACAAACTGAGTGCAGGTTACTGTGAAAATGCTTCCTGCCCCAGTTAGTAAACTCTATTACCAGTGCCCCCCCCCTTTTTTTTTTTTTGTAGAACTGGGATCTATACCAGTGCCGATCTTAATCGAAACCCAGTAATACTCAACTGTGCACAGGTGGCTGTTGGACCCTTACAAACAGTCCTGACACAGGTACCACCAAGGTCCAGTAATATAACAAAAAAGGTTTTCTTGTAATTGCCAATATAGAGAGAAACCTCCCCAGGTACTGTTTAAATTTGAAATCCACTGCAGGTGCCTCGCGGTAAACCCTGCGAGGTCTGAGTTTATATAAAAAACAAACAAACAAGGCAACTGTCCCGAATTTGACAGTTCCCACAAGAATTTGCCCAAAAATGAAGGAAACCGTCGAAAATAAGCACAAGTCAAAATAGCACAGTCGCACTAAAAATAAAAACAATTGCGTGGCACTAATGAAAAAGTAAAACTTTCACTCAGCACACTAAAGGAAATAATTTTATGAGGAAAACTTTACCCAGATAAGCAGTAGGAGGCTGTCAACTAAGAATGTTGGGAGACACCTCAGAGGCAATGTTTCTCAGTCCAGCAGAGAGAATTCGGAAGCCTTCAACAGCTCTCACCCCTCCTGTCTTGATTGGCTTGGCCTTAAGTTAATTTAAATATTTCTTAAAGGCACACCTCCGGAGCAGTTGCACCTAGCCAGCTAATTGCAAGAAAAGTTACTGATGCTAATGGACTCTTGGGGTAAGAATGATGCATTCTGATTCTGAGCCAGCATTCTTAAACTGTTGGTGGAAGAACTGTTCTATTAAAAATCTCCCTCTCAATGAGGAAAGCATTCAAAACTTACAATAAGGCACTCCTAGGAGTTGGATCAAGACTATCACCCCCTAGGAGCAGTATGGCAGCCTGCTGCACCTTGTGCCACATTTCACCCTTAGGGGTTGATTAACAGACTGTTAATCTAATCCCTGGTTATGTCTTATTGCTTAATTGATGATCCCACACTTAATAAATATGCTGTAGCCAGTAACTGAATCATTCTATTCAGATGTCATGTGATGTGTGGAATGTAAAGTGTAATTAACACTGGATGCGTCATTGCATTGTGACTGCATATCTGTTGGAGTTTTTCTAACCATCAATATCATGTGTGTGTTATATTTGGTCTTTATGTCATTGTACACTGTGCTAATTATGTATTTCACATTTCAGATTAATACCTTCGAGCCGAGAGGCTCTTTTACAAAGGTTCAAAGTCAAAGCATGAACAATACATTGGTTATAGAAAGCAACAAGACAAGTACAGAAGTTTCATACAATGTGATCATGAAGAAATTGAGTAACCAAAGTGCTACAGGAGAATAAAACCAATACATAAAGATAGAAGCGTGGTTACAAAGTTAGAGCATACTTAGCATATAGCATTAAGATTGCCAAAATATAGATCAGTTGGATATTCCAGCAGCAGCCACACAGAGGAGGCTTTGTCTTGGTTCTCAGGGGGAAACCAGGGAGAGGTAGGTGTGGTAGATCTTCATTTTCACACAGTTACCTGCAGTGCCCCAACATTCCTCATGTAAATGTGGAGAAATGATGAATGTGAAGATTCTTCAAGGTTTAGAAGGTTGCCAGGTACCCAGCAGGGGAGGGAGGAAGGGCAGGAGCTGGGGCTCGGGCCCATCTGGAAATTTCCAGGTATCCTGGAGTGGAGTGCCAGTCTGACTCTCTAGCAAATGCTACATGAATTTCAAGTTGCTGGCTGAAACATTTGCTGCCAATGGCTATTATGTATTACTGAGGTGAGTTTCTTGCCGTGAGTGTAGCCAGAAATGGTTTTGTACACAGACTCCAAAGGCTGCCCCCCCCGGCACCCTGTTACTTGTCCAGTAAGATGTCGTTATTCTATTTAACAGAAAGACGTAGACACACTACTGAGTGGCCATGCTAACTCTGAATACTCCAGATTAAAATGCTGTTTACAAAAAGTAATATGGTTTAGGACGGATACTTAAAAAATACACGAATGTTTTACTGTGAGAATATCTGCTACATTGTTGTTTCTAGTAGGAAGCTAGTGGTAAACAACTGAAACACTTGTTTCTCACACATTTGTGATTCCAGTCTTCTTTGAGACTCTAAACTGTTAACTGGGAGAATAAGTAAACACATAATGTACTAATTTGTAAAACACTGGCATTTTTACTAGTTTCTGCCTTTGTGGAATTGTGTGGCAGGTATTCAGATTTATTGCAGGTCTGCTGTGCAACGTATGGCCCATTTTGTTAAATAGGGAGGCCAAACTGGTTTCTTCATAGTTTTCTGAAAAGACCTGACTCGTTACCTAGTATCATAAATTATGATTTTTGGAGGAAATTATTTTGGAATTTGTTGCCTGTCCCAGTATTTACCAACATATTTGCAGAAACTGATATATAGGGTAATTGAGTATTTTCAGACCCCATAGTGCAGTCATGACAGTGCGCGTTGGATACCTGGAGTTGCAGTTGGCACTAGTCGACTATTCAAATGGTAGATGTGTATTGGGCTAGCTATACTTTCCTTTAACAAGCCCTACTGGCTTGTATTGGAGAATTTGATTTCAATAAGCACACACCAGGTAGGCTCGAGGAAAAGTTTCGGGCCCGTGCATTATCCCCAGTCACTGCCTTGTTGACCAGTGGCTGCAAAACTTGCTTTTAATCCCCGAGATACGCAATATTTGTTATCAGTGGTTGACGACTGGATGATCTGAGGGTATCTCCTCCACTGGGCCACACATTTTGTAACTGTAAGCAGTCGATGTGGGACCTCCGGAAACTTTCCTAGCTGGGGGCTGAACACAGTGACTTACAACGCTGACTTCTATAAAATGTGGGCGGCCTCCTAATTCCTCAGCTCTTTGTTTTGTCGTTGACTTGCTGGTTGGACCTGCAGAGAAATGGTGTAATTTTTGTAAGCTCTGTTGCTTGTTCTCTAACATGTTGTGTCCCATCTCAGAAAGTCTCTGCTGTGGTAGATGGAACCCCTGCACTTTCTGCAGGGTCCCCCCTTCTTTTTCCTGACTCTGGAGCACATCCTCACAACAAATGCCTCTTGGTAGAAATGGAGTACTACTTGGACCTTTACAAGACTCCGGGGGTGGTGGGGTGATGTGAACTGACTGGGATTCAGATACCTGGATCAGTGCTCTCGAGGTGAGGGCTTTTCTTTTTGGGCTCCAGACCTTTGAAGAGCATCCCTCTCCTAGTGCCCCTTTTATGAACAGACGAGTGTGATGCAATATATCAACAAGCAAGGGGGCACACATACGGTCTGTGCAAGGAAGTGATGAGAGTATGACAGTGGCCCCTTTCTTTTCCCCCAGGAGTCCAAAGCGTCTTGGCTGACAGGCTAAGTAGGTCCCAGTCTTGGGTACACCAGTAGGAACTGCTGACCTCTTCAAGATGGAGTCGTCCAGAGTTGGACGTTTTGTTTATCCCCACATAACACAAAACTGCCACATTTCTGCTGTCTCCAGGGCCTGGGGTGCAAGTGAACAGTTCGAATTTAGCTGTGCTGGTTAGTGGGAACAAAAATGGTGGCATTTACAGTTCGTGCAGGAGTGTGTAGTGATGTGTGCTTTCTGTGTACTTTGGCTGGTACTTTATGTGGTGGTTGTGCAGAATTTACTCCACAGCATAAATGATCATCTGATCAATTGGGAGAGCTTTTAGACCCCACTGTATAATTGCACTTTGTCTTCTGTCACCAGTCCCAGCCTCCCCTTCTGTGCCTGGTCCTGGCGTGGTCTTCTGGTTCCTCTTGGTTAGTGGCCTTTCAAGCTCATCTCTGGTGGGAAACCGAGGAGTAAGGAGGCTGCCTAATGTTTTTTTTTTTTTTAATTTTTTGTACGTTCACGTGAGCAGCTCCCAGGTAGGCAGAAGTTTCCGGAAGGTCCTGATGCTGATGGCTTACAATTCAGAATGTGTGGCCCGCTGGAAGGGAGGCTCGAGAAGATCTACGGTAACTGCTGTTTTGTGTTAATTTTTCATGAAGACTTAAACCTAAACCAAAAGACTGGAGAAGAGCTCATGTGACCCCACTCCACAAGAGTGGTAGCAGGGTGGAGGAAGGGAACTACAGACCAGTCACTCTTACCTTAGTGGGCAAGATTATGGAGGCACTCCTTAAGGAAAGGATACTGCAACACCTGGAATCCATAGGAGCACAGGATCCAAAATGGCATGGGTTTACATCAGGAAGGTCCTGTCTAACTAATCTCATAGATTTCTTTGACTGGGTAACCAAAGTGGTGGACCAAGATGGTGCAGTTGATGTCGCCTACCTTGACTTCAGCAAAGCTTTTGATACTGTTCTACATAGAAAATTGATAAGCTGGGTAGGCTCGAGGTGGGTCAGAAGTTGGCAAACTGGTTGGCGGGCAGAAAACAGAGTGGTGGTAAATGGTATACAGTCAGGAGAGATGCAAGTCACAAGTGGGGCACCTCAGGGATCAGTCCTGGGGCCAATCCTCTTCAATATCTTCATCAGTGACATTGCAGATGGACTGGAGGATAAAGTTTGTCTACTTGCAGATGACATCAAGATCTGCAACAGAGTAGATGATCCAGATGGGGTGGGCAGAATGAGAAGAGATCCGACCATTTTGCCAGTTTATCTGGAAGAGTGGCAACTGGGGTTTAACACAAAAGTGCGAGATCATGCACATAGGGAAGAGAAACCCTGAAGCCACCTGTAGTTTGAGAAGGGAGTTGCTGGTAGTCACAAGGGAAGAGAGAGACGTGGGCATCATCATCGCAGATTACCTGAAATCATCCAAGCAGACCACTAAAGCAGTAGGTAAAGCTAGAGGGAAGTTGGGGTGTATTAGTAGGGGTACCACAAGTCATAAGAGGGAGGTAATAATTCCTCTTTACAAGGCACTGGTTGGGCCCCATCTGGAGGACTGCATGCAGTACTGGAGGCTGCACCTTCACAAGGACCTTAACAAAATGGAGGCAGTCCAGAGAAGGGCAACCAAAATTGTGCAGGGACTGCATCAGAAAACGTATGAGGACAGATTAACGGAGCTGAATATACCCGACAGCAGAGGAGAGAGAGAGGTGATGTGATCGAAACATTCAAACATTTTAAGGGCATTAACAAGGTGAGAGTCTAACATGTTTCAGTATAAGAAAAATAGCAGGACAAGAAGACACAGCATGAGATTAGAGGGAGGCAGATTAAGGGGTAATGTGAGGAAGTTCTTTTTCAAAAGGGGTGGTGGGTGCATGGAACGGCCTACCTCAGGAAGTGGTGAATATGAATACAGTGCAGGGCTTCAAACCAGCATGGGATAGGCATAAGGGAGCAATACAGATGAGTATGAATAGTTAGGCCATTGAAAGAGTTCAGGCCTGTGGCACATTTATAAGGTAGAACAAATGGGCAGGCTGGATGGGTCCTTATCTGCCATCAACTTCTATGTTTCTATGTAAATAAAGTTTTCAAGTGTTAAAACACTTAAATTAAGCAGTAATGGGAATGACACACAAGGCATAAGCAATCTACAGCAGTACCTTTTAATCCTTTATTTTTTTTTTCCCCTGTCTTATCTTTTTTTGACTCTGGAAAATCTGTAAATACACTCTGGCTAGCCTTGGCTCTAACGAAAGAAGTGTGATTGCGGTTCCTGTAAGAACCTATGTTTCAGATCTGGGCCCCACAGTGTGTTCTACTTACCCCTTGAGTCCAGGGGCTGCAACCAGATTGCCTCTGTTCTCCTTTCCTCGCCCTCGTCCCTTGTGCATTTGATCCCATCCCTCACATAGACTACAGCAGCAGGCTACGCCGCTCGTGAGGGGGGGTCAAGAGGTTGCATATCTCTCATGAAGATAAAAACCACGTGACGCACTCACCTGTACCATACCTGGTTTATACAAAGAGTGTGACGACTGAGCTGTGTCTGAGAGGATCAGTTTCATGTACTGGATTCAGAATGCCGTACATCGTTCATTTTTATGTTTGCAAGTGCAAGAAACATAGTGCAATCATACAAATTGTAGGTGTGCCACCCCACTTCCAGTACCCTGCTCCTTCTTACAGGCGCGGCCTCACCCTACCAATAAATGTCAGAGCTGTCTATGACAGCAGTTTAGATTCAGTGGTGTACAGTTCAAAGCAAAAGACCGCTACAGTGAGCGGTGGTAACGTATGCCGTCAGCAGTGTGCGAAGTGCCTACATGTCAGCACTGCATCTGAACAGCTGTCATAGCTCTTTTTTTTTCCTCCTTCTTCTTCTTCTATCCTCCCCCAACAAACCCAAGTAGCACCCCAGTGTGCTCATGTGCTCCACCCCCGTACACTGTATGGCCGGGGGTGCCCAATCCTTCATCTGCTCCACTGCCCCCCAAACAGACTTCCAGGTGCCATGCTGGGAGCCCACCCCAGCGTGGCAAAAGTACCGCGTCCTCTCCAAAAAAAAAAAAAAATAGAAAATTATAAGAAAACTGCCCCTTATTGACTCACCCCCTTCCCAATCCATGCCCGCCCTCTGTGTACCCCACCTCTCCCCATATTTACCTCTGGACGCCAGCGCGACGATCTTTGGTGGACCGGGAACCCGTCTGCACTCTTCAAAGCAAACCATGAACTGAAGAAATGCCGGTAAGCAGTATAATGGCATAAGTGTTTTTTTTTTTTACTTTGGTTCATATCTCTGCCATTTTTGGGAATTTTTTCACCAAATTATCAACATGGGGTTCTTGGGGACCCCACCTCGTGAACTCTGTCGCTGTAATTTTGTTATTCGGTCCTGATAGGTGATTTCGTTGTCACTGCGTGGAACCACCTTTCGGGACCGATTAATGAAACAACAGTGTCAAAGTTCATGAGGTAGGCCCCCAAAAACCCCATGTTGAAAATTTGGTGAAAAATTCCCCAAAATGACTTATGGGCGTGCATTGTTGCACGCTTGTAACTTTGATAACTTTTAATATTTTCAATCCAGATTTTCAACATTGCCATTTTACCACACTTCCTTCTGAACAGTACAGTTGTCATTTTTCTCATCGCGTCCAAAATGTGTCTTCACACATGTAGCGCACATTGGCGCGGTCGGTGTGCGAAACCGATGTTCAGGACACATTAAGAAAATCACTGAGACACTGTTAATGATCAGAGGTGTTAAAATGGCTATGTTGAAAATTTGGTGACAAACGTCCATAAAATGACTGTTACGAGTGTGCATTGCACAGTTTCCACGCACCCTAGTAAGTTCATAAATTTGTAATATTTTTCAGTCCAGATTTTCAACATTTACATATTTCCACACCTCCTTATGAACGTTACAGCTGTCATTTTTTATACCCTGGCCAAAATGTGTTTTCACACTTCCGGTGCAGAATAGTGTGGTCGCTGAGGGCGATTTAGTGTTCCGGACAGATTAAGAAAATCACAGCGACACTGTTCATGAACGGAGGTCCCAGACTGCCCATGTTGAAAATCTGCTGTGTGTGTGTTTTTAAAAAAAAAAAACATATTCCCAAGCTAATTACATTACGGGTGGACATTGTGCAGTTTCTACACATGCTCGTGACTTCACCAGGTTTTTTTTTTCCTTTTTTCACTCCAAATTTTCAACAGTGCCATTTTTTTACACCACCTCATGAACAGTACCTGTCACTTTTTCACATTCACTGAAAATGTGTTTTCGACCTGTGGCGCCAAGTGGCGAGTCATCAGCAAAATCACATTTTGCTTAACAAACTTATAGTGTCATTGTTCATGTGGTGGGGTCACAAAAAGCCCATGTGGAAAACTTGGAGTAAAAATACCAATAAATGCCCAGGGCGTTTGGGTTTTCAACGATAATGCCCTACCTTGTAGGGACTAACAGGCGTCAGGGGTGTGACTTGGTATTGTCGACAGTAATGCTTATGCCATTCCACCCCCACCCTGCAGCCAGTGACGGGCATCGAGGTGCGCCTTAGACCCTTTGCCCCCAGAGTTCACCTCATTCTCCTATACTGCGCCCATTTCAGCATATTTCCTTATGGAATGAGGTGAATGTAAAGCCCAAACACCCCAAGGCACACCTTGACACTTGTCAGTGTCTGAATGGTAGGGTGAGGTGAAATGTCGTGACCGTCATGGGTGACGACCCAAAGGCACACCACAGTACCTGTCCATCTCTGCAGGGTGAGGGTGGAGTTGGCATCAGTTCAGTACTTCAGCCCCATTCCTATACTGCATCTGTAACTCCTGCATTTCCACTGCTAATGCCAGCAAGCAAACATTCAGCATTGACAAATGCTTGTTTGTTTTGTTACCATTGTGCCTGTAACTGCGGGTCTGCTGTAGCGCAAGTCTGCATCAGTGTGGTGTGATCATGATGTACTGGAGTATAGAGATGGCAGGTGTGACAAACCGGATTCATAAGATAGAATTACTGTCTTTTGAATCGTGTTCATCATGGGCTGTGATACCATATTTATCTTTGTCCTTTTGCCATCATGATCATTGTATAAAAAACTATATTGTACAAGCCCTTTTTATTCAGTAAGGGGGAACAAGGTTTTCTTGCTGGATCCTGCTAGTGTATGGTAAAATTGTTGTTCTGTATCACCCCACGTTGTCATGGGGAAAGTGGTTAATACGTATGGGTAATGTGCATCCCAGCTGGGGTAGGTGGTATAGCCTAAAAGCTGTGACCTTGGCTCAGACTCCTCAAGAACATGGAACCTTCATCTGCAATAGCTACTTCAGTTTCTGCTGTACAACACAAGGATACGCAGCATAGTCTGTGCTCTCTACAAGGTTTGAATTTCTACTCTAGTTTTATTTTCCTGGAGGAATGTGTAACCGTAAGACCGGTGGAGGAATGTGTAACCGTAAGACCGGTTGGGGCACTCTAGTAATGGGGTGGGGCTAAATTTAAAATCTGTGCCTGTTAATGACGCTTTCAAATTGACTAACCTGCTTGCCAAGCACCAATTTTTTTTTTTTTTTTTTGTATAGCACCTGCAGTGCCTAAAATTGTGATCACTGCCATTAGGTTGTCTTTTTGTCATGGTTCTGCTTTCTTTGCCCCAGGTAGATGAGGGATTTTCTGCATTTTTTTTTTTTGGCTAAGGCTTAGACTGGTTTTATTGTTGCTGCGATATGTCTTTCCCTACTAACTGTGTTTATGTGTTTTCCTCCCCTTTTCTAGCATTTTATTCAGAGTGGTGCAACCCCTTTTTTTTTTTTTTTTTTTTTTTTAAACTGCTTTTATGTGGATGTGGTCTGTGGCACCACCGCCTCCTTCCTTGCCAGGCTGGACACCCTCTGCAGTGCTTTCTGCCATGTTACTGCAGATTCATTGCCCTGCACCCATCACTGTGCACTCTGTTCTTTTCCTTTCCATCCTCCCTCTCACAATGCCAATTCCACTGTGGATCCTTCATATTTAAATTCTGGTGTGTGTGTCTGTCTGTCTGTCTCTCCCTCCTTCCCCTTTCTTTCTTTCTTCCCCTTCTTCTCTCACTTCCCGCTCTAGAGATCAATGTGCTTTCTCCATTCCCCACCCTCACACTGCTGCTGGGCTAGCTGCCTTTTCCTACTGCCTCCTTCCCTTCTTTGTTCACTTTTCCTCCCCTGTTTGGGCCCTTAAATACCACTTAAAGCACCTTCCCAATCCTACCTGTCACTGTCAACCCCCTTCTTGACGCTGCTCTCCTCCTCCCCCCATCCACCCCTGTCAATCTGCAGAAAAAGATTTGAGGGCAAGGGGGTCACACTGTGAGGCTGGGGATGTGAGGAAATACTGCTTTGCAGAGAGGGTGGTGGAGGCCTAGAATGTCTTCCCAGCAGAGGTGGTAGGTACCAGAACACCTGCAGGAGTCAGTCCTGCATGAGACAGCTACAAGGGGACCCTGGAAGGAACCGGGGGGGGGGGTAGGGATTGGGTTGGGGCTGCGATGACATAGTAGCAGACTGGATGGGCCATTGAGGTCTTTATCTGTCGACAGCTTATGTTTCTTCCTCTACTTGGCCGAGTCATAGGCAGATCTCTCTCACTGTGACACAACAACCGCCTCCCCAGGCACTATGTACTTTACCTCCAACCATCCCTCTCAGCATTAAAAATTCATGTCAATTGCCTTCAAAATTCATAGCAAATGGCCACAATGTCTAGCATGTTCTTATTTTGTAGAATGTCTACAAATAGAGGGCTCCATAGAGTAGTGTTAAGGAATGTTTCTGTCAAGTTAATTCAATGATTTAATAGTTTGTATGTCCAGAAATGACTCTAACATTAAGAACATCTATAAACCTTTGCAGGCAAGTGTGTTTAAAAAAAAAAATAAATAAATAAATAAATATATATAGATATATAGATATATAAATAAATAAATAAAACAGTTTTTCAAAGGCCTCTTGCACCTCCAGCCTCCAACCAGGGAGCCTGTTCCTCCTTGGAGTCTGAACCTTTGCATAGATGGGCTCATGAATCCACCTTTCAAGCCTATGTCCATGGCCCACATCAAGTTTGTAACTTGGAAAACTGTCTTCCTGGTAGCCATTACATCTGTCAGGAGGATTTCGGAGCTACAGACCCTGTGCACTGAGCTGAATTAAATCATTCCTCAGCAATAAAGTTGAGCTCATGACAAATAGGAAATTTCTGCCAAAGGTGGTTTGAGTTTCACTTGAACCAGTCCATTACTCTGCCTGTCTTCTTTACTGAGCCATCCACGCTTGGTGAGCAAAAGCTCCACAGCTTGGATGTCAAAAGAGCCATCTTTCACTACCTAGAGCATACTAGACAGTCCAGAGGCTCTTCCACTCAGTTGTTCCTCACCCACGGGGATGTAGGCAGAGGAAGACTAGCTACCAAGAGAACTATTTATCATTGGTTGGTCTCTGTATTAGATTCTGCTATGAGGAAACTGGTCAACAACCTCCAGTGGGGCTCGGGGGGCCCATTCCACCAGGGGCACTGCAGCCTCGCTTGCAGCAGCAAGGGACATTCCCCTGCTAGATGTTTGCAAAGCAGCTACCCGGAAATCTATGCAGACCTTTGTGAAACACTGCAGTTTAGATGTGCAGACCAGATCTGATGCCAAATTTGGCACGGCAGTTCTGCGGAGCCTCTTTCCTGAGTAGGTTCTCTGCCCGCCTCCCACTTGGTACTGCTGCGTAGTCTGCAAAGAAGTTACTGATGCTAAAGGACTCGTGGGGTAAGAAGAAAAAATTACTCGCCGCAGTAATCTTCTTTCTTCCAAGGGGTCCTTTAGGATCCGTAAGCTCCCACCCTTCCTCCCTGGTTCTCTTGTCGATTAAGGGCTCTTGTCACCTTTTACCAAATTTGGAATTTCTTACTGATGAGTTTTTAACTCGTGTTGCTGTTTCTGTTTCTACTTTTTTGTCCATTTGCATCTGTTTTAAATCCTGTTAATTCTTTTTCAAGCAATTTGCCCTCATTTTTTCCTTGAAAAAATTCTGAAGCATTCAACAGTTCTCACTCGGCTCACACCCCTCCTGTTTTTTGATTGGCTTGGCCCTAGTCTCATTTAAATATCTCTTAAAGGCACACCTCTGGGGCAGTTGCACCTAGCCAGCTAAGTGCAAAGAAGTTACTGATGCTAAAGGACCCCTTGGAAGAAAGATTACTGCGGTGAGTAATTTTTTCTTTTCAGATATGGAAGACTGAGATCCAAGAGTAAACCTGGTGCCTGGGAGGTCATGAGTGGCAAATGTGGAATGGAAGTCATGATCATGTTTTCTGAATGTGGGTCCTAGTCTATCAAGGCAAGGTAGGCCTGTATTTTTCCAGTTTTTCTGGTATATAGTTATGCGGGGGTTCGAGTGGAATGTGGGCATTGATAATGGTTTGTATATTGCTGTTTTGTGTATTGTGCGTGCGTTGAAAGAAGTGTACTGAGGAATCTATTGCAGGTGGAATGTTCCATGTTATTGGGGGGGGTTTGCTGAGGTCAAAACTTTTGGGCTGACTCACTTTCCCAGTGGGAAAGCACATAACCCATATGTATTATCTACCTTCTCCACTGACAACGTTGGAGCTAGCAGAAAAGGAAATTATAGTAACTATGATGGAATTTTTCCATAGTTTTATGACAGTTTTTCTCCCATCTTTAGAAAGATGGCTCCACGGCCCCCAAAAAAAACAAAAAAACACACACACAACTAGACAGATCACTGTTTGTGTTCCAGATGTTGGTCACAGTTGATCTAAAGTAGGGGTGAACAGGAGCCAGTGTTTCTGGGGATGCAAAGAAAATGTACATATTCCTCTCACCCCACCCCCAAAAAAAATAAAAAATAGTGCCGCTCAGTAAGAGCCTAGTGGCTCCCTTTCTAATGACCCACAGCTTTTACTGATGGTTAGAACTGTGATTTGGATCAAAGGCTACACCGGTGACAGCGCTCGGGCATGGTAAAACATGAGTCAGATTGGACCCACTAGTTTAACAAAAGGTTTAGAATAGGAACCTAGTGTGTCAGAAACTAATCAAAAGACCAGATTTCCTCAGAACAGTAGTCAGAAATTGTCAGAAGTATTTTTAAATTTTCCTTTTCGTTTTAAATATTATACAGCAGATGCATAACTCTGGAACTGAGGATGACAGTAATGGTGTTTTTTGGGGGTGTCATTTCTGGGCAGGTGGCAAGTTTTGCCTTTTTTGCTGCACGTTGGCACTGTCCCTGGGCCACACCACTGACCTGGTCGGGTGGTAGGAACTTTTATTCAGCTAGGGAGATTGGTTTCATGCTCATCTCGTCAGGTGTAGTGAATAACCAGGCCCATCACTGTTACAGTAGGGCAGGTGGCGACCATGATCAGGCACAGTATATGGTCAGATGGGTCACATATGAGAGAAATGCTCTCGTACAGTCACAGCGGACTGCATACTAAGCTGGTAAGTGTTAGTGGTGCAGCCGAGCTTTTATAAGATAAGCAACTAAATTGGTCAGCTAATTTGTTTTATTACGATAAGCTGCTAAATTGGCAAAGAGGAGGTTGTGTTCATTGTAATAAACAAGTATAGTATTGGCCACTCTGTAACCTAGTAACAGGTGACTTTTCTGATATATGGAGAAGTTGTGTCTTAGCTGTGTTTTGTAGTTGTATTTGGAAATTATTTTTTTTCCTATGGAAAATTTGTACAGCAGTTCCAAAACAAATACTTAAGCATGCTTTTCAGAACCTCCAAATAAGGCAAACTTAGATTCCAGCCTCATGGTGAGGTACCAGTTTGTTCTATAGGAGCACAAGCAAGCAGGTCTATAATCTACGAGTTGGTAAGAATAGACTGGGTTCCACCTGAGAGTCACAGGTTCACAAGTGAGTCCCAGCATCCTGGGGCTGGGTGTGTGGTAAACAGACCCTCTGCTCATTTGGGGGGGCACGGAACACACCACATTCACACACACTCCCTGCTGGCTGACCCATGGAGTGGCCTTGACAATTAAGGCAGTTGCATGCCCTGCATTCCGGCTGAAAGAAGTTTGCAGCTGCTGCAGCCCAGTTATCTGGGTGGTGGAACCAAAAGAATCCGAAATGGGGGGGGGCTCTTGTGGACTTGGGACCCCAAAGGACGCACAGTCAGCAAATCTGCACTGTAGTGGGATGCCGCAAAGGAAATTGCTGGACTGTAGGACCTCTGATTTATTTTTGGGTCCTGGACCCTTGGGGCAAAATGGTCAAGAGTCCTGTAAACAAACAAGTTGTACAAAAAGAGACATTCATACATTTACTGTGGAGAATTCTGGATTTCTGTAACCCTGGTGGAATAAGAGATAGATAGATAGATATATATATAGATATATATAGATAGATAGATATATATATATATATATATATATATATATATATATATATATATATATATATATATATATATATATATATATATATATATATATATATATATATATATATATATATATATATATATATATATATATATATTTTTTTTTTTCTTGTAAAATTATGGAATTATGCCAAGAGATGCTTTTACTTGGCTCAGTCCTCTTCACCCCCAAAACTCTTATGTACAGTGTTGTTTTTTTTTTTGCTTGTAAAACCAGAGCTAGTGTAGTAAAATGTTTAAATGTAAACAATTAAACTTGGAGTGCGACAGATGTTGTAACACTACTGTTAACATAATTAATGTTTACTGTTTGTCTAATTTACAGGCAGGTCCACTATTAAAAGTTAAAATTCCTAAGGATAAGGATGGCAAACCTAAGCAATTTGGGTTTGTCAATTTTAAACACGAAGAATCAGTTCCTTATGGAATGAATCTGCTCAATGGAATCAAACTTTTTGGAAGACCTCTCAAAATTCAGTTCAGATCAGGTATCCACAACACAGTTTCATTGAAACTAAACTCACATCAGTATATAATTCACTAAGCTGCCATTAATGTACCCTCAGAGTGTTCATAACGTGGGTGTTTGTGTTTTTTATTGTTGCAACTTCTGAGATTTATTTTCAGGAGCTAACCTTTGAAATGGAGGAAAACTCCTTTTTTAAAATATTAGTTTTTTTTACTGGTATGCATTTAGCTAGCAAGACCTTAATTTCAAATATATTAGAACAGTGCTCTCTCAAAGAGGTATGGGACGAAGTCTGTAAATGCTGGGAGGAGGATTGGGGAGGGGGGTGTCACAGTTTTCTTTCACCCAGTAAAATATCAGTTGGGGGAGCACACAACACATTTATCTTTCCATATTAGTTGTTGCTGCAGTTTAAGTCGATGCAGCCTTAAATGGAGGGAACTGTTTATCCCAATCAATTTGGACACTAACTCAGCTGAGAATTACACATTTCCTGGTGTTGGCCTGGTAATGTTTCTTCCCTAGTTGATGCTTGGTAGGCAGTATATCTGATTTTTTTACGTGGTATGGAGTAGTGAGTTCTACCAGGTAGATTTCCTCTCTTTTGGCATTACAAATGCCAAATACCAAATGGTAGAATGTAATAGTTTTCAAATCCAGAGGTTTAAATTATATGGTTGAAGACGTGCGGAAAATGTTCAATTCAACAATCTGTAAATCCCTCTTAAAGGATTATTGGATATAAAGGAATCGCCTTGTAAAACAAGTGCGGTTGCCATGTTCTGAGGTTTGTTATTAACAGGTCTCTTTCTGTCACACTCTTCTATTAGTATTTTGTAAAACCTACTCCAGCTAACCTTTTTGCTAATGCTAGAAGTTATGCATGTCCACCTTGGTCTGACCCTTTAGTTCCGAAATGTATCTAAGCACTTCTGCTGACATGTTTGGAGGGGTGTACATGTTCACATGATTTGGTAACTAGTCAATGAATTGTGTTTTTTTTTTTTTGGGGGTTGCTGTCTTGTGTTCACTGTTACCAGCTGCACAAATGAAGCATGCTGGCTAAACAAATACAGTTGGCATACCCATGACAAATAAGAAACTACACTATCCATGGACTGTGCTATACATTCTGTACCCCCCCACCCCAAAAAAAAAAAAACCTCTGAAACCTGGAACCACACTCCTCCAGCTGGCTGCTGAGAGATTCTAGATTATGTGTATGGCAGATTTTTTTCCACTGCTTCCTTCCCTACCCCTTCCATTGAAGGGCATCTATGGCAGTTCCTGGCTATCTGGGTCCAGCAGTATGGTGACATGAAGTACAGTTCCTGAATTCCGGTTAGCACATCCATGAAAAGAATCAAATGAGTAAAGCCTCTGTGATGAAGTACTTACAACATAAAGACTCACAGAGGAAATAATCATTTGTTAATAAAAATGGACACATTGCAATCCTCAAACATGGCAGCCCAACAACCGTAATAAACTTTTAAAGAATATCCCAAGAGTTTCCAAACGTGGAAGCCAGGTTTTTCAGCTTAAAGGGTTTTCCACCAAGGGGGTGGGGCAGGGTTACAAGCTTCTGTGATGTGTCTGTTTAGTTTTGCTGAAGAATTGTAGGTTTTTATGTCTGAGTATGCTTTGCTGGGGAATTATGTCAGACTATGGTTTAAAATTAAAAAAAAAAAAAAAAAGGCAAAATTCTAGCTCCCATCTCATTTTACCCATGAACGTTTGGAGTCTTTAAGGGAACAGTCTGTGCAGTGGGCCCCCCACACTCCCATGCGGGTCTGGTCCCAATGTGCACTCAGTGTGCAAAAGCATTTTTGTTTACTTACTGTTTACTGTCGCATAGTAGATTGAGTAATTTTACTTAAAGGAAAACTACACCCAAAACTTGAAAAAATATATGTTGTGCAGAGTGTTTTTAATTTGTATGTGAAGTTCTTGTGTTTCCTTCCCTCTGACTGGTAGTAGGAGTTTTTCCTAAATTAGCCTGCTAGCTTTAGGGTAGTTTTACGACCCCTGGAGATCACCATATCAAATAGTTTTATTGCATTTCTTTGTCCTACAGTGCACCTTGTTTCATGTAATGGTGATGTAGCAGAGCCCATAAATCCAGCAGAAAGCACTGCATTACAATCAGTTCACAACAACAGAGATGGCTATATTTTAAAATCTGTAGAATTCAGCTTGGTGACCACCCTCATCCTAAAGGTTTTACTGTCCTGAAAAACTTTGCTGCTGGTAATTTTTGTGCAGCTTGTAAAGCTTCCAAGGTATTTAGTTTGTTTGGCATGCGTGTGCTGAATGTTGGGTCTCTTACATCACAGTCACATGAGACAAAATGCACTGTGGGAACCAGAAATACAATTACACTATCAGGTATGAGATCCCCAGGGGTCGTAAAACTAGCATAAAGCTAGCAGGCTAATTTGAGAAAAACTCCTAATACCAGTCAGAGGGAAGGAAACACTAGAACTTCACGTACAAATTAAAACACTCTGCACAACATATATTTTTTCAGGTTTTGGGTGTAGTTTTCCTTTAATTGTAGGCCTGACCTCTTCCTGCAAGTTCAAATCCTATAATGTAGTAACAGCTGACATCAGAGCAGTATGCAGCAGTGGGAGATTCAAAAAGCTTGCCTGCATGTTGAGAGTTAATTAAGCTCTGCACTTTTGTTTGCCAGTCCTGCTGTCCTCCCTAGGCTAAGGTACTGTCTGCCACAGAGGAGAAAAATAGACTGTGGGGAAACATCTGATCCGGTGATTTATAAAAGCTTTTAACATGCACTGCAGGCTATGGAACCTGCTGCCTGCTGTTATGTGTGCTGCTGAGGATTCTGGGATTTGTAGTAATAGAAGATGCCGACCTACAACTAAACAAAATTAGCATACTGCAGTAAACTGAGTAAACCAAAATGTGTTTGCACATAAAATGCACACTGGGACCAGCCCCAAACTTGAGTGTTGGGACCTGTTGAGTTGACTGTTCCCCTTTGTCAGTTGTGGAGAGTGGTTTACAGCCAAATGAGCTTTAAATAGACACTGGTTCTGAACTAAGATTAAAGTTTGGCATTTCAGCATACTTGAAAAACTCTAGCTGTGTCTAATTACAAGAAAAGGTGAATCTCAGTAATGATGTGTTCAGATATCAAGACAACCTTTTATAAATTGGCCTGTGCTTCCAGCTGGGACTTCGGAGTTCATGGGGAACTAAAACAGTTGGTTTGTGCTGAATAGGTGAAAGCAGGAATGGGCATATGTTGGACTGTTTCATGCTGGATCGCTTGAGGAGGATACAGACCTTCACTGTGGAGATTAGGGTTGTACCCTTCTGAACAGTTTCATAATTCATTTTGGAGTTGGTTCATTATGTAGAAATTGATAAAAACAAAATGAGTCACATTTCCAGATCACTTCTCAAATGTACTACATTCCAGACACCAGGAAAACACAGCTCAGTAAGAATCAAGGAACTAACAGGTATTGAATAGGATCCCAAATAACCCCCAGCCTCACATGCATAAAACGTGCCCAACAGTGGCATGGGGAAAGTAAAATGAGTCTAGTATGAAGGGTCTCTTCATTTTTCGGCCCCCTTATCACCAAGGTGGAGTAAGCAACCACCAAAAAAACCTCTGACCTCTTTAAAATGCAAGACACAAGACCATTTGCATGCTTCTAGAAGATATACACTAGTCATTTAGTCTAGAGAAGACTGAAGGACATAACCTGCGTTTTCCAAATCCTAAAGGGAATGGACAGGGTGGAGCAGATGTGAAAAGCACAGCTAGAAGACTAGTACACAACTCCGGGGGTTGCAGTATCAGGGTGGATCAAATGTGGTAGCCATGTGGCAAGTGGCCACTAAAAATGCTTTGGCTACCAGATTCCGGAAGTTGGTGACCAACTGGCCACCTGCCCACAGGGGTTCTCCCCCCTTCCCTAGTGGTAGTACTTCTGACTAGAATCTTGATGGCCAAATTAAACAGAAGGCTGCTAGATTTTTGAAAGCTTGTAGCCAGCTGGCCACCATCTTGCATAATAATTTGTCCCACCCTGTACAGGCTAAGGGGAAACATCAGGTTATTCGCATAGATGACTGAGGGAGCATAGAGTGGGTTACACTGCGTAAGTAGTAAGATTCTGGCAGTTAGGCTTGGAGGTTGCACTGGTACTTTGAACTTGCATATATAGTCACTGCCATGCAAAGGCAGGAGCAAGTAATATGGGCCAAGATACATTTGGGTTACTACAATATTATGCGTGTCACAGCCTACAACCAGTGGTATGTAGAAAATCACCAACATTCCTCATCCTACCTTCCCCCAAACAGGCCACAAGTTCCATACCACTAGCTTCCCTCGCACACTAAGGAAGACACCAGCTGAACCCACCTTCATAATTGCTGGATCCTCCTATGATGGTAATTTGCCACAATTTGGGCAACAGGACTGCACCAGCACCCCTATGGGTAACCTGAGCAGTGATGAATGTTATGGTAAAAGGCTTTTTACGGGATCGTTCTTCTCTGATGGAGGGGTTTGGGAGTACGCTGGGTGAATGGCACACTAAACGTCCACATTAGTGTTACTAAATCTCTCAACACGTGGTCTGTAGCCTCCTCATCACCAGGTATTCTAATTGTGGTGTAGCAGTGTTGTGAGCAACATGATACTGACCCGTTTTATTTTTAGGTAGCAGCCATGGATCACAGGAGGGCAAGAGTCCATCTCACCTTCAGAACACAAGCTGCAGTCCTAGTCCATCCAACACACCATCGCCCAACTTGAACAGGTGCTTTATATGAAGTTTGTGTTCACCCATGTGAATGGAAGGACTGAATGGGAATGTTAATCTGCTTTGAATTCCTACTGTCTTGGCCGTTAAGTTAACAAATACTGCCCCAGCATGTTTCGCCAGTTTAGTGAAACTTGCACAATGCAGTAAAAGTTTAAGCAGAAATTGAAATTAACCTGGGGGGTGGCAATAAACAAGGCTGACATTTTATGTTTCTTTGATGCTCTGAGCACCCATGGGCAGAATACCAATTTCTATTTTGTGGGATTCAGTTTTGAATGATTTTTTTTTTTTTTGTGGGGAGGTGCTGTGCCTACAAGTTTAGTAGAGCTTTAAAACATATTATAAAGGTTGGAATTATTCTCAAAATCTAAAACTGGCCACTTTTTGTTTTATGTTTTTCTTTATGGCCACATCTTAACCCCTACCAAAAGAAATAGGAAAAAAAGGAAATTGCCACCAAGTGGGCGTTTCATACAGCTATTTGGCACATTTTACCATGTGAACCATTCCCAAACTGTATAGTTTGAAAGTGTGAGGGGTTGGGTGCACTAAAGTTGGCACAACAAATATTGGAATGCCCAATTTCACTTTCCTCTCACCCTGCCCCCCCAAACAGAAAAATCCTTGCTTTGCTAAACTGGGGGGGGGGGGATATAACATTTATGGACCCAAAACATCTTGATGGAATGATGTTTTCCCACAGCTTCTCAAAGCTCTTGACATACTGATTGGTGTATGGTGGGTGACTGGCTCAGTTGTGGAGATTTTGTCTGATTGCACAGTTTCACCACAAGCCAGCTCTTACTACCCTGTGATGGTTTCATGAGACAGTTAGTACATCTATACTTGGGCCTGAAGACCATAATGTGATCAAGAAGATGGCACAGTAATGGCAACCTCATGGTAGAGTAGGACAGACTGCTACTGAGCGGCAGATTGTGTAACAAGCGGTATAAGATTGTCACAGAACTTTACCATTTTTAGTACTTTAATGAAACTGTTTCATCAAATGCTGTCTTTGATGCAAAATTCTTTGGACAGGTTTGACAGGAGTGTGGATGGATTGATGTCTCCAGTAGCATTCACAACCCCTCAGGTGCAGCTCCAGAGGTCCTTCTCTTCACCAGATAGCCTCCAGAGACAAGCAGTGGTATGTGTTGGGTTGTTTTTTTTTTTCCTTCTTTCTTTTGGGGGTGTTTATAAAAATGGGTATTGATGGTACTTGTGTTGCATTTCTTTTTGTTTTTTACAGTTAATCTTTGTATCATGTCTTTTGACAATATATGATACACAAAGTTCAACAGTATATAACAAATTGCATCACCTAAGCAGAGCAGTGCATGAAAACATCCGGCATAATATGTGTTGCATTTCAGATATTTCCACATGCACATAAGCAGAACGCAATGGTGGCTGGTTAGGCATTATAAAGTTGATAAGAACATACAGGCTACTTTAAAAATGAAATGCCAAGCCAGAGTGGAAATGTTGATTGCTAAAATGTATATACAGTGGAGCCCTGATGCTGAGGAAACATTTCTGTGCACTTAGACAATGCATTATCCCACTTCACGGATCACAGCAGGTGAACTCTGACACACTTTCCATGTTGTCTGTCATAGTAAATGCCTTTTAGAGTCCCAGGACTTATTCAGAGCTGTACACTGACCCAGCTTCACCTTCCCTATTCCTTGCTGCCTTTATCAACTCTTGCAGGATCCTTTCAGTTCACTGGAAGTCTTCTGCTAGCTGCTTGTCTAACTCTGGTATACCACTAAACTAAAAACATCCCCAGTGCAGAATTCCTTCAGACAAAGAGCAAAGCGAAGTAATCTGGTGTGAAAAGCAGGTCAAATAACACCTTATTCCATCATATGAATGTGAACTTAAGCAGAAATTGGTAATCTTCTGGCAGCTCCAACTGTGCTCTTAAGCGGGATGTGTGCTTAAACAATGTGCACTTAAGTGGGTTCTACTGTAGTAGTTTCTGTGAAATTACTGTAAAACAGTTGATTAGCTAGTTAAAATTCTAATCTGGTAATTACTTGAATCTTTATTTAGCTTGCAACCCTCCCAGAAGTTGTTCCCTTTTAGAATGCATTATATATGAAGATGTGCATCAACTAGAGGTGCTTTCCTAACTGGGAATAGCACACTGCCGCACTTCAGGATTTGTCCGTCATAACAAATTTTGCAGTTACGCATATGTTAGATGTTTTATATCCGGGGTGTGCAAATCCTATTGCCCCTTGTCCGGTGCGAGTAAAGTTTCCTTGAAGGGCAAGTACAGAGAAGGGGCTAATTGCATTGTAATGCATAGAGGCAAGTGAAAATTCAGTTACAATCATGGCTGGGTAAGTCCTAACAGTTTTGAACACCCCTACTTGTATCCAGTTGTTCAAACACCATGAAGTCTTGCTGTATTATAACAAAAGCAGTCAGCCACTGCAGCTGAACTGCCCCGGAGAGGAAGGAGTTAACTCCAGAGGATCTGGAGTTCTACAGCGCGAGGGCGCTGTGCCAAAGCTCTATCTGGCAAGTTTCAAATGAAACTGTCAGATTCTTTACTCCGCTTCACTGAACAGTCGCTCCGGAGATCAGCTCCTTCAGCTCGGTTCATTCTCGGTTCAAGCGAGTATTTTTCGGTTCATTTGAACCGGCAAAAGTTATTATTTTACCGCATTTCGGTTAAAAAGCTCTATCTGGTAAACCGTAAGTACGAATTTAAAGTCTGTGTGGAAAGTTAATTATCGGTTCGGTTTTGAACCGATCGGTTTGCTTATTTCAACATTTTAAAGTGTTGGTTGGGTTTTTTAGAGTGCGGTTCCCGGTTCTTATCGGTTCTAAAAAAACTGAATTTTAATAGGTTTTTTCAAATACCCGTGACACGGTTAGGAACCGATAAGGGTGTCTTGCCTGGCACTGCCATCAAAAGGGCAAGTTTTGGATAGGCTGGTATTATGTCTGAGAAACCCAAAAGGAAAACCGGGCCCACTGGGTTTCAACACTGTGATGTCTGTGGGGAAGCCTTTGCCAAGGCTGACCCACACACCACTTGTGTCTGTTGTCTGGGGGCTGACCACCTTCTGTCAGACTGCCAGGTGTGTAAAAATTTCCCTGCAGCCACCCTGGAGAAGAGATTGGGCCGGCTCAGGGAACGAGAGGCCAAAAAGTCCACTGACCCGGATGGCCAGCCCGGTCCAGCACCCACTGGACCAGAGGGAGTGCCCTCTGACCAGGGCGTAGACTTCTTCGGCAAAGGAAGGCTGGTTCAGAGGAACCAGTCCCAGTTAAAAAAGACAAGGAAATCAGTAGGTTTGGAGTCCAAAATTGTGTCTCCAACTGCTGCAGAGATAGCTAAAGCCATTCAGATTGTCCAGTCACTGTCTCAGGGACCTGTCGAACCACCAACAGTTGGTAAAAGGTTGGTTCATTCAGTTCCAGTGGTTCAGGAGTATGGTGTTGAGGATTTTTATGAACCACAGGAGGGGGAGGAGGAATTTGATATGTGTGTGGCTGGGAGGGTCTGGACGTGCCCATTGAACCGGACATTTCTCCAGACAGACCTTTAGAATCTCCTCCTATTCTGTCTGAGTCCCTTCTCATTTTATGTTTTACAAAAGGTTGAGAAACCCTCCAGCTTCCTTTAGAGGAGGCTGTGGATGAGCAAGAGGAGCCTGATTATGTAGAAATGATGGATATTCCAGAGTCTAGGAGGTTGTCTATTCCTTTGCATAAGTCATTTAGGAAACAAACAACTAAGATTTTAAAAAATCCTCATTCTGTCCCTCCTGTAGATGAAAAAAAAAAAAAAATGGACAGAAGGTATACTTTGTTAGGCTCTGATACAGACTTCCTCACTGAACAGTGTAGTCATGTAGGTGTGGTACAAGCTGCAGCCTGTGACAAGGCTAATATTCCCCTGGCCTCACATCCTCCTGATAAAGATTCCAGGAAGATTGATGCCATGGCAAAAAAACAGTATATGGCAGCTTCTTTGGGACTCAGGCAGGCAAATTATATGGCTTATGTAGCTAGATATCAGAAATCTAGGTGGGACACAATATTGCAGTTAGCCAAGCAGGCCCATGGCCAGCTGGCTAGTGAATTGAACAGGTGGCTGCTGATGGCATTAGCCTCTAAAGTTCAATTTCATACTGCTGTTGATGTTAGTGATGTCTCCTCTAGGGTCATGGCCACTTCTGTAGCTTTCTGTAGGTTGGCATGGCTCAGATGCACTAATCTGTCCCAAGATACTCAGTCAAAGGCTATGGATTTTCCTGTAGTGGGAAACTCTCTGTTTGGGGAACAAACAGAAAACTATATGAAAAGATGGATGAATACAGAACTACCTACAAAAGTGCCCAGGCTAAGGAGAGGCATGCCACGCACACAAGGCATGCTCCCAGAGGTAGGGGCAGGCCTTTCACCAATTTCAAGCCTCCCTCTGCTGTTAGCAGAGGGTTTCTTCAGAGGCAGGGGTGAGCCGAGGCACAAGTAAACCGTCCCCCTCCCCTCAGCCTAAGGCTGCTGCTAAGCAGGCACCCTGATGGGGTGCCCAGGGCCGATTCTCCTGTACCAGTGGGGGGCAGGTTGGCTTATTTCAGCCAGAACTGGCTGTCCTTAACTTCGGACAGATGGGTTCTGGAGGTAATAAGCCAGGGTCTGGTTCTCCGCTTCAAACACTTTCCAAAGATGAGAGCCAGACATTTTCCACCTGCAAATGCTTCAGAAGCCCTTGCTTTGGAAGCAGAGGTTTCTTCTCTTCTGGACTGCAAAGCAGTGGAAAGGGTTCCTCCTTGCCATCAGGGCAAGGGGCTTTATTCAAGATACTTTCTTACCCCAAAAAAAAGACAGGAGAATGGCGGCCCATTCTAGATTTAAGGTAGCTGAACAAGCATCTTTTGAAACCAAAGTTCAGAATGTTGACTCTGGCAATGATATTGCCTTCTCTAAGGCCAGGGGACTGGCTAGCTTCCCTGGACCTCAAGGATGCCTATTTTCATGTCCTGGTCAGGCCTTCTCACCGAAAGTACCTCAGGTTCGAACTGCCCTCAGGCTGTTACCAGTTCAGGGCAATGCCTTTCGGCCTTACCTCTGCGCCAAGGGTATTCACAAAATGTCTCGCTGTGGTAGTGGCTCACTTAAGAAGGCAAGGGGTTGCTGTGTTTCCCTACCTGGACGACTGGCTCATTGTGGGTCAGTCTCCAGGTCGGGTAAAATCCCACTTGCAAGTCACCCAGCAGCTTCTCACTTCCCTGGGATTCCTGCTAAATTTACCAAAGTCAGTTCTGGAACCAGTTCAGGTCCTAACTTTCATAGGTGCAGAATTGAACACAAAGTTAGCCAGGGCATTTCTTCCCTCGGAAAGGTGGAACAGACTCATGGCCCTGGCATCCTCCTTTACCCTAGTAGTCTCTCGACCAGCAAGGCATTTTCTGCAACTCCTGGGGCACATGGCTGCTTCCACAGCTGTAGTGCAAGGAGCAAGATTCCAGATGAGGGACATTCAGTTCCATTTGAGGGCCTATTGGTCTCAAAGGAAGGACCCCCTTACAAAATTGGTCCCAGTGACTCAAACTCTGATCCTGGCCCTCCACTGGTGGCAGGACCAAAGCAATCTAAGACAAGGGGTTCCCTTCATTCCCATTTCCCACTCCCTCACCCTCACCACGGATGCCTCCCTGTTAGGGTGGGGAGCTCACTTGGGTGACCTGTCCACTCAGGGAGTGTGGTCTCCTCAGGAATCTCTGCTCCACATCAGTCTTTTGGAACTCAGAGCTGTCTTTTTAGCTCTTCGGGTGTTTTCAGTTTCTGTCCAGAACAAAGTGGTTCAAGTCAGGACAGACAACACCACCACAATGTGGTACATCAACAAGCAAGAGGGCACTCGGTCTTCAGCCTTGTGCACCGAAGCAATGAAGTTGTGGTCTCTGGCTTACTCCCATAACACCTCCCTGATAGCAGTTCATCTCCCAGGGAAGGACAATGTCCTGGTGGATGCCCTCAGCAGAATTTCTCAGGGCCATCACGAATGGGCTCTGAATCCACAGGTGCTGGGGTCTGTCTTTGCCAGATGGGGCACCCCTCAGATAGATCTTTTCGCAGCCCCAGACAACCACCAACTTCCTCTATTTTGTTGCAGGCCTCCAGTGCTGGGCTCAGTCCCTCTGGACGCCTTTCTGTTGGACTGGAAGGGGAAGTTCCTGTATGCCTTTCCCCCCTTTCCTCTTCTTTTCAGGGTGCTAGTGAAAATCAGATCTCAACCCTGCAAAGTGATTCTGATTGCCCCAGATTGGGCCAGACAGCCCTGGTACCCTCTGCTTCTGTCCTTGTCAGTCCACCCTGCCCTGAGCCTGCCCAGAGTCCACGACTTGCTGGCCTGTGCACAGGGGAGAGTGTGGTATCCGGACCTCAAATCCCTCCATCTCAAGGCCTGGCTCTTGAGGAGTTAGAATTTGCTGATTTACACCTTTCTCAAGGTGTCATGGATATTTTAAAGGCTTCAAGGAAGCCTTCCACTAGGGCCACTTATAATTCTAAGTGGAAGAGGTTTTCCATCTGGCGCTCTGAGAGGCAGATTATTCCAGAATCTGCTGATCTTCCCATTCTACTGGACTATTTGGTCCATTTAAATTCCCTAGGCCTTAGGCCAGCTACCGTGAAGGTTCATCTGGCAGCTGTCTCTGCTTTTGTGTCAGCAGGGAAGCCTGCCTCCCTTTCTTCTCACCCTGTGTTCTCCAAGTTTTTTAAAGGGTTACTTCATACTAACGCTCCTGCTTGGGACCTGAATGTTTGTATTGCTCAGTTAATGCAACCTCCCTTTGAGCCTCTGTCCTCAGCAGAGCTCAAGTATCTAACTTGGAAAACTGTTTCCTAGTGGCTATCACTTCTGCCAGACGCATAAGTGAATTACAGGCCCTGTCAGTGGAAGAAGATTTTATCTCTTTCCACAGAGATAAGGTAGTCCTCAGGACTAATAGAAAGTTTTTGCCTAAGGTGGTTTCAGATTTCCACCTGAATCAATCCATCTGTCTCCCGGTATTTTTCACTGAGCATTCTTCCTCAGGTGAGAGGAGACTGCACAGCTTGGACGTCAAAAGAGCCTTAAGCTACTATTTGGAACACACCAAAGGTCACAGGTTCGAATCACTCCCAACTCTTTCTTACTTATGGCGAAGTTGGCAAAGGGAAACCTGCCACTAAGAGGACAATTGCAAGGTGGATTGTCTCTTGTATCCAATTTTGTTACCAAAAACTAGATAGAGAACCCCCTCAGGACTGAGGGCCCACTCCACCAGGGGTACAGCTGCGTCTCTAGCGGCTGCTAGAGACATTCCCATTCTGGAGATTTGTCAAGCTGCTACCTGGAAGACAGTTCACACTTTTACCAAGCATTATTCCCTGGATGTCCAGTCCAGGAGAGATGCTCGTTTGGCACAACTGTGCTTCAGAGCCTATTTCTTAAGTAGGTTCTGACCCTCCTCCATGGAGGTACTGCTGTGTAATCTGCTTTTGTTATAATATAGCAAGACTTCATGGTGTTTGAAGAAAAAATTACTCACCTTAGTAATTGCTTTTCTTCTCATGGAGTCTTGCTATATTATAACCCACCCTCCCTCCTGCCCTCTCAGAACTTCTACTTGGGTAGGGTGGCAAATTAGTGCAAGCACTGTGTCATGCCATTGTAGTTGTTTCCTTTACCCTCTTTCCTTTAGGGTTAGGAACTAGGTTGTTTCGTTTAGTTTATATATTGACCCCTTCCTGGACTTGAGTCTTGGGGGAAGGGGGGGTTCCTATTGGTGCTTGTCAAGGGTGGTAAAACGAACTATAATACCATTATTCATTGTTATTATGGCTATTGGTGTTTCTTTTGTTGTTTTATATTGTTATTACTAGTAGGTAGCCATTTGGCTAGTGTAGAGTTTTCCACACAGACTTGTTGTTTAAGGTTAGCTTCGTAAAGATCTGACAGTTTCATTTGAAACTTGCCAGATAGAGCTTTGGCACAGCGCCCTCGAGCTGTAGAACTCCAGATCCTCTGGAGTTAACTCCTTCCTCTCCGGGGCAGTTCAGCTGCAGTGGCTGACTGCTTTTGTTATAATATAGCAAGACTCCATGAGAAGAAAAGCAATTACTAAGGTGAGTAATTTTTTCTACCATGCTGGCAGTGGAGACACAGGTGACAACTTGGAATTATGATGGGGACAAAACGATTAAATGTGGTGATGTCACAGTAACATGATCATTGCAAAAAAAAGAATGCCAAGTTATTGCACAGCACGGTAGACCACAGACTGTTGTGACCCGAGACATATTAAAGACTTCAAATCTCCCAGATTGTGTTCTGAGAATTAGAAACTGTATGCAGTATACATTATCATAATAATCATGCTACTGTATTGTGATTTTTTTTTTTTTCACACATACTGTAGAATTGAAAAGTTTAGCTATTTAATAAATCTTGCTATGTTCGTGCCCCTTGCTGGTCCGCTAAATTAAACTGCACACATTATTTACAACAGTATTTATTTAATCGCAAACAAAGAACAACTTAAAGTCCACATCTGCAGTGTACAGAAACAGGTACCGGCAAGTGCAGTGGGGAGAGGCATCATTCGAGCATTTCATCTTGCTCCTCTGCCACCTAAAACAAACAAAAAAAAAACTTTATTTAGTGAGATGCTCTCTCCCCAGTTACATTATCATTTTGGTGCTCAGGCAAGCAAACGGGTGCAACAGTGGCCTTACGTGGTTCAGGCAGTCAGCGGGAGCTCGAAGCCACTGGTGCAGTCCTTCAGAGTTAAACATAGAAACATAGAATTTGACAGCAGATAAGGACCGCTTGGCCCACCTAGTCTGCCCATTTCCCTACCTAATGGATAAGCTGCAGATGCTAGTTAACAAACAGCCTACTTCCTCCTATCTCTTCCCCCTCCCCCCGCTAGAATTGCCTTGTCTGTTCCATGCGTTCCTGAATTCCACCACTGTTTTTGACTCTACTGTCTCCTCAGGAAGGCTGTTCCATGCATCTATAACCTCTATGTGAAGAAATACTTCCTCACATTACTCTGAGCTGTCTCTCCCCCTAATTTTAAATTGTGCCCCTTGTTCTTGCACATCTGTTTTTCTGAAAGATTCTAACCTCTTGAACTTCGGCAGAAATGAGCCACTCTGCATGCTTGGGTTTTATTGCAGCTATATGTAGATCCACTTTGATGTCCGTGGGCTGGGAACCTGAGTTTGATGATTATCCCAGCATTCCACTCCATGAAATACATTTTTAGGTAGTCCTTAAACAGTTTGCTTGTTGAGACATCAGTTGGCTGCAATAGATCCATGCAGGGCACTGGGACAATAGCTTCGGAGTCCAGCTTTTGAATAGCAGGTGGAATACTATGAGCCCGGGACAGATCCAATATCAAAGTGCTTTTGGCAGCTCATTTTTGTGGATCACACTGGCAGTATAGGGCTTCAGTGTTGTCCGTGTATGCCAGCATAGTGTCAGAGTTGATCCAGTGAATTATTTTTTTTTTTTATTATTTTTTTCGCAAAAAGCAATATTCCAAACAGCAGGAAAGCTATAACTGGAGAGACTGGCTGCATGTTTCCCTTGGTAGATCACTTGGGGAGATTGGAAGTGGTCCGACAGCATATGCCCCATAACGAGGGGGACCTGCTGCTTGTCTCCGAGGCCAGTCACCTTGACTTGTCTGGCACCAGATTCGGCCATTGTCCACTGGCTGCACTGCACAGCACCAGCTGTACCCCCGTCTCATCAGTGTTAAAAACTAACTCTGGGAGTACGAGTTCTTATCTGGCAGCTCTACTGTATTTTGATGCTTTTTTTATTTTTTAGTCTTCTGCGTTTTGTCATTCTGGCCCGTCTAGTCCTCTGGTTGGAGTATACTTGGCGGCCACCATTCCCTGTCTGTGGAGGTCACCAAGAACTACTGACTGAGCTTTGAAGACCCTGTTTTTTTTTTCTAGCAGTGTTTTTAGGCGGCAAGAATACATTAATTGGAGAGTTAACACATTTGGATTTAACCAGTCTTGCGTTGCGTGTTCTAGAAGTGCTGGAGGTTGAAGAAATTGGGGCATGTGAGGGGATAGCTTAGTACTTCTTAGCAGAATTGGTATTCAAATCGGTACTTGTAGTGTGGACCAGTAGAATGGTATGGAATTTACATTTACAGTATATAGTGCATTATTTTCCCCTCGGGAAAATGACAGGGATGGAGGCATTTGTCAGAGCATAGGCACAATTTGTGTGACCCCCTTCTTTGTTCCTTTATTCCCTTTTTTCTGAGTGCATATACATTTTTTTTTTTTCTTTCTACATGTTTCTTCGTAGCCCAAGATCACCTTTCCTTTGCTGTTTTACTCTCTGAAAGTCACTTAGCTGCTGTAATTGAAATATGGGGGTGTTACAAAAGGATGGGGGCACCACCGTACATAGATGCTTTAGGGGAAACTTGTAGCGCTTTTCATATACAGTATCCTGAAAGGATAGGCTAGCAGAGAAGCCACTGCATTTTCTGTGGGGTCCTGCTTGTGCTAGGGACAGCTTGCTGCCGCTCGGTACCAATGCTACTTTTAAGTTTTGTCTTGTCCCAGCATTCATTCCCTTGGCGATGTCTCTTCCCCTCGGGGGGGGGCAGGGTCCCGGTCCCACTGTGGGGTGTTTACTGCTAGAACCGGACACAAACCCTTCTGTAGCACTGTTTTCCCAACTTAGTTACCAACTTTCTGCACTATCCAAAAAAGCATTTCCAAATATAATATCTAGACCTAATTCTGCTTTTACTTTTTATTGTACTTTTCTAATTTCCTGTATTTAAACTGTTTTTTGTCCCCCAGACTCACTCACCTGCTTGTTTCCCATAATACGGTTTGTGAAATTACAGTATGTTTTAACAGATTGGGATGTTGCAAGCAGGAGGATGACATGAAATCTGCAGGACAGAAGATCCTGCTTTCATGCAGAGGTCATCAACTGTGTATGAGAAGGTTAAATACAGAATACTAATGAAATACCAGCAGAATTCTCAAAACTGTGTTGTCCAGATTCTGAAGAATTACTATAATCTGAACAATATAGTTTAGTCCATATCAGCTGGAAAATATAGCGTCCCCCAAAACAGCTAAATTTTTGGTTTTGTACTTTTGCTGCCACTGACCTCCTAGTTGGCCCCCAGCCCTTGAGTCCTTCTCCTAGTGTTGTTCCCTACCCTGATGCACTCACACCTGGTGTAATCTTTGTCTACCCGCCGCCTCGGCAGTCAGATGTACTAACATGTAATGCCTGTCCTGGCCCCAACTATAGGGGTTGAGTCCTAGGCTGAGCATTAAGTTGACTCCCTGAGGTGGAGAGCAGTAGTGGTACTTCATCCCCCTGGCCACCAGAGTACTGGAATCCAGCTCGGAGGTTTGCAGTCAGTAGTGATGTGCCACTTTTGGGCTATCCAGTGGATCGTTGATGAATGTGTATTAGCAAATCTGAACCAATCGGGAACTGTAGGCAAATATTTTGGCCCATAAGTGTTTCATTAAAGTCTTACACAAAAGCATTTTAAAGGTAAAAGTTTTCATGGTATTTTATTTCCTCGTTCTTCCCTCAGATGAACAGCCACAGCATCCGACAGCAGCAGTTTAATGGAATGTCTTCGCCATTGCTTCAAGCGCATCCAGATTTTACATCGCCCATGCCACCCAGCCTTTCACTGCCACCCAGTCAACATTCAATGTCACTCCCCTCTGATCCAACACCAGGCCAGCGCAAGAGTAGGCAGCGCTCCCTCCCCTATCAGCAAGACAGCAGGCAGTTTAGCCCTGAGCAGCGGTTTGGGGAGCCAAGCTCTGATCGCTCGTACAGAGGAAACCGGGATGACTACCATGATGACCGGTACCATGATGACAGGTACCATGACGATAGGTACCATGATGACAGGTCTCCTAATGGCTGGAGTCGAGATTATGATCACAGGAGAGAGAGCCCTAGAGATGGCAGGTGGCGTTCCAGCAGGCATTAATAAAAACAGTTAGCAATGTATAAGTGGGCTGTTTCGAAAAGATTGTGATGTAACTTCTTATTGGTTTTATGATATTTTACGTATTAATGTTTTAATTACGTTTTCTTGATTTAACTTGTAGGCTGTTTTTTATTTTAAAAAGGGAAGTTTTAAAACCAGAGTTTAAAAACAAAGTACAAATTGTGAACCAATTGTGTAATTTTGTATGCAGTCAAAGAAACAGCCTTTTTCAGCAGGCTGGTTAGATGTTCCGTAGATGGGGTACTGTACTAGTCGGCTTCTACTGCTTCATGGCAGCCATGCAGTTGCGAGATTGTAATGTTAACTTTTAAAAATTGCTTCTTGTGGAAGAATGTGGTCAGTTGTTTAGTAATTTTGAATACAAGCTGGAAAAAAAAAAAAAGTTTTTTGAAAAAAACAAGTGCATCAGTGTTAAGAGGTTGTATGTGGTAGAAAGACTTCTAGAACAGACTTGTTAATTTGTAAATGTTTAAAGTGCAGAAAATAGCTGCTCTGTAAATAGACACTGTCCACCTACTAGCATAGCAGTACACTATTTTTGTCATTTGCCCTTTTTTTTTTTTTTTTCAATCTAAAATACCATTTTATACTTTCAAAGCCAATCATGATGGCGATTCTTTGAGTACTGCTGAACCCTACAAGCCAAGGTCGCTTTTCCCTAGAATTGTTTAGAGGATCCAAACTAGCATAATTTTGAATGAATGAAAAAAGAAAACCGCACTCAGGAGTAAAGATTTCAGCAACGCTAAGTTACTTTGTGAAATGTTGCAAGCCCGTAAAAGATGGCTGTGCTTCAACTACAAAAACTTTCAAGGCTTTGTGCTGGAAGCACGGTTGTCTTACAGGCGTGAAACATTGCACAATACAGTAACTTAGCGTTGCTGAAATCTTTACTCCTGAGTGCGGTTTTCTTTTTTCAGTCAGTCTGGTTTTGTTGCAACGCACCATTACTGCATGAGCCTCCCTGGACTTTGCAAATAGTATAATTTAGAATTTACCCCACATAGCTTTTTAAAGCAGCAGTGCAGGTTAAGTGTGGAAATATCGACCTATAGTCCATTTTTAGAGGGCCCCTTTTCTGTCTTGTATAGTACCGTCCCCAAGTCCTTTTTAATATAGCTTGGTACAGGTTTATTTGGGTACTATGTTAATTGGTTAATCATTTTTCTTACGACTATAATGAACTAGCATGAGGCAGACGGTACTTTCTGGCCTTTTGAGACAACTGGCATACTGACAAAGCCGAGAATACAGATGACTGCCTGGCCCGAGCCATATTAAAAGAAGCACTCCTTTTTATTTCAACTTTTTTAAAAAAAAAAGAAAAGCTGCCAAAGCAGATTCAAAATTGGGGAAATTAGGGTATCCTACAAGACAGGAGGTAGGGAGCAGTCTAAAATGGAATAAAAGTATAGGTCAGAATTTTTAATTAACATGCACTGCTGCCTTAATATTACTGGATTTGAGACTTGCGCACAGAAATTATTGGTTTTAGACCAATGCATACACATAACTTGAAACATCCAAGTGATCTGGTGTAAGGTTGACATGCCACATTACAAAGTGGCTACTTAAAACTGGACACTTTGTAACCGTTACAGTGCATGTTGTACTCAAAGGAGGAAAAATCCAGAGTTTTACATCTCGGATTGTATGTAATAAGAGGGGGGAAAAACACTCAGGAAAAAAATAATTAAATCTTCACTGACACATGTTACAACTCAAATATGCAATAAACCAAATTTTGGAATATTTATTCAGCCCTTATTGCCAAATCATTTTTGCCTTTGATTGTGTTAAAGTTCACATCAGGAGCCAACACAGATGGGTGCAGGAGATGGCTCCTATTGGAGTCATTTGTATTTGGCATTACAGACCTACGTATATACCACAACTTAATGTGAAGAAAACAACATTTTGAATTTTCGATTAAATACTTGAGTCAGGACTTAACCCCCAGAACCCAGCTGGATCATGAAAATTCTCTAAGCTTATGGTCAAAACATGCCACACAACCATTTATTTTCAGCCACCCTTACCTAAATGTATATATGTTTTGGTTGTTGTGTGTGTGTGTGTGTGTGTGTGTGTGTGTTTTTTTTTGTTTTTTTTTTTTTTAAACAAAAAATCCCATTTAATTGGTGGGATATGAGACACGTGTGTGTTTTAATGAAGAGGGAATAATGCACTTCTTGGGTGGTTGCAGCATTCCTGTCTATACGTTGTGCCTGACCACCCAAGGAGTATGTTATTTCTTTATAATGTATGATCAGACTGTTTCTGTGGTGTTTTCCAAACTTGGTAATCCACCATGTAGAAGTCTGGAGAAATAATTCATGGCGTAGAATTTTAATTAGTTTTCTGAACAGCAGTACATCTGCCATTATCTGAATTGCTCTAGTCAGCAATAAGTACAGCGTGGGAGGCAAGCTGATGGGATATCTGAGATCCAAACACCCTTCACAAGCACATATTTCAGAAGTCTCTGAACTTTGCCTCTAAACAAACACAACACAAACTCCGTATTCACCATCTCAGATGGAGGAGTTAGACAGGGAACTAGCGGGACAGATCAGGAGGACCTGTGAGAAGGGTAGTGTGGTGATTGTGGAGGACTTCAACATGCCAGGAGTGGACTGGAGCACCCCGACAACCAGGAACAGAAGGGAGCAGGTACTGCTGGATGCCTTCCAGGACAGCTTCCTGCTTCAAATGGTCAGTGAACGAACCAGGTTAGAAAATACCCTTGACCTTGTGCTGGCAAATGGGGACTTTGTGAGAGAACTTACAGTGGAGGAACCGCTGTCAGGGAGTGACCCCCACTACGTATGGCACACATTGGATATGGGCAAGGAAGGAGTGGAATCTGGCACAAGAGTGCTGGACTTCAGAGGGGACGACTTTAGGAGGATGGGGGAAGTGGTAAAAGGGTACCTGGCCAGAATTCAATCTAGTATGGACACTAACCAGAGGTGGGAGCTTATAAAGCTGGGGATAGTGGAGGCAACCAAAACTTGCTGCAAAGCCCAGAGCAAGAAGGCTAGGGCTAAGCAACTGATCTGGTTGAGCAAGGAGGTCATGGAAAAGGTAAGGAGGAAAAGAGCTGCCTTTAGGAAGTACAAGAAAACAGGGAGGGGGGGAGGACAGGGAGGAGTACCTGACAGAATCGAAGGAGGTGACAAGGGCAGTGGGGAGCCAAAGCATCTACGGAACCAGGCTGGCACAAGGCATTAAGAAGGGGGAGAAGGACTTCTTTAAGTACATCAGGGAGAAAAGGAGCTGTAAGGACCACATAGTAAGGATTAGGAAGGAGGGGGGTTGGGTGGAAGCAGGGTGCAATAAGGTGGAAGCACTAAATGAGTACTTCTGCTCAGTATTTACTAAAGAGAAGAGGGGGTTACACCCAAGGTGGGAGAAATGGCAGAAGTGGGGGAAGTGGTGACAGATGGGGAAATCATGGAGAGCAGGGTTTGAAGGCACTGAGGGTGGACAAGGCGCCAGGCCCAGATGGCATCCACCCCAGGGTACTGAAGGAGCTGGCAGAGGTCCTTGCAGAACCTTTGGCAGACCTATTTAATGCCTCACTCACATCTCGGGTGTACCTTTAGGACTGGAGGATGGCTCATGGTGCCTCCACAAGAGTGGCCCCATGACGAACCAGGAAACTACAGACCAGTGAGCCCGCATCCATCGTGGGTAAGCTAATGGAGACTATCCTGAAGAGAGAGGCTGGTGGCCCTCCTAGAGGCCAAGGACTACAGGACAGCAGACAGCATGGCTTCATACATGGCAGATCCTGCCAAACCAACCTGGTGGAGTTCTATGACTGGGTAACTAGGCAACTGGACAGGGGCCATGCAGTGGATGTCCTGTATCGGGACTTCAGTAAGGCATTTGACTCAGTGCCACATGGAAGGCTGGGAAGGAAGTTAGTAGGTACAGGGGATGGTGCAAAGCTGGTGAGATGGGTAGGAAACTGGCTGCAGGGAAGGCAACAGAGGGTGGTGGTGGGTGGGGAGCTCTCACCCAAGGGCAGTGACGGCGGATGTTCCACAGGGCTCAGTGTTGGGACCAGTGTTGTTTGGGATATTCATTGCAGACATATCGTGGGACATCAAGAGCAAGATCAGTCTGTTTGCTGATGATACCAAGGTAGGCGCGGTGGTGGATGACCTAGGGGATGGCAGGGGTTGCAGGATGATCTGGCAAAGCTTGAAACCTGGTCAGACACCTGGCAACTGAGCTTTAATGCCAAAAAGTGCAAGGTGCTGCATTTTGGGATGAAGAACCCAAGGAGGAGTTACCAGCTAGGGGGAGTGCAGCTAGCCCAGACAGAGGAGGAGGAGAAGGATCTGGGTGTGCTCATTACAGGGTTAATGAACAACTTTGCACAATATAGGAAGGCAGCTGCAAAGGCCAACAAAATGCTGTGTTGTACTGCAAGGGGTATATCCTCGAGGAGGTGATTCTGCCACTGTATAGGTCATTAGTTAGACCATACCTGGAGTACTGGCGTCCGTATCTGAAGAGGGACATTAGGTTACTGGAGGGGGTGCAGCGCAGAGCGACAAAGATGATCAAGGGGCTGGGGGACTTATCATACGAGAGAAGGTTGAAGGAATTGAACATGTACTCACTGGGGGAGAGGAGAGACGGGTGACATGATTGAAACCTTTAAATACATGAAAGGAATAAACAAGACTGGTACAGAGGGGCTGTTCAAAGTAGGGGAGGGGAAGGCCACGATATGAGACTGGAGCGAGGAAGGTTCAGGAGGGAGATGAGGAGGAGACACTTTTTTACAGAGAGGGTGGTGGCTGGATGGAATGCATTACCTGCTGAAGTGGTATGCAGTAGAACAGTGGACTGCTTCAAATGAGGATGGGACAGGACAAGGGGGAGGGTTAATGAAGGGGAAGGGTAGAAGGGAGGGGCAGCTGCAGAATAAGAGGTGCTAGCTGCACATCCGAGCAGACTTGATAGACCTCTAGGCCTTTATCTGCTGGCAAATTTCTTATGTTCATATTCAGAAATGGTCTGCTCAATTACATATAATAAAAATCCGAAGAACTTGCTGATGACCCCACACCTTGTGAGGGTGGCGCCATCATGAGAGCATTCAAGCTTCGCTCGTGTCCATGATGCCACTATCCTCATGTGGTGTGGGGTTACTAGCTTATTCTGCATGAGGGAGTTATTGTCTATATAACCTTGCACCCTGTCATGTGTTATCCCTTACGTTAATCTGAGAATGCATGGTATTCAAGCAGTTCTCTTCAGTAAATGTCAAGGCATTGCAGTTAAAAGAGCATTATAGAATAGGTAGTGAACATGCTGCAACCTGATCCACAGCCACGCATACTGTAGGGAGATCACTACTGACAGCAAAACAAGTGCTGCCCACTAGGGCACAGCAACAGGGAAATCAATGTGCTAACCCTTTAGAAGGTTTTATTTCTTTCTGGGGGGATGCTCACCAACTGTAAACCTGCCAGCTCCCCCTAATGAATTTTATAGTCTTTTTTTTGTATTATAAACACATTTAAGTGCAGTAAGGCACTCCAGGGTGTTGGTAGTTGTGCCTCGGTCGTAGTTCTAGAGGCGGAAAGCATGCCGCCTCTGGCTTAAAACCTCAGTTGACCCTGGGGGTGCGGTTGTGGCACAGTTGGCAACACTGTCTTACTACATACATAAGCATATCAGTATGTATGTCCATGAACAGACCGCTTCCGGTATCGCAGCTTACTCGAGGCTACATTTTTTTGTTTCTAATCAGATCTTTTTTTTTTTTTTTTTTTTGAAACTGGCCTTATAGCCCTTGTTTTACTTGGCACTGTTACTGAAGACTCTCCAAACACAGTAGTTGTGAGGTCACCTGGATAGCGACATGCATTTTGAATAACAATGAGATGAATACAGCATTATGCTGAAATATTGAGACTAGAACCAGGAGAAAGGAAAACCAGCCTTTCTTCATATGCTTATTCTTGGCTGAGACCTTGAGGCTGCTACAGTTCTATTTCCTCCATCCAATGTTCAGTCCTGTTAATGTCCCCCTCCCCAGGTGTATAACCACACAGTTTTGGCTTTGCATTCCAGTTGCCAAACCTTGGACAACCTTTACAGTTTGTCCACATCTCTCTTAGTGAACATATGCAAGAGCCTCCAGCCCAGGGCCGTCCCCTGTGGGCATGTACCCAACCCCCTTGGCCTCAGAATATATAGAGTTTAGTATCCTAGAATCTGATGGCAGAAGGAAACTCTTGTCCTATCACATCTGCCCGTAGTTGTTAGTACCTTACTCCCTGGCCTAGTGCCGTGGTGGTTTATTCAACCACTCCCTCGCTTCCACTTCCTCTCCCTTGCCAGTTCCCCAACCCAAGTGGGTTTGAGTCTCCTGACCGTGTCCCACACATGTTTAAACGCATTAAAAAAGCAGCTGACACATTTAGGAAGACTTTGGAACAACTAATATTTAGACACAATTCAGCTTGTATGTCATATCTTGTATAGTTTTCTCTCTTCCATTATTACTTAAGAAATTACCAGAGAAACAAGATCTGTATCCCTTAGAGCTCAACTACCTCTATGGCTTAGTCCCTGCTTGAAATTACAAGAGTCTGTTGCCATGGGAGTACCTGTGATGTCAGAATCGGAGCATTATGACTTCAGATTGGGAAGAAACAATAGGAACTGATGTTCCCTCAACGAACTATCCTGTTTTCATGCATATAACCTCAATAATAAATAATGGGGATAGGAACTACAGAGTTAATAAGAAATAATAAGCTGCACTATGTCCAAATATGTTTTTCAAAGTTCTTATTGAGGCATAGGAGGCTCTTTAAAAGGGACACTGTCAGCCTTTTGCATCACATTATTTTTAGGTAAAAACACACATTTTATGATTGCTTACTTACTCTAAAACTCATTGATGTTGCTGGTTGTTTTGTCTGCCTCCTTGCGTATTAGAACTGAAATGCCTGGTAATGTATAGCTATGCCCGGCTTCGTTTTGCTTCAAATCGTTGATCTACTCTTAGTGGAAACTTCCTGAACATTAGAAACACCCTCAAACAGTGCAGCCACTCATGACGCAATAGTCTCCTCTACTCCCACCGCTTAATGAGTGGCTAGATTGTGTTAGGGGTGTTCCTGAGTTCAGGAAAGATGCAGTGGGAGCTGGTCAAGAAATGTAAACATGTTTTTGTGTAACACCAGTGTGGGAGGGCAGTCAGTTTTTCACTTTTTTTTTTAAAGAAAAAAATGGATCTGAATCGGACTACGAGCTAGAGCAACACTCTACAGAATGTGAACAGTCAAAAAATTTGTTTTTTAAACTAGACACTTCGAGGCCTAAGGGGGTTGACAGTGTCCCTTTAATTATCCTTGCCCCACAACCTATGCCTGTAATCTGTTCCAAGGCTCTACCACCCTTTCTGTGAAGAGCTTTGCTTGTTTCATCTTTCCTGAATTTACCTCTCACCAATTTACAGCTGTGCCCCCTTGTGACTGCATCCAACAGGTCCTCGCAGTTAACCTTAGTTTTACCCCGTGTGATCTTTTATCTGTTACGGTCCCTCTCTCCCTTCTTGCCTCCAGCGAGTACATGTTGGCCTTTTAGATGTTTCTTGTAAGATTGACCCCACTGGCCCTGAATCATTTGTGACCCCTCGTTGCACTGGCTCCAGCCTAGCAGTGTCTTTTCTCTGGTGAGAACTCCCAAAGGGGGCACAGTACTCTAGGTGAGGCCTTGTCAGTGATCTGTATTGGGGCAGTATTGTCTCCCCCCTCCTACTGTCAAAACCTCTCCCTGTACACTCCAGCATCCTGGATGCCTTGCCGTAGGCTTTGTTGCACTGGCTGGTTTAAGTTGGTCCCTGCTGATGCCACCCTTTGGATTCTCCACCCAAGTCCCCCCGTTACTTTACCAGTCCCTTGTGGAGTACAGAGTTGAAGGACTTGTTGAAGACCAGGTAAAATGGCGTCCAGCACTTAGCCCCTTATAAAACACTTGACACCATGTGATCTGACATGGCCTGTTCTTCATAGCCATGTTGCTTGCTGTCTTCAAGTCTGTGGGACTCCAGGAGGTTGACCAGCTGCTCATTGACCATGTTCTCCAAAAAAAAATTTAACGGGAAAGAGCACCAAGGGTCCCAGTGTGAACTTTGTGTGCAAAAACATTTTCTTATTTACTGTAGCATTTATTTTTATTTATTTAGTTTTTGTTGACCGGGTAAGTGCACTAGACAAATCCTGCCTATTTTCAGGCACAACCCAGGGGAGGGGGATACAGATGAATGCCAACTGACCTTGAACCAGATTAAGCTGTTGGCGGTATTTTTTCTTCTTTTTTTCTCTAGTGAATGAGGGAAATTTGGCCAGGACACCGGGGTAATTCCCCTACTCTTTTCGACAAGTGCCATGGGATCTTTAACATCCACCTGAACTACCACCAATCCAGGCAGATGGGACCTTGGTTTAACGTCTCATCCAAAAGACTGCACCTCAGAAGTGCAGCACCCCTCTCATGCTGTACTACAATGTCAGTACTGGGCTATTAACCCAAGTGTCAGATGTGGGAACTGAACCCACAGCCCTCTGATCTCCCGGCCTCCGAGGCGAGTAGTAAAGTAGAGTAGATCGTCTCAGACTAATTTTGCTTAGTTCTAGGCTGACATCTTCTGTTACTACAAATCCCCTGTAGCTGACAGAAGTAGGCAGTAGAGGAAGGTTTAATAGCCCAGCGTGTGTGGTAGATGATGTAAGCTCTGATCTTGTTTGCTGGTCTCGCTGTCCTTTCTGGGCCAAGTTTCACAGGACTGCATGTAGCCCCTGGAGAATAGCAGTACCAGGAAACATCTGATAAGATTATAAAAGCTCTAACATGCACTGCAGGCTAGTGAATCTCCCACCACTGCCTACTGCTCTGGTGTCAGCTGCAGGGGATTTGTAGTAACGGAAGATGTCAGCCAGAACTAAGCAAAATTAGTATGAGACCATCTACTCTACTACAGTAAGTAAACCAAAATATTTTGCCCACCAAGTTCACATTGGGACCTGCCCCACACTTGAGTGTGCGGGCCCTGTGTGCTGACTTCATGGAAGTTGGGCTAACTGATCAGTGGGGCCCCCTATCCCTGCTGTTGTCCCTGCCCTCCTCCCACACACACACAGACCTGCTCCCCTTCAGTCTCTGTCTGCCAGGGTCTGCCCCAGCTCCCTGTGCAAAATGGTTCACATGGCTTGCTCATCTTTAGCCCCTTGAAAAGTTGCTGAGACGATATTCATAGTGGGGTAGGCAGATCATAGCTAGGAGCTGCCTACCCCAGACCTAAAATAACCATAAATGTTTCTGTGCAGTGGTTAAACATTAACTTACAAGAGGTGCGTGTTCACTTCAGCATCCATGGCTAGCCGCCAAGTGCCCGCAGCAGCCCCACCCACAACTGTATTTTAATGATGCAAAGTGGGAAAGGAGCAGCAGAGCTATAGATCATGATGCTGTTGGGAGCAGTGGTAGTCTTTGAGGTTATGTGTACACTGTAGGCAATTGTATATGTGAAGGGCTCCCTTAATATGTACATATGCCTGCAGTGTATGTATAACCTAAAGACCACCACAGCTCCTGGTAGTATCCTGATCTATAGCCCTGCAGCTTCTTTCCCCACTTCGCTTCATTAAAACACAGTTGTGGGCAAGGCTGAAGCGGGCACATGGCGGATAGCCATATATGCGGACGTCAATACACGCCTCTTGTAAGTTAAAGCAGCAGTGCAACATCAGAAGTTATTCTGAAATGCAAATTTTCTGCTGTGGTTATGAAAAATATTGGCCGAACTGTTTTGGGTTTTCTGGATGATTCTTGGGCTGTGTACTGTACATTTGCGTTTTTGTCTGGATTCTTGCCCTCCTCGGGTCCTCAGTATTATTTCTATGCAAAAATGAGGTGGCTGTCTTTTTTTTTTTTTATTCTTGAGAAATAATTATTTTAAAACTTTAAGTTTCCACTATCATTTAAGAATGTTATGAATTTCACCACCAGAATAAACTGGAAGACATCTAGCATTGATTAGGAAAAAAAAAGTGGGGTCAAATTTTAGCCCACTTTTGTTGAACCATTGTACAGAAACATTTATGGTTATGTTGGGTTCTGGGGCAGGCAGCTCCTAGCTAAGAGTTATCTGCCCCTATGGTGGCAGCTGGTATCTTAAATAAACATTGTGGTTTGTTTTATAGTTTCAGATTTAACAAGCATTTGTATGCTTAAAAAATAAGGATGGGATTCTGAATTTCAGTAGAATATCCCCTGTCCTTTTGCTGTTCATTACTCAATGAAACAAAAGGTTGCCAAATGGGGGGGGTAAACATTTTTCATTTTCTGATACATAATGAAGCTTCTCCGGTTTCGAACTCTAGATTAGTTGGGATGTTTAAAATGAGGGTGCACATTCTTCCAATGCTGCAGTAGCAGTTCTTGCCCTAGGAGTCCCTCTTACGTGTTTATACTTTATGCAGTCATCTTGGCTTAGATTGGTGTCCCACAGATTAGAATCTATGCAGATTTTAGAATTTGGAATGTAAGTTCAGACTCTGCACTCGCACTCCAGTGTGGCCGTTGCTCAGATCTGTTTCTCCACCTGAAGAGAGTACTCTCTCTGTAGTGAAATCTAGTATTGGTTGGTTTTCCAGTTGGGTTTCTTACTTTGCACTTTAAAAAAGTGTTCTTTAGGTTTTTCGATTACTCTGTTTTTACAGTAATTTAGTGTCTCTGGTTCTTCCCCCCCCCAAGGAATCAAAGACTATCCTAACTGGCTGCCATTTTAATTTTTGACCATTCAGCTGCTAAACCAGTACTTTTTTTTTTCCTCCCCCCCCCCTTCCCAAAATTGGCAGTAGTTTGCCATTTTTATACTGTTCTATTTAGAGAACAGAGCATTTTTATTTTATGGTGGTGTCATTTAACCTTAATCGGTTCCTGTTAGGGGAGTCTTGATTTGACCTGTGGCACAGTTTTTGTTTTACTATTTGGCACGTTTACTGCAGCGTTTTTGGGAATGGGTTCTCTCATATTGTCATGTTGGAGAGACCTTGTGGACCATAAGAAAGTTGTTTCCATGTCCTGGCAAGGGCAGACTGCCACAAAGTTTGGTTAAAGTGCCTAGGTCTACAACAAGACTGTAAATTGTCATATTTTTGTCCAAAAATCTATATATCTTTTTTTAAATGCATGCCTTCTCAGTCTGCTTTAGTGTCTCTTAAAAATTAAAGGCTCGGAGGGTGTTACCAGTGATGGTGGCAAGCATGCATCTGAAGGATCCATCTCCTCATGTTCAGATCTGCACAGCCATCAGGTATGCTTGATAAAGAGTGCTTCAGTTATCAGCATGTCTTGGGGGTGGAGAAGACCCTCAGTCCAGTGATTAAATGGAAGAGCCTTGGGGCAAATATTGGAAACTGTCTGCCAAAAAGATACAAAAAAATCTTTGCCACTCCTGAACAGAGAGAGGAACAGGCAGATGGCTCAGAAAAAAATGTCCTCATTACAGGACAAAGATGATACAGGGCTTGCACTGCAAAACATGAGGAGAGACTAAGGGACCTCAATGTGTACTCACTGGAGGGGGGGGCAGACATGATTTGAAACTTTCAAGAACCTCAAGGGCATAAACAAGGTGCAGGTGGGGGACCCTTTCCAATGTAGAAAAAGTACTAGAACAAAGGGACACAATATGAAATGGGAAGGGAGTAGATTGTGGGGAATGGGGAAATTGTTTAATCAGGAAGGGCACACTAAGCTGAAACTTGTTTCCAGGTGTGCTCTGGAGCACAAGAAGTTAAGTGACTTGCTCAGGGTCACACCGTATGCAAGTAGGGGGTTGTGGGATTCAAACCCAGGTCTCCAGGTTTGCAGCTCAAAGCCCTAAACCTCTGTGCTATACTGCCTCCACGGATTAAGAAGTAATGTGAGGAAGTTTTTCTACACAAAAAGGTGGGCGATGCTTGGAATAGTCTGCCACAGGAGGTAGTGGGGGCAAGCACAATGGAGGGGTTTAAGCATCACTGGGACAGACACAAGGGATGAGAGGGGAGGGAGTGGTGACAAGCCATCGATCACATAGGGTCAGTGGCCACATCCAATGTATAGGGCCTACGGGCAGACTGGATGGGCTTAGTGGTCCTTATCTGCTGACAATTTCTATGTACAGGACATACCAGAAATGTGGCAGTTTTTCTGTGTGATCCAGGCCATGGGAAATGTTATAGATACCTGCCCCCCTCCCCCGAGGAAGAAGAATATCATGTACAAATAGAGGAAGGACATTTTTTTTGGGGGGGGGGTCCCCATCCCATCCCATAAACCACTTCTGAAAGCTATATCAGAAACCATGTTTGCACCCACCTTAGGTGCAGCCAAAGATGAGAAAATATCGGGTAGGTAGGTGGATTTTAAGGAAATGGGAAGGATCCTTAAGGAGCATTTGGATGGGATTGGGTCAGACATGGATGCTGATAGTAGGTGGGAAATCATCAGGAGAGGGGTGCAGAATGCTACCAGCACCTGTGCAAGAGTAAGACGAAAATGCGGTAGGGCCCAAAAACCCTGTAGGTGGACCAGGGAGGTCCAGGAGGTGGTGCGGGGAAAGAAAGCAGCCTATAAGCAATTCAAGTGCTCAAGGAGTGAAAGGGATCGAGGGGAGTACGAGCTGATGGCTAGAAGGGCCACTAGAGTGGTGAGGGTGGCTAAGGCAAGGAAGGAGCAGAACCTGGCCAGGGAAATTAGGAGAGGGAAAAAGGGGTTCTTTAGATACATTGGGGAAAGACGAAGGGTGAAGGGGCAGATTAGCAGGATTAAATCAGGGAAGAGATGGGCGCAAGACCCAGAGGAGCAGGCTGAGGTACTAAATGAGTACTTCACCTCAGTTTTCACCAGGGAAAATGGGGATGCTGCATCATACATGGGAGGAGACCGAGATAATGAGGAGGGGAGGCCCCTTACCAATCGGCAGGTCTGGGGAGGGGGGCATCACTGGCAGGTGGGGGGAGGGCTAAGCAGGGAGAAGAGGTACTGGAAGTGGAAATCACAGCAGAGAGAGAGAGGGAAGCCCTCAGCTCCCTTAAGACGGAGAAAGCACCGGGGCCGGATAAATTACATCCTAGAGTGCTGAAGGAACTTGCAGATGTCCTGGCGAAACCCCTGGCAGAGCTTTTCACCATCTCTCTGAGGACAGGGTGGTGCCCCAAGACTGGAAGGTGGCGCATGTAGTGCCTATCCACAAGGGATCAAGGGGGTGGCAGGGAACTACAGGCCTGTCAGCCTGACATCAGTGGTGGGCAAGGTGATGGAGGGCATTGTCAAGGAGAGGCTGGGGGACCTGGATAAGTCAGGGTGCCTGGACGATAGACAGCATGGATTCATCCCGGGAAATCGTGTCAGACAAACCTGGTGGAGTTCTATGACTGGGTGACAAGTGCCTTGGACCTGGGTAAGACCAGTGGATGTCCTCTTTCTAGAATTCAGCAAGGCATTTGACTCTGTTCCTCACGTGGGCCTGTTGGATAAACTAGGAGAAATGGGGTGGGAAACCAGATGATCCGATGGATAGGCAATTGGCTCCAGGACCCGGACCCAGAGGGTCGTGGTGGAGATAGTCTCTTCCCAAGGAGGGTCATTAGTGGGGTCCCACAGGGATCAGTCCTTGGGCCCCTTCTGTTCAACGCCTACGTATCTGACATGAGGACAGGAATCAGGAGTGAGATGAGTCTCTTTGCAGATGACTCGAAACTGGGGGCGGTGGTGGATGGGGAGGGTGGCCCTGCAGGGGGACCTGGAGGCTCTGGAAAGATGGTCTAGAAAGTGGAAGCTGAGGTTTAATGCAGGGAAATGCAAGGTACTCCACCTGGGGGCCAGAAACCCAGGCCAAGTGTACACCTGGTGGGGGGAAATACTACAAGTCTCAATGGCTGAGAGGGACCTGGGGGTGGTGGTGGATGTCAAGATGAACAACTCTGAGACTTGTAGGAGGGCAGCAGCCAAGGCCAACAGGATGCTGGGATGCATCGCTAGGATCACCTCAGAAGGAGGAAGTGATACTCCTCTGTATGACTCTTGGTGAGGCCGCACCTGGAGTACTGCGTGCAGTTTGGAGCCGCACTTAAGAGGAATATTAACCTCCTGGAGAGGGTCAGAGGAGGGCAACCAAAATGATTTGGGGCTTGGGGGACAGGACCTATGAGGAGAGGCTCAAGAGCTAAATATGTACACTTTGGAAGAGAGAAGGGACCGGGGGACATGATAGAGAGTCTTCAGGTACATGAAGAGGGTAAATGGGGAGGAACAGTGAGGGTGCTTCAAGGAAGGAGGAGGGGCCACTAGAGGCATGGGTGGAAGCTGGAGGAAGATTCAGGGAGAAAGGAGGAGGTGCTACTTCACTGAGGAGGGTGGTAGAGCCATGGAATGCACTACCTGGGGGCTGGTGGAGGCAGAGACAGTGGAGGGGTTTCAGAGGGGGTGGGACAGGTACAGGGGAAGGGTTCAGGAAGCAAAATCCAATGCAGCAAGAATATCCGGAACTGGGAAGGGAGAAGCCAGAGAAGGCGAGGGGGACAGCAAGGTCAGCACCCAGGGTGGGGGCTGACCAAACGAGCAGACACGAAAGACCATTAGGCCTATTCTGCTGGCATTTTAGTATGTTAGGTAGACAAGCAGAGCGTAAAATACATGTATGCCCATATCAATTAGAAACATAGCCTTTGATGGCAGAAGAGAACTGCTTGGCCCACCTAGTCTACCCGTTTCCCTACCTAATGGATAAGTTGCAGATCCTTGTTAACCAACAGCTTATTTCCCCCAACCCCCCACACTAGGATTGCCTTATGTCTGTCCCATGCATTCTTAAATTCTTTTCTTTTATTCTTGACCAGGTTCAGAACTCCCAGAAATAAGTAATGAAGGTTGCTGTGTAAAACATACTGTGACAAAAATGACTACCTGTCTGCTGACGTCACCAGGAGGGCTTGGCAGTACCACCCTCAGCCAAAGGTAGTGGGCGGTTTGTTCGACCCAACAGCTGGATACTGAAACGTGGTGTGGAGCCAGCCACTGGCAGGCGTGAAAAAGTGCCTTAATGAGGGGGACGTACTGTTCCCCCAGAACAGATGCAACTGCCACCATCCAAAGAAACAGACTAAAAAAAAGGACACCAAGATCTTTAAAAAAAATAACCATCAACAAACAGAACTGAATAGAATAAATAAGATTTACTTAGAATAACAAACAAAATGAGCAAGGCAATATAAAACTTTTGGTTGTCAAGCTTATTACTGTATCATAAATGGCAAAGCTTTATCATACCACCACCACCCCAGGGTTCTCTGCACGGGTGCCACACCACCCCCAAGGACTGCTGCAAAACTTGCAAAGGATACAGGCCTTTGAAGCTGAGGTCTGCTGCTAGCTGACCTGCCAGCCATGAGTTGCAAGGTGCTGTTCCACTATTCGACCTGCTAGCTAAGCATTCCCAAAGTGCTCTGCCACTAGCTGCCCTGCTAGCCGAGTGTCCGAAGTAGTCGAGTGTCCCAAGGATAACTGCGAGGGTTTGGGGAAAGCTGTCTGGCATCGCCGGTCTCCTCTTCTGCTGGACGCCAGAAGCAATTGTCTAACCTGGGTGTCACAGCTCTTGAGCCCCTGAAGAAAGAAAGTCTGGCAGGGCTCTCCCAGCTGCCTCTGCAGGTGCCACATGGCTCCTTCCTGGAATTCTTCTGCAGGGTCTCTCCTCGATCCCTCCAACTCTCCTTCCGAACTCCTCTCCCAAACTCCTTCTCCAGGATCTCTTCTCCTTTGAGCTCTGCTTCAAATTCTTCTCCAAGAGCTCTTCTCCTTTTAACTCCTCTTCTCCAGGAGCTCTCTCCCTTCCTTCCCCCAGCTCCTACTCCCAACTACTCCAAACGCCCCTTCCAGACTGGCCTGAGCCCTCCTGGCAGTCTCCTTTTGTGCAGATGGAGGGGGGTGTAGCTACCCTAGGGGACCCCATGACTGGCTGGCTAAGGTGGCAGCGTTGATTAGCCATGCAAATCAAAGACTTGACTGCATAACCAGTCAGCGTCAAGAGCTGCTAGTCCACCCCTGAGCTGTTTCCCTGCACAAGCTCACTCCAACTGCTTTAACTGCCATTTGGATTTGAAACAGATCATTGTCTTCGATGTGCCACTGCAAGAGCCACAAGAAGGGAACTTCTGTAGAAGGCACTTTCACGTTTAAATTAAAAGTCTAATTAATTATTCATGATGGTAGCGGCGTCCATGATTGGTTGCCGTGCCAGTCTGAAATCTCTTAAGAAGTGACCAGCACGGCACCTGCTCTGCACTTCCTGTTGTCACGCTCCCACTGCTGCCACAGAAAGTGTCTTTAAAAAGAAGCCATTATTGCAATTAGACTTACAATTGCAATAATGACCTCAAAGCTGGTCATTTCCTCGAGATTAACGACGGGCTGGGTGGAGGTGGTCCTCGTACCCCCCCCAGTCGTTACTCTCAAGGAAATGACTGGCTCTTTGATCATTATTGTTGAATTAAAGGATTCTCACAGAGTCGGGATGTCAGGAAAGGTAAAGACAGTCCTTCCTGACACCCCTTAATCACCTACACATATTTTAATTAATAAAATAGACACAGGGCAGGATTCACAAAAGAGATCTGCCAGCGCATCCCTGACATGCGCCGTTGCGCGATTCAGGGAGGGCGTTGTGCCAGCACGCATCTAGAGCCACATACTACCCATAATGATATGCGGTGCATCTGGGGGGCTGCAAAGGGCGTGTCCTTGCACGGAGGTAGCCCCCATTCACAGCCCAAGCGTGAGGTGCATGTCCGGGGATGCGCCTCCCAGAGTTAAGTCTAAAAATAGTAGACTTAAGTAGGTGGCCACCCACAGGCAGGTTGCCATACTGCAGACAGCAGCCTACACACCCCAGCAGTCCAACATGTAGCTCCAAACTTCCATACATACCCCTGAAAGGTCCCCTGGTGGCATAGTGCCCCCCCCCCCACACCTGTAGCTCCAAACCCTGGAAATACCTCTGGAATGTTCCCTGGTGGTACAGTGGAGACCCCCGCCCGTGAGTGAGAAATCCCTTAAAGTGCACTGGGCATTCCCCATGCATCTTCTGTGAATACCACAGTTTGCACTTGGCGCATCTCCTCTGTGCCAGTGCAGCCGAGATGCGTCGAGCGCATCTCTTTTGTGAATCCTGCCCACACAGTGAAATCAGCAGACAACGCCAGAGCCGCAGACAGTACACTCCTTTGGTTCCCATAAATGTGCACAACTTTATGGTGATGTAAATGCCACTATTGCCTTTCATACATGCATACGAACATACGAAGAAGCCAGCAGAAGAAGGCCATTTGGTCTATCAAGTCTGCTCGTATTGCAGAGTCCACAGCTTGAGCTAATGTCCCTGCCCTCCCTCCCTACTCCTTCCAGCCTCCAACCCATGATTCTTGCCTTCCCCCATGCCTATCCCAGCCTCTTTTAAATCTTCCCACTGTCTTCAACGAGATGACTTCTTCCGGCAGCGCATTCCAAATGTCTATCACCCTCTCTGTGAAGAAGTGCTTCCTGACCTCCCTCCTAAACCTCTCACCCTCCAGCTTAAGACTGTGCCCCCTTGTGATATGGTTGCCACTTAGCTTAAAGAGACTCTCCTTGTCAACCTTATTTATCCCTTTCAAGTACTTGAATGTCCCAATCATGTCCCCCCTCTCTTTCTCTCCTGTCTTCCAGGGAGTACATGTTCAGTGCCCTCAACCTCTCCTCGTATGCCTTGCTGATAGCCCTCCTCTGTACCTTCTCCAGCAGGTTAATGTCCTTTTTGCAGTGTGGGCACCAGTGCTGAACTCCATACTCAAGATGTGGCCTTACCAGTGACCTATGACTTCAAACTATGAAATTTCTTAATGTATCATACCTAGATAGCTGGTTCAATTAAAAGTATTAAAGCTTAAATGTCTTCAACAAAGGTCATTCTGGACACTTTTGTTTCCATTCAGAAGTAGGGGCTACCTTGAGAAACATAAGACTTTGACGGCAGATGAGGACCACTTGGCCCACCTAGTCTGCCCATTTCCCTACCTAGAGGGTAAGCTGCAGATCCTATTTAACCAACAGCCTATTTCTTCCTACTCCCCACAAGAATTGCCTTATGTCTGTCCCATCCATTCTTGAATTCTCCCGTTTAAGACCCCACAACCTCCTCAGGAAGGCTGTTCCATCGTCCACCACCCTCTCTGAAAAAAAAAAAAAAATACTTCCTACATTGCCCCCCGAGGATAAACAGTTGGACATGTCCCATCCCATAAAATAAGGAACATGGTGAAAATCTCAGTTACTTTTCCTTTTTCCCTTAATAGATTCATATAAGTGTGACAGCAGAAAGGACTGAAACAGGGCCCACGAAGGCTGCCCATTTGTCCAGCTATCTGCTTGGAAACCCTCCTGTTGCCCATCCCCCCTTTTTTTTTTTTTTTATTTAGTTGTTTAACCAGGAGTAGCACACTAAGCTGAAAGCTTCTTTACAGGAGCGACCTGGGAGCACAGAGAAGTGACTTGCTCAGGGTTACACAGTATGCAACTGGAAGCTGTGGGATTCAAACCCAGCTGTCGTCTGCTGGATGTTACCAGATTTGCAGCTCAGAGCCTTAAACCACTGCGCTATACTGCCTCCCACCTTGAATCCCTCCACTGTTTCTTCTGCAACAACCGCCTCTGGGAGTCTGTTCCACTTTTCCACCACTATCTCTGTGAAATAGTATTTCCTAGTGTTACCTCTGAACTCTCTCTCCCCCCCCCCCACCGCCCGCCATGCCCCTCGTCCTCTGATTTCCCTTCATCTGGAAGATCGCATGGGTGTAGGCAGGCATACTCCAAGCACTCCATGGTGTGCAGTTTTATTTTAGGGGGGCAGCAAACAAGCTCTGAACTGCTTCCTTTTTCCATGAAAACTAACAAAGAAAATACTGACCCTTTCTGTGATTTTATTCATAGGAGTCGAACCTAGAAGGACTGGTCACTAATACTCTCTTTGCATCCCAAGGAGAATACAACTTTATAGGCTCTGGGCTGGTATGTGGGTGTCTTAGGGAACAATACATGGCATTTGTATTTACCCATGCATGGCAACAACCACTGTCATGAGACACAAAAGTTGTATTTATTGTGCTAAATGAGGCAACAAACACGGTCCTGGTGTACATTTGTATATTGACTGGCTACACGGGGGGTGTTAGTAGTGAGTCCACTTGGTATGCAGATCTGAAATCCCTGACTACTCTCCACTGGTAATCACCGCAATGCAAAAAAAATCAAAAAGCATTAACACTGCCACATGACCAAGTAACAATTTTTAATAGTATGTCTCCCCCTTATTGATGGTGATAACGTCTGACATAGGTGTGGGGGCCGTAGCCACTCCACTTTTTATTTCTGTATGGCAAAAACTAGTATAGAAAAAGTGCCCTTTGTACCCTCATAAGTCCCCTTTTGATTCTCAGCCTCCTCAGCCTTTATCATCTCCCAGCACCCTTAACGTCTGAGCCGTTCATGAAAATTCTGCCCAGGGAACTACCCGGCGTGCTGTCCAGGATCACAAGCATGGGAGTGGGGAGCCCCCATCACGTGCCATGCGCCACTGAGGCATCTGCCGTATTCCGTAGCGCGCTGCCTCAGAGCCGAGCTCTTCGCGACAGCCGGCGGCGGAAGCCGGCCGGTTGCCGGGATGTTGTCACTGAGAGCAGCGCGGCAAAGTGCTGGCTATATAGCGACTCTGGGAGTTGTCGGATTGCCAGGGGGCAGCATCGGCAGACCGGCAGCTTACCCGTGGACTCTCCTGCCTGGGACCCGGCCGCGGAGCCTCGCTTGCCTGCAGACGCTTCTGCCCTGCTCCCAGCCCCTCGGTGCTCCGGCCCAAGGACGCTGGAGCAGCCCGAACCGGGTGTCTGCGTTGGCAGTGGCGACCCACAGCGCCCCGACCATGGCCGAGAGCATGGCCCAGCGGATGGTGTGGGTGGACCTGGAGGTAGTCCCGGTTTATCTTTAGCGCTTCTCTTGACATTTTTGCTTTATATCAAAGTCGTGCTATCTGCCAGTAGGAATGAGATGGGGTGTAGTAGGGGGTATTACCTTGCGCCCCACACCATCATATCTCTCAACTGTCCCTGATTGTGCCTCAAAATTCTACTCTGTCCCTCTTAAAAGTGTTTCCGTGACCAAACAGTGGGGCTTGTAACTACAAAATAATGTCAAAAATTAAAGTTACAGACTTGTTCCTTAGAAAAATGTGTTTTACACCAAGGCCCTATTCTACCAGATTCCTGAGTGGATATCACCAATTTTGAAGATGTGTCCCTGATTTTTTTTTTAAGCCTTGTCCCTGATTTATGAGGCAGGAGGTTGAGAGGTATGCACACGATACAAGGAGCCCTGGGATTCCCAGTTGGTAACTGGGTGTATGGAAGATTGGTTACTGAGGACTCACTGATTTATGAATTGTCTTCTCTGTCATTCTCAATAGCTTTCCAGATCTGTGGATAATACCAAATGCATTCTAGTCCTTTCAGGGCAGGCTTTGCATTTTTTGGGTGGGGGGCAATTGGTGTAGAAGAGCTACTGTTAAGTAGGAAGTGTTTGTCTCTTTTTTCATCTGTTCCTGTCCAGCCTTTCTTCCTGTTTCATAATGTGTGCTTTTTATTTGCAGTGGATGTTTATGTGATCTGTTTAAAAGTGTGTTACTGTTGTGGATCCACAGAAATTATGCTTTCTGGTTTGTTTAGTGCTCTTACCCCCCACCCCGTTTTAGATTCATAGAAGCGTGACAGGAGAAAAGGACCTACCAGGCCCATCAAGTCTGCCCATTTGTCCAGCTATATGCTTGGACCTGTGCCTACCCTTAACACTCCCCTGTGGTTGTCCCATGCCCTTTTGAATCCCTCCACAGTTTCCTCTCCAGTGACTGCCTCCGGAAGTCTGTTTTACCTTTCCACCAGTATTGCTGTATGTCTGTTGACTTCCATTTTCCCCAGTGGGATACATGCTCAGGAGTCCACTGTGTGGTGCTGGTACACAGTAGTGCAGTAGCCGGTTACAGAAATATTTGATTGTACTCATTCTTGCAGGTATGTAATGCAACCACCTCCCACCGCCCCCTTGTTTGACTAGCAGGGCTGCTCCTCTCGCCACATGGCACCCAAGAGAGGGATGGGGGTTGTCACTACAAACAATTTACAGTACATCTACTTCAAGCCTGCCATACACAGACAGGCAAACCAAGTGTGGCAACTACCTGGCTCACACTTGGTGGGACCATTTACCATAGCCATCAACCTAGGTACCTGGTAGACAGCGTTTGCTCACAGTTATGCAAGGTTTGCACTTCTGCACAGGGGTAACCAAGTAAATCCAGACACAGTGGAAGCAATAACAGTGCTGTCCAAACCAGGCTGGGATTGTAGAGAGTGGCTTTTATTCACATACACAGAGAAAAATCACAAAGCGAAGGTCGACCCCCACAGGGCTACTCCTACTGGTAATTCAGATTACTGAGATACAGAAAACACACACATTGAACCCTCTGATTCTGAAAAGGAGATTGGCACCCACGGCCAGAACTGGTACATTTCCTGTTGACTAGGCTCACACAGCCAGTACTGGAAGACTTTCCCATATTTCATGAGGAATTACTGGTGGCACCCTCGACCACCGAAGAGCACATACAGGCTCACAGAGAATCCAGCCCACGTCTGGATAATTAGTTCCTTCAGGCACTGGCCAAATGCACTGAATGAAAATTTAACTAGTGCCCAAACTGAACCCAGAGAGGTAAACTGGTTACTCGAGATGGGGGATCTCCCACCTTTTGCTTCCAGGTTTATACTTGGCCATTCATCTAGTTAACACCCTCTCACAGAAAACTTGTAGATGCTGTCTTGAAATGTTTTTCACACTTAACATACTTCATGAATAAAAGTTCTGTACTTGGACAGCCTCTGTCTCTAGACTCCATAGTAGGCAGACACTTGTAAAACAAATAGTCTAGGTGACAGAGTCCATTTGTCAGAGAAAATTCACCAAGGAATGCAGGTGCCTCTCCTGGGCTGCACACAAAAATACTCCCAGTTTCTGAAGTTATCACAGGCAGCTTCACTAGACTGACTGGGTGAGAGGATTGCCCCTGAACCCTGAAGATTGCCTCCATCCCTCCTGGGATGAGGCAAAGGAAAACCCACTTGGAACGGTTTCCACCACTTCAATCTCGGTCATCTATGTTCCTCTTCTAGGGTGAGAACAAACTACCCAAACACACAGTGGTAGCTGTCTGTCAGAGCTAAAACTGAGGAGCTGCTGCAGCCTCCTCCTGGAACTCCACTCCACTCTACAGAATCTCTAACTGAACATTCCAGAGCTAACTCCCTGCAACTAGCTCGAGTGTGGCTTATGCTCCTGCGACAGTTCCGTGATTACATCATCCTCCAGCTCAGCTGAGACTGAAACCGGAGAATGACCGTGTGAAATCCATTTAACTGGCATTTCACTAGCGTTGCCTCTGCCTGCCACTGATTCTAATGTGATTCTAGTAACCCCTGGGAACAAGGGGGTTATAGTAAGTTTGTTTTTATTTGCACCCTCCCTTCACAACCTTTATACCTTTTTTGGTTTTTGCCCTGATATTTACTGTGCTTCTTCATAGCTCTGCTCTTCTTCCCTAAGTTTTTATCCCCTTCTTTTCTTTCTGTTTTGGTTACTTGTATGTCTCATAACCTCATTGTTAAACTTTCCCTGGTGTCCAGCGCCAACACTCCCCCACAATCGCCTATCTGATTAGTTGTTGACCGGGGTGGGTGGTGGGTGGGAGTTGATAGCCATGATTGGGGGGGGACATAGAAACTAATGACTGGGGAGGTGAGTGAATCTGCACTACACACAGGGAGAAAGGGCTTTGATGGTCAGCTAATCAGAGCAGTGATTGGGGGTTCTGGGCACCAGGGAATGTTAGTGTTACATATAAGTAACCAAAAGGGGCAACAACTGAGTGTGCGTGTGTAAAAACACAAGAAAATTGATTTTTTTTTTGTTTTAATCTAGTACTGCTGCTTTAAAATGTGAAGATAATTTCCTACCAGATATGGGCCATTCTGTGACCCCACCTCTGAAATGTTTCTCTTTGGTTTCAGACCCCTTCCACTTTTAAGCCCTAGTTATTTTTTATTTATTTTAGATGGTAGTACAAGTTATAATTCTGAGTAGGAGGGACTATCCCACCACACAGTAACGGGCTACGAAGCCCAAATACGTATCCTACATATTTACTTTAAACTACTCCTCTAGCTTTCATGCGTCACTCTACATTTCCCTTATTCCATCGTCACTATTTACCACAGAACTTGATGTCGTCAACGAAGACACACAGCCTGCCCCGGATACCCTCACCAGTGTCGCTAAGGAACATGTTGAAGAGGACCGGTCCCAGAACAGATCACTGTGGTACTCTGATTGTGACCTTCCTCTCTGCTGACTTGACCCTGTTGAACACAACCTTCTGCTGCCTCCCCTTTGTCCAGTTACCCACCCAGTTTACTATGACCTTAGCCGAACCCAGATCCTCCATCTTCAGCAAGCATCTATGAGGCACTGAATTGAAAGCCTGGAGTAAGAGTTTGCCTGAATAATTTCTGCAGATGTACAGTATGCTATTGTACTACATAGAAGGTGATGGTAGAGCTGGCCTGGTGGCGTAAAGGGCTGAGACGCTGCGTACACCTTACCTTTTCCCATGTCCGCAACCAGAGTTTGGGAATGAGCTCGGGTTCCTGGGGATTGCCTTGGGTGGGAGTGGATCGAGCATCTGAAGGGCTGCTGTCCTCTTCTGGGGAGGCGAGGGATGTGGGCCCCGCCTAGGACTGTCACCAGGAGGAGGCCTGGTGGTGGTGCAGCGTAGACGGCACAAAGGGAGGGAGCTGTGGAATGTTCTGCGTGAGCGTCTCCATGCACACTGGATGTCCTATGGCAGGGCTGGGGAGGAAAAGTATTGGGGAGCTTAATGAAGCCTGCCCCATCTGCCTGGGCCTGCATCGTCACCTAGAACCGAGCCTCTGTCCACCATGGATATGTAAAAACGAGGGGGTGCAGAATGGCCCTCCTCCCTCTAGTATTGTCATTAGGGCACTTTCATGGGAGGACTTCAGCTGAGGTGGGTCCTGGGGGAGACGGTGGCTGGTCAGGGAAACGGGGACAGGGCTGATTAGTTGCCCCTGGACGAGGTGGATAAAGAGCCATTAGAGCAAAAAAAAAGTGGTGGCAGAAAAGAAATGGGTCCATCCGGTCTGCCTTTAAGTTATTAATATGTGTCCTGTAGGCCTATCCCTATGGGTCTGACTTACTCCCAACCCCCCGCCTCCTTTCATCTTCATCAGACCACTAACTCTGTCCCACCTGATGTTGAACCCATGTACAGTCCCTGCCTCCTGTACTGTGCTGTAGCAGCCTGTTCCACTGCTTACCACTCTCCGTGAACAACTTCCTAACATCCTCCATACGTCACGTTCCCACCAATCTCCAATCGTGCCCTCTAGTTCCCGCATTCTGTTTTTGGCAAATAGGTCCTTACTATGTATTTCATTTATAACCCTCAAACTAGATCTGAAAGCTGCTCCTTAACTGACAGGAAATGCCTGCTGTCTTTTCTGTCTGCAGGTTATTGAGCGTGGATCAGTGGGTAATGCCAGACACAGAACCTAAAACACAATACTTGTTTGATTTTTGTGCAGAAGTGGGGGTGTTCTTCTATGATACCTTGCTGAACAACAGGATCCCTGTATGTTGTAACAACTTTTCTTGCTTCATCACTGTGTGTAGCTGGACCATATCTGCATCACAAGCAAATACTGCCTGAAATTGGAGTGACGGGGGATTGAAAACCATAGCAAGAATTTCTCACAGCAGAAATGCTTTTTACTGTGGACTGTTGTTTTGCACATTGCATTACAAAGACTATCATACAAAGTGCAAAGTTATATTTTTAACTTGTGGTTTAGTCGAGGACATCTGTCCCACTCGAACAAAAGTCATCTTGGAGTTTAATGTTCCCAATCGTAAAGAAGTCTAGTAAATATAACACTTTATTAACTAATTTGAAGCTATGCTGGCAAAAATAGTTGCGTTGAACATAGCTAAGCTTCGTCGTTGTTAAGTGAGCTTATTCCTGGCTGACTGACTGTGGGAGGTTTTGTGCTGTTCCTTGAATTTCGAAAGCTGTTTATTTTGGTATTCTTTTGACTATTTGTTATTGTTGCTTCCTTTCAGATGACCGGGTTGGATATAGAAAAAGATAAGATCATTGAAATGGCCTGTATTATAACAGATTCTGACCTAAACATTCTGGCAGAGGTACGCAATGTCTTCACTGAATGTCTGTTACTGTGCATGTCAAGCACACAGTATTGGATGATCATGTGCATTTTAAACCAGCGTTCCATGACTCTGGTCGAAATTAAGTTTTGCAGCCAGCTGGGCTAGTGACTGGGAAAACCTCCTAGCCCCACAAACTTTTTCACTGGCCCAGCTGGTGTACTTAATGGAAGTGTCACCCTCTCCAGCATAAGCTCGCAGGGCTAGTTGAAGGAAAATCTTACTAGCCCGATACGAACTCTACCAGCATTTGGCTAGTGGGCCTGTGCCAATTTCGACCCCTGCACGTGATGCCTATTATAGTCTCTCTATTTCTTTTTTGATTCTAAGCTAAGATGCCGTTTTCCCACTTTGATTCTGCTTTAGCAGAATTGCATTGAATTCTTTACTGTACATGGTTTTACATGATTTAAAGGGATACTTTTTTTTTTGAAATTACACTTTTAACCGCCCCACGTCCTGCCGACTCCGACCCTTCAGCGGCGCTACTGCGCATGCCTGAACTCGGAGCTGGAATTTTTAAAAACAAATTTAAGCACCTGACACTGCTCTGATTTCAACAGAACTTACTTGTAGTGGTACAGCTCAAAGACCTCTACATGGGTCATAGTTTAGTTTTACTCGGTTTAAATGTGCCTCACTCCTCACGAACGAGCATTCCGGCAAAGGACAGGATGATCCGGGAGGTAGTAAGGTCACACTCTGTCTTCCTGTGCGGCGGTACCTTAGAAATGGCACATCCAGGACCACATTACAAGCAAATAATAACTTTGCAAAGGTTAGCTGCAGTGATTTTAAACTTTACAGGGTATGTTAAGTGGGCACTTCTGCAGCCCTGGTGATTGCAGGCACTGTTTTCCTTTAAACCACTGCACTATACTGCCTCCCTCATTAATGCACTTATAGTTAACTTGCACTTTTGTTCTACCTTAGCCAACCTGTTCTGCCTGTGTTTACTCCTCACTAACTTCCCTAGATCAAACAACAATTCTATTCAGCCAATTTCTAGCTACACACTTGTGTCATTTAGTGTATGCCTAAATGTTGTTTTGTGTTGTATCTATCTAGTCCAAAAGTGTTGGCATAGTTCTACGAATGGGTAACATCGGAACTGGACAGGGGAAAGCCTGTGGATGTACTATACTTGGACTTCAGCAAGGCGTTTGACTGTGTCCCCCACAGTGGTCTGGTGGAGAAACGGACATGGATGAGTGTGGGCCCATTGATGGTTAGATGGATAGGAAATTGGCTAGATGGGCGCACACAGAGAGAAGTGGTCGGTGGGGAGCTCTCGAACCCTAGAGGGGTAGGTAGTGGGGAATCGCAAGGCTTGGTCCTGGGTCTGTTCCCGTTTAATGCATACATATCTGACATCAGGGTGGGTACAGGGTGTGAAATGAGTCTTGTTGCTGACAACTTCAAGTTGGGAGCAGTAGTAGAGGGGGAAGAGGGGAGGTTGGCCCTGCAAGGGGACCTGGACACCCTGGAAAGGTGGGCTCACACCTGGAAATTAAATTTCAATACCACCAAGTGCAAGGTGTTGCATCTTGGGCGGGGGAACCCTAAACACTGGTACACTTGGGAGAGGAAGAGCTGGAGGCCTCAACAGGGGAAATAAATCTAGAGAACATGGTGGATGCGTGTATGAATAACTCTGAGCAGTGCAGGAGAGCGACTAGCAAAGCAAACAGGATGTTGGGATGCATCGTAAGGGGATCCCCTCTAGGAGCAGGGAAGTGATACTGCCGCTGTACAATGGACTGGTTAGGCCACATCTTCAGTACTGTGTACAGTACTGGAGACCACACTTGAAGAGGGGCATACAGCTCCTGGAGAGGATACAGAGGAGGGCTACCAAGATGATATGAGGACTGGGGGATTTGACGTATGAGGACAGACTTGAGGAGCTTGGCCGATTTTTTTTTCATTGGATGAGAGGAGAGATGGGGGACGTGATCGAGGTCTTCAAATACCTCCAAGGGAATAAATTGGGTAAACATGGAGGGAATCTTTAAACTAAAGGAGGGAGGTATCACCAGAGGACAATGGTTTGAGGTTGGAAGGTGGAAGGATGTGGGGGGGTTTTCACTGTGAGGTAGTGGATCCTGGAACGTGCTGCCTGGAGAGCTGGTTCAGATTTCCAAGGTGGAGGGCTTCAAAGAGGGTGGGACAGATACAGAAAGGGGATGTATCAGATGAGGGCCTGGCCCAGAGGGGTGGGGAGGGATGATGGGGGTTTCTGATACAGGGGTGGGGGGGGGCCTAGTTCGCAGCATGGGATCTGAGGTTCGAGCAGACTCGATAGACTATAAGGCCTAATCTACTGGCAGTTAGTATGTTAGTATCGATCTAGTTCAAAACTGTTAGCATCCCACTATTTCATTACTCCTGTACAGTCTTTTCAAATTATTTGAATGTAATCTACTGTAAATTTATATTGTGTACCAAATCTCTGTAAACTATCCTCATGTTCACCTACCCACCCAGGTCACACCGGGAGATGAGTAACTTGTTGCTCAGAATGTCTTCCTGGTGAAACATTTCAATCAATAAATAAAGATGAACATGTTAAATAGGACTGGCTGCATGGCTGATTCCTGCGGCACTCTGCTAGTGACATCCCTCTCCCGTGAGTGCTGCCCATTCCTACCCTCTCTGCCAGTTCCCAGTCCTCCTGGCTATGCCCACCTTCAACTCCAGGTCTGTAAGCTTCTCACCAGCATATCACACTGCACCAAATCGAATGCCTTACTGAAGACAGAGGATGTCCGTGTCCCATCCCAAATGCACTGCATGGTGGTGTTAATAGACAATCTACAAAGGAATATGATACCACAGAAAGGAGCCACAAATGAAAATAAAAGACGAAGATCAACTGGGGAGGAGTGAAGAAATGCATAATTACATTATTAAAGAGCAGTTTATACCTATGGGGCAGGCAACTCATGCCCGGTAGCTGCCTGCCCCAGGACCTAAAATAGCCCTATTTTACTATCTCCCCCCAGTGGCTTATTAAAAATTTTAATTTACAATAGCTGTGATCCTATGTGCGGATACCTCCAAAACTGCTGACCGCCTGCTGCAACCGTACCCAGAAGACCTTGTTTTGATGATGCTAAGTAGGGAAGGGGCCACAGGGCGGTAGATAGCATTATAATGCTATTGGGGAGGTAGTGGCGGCCTTTGTATGCTACTGTAACCTAGAACAGGCACTTGTACATGTTAAGGGGGGCAGTACATGTAATCCTAACCCCTTTAACATGTACAAGTGCCTGGTATAAGTTACAGTAGCATACAAAGGTCGCCACTACCCCCAGTACCATTACAATGCTGTCTATAGCCCTGCAGCCCTTCCCTACTTCAAGTCCTCAAAATACCATTTTCTGGGTGGGGCTGCACAAGCAGTGACATCGGAGGTACCAAGAAGTGAGAGCATGGCTATTGTAAGTTAAAATACCAGTTAATCGCTTGGAAAAAAATAAAAAATGCAAAACAGGGCTTTTTAGGTCCTGGGGCAGGCAGCTACTGGGTGCGAGTTGCCTGCTCCAAACAGTAGAAGGTGTCCGCTGTTTAATAAAAATCTAAAAAATTTTTATTATTTTAAACATGCACTATGATTTTATGGGGACACTGTCACGTTTGTACTGTTTGTCCCCTTGCTGTGCTACTCCACTGTAGTTCTTTTTAGTCAACTCCCACACCACTGCTCTTCCCCTTTATTATCCCTTTGCTTGCCACCTCCTTCTGTGCCACCGTGGCTTCATACCCAGAGCATGTTCTCCTCTTTGCCTTGTTTAAGAGGAAGGGACCGTGCTCGAGAGATGGGATACTGCATGTAAATGAGAATGGCTGAGGCACACACAATGTAATCGCACATGGCTAGATGGTAACAGAAGTAAGCGGTATCATTTTTGGTTAGTACAATACAGCTGACATTCACGCTTCTTTACTCGTAATTGGCAGGGTCCCAATCTGATTATAAAGGAACCCGATGAGCTGCTGGATAGTATGTCTGAGTGGTGTAAAGAGCATCATGGAAAGGTAAGGAGGCAACTGTAGTTTTTGAAAGTTTTGTTTTTATGAATTTTTTTGTTTGTTTGTTTTTTGGGGGGGGGGGGCTTTTCTGATGCTTAAGAGAAGAACTGTACAAGCAGTATCGTCTACCTGAGTGTACATACTAAGGCTGTAGGGGCATCAGAGGGGTCCGGCAGCATTTGTAAACAAAGCAGCCAAAACACAAGTGGCTAATATTTGTCACCAGACCCTCAAGGTGCTATTAGAGCCATATGTGGATGTTTGATATATTTGTTACAATTGCTTTATCTAAAAAATGATCATTTTTACAAACTCCAGGGATTTACAACCTTTATAAAATATACGTACAGTTGCTGTGTCTCTTATGGTTCCAAGTGTCTTCTTGAGTTTTGGATAGAGAGAACTGCATGAACTGAGAGAATTGGAGAAAAACCCGCTGTGTGGGGAAAAGACTGTCAACTAAACTTAGAACTTCAGAATTTTAGAAATGGTATTATAAGACTTTATCACATACTTATAAAAGTACCTGGAATGTTTAGAAACGAACCAACCCACTGACTAAAAATGTCATAACTTATCACTTTTAAAGGTGACCTGCAAAATAGCAATGCAGCCCCCTTCCGTCCTCGCATACCTTGCAGTACTGTTGCAGGCGTCTGGGGCTGCAATCACTATTTCATAAAGGGGTTTAATTTTTAAAAAGTGCTGAAACTTTCAGCCAAACGTGGAAGTGCAGAGGGGACCCGACTGAGTGGGCGCAAGTGTTCATGGGTATTACACCCATTTAGTGACGTTGCCCCCACCACTACTATAAGTGCAGCATGGCGTAGTTTATTATGCTGATTTTTATTGCTTCCCGGAAGGGGGTCTTGACACCCCAAATATTACTTACTGCAACACATGGACAGGCTGTAACTGTAAGTAATATTTGGGATGTCAAGACCCCCGGGGAAGCAATAAAATCAGCATAATAAACTACCACCATGCTGCACTTATAGTAGTAGTAGTGGTGCTGGGAGCGACATCACTAAATGGGTGTAATACCCATAAACACTCGCAGCCGCTCAGTCGGGTCACTTCTGCATTCGGCTGAAAGTTTCTGCACTTTTTTAAGATTAAACCCCTTTATGAAAAATGCCAATTGCAGCCCCAGACTCCCAGGTATGTGAGGATGGGAGGGGGCTGCTTCGCTATTTTGCAGGTCACCTTTAATATAGGTCCCATAGGCTAAGTAAGCAATGGTCCACACAACAGGGTGTGCATGAAGAGATTTCAAGCATGCCCTAGGGAGTTGAGGCACGGGGTCAAAGGTGAAGTGTCACTGACACTCCTGGGTTGTGCATCAAAATCCTTTTAATGTACCCTCTAAAGTGGATTATTGTACTTGAAAAATACATTAATATATTTATTAAAAAGAGAAAGTTTGTCGCAGTGAAATAATGGAACATTTATTTTAAAGAACTAGTGGAACCAAAAATAGCAGACGGGAACATTTTTACAAGTCAGTTGTAACTTTTTTTTTTATTTCTGAAGTATTTTTCCTTTTCCTTTTGCTCATTAGAAAGTTTTCCATATGATAGTACTATGGAGGATGTATGGAACAGCACTCTGCATGGCAGCTGACACATCCCGTTGTATTCCTGCCACCATATCGCCAGCATAGTGACCTTACAGGTGACTGACGTGGAAGCTACTGAGTGGGTCTTCCTGAGCAGCTGTGATGTCAGTCAGTGAGGTCTCAATGCTGATTATGTAATGGGAGGAACAGAGCTCGGAATGTCAGCTGCCAGCAAAGTGCCGTTTCACACATCATTTCTACTATCGTCAGGCAAAAAAATCTTCTAATTTAACCATAGGGAAAAGAAAACGTACCTCAGATATAAAAGATAAAAGCTGACTGCTCTTAAAAACTAATATTAGTTTTAGGCAGTACGCTAGTTCTTTAAAATGTAAAACTGTATGAAATAGTCCATGTGGACTTGTTAAGTTTTAAGAGTTACGTTCCTTTAAGATGCTGACAGTTCTGCTTTTGAAGTTGGTACAGCATAGGGACATGTCGGAACTACAGGCTCTCCTGGAGGAGGGGGGAGTGGATTTGGCAGCTATAACTCTTTCCATTATCTCTGCCACCTCAGCCTCCTCCCTTGCCTCCCCCCATATTTCACTCCTTCTCTCCATTCCGCCTCACATCCTTGTCCCTTCCCTCACCTATTACCCCTGCACCGTCTAGCTCTCATATTTCTCTCTCTCTCTCCTTTCTCCCTTAGCCCTCCTTAACTCCCTTCTAGTTCTAATTTCTCTCTCCTTTCTCCTCCGTGCCCATCCTAATTCTTCTTTCTTCCCCCACAACCATCCTGCTACCCCCACTCACATCTTCCATCCCTTCTCCCCTCCGTCACCACCTACTGCTCTCCTTCACCACCTACTTTATCCCTCTAATCCCCCACCCCCTCGGTTCTTGCCTGTCCCGTACTACCTTGTCCTCTCACCAACTACCTCTGGCCCTCTCATGCACTTGTCAGATCACTATTTCAGTTGTAACTGCCCCAGGCTGTCTTTGTATAATGTCTGGCGATATTGCATCATTGCTTCTGTCCACGTTGATTCTGACAAAGCCTTTGGCAGCTCATGCACTCTAATGTTTTACCTGTTATTAATTCTATTGTCTTGTCTTATCTGGACAAAGCCACTGGCCGCTCATGTACTGTAATTGTATTAACTGTCATCTACCTGCCTATGCTTGTCCATTGTCCATGATGTGGAACCTTTGTAAAACAGCACTGTTTGCTCAAAGGTGTTATCCAAACTTGTCATAAATAAAATAACCTAGACATAGGCCTCCCAAATCCACGACTGGGACATGATGGTTCCGGGGTACAGATTACACCAGAAGGATAGGGAAAAGGGGAAGGGGGGTTGGTGCTGTACGTAAAGGAGGGATTAAAATGTGTAAGGGAGGAGGGAGATACAGAAGCACTGTGGGTGCAACTACAGGATCCCAAAAAATAGATCACTAAGACTGGGGGTGGTGTACAGGCCACCTCTCTGTCTGAAGGGGCCGGGAGAGTACTGGCAGAACAGATCAGGAGGAACTGCGGGAAGGGGGGATGGTGATAGGGGACTTCAACCTGCCGTGAGTTGGAGTGGGACACGCCTACCACAAACAGAAGGGAGCAGATGATGCTGGATGCCTTCCAGGAAAGCTTTCTAGTACTGTTGGTCAAGGAACCAACTAGGGAAAGGAACAACCTTGACCTCGTACTTACAAACGGGGAGTGGGTGAGGGATGTGAGGGTGGAGGAACCACTGGGGGGGAGTGACCACTGGACAGTATGGTTCCAGTTACAGATGGCTAGAGAGAGGGGGCATCTGGCACAAGGGAGTTAGATTTCAGGAATGCCAACTTTAAGATGATGGGGGAAGTGGTACAGGCATTCCTGTGCAGAATTCAGCTGGGTATGGACACACAACAAAGGTGGGAATTGATAAGACAGGGGGTAGTGGAGGCAACAGAAACTTGCTATAGGGCCCAGACTAAGAATGCTAGGGGAAAGAAACCCGGCTGGATAAGCAAAGGGGTGTTGGGGTGAGGAGGAAAAGAGCAGCTTACAGGAGATACAGAAAATCGGGGAGGGAGGAGGATAGGGAAGAATATCTGCAAGAAATAAAGGGAGTGACCAGAAGGGTAAGGACAGCCAAGATAGCAAGATAACTGTGGTTGGTGCAGGGCGTAAAGATGGGGGGGGACTTGTTTGGGTACATCAGGGAGAAAAGAAGCTGTAAGGACCGAATTGTAAGAATTAAGAAGGGGGGATGGGTGGAAGAGAAGGGTGAAAAGGCAGACATGCTCAATGACTGCTTCTCTTCAGTCTTTATGAAAGAAAGGGAAGGGACACTACCCATAGTAGGAGGGAGGATGGAAACAGATGGGGAGGGGGGGTTGACTGACAGTGGGAAGGGTGCGGGAGGCGTTAAGGGCATTAAGGGGGTCGACAAGGCACCAGGACCAGATGGAGTACATCCAAGAGTGCTGAAGGAGCTGGCAGAGGTCCTGGCAGGACCCTTACCAGAATTATTTAATTCATCTCTAGACACAGGATGCCAACCCCATGACTGAAGACTGGCCCTTGTGGTTCCCCTCCGCAAGAGTGGACCCAAGTACGAACCAGGAACTATAGGCCAGTAAGTCTAACATCCATAGGGGGGAAGCTAATGGAGACCATCCTAAAGGAGAGGCTAGTGGCGCTACTGGAGGTGAACGGGGTGCAGGATGGGAGGCAGCATGGCTTCATCAAGGGCAGGTCATGCCAGACCAACCTGGTGGAATACTATGACTGGGTGCCTAGGCAAATTGATGGGGGCCATGTGGTGGATGTCCTTTGCTTAGACTTAAGTAAGACCTTCGATTCAGTACCGCATGGGAGACTTGGAAGCAAGCTACAGGGCACAGGGGCAGGAGTAAAACTGGTGGGGAGGGTGGAGAACTGGCTAAAAAATAGGCAGCAGAGGGTGGTAGTAGGTGGGGAATACTCATCACCTAAGCCTGAGACAAGTGGTGTTCCACAGGGCTCGGTGTTGGGCCCAGTGCTGTTTGGCATATTTATTGCAGACATCTCAGAGGGCATCAGCAGCAAAATCAGCCTATTTGCAGATGACACCAAGATGGGAGCAGTGGTGGACGACTAGGTTGGGTGGCGGGGGCTACAGGAGGATCTAGCAAGGCTAGAGGTATGGTCTGACAGATGGCAGCTGGGTTCAGTGCAAAAAAAATGCTAGGTACCGCACTTTGGAACAAAAAATCAGAGGAGGGGAAGCTACCATGGGGGGGGTGGTGGCTGGAAATAACAGAAGAGGACAGGCATCTGGGGGTGCTAATCACGGGAGCAATGAACAATTCTGCACCATGCAGAAAGGCATCAGCAATGCCCAACAAATACTGGGGTGCATTGCAAGAGGGCAGTACCTCGAGACAAAAGGGAGGTTATTCTACCGTTATACAGATCGTTGGTTAGACCCCACCAGAATACTGCGTGCAGTACTGGTGCCCATACCTACGAAAGGACATTGGGGTGCAGCATAGGGCAATGAAGATGATTTGTTGGGGGGAATTGCCATATGAGGTCAGACTAAGAGAGTTAAACATGTACACACTGGAGGAGAGGAGGGACGGGGGGACATGATTGAGACCTTCAAATACATGAAGGGGATAATCAAACCGACAGTCTATTCAGGAGGAAGGTGGGGAGAGATACTAGGGGCCATGACATGAGATTGGAGGAGGTAGATTCAGGAGCGAGGTGAGGAGGCATTTCTTTACAGAGAGGGTGGTGGCAAAGTGGAACACACTGCCAGCTGAGGTGATGGCATGTAACTCAGTGGAATGCTTCAAGAAGGAGGTGAGACATGGCAAAGGGAGGGGGGGGGCAGCTGCTGAATAGGGAGCTAGCTGCAATCTAGAGTAGCCTAGATAGACCAGGATGGCCTTTTGTTGCTGGCAACTTTCGTGTGTCACTGGTGCAAGGTGATTAACCTTAATTAGAATGTAAATTATATCCGGTTCATGACCATGCATCAAGTGGCTTTGTGTGTGTGTGTGTTGATGTGTGGCTTGTTATGGCCAGTGAAGTTAATGGATTAATTCTTGCCAAACCTGTCCATTCTGCTCGTCCCTTTCCCCTGATCTTCAGCTGCTGGACATAGCCTCAACACTGACTCTTCTCTGAGCTCTGGTTGTAGTCGAGCATTGAAGCTGTGTTTAGCAACTGAAGATTCAGTGGACAAGCCGGTGGCCATATTTTGGGGGCGGGGGCATCTGGGTAGGGAACTGTAGGGGCAGGGAAGGGAAATTGTAAGTTCTTAAATAAATGTTGTTACAATCCTGATGTCACTGCCCTCAATAACATGATCTGTCACATCAGGAACATGAAGATTAAAACTGGCTTTTTAAACAACTGCAGAACCAGGGCCAACCACAGTATCAGCTTGCAACCTGTATTTGAAATGCCATTCACAAGGTGTGTTTGTCTGCCCCTTCAGTCCGGTCTCACCCAGGCAGTGCGGGAAAGTAAGATCTCATTGCAGCAAGCAGAGTACGAGTTTCTGTCCTTTGTACGTCAGCACACACCACCTGGGCTCTGCCCTCTTGCAGGTAAGGATTTGTGTTTTTCAAAGTGATTGCTACCCTTTTGTTTTAAGCACCCTTGAAGAGTATGAAAAGAAATCTACTGCACAGTAACCATGTTGCCATGTGAAGGTTAACACTGAAGGGTTCACAGGATACCCTAAACTCAAATGGTTTAAATGACCTCTTATTGGTAAATTAAACAAGTAAGGTAAAACTAAATGGGAGATTTTTTTTTTTTTTTTTTGGACCTAACAACTGACCAGCAAACAAAATGTATTTTTGTAAGCTGGCAGCAGGCTACCATGGTAGACAGGAAGTGATGTCATTGAAGGAGAGCCCGGAAAAGACTGCCATGCACCTTCTTGGGATTGCTTCACGTACTTGGATTTGCCCTGTGTACTGTAGGGGCCTGGTATTGGTAAGAAAAGAAATGAAAAAGTTTCAACCTTGGAGCAAAAATCTTCAGGACAGCCCAATTTGGTGTGGCCTAAAAGTTAAAAGTAGAGGGCTATTCCAGTATCACAGCAGTTCAGATGTCATGAAGAATGTTTTTTTTTTTTTTTTTTTTCGTTTAGTGCAATGAGTTTTTCAAACCCCAGGAATCCCTCACTTGTGCTTAATAACTGCAGTCATTCCCCTGGAATGAGCTGCCTCAGAGCTTTTAGAATGTGATGCTAATTATGGAATTTAGAATGAAATTCAGACTGTTGTGTGGTCACCCTCACCCCTGTACTCTTAATGTCAGATTTATTTCTCCACCTGAAGAAAGCAGTCGCCCCAAAGTCTTCAATTCTGACCGGTTTACAGTTTACTAATTTGGCTCTCTTCCTAGAACTTCAGATAATTATACCTCCCACTGCACCTTTGCAAGGCATATAGTAAATGCCCTCAACATCCTCTCTCAGGAGACTGAGGTGGGTGAGGATCTGATAGAATTTGTGAACATGAAAAATGGACCCCTGGTCTCAGTGTGCCTACCCAGTTACCAAAATTAAATAATTATGATGGGCTTAACTCCCACAAAGCAGTTGATGCTACCATCCATAAATCCCTTAGAAAAGCCACTTGTGAAATCATGTGCCCAACTAGCTCAGCTGCTGGCATAAATAAGAAAATTGAGATAAAGTATCAGGTAGACAAACAAGGCTCTGAGTATCTATTCCCACCCTGATCATGAGGGGGTGGTCCAGACTGCCACCTGTGACAAGTCCGAAGTGTCCCTTTTCTCCCAGCCTCCTGACAAAGATTCCAGGAAATTGGATAGCATGCGCAAAAAAAAAGTTTATACGTCTGCTTCCCTGCTCCTAATGCAGGCAGTTTACTGGCCTACATAGCAAAGTACCAAAATGCCGTGTGAAATTCCAAACCGGCACTGCACGAAAAAGGCTTCTGGAAGCTCGGCACAGGATATGTCTGACACAACAAGTTCAGCTGTAGATATCACTAAATACCAGTTCCATGGGGCAGTGGATGCAAATGACACTGTATCTAGGGACGTGGCCCGTGCAGTGTCCTTAAGGAGGTTTGCCTGGCTTAGAACTAACAATCTAACAGTCTGTCCCAGGACACTCAAACAAAGGTGACTGATATCCCCTGTGAGGGAAATTTCATTATTTGGTGACAAGACAGAGGCTCACATGAAAAAGGTGGATGAATACAAAAACACTTCCTATAGGCCTTATGGGAAAGGGGAGGTATGGGGTAGGGGATACATTCCCTGTGCTTATGTCTCCTATAAGTACCCTTCACAAAGGGGCTGTTGTAAGGGTAGGGGTAGAAGGGGAAGCAGTTGTGCAGCTGCAACATTGGCTCCCAAAACCCAAGTAAAACAGAACCCCTGACAAGTCTGCGCAAGTCACCCATCCATTGCCAGTTAGAGGAAGGCTGACTCGCTGTTTCCAGGAGTGGACAAAAATCACCACAGACAGATGGATCCTAGAAAGTAATGAGTCGAAGTCCGTCCTTGTAGTTCAGAAAATTCGCAGAGCTGCGGAATCTAAAGATTTTCTACCATCACACCCCAACAGAAAGAGTCCTGTTGGTGATGGAGGTGAAGTTGTTGTTACAGCAAATGCAGTGAAAAAAGTACCTTCCTCACAGTGGGGCAAGGGACTTTATTACTTGTACTTCCTGACCAACAAGAAAAATGGGAAGTGGTAACTTAATTTAGACCTGAGATACCTGAACAAACACAGAAAGAAAAAATTGAGATGGTAACACTGGACGCATTGATTCCACCACTGCAAAAAGAAGACTGGCTAGGGTCATGGGATCTTAATATACCAGTCAGGCCCAGTCACGGTAAGTACCTCCGGTTCAGGATAGGGAACTGCCAGTACCAGTTCACAGCCCTTCCCTTCGGCCTCGCTTTAGTTTCAAGAGTGTTTACAAAGTGCCACGCTGTGGTAGCAGCATGTCTGAGAAGGCAAGGTGTGGTGGTTTCCCTATCTGGACAACTGACTGGTCTCAGGAAAAAACAAAGCAGGAAGCAAAGTCCTCCCTGTTGCTGACACATTGGAGGACCTAAGCGAGCTCGTAAATCGTCAGAAGTCCCAGAGGGAACTGGTTCATGTTTTGGACTTCATACATGCAGAGCTGGATACCCTGCAAGGGAAGGAATTTCTTCCCCAAGCAAGGGTAACACATTTGATTGCAGCTGCAGGATCCCTTAAGGCAGGTCAGCTAAGACCTGCAGGTGATTTTCTGCATTTACTGGGGCCGGCACATGGCCTTGTCCACCTCAGTGGTACCAAGGCCATGTTCCAAATGTGATATGTTCAGTATCACCTGAAGGATCACTGATCTTGGAGGTGGGATCCACTGTCCAAATTGGTACCTGTCACCAAGTCTTTGCTTAAGGGCATTGGAATGGTGGAAAGAAGAATGCAACCTCCAAGATGGAAATTCTTTCTTCAGCAATCACCTATGGCTATGCTCACAACAGATGCCTCCTTCTTAGGCTGGGGTACCCATCTAGAGGACTTCACTGTAGGAGTGTGTAAATCTCCTGGAGCTTTGGACAGTGTACCTGGCAATGCAGGCTTTTTCCTCCCAAATCAAGGGTCAGTCTGTCCAGGTCAGAACAAAAACACCACCACAACTATGTATTACATAAACAAGCAGGGAGGAACAAGATCTTCAAAGTTCTGCACAGAAGCAATGAAGATCAGGAACCTGACATGCTCCCTAGAAGTTCAGCTTTCAGCAGTACACCTGCTAGGGAAAGACTGTGTACTGGCAGACTCCCTGAGCAGAATTGACCAGGGAAATCATGAACGAACCTTGAACTAGCAGGCACTGGCAGCAGTGTTCAGATGGTGGGGTACATCACAGAAAGACCTGCTTGCTTCTTGGGAGAACAACCAGCTCCCTCTGTTGCAGACCCCCATTGGTGAGTACAATCATGGAGGGTGCTTTAGTCCTCAGCTGGTCAAAGAAGTTCTGTATGCATTCCAACCTTTCCCACTTGTACTGAGAAGGTAATCAGCCACTGATTTTTCTCGTAGCTCCAGACGGGGCCAGACAGATACGGTACTCCATGCTCCTGTCCCTCTCAAACAGGCCTCCTATCAGCCTGCCCCTAAGATACAAACTACTGATGCTCCTATCAGCCTGCCCCTAAGATACAAACTACTGATGCTGTTCCAGAGCAGGATAACATTCCTATATCTGAGAACTCTGAATCTCTGAGCATGGCTCTTGAAAAGCTAGAGTTCTCTGGATTAAATCTCTCTGATTAAAATGATGTAAGTGCCAAATGTCTCCAGGAAACAAGCAGCAAGGAATTATGCTTCAGAATGGAAAAGATGTTCCTTTAGGTGTTTTCCCTAGATGGCTCAACCCACTACGAACAAGTCTGCCTACAGTCCTGGACTACCTAGTCTGTCTCCAGGCCATCAGCCCTCAAGGTTCATTTGGCAGAAGTGTTGGCTTATGCTTCAGCAGGCAAAGAAATGTCAGTGGCCACACAACCCATTTTCAAAAGATTTTTTAGTCAGCTGTACTCCTCCAATAAGTGATGGTCTCTTCCCCCGCGGGACTTCAATATGTGTGTGTTGCTCAGCTGATGAAGGCTGCTGTTTAGCCTAGAGCAGTTTGCTGCATTATTCACCTGGAAAGCAGTTTTCCTGATGGCAGTGACATCTGCTAGAAGGGTGAGCAAGCTGCAGTCCCTCTCTGCACATCTCACTACATCAGCTTTCACAGGACTACGAGGAACAAGGTAGTCCTAAGAACCGACAAAAAATTCCTCCCCAAAGTGATGCCTTAATTCCATCTGAATTAACCAGTTACATACGAACATACAAAATTTGCCAGCAGATAAAGGCGTAGAGGTCTATCAAGTCTGCTCGAATGTGCAGCTAGCACCCCTTGTTCTGCAGCTGCCCCTCCCTCCCACCCTTCCCCTTTATTAACCCTCCCCCTTGTCCTGTCCCATCCTCGTTTGAAGCAGTACACTGTTCTACTGCATACCACTTCAGCAGGTAACGCATTCCACCCATCCACCACCCTCTCTGTAAAAAAAAAAAAAAAAAAAAAGTGTCTCCTCATCTCCCTCCTGAACCTTCCTCACTCCAGTCTCATATCATGGCCCCTGGTGGCCCTTCCCTCCCTTACTTTGAACAGCCCCTCTGTACCCGTCTTGTTTATTCCTTTCATGTATTTCATGTATGTGTTACGTTTCCAGTTTTCTTCACAGCAAAATCCAGCCCAGGAGAACAGAAGCTCCACAGTCTGGATGCGAAAAGGGCACTGAGTTACTAATTGACTAAGACTAGGTTGTCACTCGTGGGGAAAGGTAAACCAGCATCCAAGAGAACCATTTCTCATTGGACAGTCTCCTGCTTGCAGTTCTATTATAACAAAGCTGGCAAGCTGCTACCTAAAGGCCTTTGGGCGCACTCCATAAGGGGCGCCTCTTGTCTGTGGCAGCATCAAGAGGCATTTTCCTACAGGAAATCTATAAAGCAGCTACCTGGAAAACGGTACACACTTTCATAGAGCACTATTGTCTATACAAACGTAGGTTTGATATTTATGAATACATTATGTTCCAGACTTGAAATAAGCTACATGAACTTGCACAAAATATTTTTCTGTCTAACATCCCATTTATTGTGCAGTGTGCTGACTTAAAGGCAATATAAGTTGAAACCAAAAAAACCTTTTTTGAGTTGGTGCATGTGACCTATGACATCAGTGTTAGATTTTAAAACAAGTCAGTTTGTTGTCGGAAGTCCGGCCGAGGGAGAAGGATCGTGCATCCCAAGACTGCTCTCCTCTGGGGGGAGGGAGGGGATATGCGCCCGGTGCAGAGGGGACACCTGATGAGGCCAGGAGAGCCTCATGCATGCGGCGTCAGCAAGGTCACAAAAGGGGCGGGATGGACACTGGTGTCAGTGCACGTTCCCGCCCCTCCAGAAAGGGAATAACCTAAGCCTGCCTTTCTTCGCCTCTGTGATGTCCTCCTCTCTGCTGCGATAAGCTCCCCAGGCTGGCTCTCACCCTATCCCGTTGTTCGTGGCACTTTAAGGGGAGGGTGCCATGTCTCCGCCCGGGGGTGGGGTAATCCAGGGGACCCGGGAGCACAGCTAATGTGGGGATGCCGCAGCCGAGGGGTCCGTGACCGGGCGGATGGCCTGGCAGAGAGAGGTGTGGCACAAAAAATATAAATAATGAAAAAAATCAGTTTGAACCAGTCCTTAGTCCCCTTAGGAAGACCTATAGGTTGAAGCACAGGGGTACTGGTGGAGTGTTGTGTTCTCCTGTAGCTGTATTCACAGCGTTTTGTACTTTGCATTTTGCACATCGTGATATTTTGCACTGAATTAAAAACTACAACTCTTGCGTCAATATTGGCTTCAAGAACTGTTTGTTCCAATGTGGAGTGCTACCAACTGACTGTTTCTGGATCTCATTGGGGCTGGCAGGCCCGAGGTTTAAGCACCCCACCTGATTGTTGTGGAGCACAGTTTTTTTCTGTTGTCATTTGATCTATCTATTCTGCTCATATTGCAAGGTCCACATATTGAGCTACTGTCCCTGCCCCGCTTTTCCCCACTCCTCCCATCCTCCCTACCCATGATCCTTACCTTCCCCCATGCCTGTCCCAGCCTCTGTTGAAGCTGTCCAGTGTCTTCAATGAGACCACCTCTTCCGGCAGCGCATTCCAAGTGTTTACCACCCTGTCTATGAAGAAGTGCTTCCTGACTTCTCTCCTAAATATTCCTCCTCCAGTTTGACTGTGCCCCCTCGTGTTATGGTTGCCACTCTGCCTAAAGAAACCCTCCCTGTCCACCCCCACCTTTTTCATTTTTTTTATTTTTATCTCTTTCAAATACTTAAGTCCCAGTCATGTCCCCCCAAGTGTCCACCCTGTTGCAGATTTTGGTGTCATCCGCAAAAGAGATGACCTTCCTCTCCAGCTGCTTTGCATTGTCATGCATAAAGATATTAAAAAGGACCGGTCCCAGCACTGATCACCCTCCCCTCCTTGGAGTGAACTCAGTTTACCACCACCCTCGGTGTCCTATCCCCTAACCAGTTTCATACCCAGTTTACCACCTTTGGACCCACTCCTAAGCGCTCCAGCTTGTTTAATAGTCTCCTTTGTTGAACTGTGTCAGCTGCCTTACTGAAATCTAGGTATGTGACATCCACCACTCCACCTTGATCTAGTCCCTTATTCACCCAATCGAGGAAATCTTATTGGATTCATTTGACATGACCTCCTCCTCGTGAATCCATGCTGTCTTGGGATTTGTTACCCATTTGACTCAAGATATCCAACTATCCTCCCCTTCAGCAATGATTCCAGTAACTTTTCCACCACCAATATTAGGCAGACTGATCTATAAGTGCCAGCCTCCTCCCTGCTACCGCTTTTGTGAAGAGGGACTGCATCTGCCCTGTTCCAGTCTTCCGGAACCACAGCTGATATCAGTTAGCTGTTAAACAGGACTGTCAGAGGTGTTTCAGTACCCAAGGACATACCCCATCTGGTCCCATTCCTTTAGGACTTTCTTCTTTGAAAAAGAACTCGTGTCCTTCTCCTTCCACTGTGAACACTTAAGCATACACTCCAGAAGGGATGCCAGCTTTGGCACTGCTGTCTTGCAGAACCTTTTCCCTAAATAGGTTCTGTACCCAGCCTCCCAAGGTGCCGCTATGGAGTCTGCAGTTGTTAAGCATAATGAGGGATTCCTGGGATTTGAAGAAAAAGTTGCGGTAGTAATGTTGTTTCTTCCAAAGGGATCCCTCACTGTGCTTTACGATCCCTAATCCTTACCTCCCCTCCCAGAACCTGGTAAAAGGTTCAAAGAAGAATCTGTTCTTTGTTTGCTTGAGCATTACTTGGTAAAGTACTTTTACAGTTGTTGCTTAGTGGTCTCAGCCATCTAATTTTTATAACAGTTAAAATTGTTTTGCCGTGTTTAATCTATTTTTCAAATTTTTGAAACTATTTTAGTATCTTTTGATAATTGTTTAGTTTTAGTGGTTACTGCTTACCCTAGCTTTAGAAATAAATCTGTCCAGAGTGCAGAGGTGAGCGTGACCACACAGCAGAGTTTAAATTTCATTCTAAATTCCATAATTAGCATAAAATTCTAAAAGCTGGGGGAGGGGGGACGCTCATTCCAGGGGAATGATTGCGGTTGTTAAGCATAGTGAGGGATCACTTTGGAAGAAATAACATTACTATGATGATTAATTTTTTTTTTTCTTTAGTACGACACATCAGAAACATAATTAACTGTATTTGTTTTTATATATGAAAAAAAGTTCTGTAGGCAGTTTTTTTGTTTGTTTAGTACTAACGGATGATACTAATCGGATTGACGTTAGTAGAGACTGAAATCCTCTGTCAAGCCACATGACTGGTAAGGCACAGGTGACCATAGTGCACATTTTCCTTTATTGGCCTACAAGGGACGTCCTATTTGGAAGACATCAACATATACACCCAGAAGGAGGAGATATGATGGACGTACAAGTACCTTCATGGAAGAAACAAGGTGGACAGCAGAGAGCTGGCTCCACTGAATGGGAAGGCTGGCATCAGGGGAATTCAGTGAAGCTGGTGGGGGAGATGCAAGAAGGACGTCGGGAAATGTTTTTGTTTTGTATGGAACAGGTAGTAGTAGATGGGTGGTGTGAACTGCCAAGGGACGTCTGCGCTTAATTAGTGGAGGGATTCAGACATGAGTGAGACGGACTAATGTGACTGGAAGAGGCAGTAGGAGGAGTGGAGGGATGAAGGGGTGAACATCCACTATGGCCATGACAATCCAACCTTCAGTAAGGATGGGCAGACAGGATCGGCCATAGAGCCTTTTTCTGTTGTTGACTTCTGTGACCCCATCAATGTGCCTTAACCCTGTCATGGAGGGACCATCACACTGGTGAGAAGCTAGTTCACTTTGGCCTCCATGTGGGGTTGCCAACAAGAGTGCCAGCTGTGATGGCGGTGCTTTTGTAATCTGGAGACCTGACTACTAGCAAATGGACTTGGACTACAACAACTCCTTTCACATATGCCACAAAATTACCCTCTGATAATGCTTTCAGCCACAACTGACCTGGGCCGGATTCAAACCAATGACCTAGAGGTGAAAGGCTCCTGAACCAGCTAACAATTCATTTAGCCATCAAGTCAATTCTGTTGACACTAACCTCTGAACGTTTATGTGTATTTTAGCTTATTATTTATATGTTTTCTGTAATTAGTTCTTCTTGTTCATTATAACAGGGCACAAGAGATATTTATTTGTTCACAGCTCTGCATTATTTCATGCATTTTCCATGCTTGGCTTCCACGTTTTTATTGAAACTGCATAATAACATAGAAACAGGAATACTCTCTGTTACTGTGTTCTGACTGCTTGTCTACACCTGCCATCACAGTTCTCTGCTTGTGACCGCCTTGGGTGTGGACAAGTGGCCAGAGCAGATAAAGAAGTAAAAGATTGTTTGGGTAACCAACCATGTTATAAGCATGTCAGCCTTACATCACCCACTCGAAAGTTGTAGACATTTAGGCATTGTGGCAGATGTAAAAAAAAAAAAAAAACCACCATAACCGCACCAGTTTTAACCAGTTTATAACAGTTACCCTGTATATGACAAAAGTAAAAAAACAAACAAAAAAGAGCCTTAACTAATGGCTGTGGGGTGAGTCATCACTGGCAGAAGTATATTGACAAGAAGGCATCGGGAATGTGAATAATCAGTCTGCCACTGATTATTCATGCACTGTTATTACCACTACTACTACTACATATGTACTAGGGTGAAGTTGGTTGGTGGTTCATCCTAATAATTTTTTATTTATTTTTAAGGAAACTCTGTCCATGCAGATAAGAAATTTCTTGATAAGTACATGCCACAGTTCATGAGACATCTCCATTACCGAATAATCGACGTTAGCACCATCAAAGAACTTACCAGGTGAATGTTGAGTAATTCTGTTAAGCTACAGCAAGAACAGTGTTTTAATACTATTAGTATGTTTAAATATGTTGCGAGGGGGATGACTAAAAACATTGAAAAGCCAGCAGAAGCAGGCCTTTCGGTCTATCGAGTCTGCTTGATGGGAGGGGGGTGATTGTCCTTTATAGGTCCAGGTCCCCCACCCCAACGCCCTCTTATAATCTGTCCCTTCCAGGAATAAAGTTCCTGTGGTGTCTATTGTTGCAGCATTGATGGTGTGAGAACTACATGCTGTCGGCTGGGTATGGGGAGGTGGGCGATGTTTCAGTGGGAAAACTGGAAAATGCCAGCCTGTTTCAAATGATTGTCACCAGCCCATATCATTAAATGCCTTAGGCCTACTTCTCAGTCACTGTCCCGCCAGAAATACTGCTTCACATTGGTGGCGGCAAGCTCTCCCCCAACCGGGCTGCGATTAACCTGACAATGGACAGGGTGGATGTATCTGGCAGGGTGTCATGACACACAGGTAGATTTTATGTGTTGTTGAAGGAGTGCGGCACCAGGAACAAGAGTGAGAAAGAGAGAACTTGTCTGAGTGCATCTTTACCTCTTCAGGCTTATAAGCATGCATGCCCATTTCTAGCGGGCACGGCAAAGCTGCTACCATTAAATATTGCACTTGCCTGTGCTCGCTCCACCCCTGCATCCAACGGTTTCCGTGTGAATTAAAGGAATGTTTTGCATTCAAAAGGCTGGATTTCTGTATCGCTCTGCATTGCCAATGGGGAGTTGATACATATGGTGTAGAGCTCCCCACTGGGGTAGAGTGGTACAGCCCAAAGCTGTCAGTCAGCGTAGAACTCTGGGCATGTGAGGATTTCGAAGACAGCAACAACCCAGTTTTTGCTATACCACTGAAAGGGGTGGGAGCATGGATAGAGCTCACTGGAAGACTTTGAGATTACTCCTGTTTGTTATTTTGTTTGGAAATTGTGTGACGCTAAGGCCAGTTGGGGCTACCGGGTGGCAGTTGGCACCCTAAATTTAGAAATCCATGCTTGTTAAGTCACAGAGGCATTCAGACTGGCTAACCTGCTAGCAAGGTCTCATCAGTGACGGAATGAGAGCCACGTGCCTTAGAAGGGTGTTTATTGTGTTGGCCTGGTGGTTATTATTGTGGGTCTAACACAAGTATGTCTCTAGCCCGATATGTCAGGTAAGTAAAGGAGTTTCAGAGTGCTTAGTCAGTTGGGGGGGTGAAAGTTTCTTGATTTCTTTAACTGTTCTTCACCCTACAGTGTTGCCTAGTGCGATCCCTTGCCCTCCTCTTTTTGGTTTTCATGTCTCTGTGTAACCCTAGAAGTCTTGTCAGCAAGCACGTGGGGGCAGATTTGCCTCTCCTGCAGCAGGGAACCGTGTGCTAGAGTGAAGTTTAGGGTCCCGCTGTTTGATGGAGGACCTCTGATCGTGGCTCCCACAGTATCTTTGTTTTCTTTTGTGCCACCAGGTATTCCTGTTTAATTACTTCCACAGTGACAGAATAAAATGCTGTTGAACTGCCACAGCAGCATGAAGCCAGAGCCACCCACCTCCCAGAGGCCAAAACCTTCACCCTGTGCGCTGGAGCTCTATGAAGGGGGGGGTGCCCTGTTGCAGGATGTAGCTAGAGGGGCTTTGGATGGGGGGGGGTAGCAGTTGGAGCCGTTGCTACTGGAGGTGTCTGAACAGGAGTTGAGACATGGTGGAGATAAGTGGTTTCTTTCAGGGGATAAACTGAAATACAGTAACCGGTTCCTTACATTTAAGTATATAATGGAAATCTTTATTTATTTATTTATTTATTTTTTGTAATGAAAGTTGGTATGGGTTTCTCTGTAAAAGATTCTTCTTTTCAGTTCACTACCTTCTGGAATATTTCTTTTAAAAAGTTCACGCTTTTGTCTAGACGCTGGTATCCAGAAGAGTATGAACAAGCACCAAAGAAGGCATCTACTCACAGGTGACAGAAAAGGTTTTTGGTTTACTTTTATTTGTACTTCCTAGCTAGTGGCTATTAGAGATTTGCATGTGAGTTTGTGATATGTTTCTGCTCATCACCCCTGCTACCCACTCTTTTAGGTATCCTTGTGCCCCCCCCCAGCCAGCTGTTTGCTGGGCTTACCCTCTGCACTTGTCCACCACCACCAGTCTCCCCAGCTTCTGCATCCAGGAGCTCTGGCGCATTCCTGCTTGGGGCCTGTTAATGTATATTGGGGCTGAGAAGGTGTCAGGAGAGGGATTAACAGAGCACCAGGGGGTTAGGACCCAGGGACCATCATCTGGTGTGCCTGGCTGGGCAGTATTTCCTGTATTCTACCTCCTCAAGGGGCAGTTCATCCCACACAGCGTAATGTTCCAGCATGCTGCTATTAGGATCTGGAACGGAATGGTATGCCACCCTCCCTGTCTGGCAGGAGAGGGACCTCATGGATGCTCCTTCACCCTTACTGCTCACTTCTGGTCTTGCTTTTCCTGCCTCGAGGCACATACCTGGGTCTGCAGCATGCAGAGTGGTGCCATACCCCTCTGCACAACAGAGCCAGTTGTTGGGTAATATTTTAACATTGCAGTGTGTGACTCACTAACACATGGCAGTAATGCCATATTACCAAGTCGGCTTTTTTTCCAGTTTGTGCACCCGAGTAGGTATGGCTGCAACTCAACATCCCCTTAACTATTGGGTGCTGCTTTCTACCCAGTTCCACGGCTGGACGGACTGAAGCACTAGGAAAGCGAGTGTCCTGCTCAGCGTCACTCTGTGAACCAGAGGTTGACTTTCAGACCTGTTCTGTTTATGGAAGAGAAGTAAATTGCACGTGAAAAATGGATAAAACCTGGTAAAGAGTGTACAGTGGAGCTGCAGTTGTACCTCTGAGTTGGTTGATTTGGGTATACTATTAAAGGTTTTATGTCTTGCATTTTACGGATATTGGTAAACTGCATATGTACCAGTAATGGCATGATCGCACATTATTTTATTTCAGAGCTTATTTAAATTGAGAGGTGTTCAAATTAGTATGTCAGTGGTTATAGTTAAACATTAGCATCATTTCAACATAAACAAGAGTGTATCGCATTTCTTATCAGTTTGAGGAAGATCGTGTTTGAGACTATGGACATTTTCTGCAGATGAATTGTGCCCACTAAGTCCAATTGCCATTCTTTCAAAATGGTTGCAGAATCATCTTTTCAAAGTTTTAAAGTAGATTTCATCCCTACAGTAGAACTGATTGCCTTCACAAGCCTGTAACTGGGTGGTATACATTTGGTAAATTACCAGTTATACAAATGTATGGCAGAAACAAATCTGAACATATAGAGTTAATATATATATAATTAACCCCTCTTCATTGAGAACAAGCTGATTCTCGGCACCAAGTTAGATAATTGAGATCAGGGGCACAAGAGTGAAACTAAAGTGTCTTCCTAATGTCTGCAATCTAATGAGGGGTAGACTCAGTCCCACACAGAGTGGCATTGTAAAATCCAGTGGTATTCTTACATTAAAAAAAAAAAAAAGCAAGCCATCTTAATTTATTAAATGATATTCCAGAATCAGGATCCTAGCGTTGTACATAAAACAGTTCTAAAACAGTTAAGCATAGGCAGCCAAGTTTCAGATTTCAAACAAACAAATGCCAGACAAACTAGACACATTTTTAAGGCTGATTTTTAAAAGCCTCAGTGGTTGTGCACTCTCTAATCCGACGAGGCCATCGACACGCAAGAGTCACTGCAGTAAATGTTTTTCTTGGTTTTTTTTTTGTTTTTGTTTTGTTTTTTCCTCCTATATTGTAAGGTTAATATCTGCTAAAAATTGGGCTCGGTGTCTAAGCGGTTTGCCACTGCTGTTTCTGATGACTTCACAGCTGTAATGGGACTTGCAGCTTAAATGGCTGATTTTTGAATCTGCGAGCAATGTTGTCAGCTGTTTGACTGCTCTGCTTGCACTTACAAGACTCTGAATGAGTGATTACTATTTTCATTGGAAGTTGGATGAAACCCTGTTCTTCACATTTCCAAAATGTTATGAACAGCAGGTTCAACTTTCTGAAATGTGAAGAACAAGGTTTCAGAAATGCAGAGAAAACAGTCTGACCGTGTGTTATAAACCAGTAATCTGTCAATAGTGAGTCTTGAACTTGAAGCCAGAACATTTGAATGTTTGGGCATTGCCAGACCCCATTAAAATAAGGTTACCAGTGAGGTTTTACGCTACAGACAGAGGAGAATCTAGAACCCCATTTTTATGCAGTTTAATTTTAAAGAGACTGTAATATAAGGGTCATTTAACATTTTATTTTATTTTATTTATTGGGTCATTAGTTTACAAATCTTTGAGTCATAGACTCATTTACAAAGGCACCTCATCAAGAGAGCAGTACATCACAGCAAACAAAACAGTACAGTACATAACGCTTAGATTAAAAAAGCAACCAGTGTTACAGGCATTCACTGGTGGTACACGCTTGGTAATAGGTAGATCACAGTAGTCATAATATAGGTACACGAGTACCATGTCAGGTTTTAAATTGTAGTAAAGCAGCAGTTCAGGTTACAGTGAAAACGTCTCAACCTTATTTTTCTGGCATGGCATGATGTCACCGACAGCCTCCAGGAGCTGCTGCTCATAATGCCCATAACTGACATCATAGTGCAATAACCAGGGGGGTGCTGCTCTGTTGAGGTGTCGAACTTTGGATGAAATGTTAAACTCTGGTCTCTTCTGCGTATCTCTCGGCATTCTCCAGATGGAAGTTGAAGATCCCATGGAACTTTTCCAAGAAGAGTATGGGGAGTGTTCCCGATGTCATGGCCAGCATTCCCCATCAATAAAACAGTCCCTGTAACCCACCCCAAAACACACCCAGAAACAAGCTGTCACAGCTTGGTGTACCTTTCCTTGTCAAAACAAAATATACAAATGGGGGACTCTACAAGATACAGGGATATTTAAGTATTATACTTAAGTCACTAATCAGAGGAGTCCCCCCACAGAATGTGGAAAGTGCTTTTATCATAGGAAAAGTTAATATTACACAGTGGGTGTTCTAATAAACCAAGAATATTGATGAAAACGTGATGGATATTCTCACCAAAAAAATGCTGAAGCAAACTTAAAAAGGAGGGCAAAGCCATCTCACAAGACAGGAGGGCAAGGGTGATCTAAAATGGAATAGTAAGGGCAGAGCCATGAGGTATAAGCACTGCCACTACTATGGATTGCTAACTCCCTCCATGCAGGATGAGACAGATCAGTTTAGTGCTGTTAGTCAGTTTGGCCACTAGCTTTCAAAATCTAGTAGTCAAATCGATACTTTTAGCGGCTGTCATTTTTAAGGTCTCAAAAATCACTTTGTGAGCAGGTAGCCAGTTGGCTGGCAAATGTAAAAATCTAGTCAAAAAAAAAAATCCCCCTTTTTTTTTTTTATTTATTTTTATAGAGGCTATTAGCCACCTGGCTACCCAGTTTGTCTCACCCTGCCTCCATGGGCTCACTCATCAGTTGGTACTCATTGGTGAGTCCCTCTGTGGCAGCAGTGTTAGGGTTCAAATACCCCAGTCTACGGGACTGTTGTGGGCCATAACAGGCTGTTTCGGTAATCCCCATGACTCACAGCCCTCCTTGTAGTAGCGCATGGGGCTGTGGAGGAGGGAACACTTCCAGTCATAGGCCGATTGTTCATTTCTACGACCAGAGCAACGAGTTAAAAAAATACAGGTGTTAGTAACATAGTAAATAAAACAAAAAAAAAAATGCCAGTGCTTTAAGCATGCCCCCCCCCCCACACACACACAGTAGTTTACCTAAAATGGACACATTGTAGAATTTTCCGTTTCTTAGTTTTTCAGTCAGTCAAATCTTTATCCAGGTGATCACCATTGAGCAAGCTCATTTACAAGGTGGACCTGCTGTTGTCAAATGACAGTTTTACATACATAGATTAAAGGTGCAGTATACAAAATGTAAAAACCAAACTTACAAATAGATGGTAGGTGCAATATATACATTCCAAGTATTCACATGGGATCACATAACATTATTGTGGTATATACAACCTTCATAGACATAGAGTTTAGAGTTACACATTTATCCATGGCTCTATAGAAAGGTACAAATTATTAACATTACAGCCCTCAGAAACCGGTTCAGTGCCTGGGAGATGACCAAGGCTTCAGAAGGGCCCATGATGAAAACTGTATCAACTGTTTGAGTGGCATAAGGGATTAGATAGAGAAAAAAAGTGCCCATGGTTCCGAGGGCCAGCATGGCAGCTGACTGCTGAACAAGTTAGGTAGGGAAGAGAGGGGTTAGGTTCGTAGCTGCATATGGTGAGGCTAGAGCGGGAACCACCATCAGGACCGCTAGGTACTATGGAAACATTTACAGATTTCGGCAAATGTTTTGTCATAAAGAGTCCTAAACACAGCAATACTGACAGGAGAGCTAAGTTTCAGTGAACCTTGTATCCTTTTCAGAGTGTGGGCAGAGCATGGCTTATAGCTGCCCTACCAAAGTGGTTACTGATCCTGGAATTTTAGGAAATTAGCAGTGGCTTCTTATGGCATAGCTGCTTGGTGGACATAAGGGGAGGCAGGCAATAATGTAGTCAGGGAGTTTGTTGGTGAGTGCTCGAAGTGTCCAGAGAGCTGCATTTCTATGCCGTCTGTATTGCAGAGAAGGCCACCCTACTGCAGCGTATAATGAGCAGTGGTGTGTGGAGGATGGGAGGCCAGTTATGAATCTTAAGGCTCTGTGGTACAGTACATCCAGTTTTGCAAGGTGTGAGACAGAGCATTGGCCATAGATAATGTCAGCGTAGTCGATTAATGAAAGGAATGTAGAATGAACAAGCTGTCTTTTTGCGGCTGCTGTCAGGAGATGTTTAATTCTGTAAAAGAGGCCAAGCCTCTGCCTAAGCTTTTTCATCAATTCTTCTGTGTGTTCCATAAAGGAGAGTTTGTTATCCAGCCATATACCCAGGTATTTGAATTTAGTTATGAACTCAAGCTTTTCACCTAGTAGGGTGATTATAGGAGGAACTGTACCAGCGGGCACGGATTTGGCCCCAGAGCTGGATGGTGAAAACAGCATGGCCTTGGTTTTTTTTGCATTTAGCAATAACTTTTTGTTGATGAGCTGGTTCTGCAGCGTATTGAATTCAGCTTGTAATTCAGAGCATGCGGCTCCAGGGGAGTCACGACTTAGGTAGAGCACTGTATCATCAGCAAACAAGTGGATACTGGCTTCCTTGATTCCTAAGTCCAGGTTGTTAATATAGATAGTGAACAGTAGGGGGCCCAATATGGATCCCTGAGGGACTCCTCTTTTTATTGGTTTGAGTGGAGAAAGTTCTCCTTCAGCCTTGATTTGTTGCTGCCTATCAGTGAGGTAGTCCTGGAACCAATCCAGTGATTTTTGCAAGAGAGGAGGCCATAAATTTTGCTTGGCCATCCGATCTCTTCTCCTTCCTGTGCCAATTGAAAGTTCCTCCCCCTGTGCTGCCCCACGCTCAGATGTTTTGCGATAAATTAGATTGTAGAGCATGGGACTGCACTTTGATAGCAATGGGAGAGTGCCTTCGAATATACCTTTTTGTGTTTTTGAGGGAGACTGGGTTTCTGTCCAAACCACAGCTCAACTAACAAGGTTGTTGCACATTCTTAGGTAGTTGTGATCCTCTTAGTTCATGCTCTCACGGCGTATTAACATTAGAAATAAATAGTTAACTGCTTGCTAAAACCTCACAATAAAGAGTTTGATTTCAGTGTGTATGTGTGTGTGTGTGTGTGTGTGTGTATATATATATATATATATATATATATATATATATATATATATATATATATATATATATATATATACATATACATATATATATATATATATATATATATATATATATATATATATATATATATATATATATATATATAGAGAGAGAGAGAAACTGTGCAGTACATATTGGGTTTGCTATCATTTGACTGACTGTGATTATCGTTACTGTTTTCAATCCCCCACCATTCAGGGCACTTGATGATATCAGAGAAAGTATAAAAGAACTCCAGTTTTACAAGGACAATGTTTTCAACAGGAAAATGGACGAAAAGAAAAGGAAGATTATGGAAAATGGAGAAAGCAACTAAAATGGGAAGTGGCCTAGCAGTAAAGGATACGAGGTTGCTTTACCAGAATAGCCATTTCAACAGACTTGAGCGTTTATATATTTTGGAACGTAAATCATTTTTGACTCGTTTAGCTTATGAGATACATTAAAGCAGAATGTGCCTTACTTTATTTAATATTTTCATTAAATAAATTGGCTATTATTGTTTAAGCAGAAATCTGTGTTTTGAAGAAAAGTCTCTTCTGTTTCTTTGTATTTCTTTTGTAGTTATAGGTTTCTTTTCCATTGCTGTTTTTTCCTCTGTGGTTTCCCAAATGCTGTGATTGTCCCAAAGTGGAGACATGGCCTCAGTTTTAAGTATGGGGTTCAGAACAAATGGGTGGGGACAACTCCATGTGTAAATGCTTTAGAGGAAACCCTTGGCTAGCATACATAACCATGTGGGGTTGACTGCTTCAAATGGGACAGGAGTCATCTGGGATTAGTGGAAATGAGTTTTACACCTCCCCCTACTCAGAATATGCCTGAGGGAAGTCTCATTCATTGCCCTAATCCCACATCTTCATGTTCCCGCCTCCTAAACGGTCACAAGTTACATAGAAACATAGTTTGTCAGCAGAAAAGGACTGCTTGATCGACCCAGTCTGCCCAATTTTTCCTCTGTCCTGTTCTACTGTAGCATTTACTGGCAGAGTTCTGTGATTGACACAGTTGTGGCACCTCCAGGGAGGGACTGAAAATGGGTGAAGCATTGCCCCATTGGGTAGATGATGGTGCCAACCCCATACTCCCAAGGCCTCCAGTGTGGTTTGTTTGACTGTGCGTTATTATATTCCAGCTTCATAAGGCAATTATAGTGGGGGGTTGCAGGAAATAGGCTGTTGGTTAACTAGAATCTGCAGCTTATCCAGTAGGTAGGGAAATGGGCAGACTGGGTGGGCCAAGTGGTCCTTATCTGCCGTCAAAGTCTATGTTTCTGGCCGATCAAGCCACTGGGGCATGTGGGAATGGCAGTCATCCATTTCCCCCAGCACTGACCATGCACCAAGACAGTTCTACACTGAATGAAGTACAAAATCGGCCAGTACTGCAAAGCATCATGGGATGTATATGCAGATCACTATGAGAGAATTTAGATTTTTCTGCTTTAAGGAGGAATGTATGGTAAACCCAGCAGAAGTTGGAATCCGTGCTGTGGTGGTCTTCTAAAAGACAAAGAACCTCGGCACAAAAGCACCAAGGCAAGAGTTACCAACACTTCATTCTTTGGGAAACTTGTGTCTGTGTACTAAAGCACTGTGCTGCATATTTAACTGAGTGTATGACTGTTATGTTTGCAATTCATATATGAAGACTCCCTGCCCTAGAGCTTCCTCAAAATATGCTATTTGTATGCCGAAGGAGACACCTTACTTAATAAGTAATAAAGTGCAGCCTTTGAATTTAAGGTTTTGATGCCTTTAGAGGTTTTGATGCCTGTTGCAGTTTTACTCTGCGTGTTCTGATGCCTACCGGAGGCTACTATGGCACGTGCAGTTCCCCACCATCTCAGAATGTTGAGGGGGAAAAAATATATGGATCTGTATTTTAAAGGAAGGAGAGGACTGGTTTTATGTAGCTCCTTTCACATGCAGTATATTGCAAAGTGCTTTACAGGGGGTGAGCAGCTGTCCGCAGCCATTGCTGCACTCTTGAGTGCAGGAGAAATTGGGTGAGGTTTAGGAAAAGTCCAGGAGGTTAAATACTGAGAAAGAGGAGAGTTTATGCATGGGGGGGTTAGGTGACCTGCTTGGGGTCAGACAGTGAGCAGGTGGCAATTTTTGGATAGAGACATGAGTCACTGGGAAAACTTGACTTATGCAATTTCATGTGAATTTGCTTCTCATACAGTATATTTCAGGTTTTTCTTATCCTTGTCCAATCGCATACTCATGGTTAGGCCACATAACGGTGACCTAGGAGATCTCTGGTTTAAAGTCCACAGCAGGCACTGTAAAATGGATGCCGGAAATCCTACAGTGAGATTATCAGAGCATAGCCCACAGCAAGGGACTATTTATTAGGCACCTGAATAACTTTTATTTTCCTCTTTTAACCTTTTGTAATAGTTTAAACAAATCGAAATATTCCCATTTTACAGGCGCAATAACACACAAGGGTTTTGGGTTGTAATCTAGTTGATCCATGACTGGATAGATGAATAATCACCCTTCCCCCCTCCCTGAAAGGGAAATGTTGCATTTTTTCCTCAGTACCCCTGTCTACTGTTGGCAATAGATCCTTCAGCTTGTCTGTCCCAGAAATTTGGAATCGTGTTCCCTTCCCTTCTTAATTTCATTACATCCCCGTCTCGGTTCAGATGCCTATAAAAACTCTACTCTTCCACCTTGCTTGTGGCTGAAGTTCTCCTCTACTATAATATTATCAAAACTTGCCTCTTCATGTGCCTTTTGCTGCTGGGCATGGGGTGTCTCCAAATAATACTTACATACCTCCTGATTGCAGTTTTTTTTTTTTTTTTGATGATGCAGTTGTGTAAGAAAGATGTACAAAAATACATTTATACAATTTTCCTTGGTAAAGAATAATTAAAAAAAAAAAAAAAGTCTGCTCTGCATTGAGCCCAGCGGAGGAATGAGAGGTGATGGTCTGAGAACACGCTCAGCTTCTCCAGATGCAGAATTTTGAAATTTTTTATTTTTTTTTTTTGTTAGCATGTTTGTCTGGAAAAGGCATACTGAGACAAAGCTCCTTTCAAACAACGTGGTCTTGCTGTATTCTGACAATATGCAGTTAGTCCCAGCTCTTGAACTGCTCTGGAGATGAAAGATTTAACTCTGCTGAGAGCATAGAACGTTGAGCTTGTGCTCGGTTCAAACCTCTGTCTGCTGCACTTTCAAGTGTAACCGTCAGATTCTTTGCTCAGCCTAATTGAACAGTCGCTCCGGAGTTTCTCCTGTCGCTTTCGGTTCGCTTGGTATAAATCGTTGGTTTTAACCACAAGTTTTTCTTATTTTCATCCGTTCAGATCACTATCTGTGGTACAGTAAGTGGTAGTGGTAGCGGACTGTATTGAATTTTGTATTAAATACTGTAGAAATTGTAAAACTTAGAATTGTTTCGGTCAGTTCGGCTGAACCGATTGTTCTTTATTCAGTGGTGATTCCGGTGCTTATAGTTTCTGAAAAAATAAGTAAATAAAAAGCCGTCTTCTACAGTTTTTTTCCAATACCCGTAACACAGTTAGGAACCGATAAGGTTGTCTTACCTGGCCTGAAGCCGTGTAAAGGGTAAGTTTTCTCTGATTTTACTGTGGCCATGTCTGAGAAACCCAAAAGAAAAACCAGGCCCACTGGGTTTCAGCACTGTAGTGTGTGTGGAGAGGCCTTTGCTAAGGCTGATCCCCCACACCACCTGTGTTTGTCTGGGGTTTGACCACCTCGATTCAGACTGCCAAATTTGCAGAAATTTTCCTAAGACCACCCTAAAGAAAAGGTTGGGCAGGCTTAAGGAGAAAGAGGCCGAGAAGTACACTTATCCGGATGGCTAGCCCGGTTCGGTTCTGGCGGAATCTGAGGAAGTGCCCTCTGACCAGGGCCAGACTTCCTCTGGCAAGAGGAGAGCCGATCCTGAGGGGGGTCGGTTCCTGCAAAAAAGAAGAAAACTGAAAAGTCGGCCAGTTCGGATTCAAATCCCCACCTCCCAACCGCCGACGAAATTGCCAGGGCGATTAGTATTGTGGAATTGTTCATTTCGGTTCGGCCCATCAGGCACCTCTCGGTAGGCGTTTGGTTTGGTCGGTTCCCCCGGTTTCCGTTTATTCTTTGGAAGAATATTCTGAGCCAGAAGGGGAAGAAGAGTTTGAAGGAGGAGGAGGTGGAGGTGGTCTGGATGAGCCCATTGAATTGGACATCTCACCAGACAGACCTTCAGGAATTTCCCCTCCCAGGCTTTGAGTCCTGCTCCCACTTTATGTTTTACAGAAAAGTGGCTGACACCCTCCAGCTTCCTGTGGATGAAGCTGTTGAGAAGCAGGAGGAGCCTGACTCTTTAGAGATGATGGACATCCCAGAGTCCAAGAGACTGTCTGTTCCCTTACACAGATCTTTTGGGAAACAGACTCACAAACTTTTAAAGACTCCAAATCATTGCTTCCAGTGGACAAATGAATGGATAGGATGTATATGCTGTCAGGCTCAGCTTCAGAGTTCCTGTACCAGCATTGCAGCCATGTTGGGGTAATGCAGGCTGCAGCCTGTGACAAGACTAGCATTCCTCTTGGTTTCTGCCCCGGATAAGGACTCCAGGAAGATAGATGCTATGGCTAAAAAGCAGTATCTGGCATCTTCTCTGGGACTCAGGCAGGCTAACTATATGGCCTATGCAGCTAGATACCAAAAGCCCAGATGGGAGTCTGTTTTGGATCTGGCTAAGCAGACTCCCAACTGGCCAGGGAGGTGGCTGCTGATGGGATAGAGGCATCTAAGATTCAATTTCGTGCTGCTGTGGACTCCAATGATGTTTCATCATGAGTCATGGCTACATCTGTGGCTCTTCGGAGGATGGCTTGGCTCAGATGTACTAGCCTCTCGCAGAACACCCAGGCTAAGGCCATGGATTTTCCTGTTGTAGGTAATTCTCTGTTTTGGGGAGCAGATAAGAGAACTACGTGAAAAAGATGGATGAGTACAGGACCACCTATAGGAATGCTCAAGCCAAGAAAAGGCAGTCAACTCCTTAAAAGCAGCAGGCTAGGGGCAGGCCTTTTTACCAGGCACAGGCCTCCTCTCCTTTTTCTCAGTGGGGGTTCATTAGAGGGAGAGGTAGGAGGGGGATGAGCAGAGCTGCATCCACCTCTCAGCCTAAGGCTTCTGCCAGGCAGACACCCTGAGGTGTCAGCCCGGTTCGACTCCCCAATTCCTGTAGGAGGCTGGCTGGCTTACTACTTTCAGGCCTTGAAGTCTGTAACCTCAGACAAGTGGGTCCTCAATCAATCACTTTATTTAACCAGGCATAAAAACCATTGAGCAAGCTCATTTTCAGGGTGGTCCTGGGCATAAATTCAATACAGTACACTTCATAAGATTACAATTACGGTGGACAACGGTGAAAAAAAAAAAAAACATTGTGAAGGTGCCGGTCAATATGGGCCTATACATACTGGTCAACATAATTAACATGCAAAGGTACATAATGATAAGCTTTACTGAAATGAGAAGACAACAATCCCATATAGTCTCCGCTGAGTAAGAGCTAATACCTAAATGATAAAAAAATAAGGAGGTATTAAGGAATAGGGTAGAAATTGGGGTGAAAGAGTAGGCAGGAAAAGGTAGGAAATAGGCAGGGTCATCTTGGATTAAGGGAACTAGGCTTCTAGGTCCTAGGTTTCTTCTGTTAGGAATGTGGGGTGGATGAGATACTTAGGCGTAGGATTGAGAGTGGCACCCAAGGCTTAGGGGTCATCGGCATCTGAAACAGTTGCATGATTCCTTCAGATAATCCGTTAATAGAACTTTAAATGTGAAAATGCTTGGAGGTGAGGATAATTTTAATGAGTCTTGCATAGTGTTCCAAAGTGATGGAAGTGAGAAGTTGATTGCTGCTGAGCCAAGGGTAGTTTTCACTCTAGGAATCTGGAAGCAGATTAAGGAGAAGCGTCTCAGGCCATAGGAACCTTTAGCCCATTTGAAGATGTTCGAGATGTATGCATGGAGGGTCCTGGAGGTAGTAAGCCTGGGACTGGCCCTCAGCTTCAAAAAATTCCCAAAGCTGAGGGTCAGGTATTTTCTACCTGCAAACATCTCCAAAACCATTGCTCTAGAGGCAGATGTTTCCTCTCTGTTAGCTCTCAGAGCTATAGAGAAAGTTCCTACATCCCTCAGGGGCAAAGGTCTGTACTCCAGGTACTTCCTTACCCAAAAAAAGACAGGGGAGTGGCAGCCCATCCTAGACCTAAGATACTTAAACAAGCATTTACTGAAGCCAAAGTTCAAAATGGTGACTCTGGGAATAATTCTTCCCTCTCTAAGACCAGGGGATTGGTTAGCTTCCCTAGACCTCAAGGATGCCTACTTTCACATTCCCATCAGATGCTCCCACAGAAAGTGTCTCAGATTCTAACTGCCCTCAGGCCATTACCAATTCAAGGCAATGCCTTTCGGGCTAGCATCAGCACCAAGGGTCTTTACAAAATGCCTGGCAGTAGTAGTAGCCTTTTTAAGGAGACAGAACATCTCTATTTTACCATATCTCAACGACTGGCTCATCGTAGGGCAGTCTCCAGACCAAGTCGAGTCAAATCTACAAATGATCCAGGAAGTGCTCACTTCCTTGGGATTCCTCCTCAACCTTCCAAAATCGGTCCTCGAACCAGTGCAGCTTCTCACCTTCATAGGGGTGGAGTTGGACACTGTCCAGGCGAAGGCCTTTCTTCCCTTGTCAAGGGTAAAGGCACTTACAGACCTAGCTTCCTCATTTCGTCTCCTGGTCTCTCACCCAGCAAGACATGTACTTCAACTACTGGGCCACATGGCAGCTGCCACTGCAGTGGTCCCAGGGGCCAGGTTCCAGATGAGGGATATCCAGTTTCACCTGAGGGCTTTTTGGTCCCAGAAAAAAGACCCTCTAGCCAAATTGATTCCAGTGACTCAGACCTTGATCCATGCTCTCCAGTGGTGGTTGGATCAGGACAACCTCAGACAAGGAGTCCCATTTGTCTCTCAGACTCATTCTGTGGTTCTGACCACAGATGCTTCTCTCCTGGGGTGGGGGGCTCATTTGGGAGCCCTCACAGCACAAGGAGTGTGGTCCCCTCAGGAGTCTCTCCTTCATATCAACCTTCTGGAACTCAGGGCAGTATACCTGGCCATACAAGCTTTCGCGAAGGCAGTGCAAAACAAGGTGGTTCAGGTGAGAACAGACACCACCACCATGTGGTACATCAACAAGCAGGGAGGCACTCGGTTGATGGCCTTGTGCACAGAAGCCATGAAAGTCTGGTCTCTGGCCTATTCTCTACAGACATCCCTAGTAGCAGTCCACCTTCCAGGGAAGGACAATGTGTTAGCAGATGCTTTGAGCAGGATTTCTCAGGGCTATCACGAATGGTCCCTGGATCCTCTAGTGCTAAAAAGTGATATTTCAAAGATAGGGCACTCCTCAGATAGACCTTTTTGCAGCCCCAGGCAATCACCAACTTCCTCTCTTTTGTTGCAGACCCCCAGTATTGGGCTCAGTCCCCCTGGATGCTCTACTGTTGGATTGGTTGGGGAAATCTCTATGTGCCTTTCTTCTGTTGTTCAGAGTTCTGGTCAGGATAAGATCACAATCTCGCAAGGTGATCCTGATTACGCCAGACTGAGCCAGGCAGCCTTGGTATCTTCTCTTGCTGTCTCTGTCCGTCCATCTTCCATGGGCTGTCCCCAAAAAATACAATCTGTTAACCTCTCAGGGGGAGAATTTGGTATCCCAATCTTCAGTCTCTCAATCTCGGCTCTTGAAGAGCTAGAATATGCAAGTATAAATCTGTCTCAGAGGGTTCTGGACATTCTCAAGGCTTCTCGTAAACCTGCCACTAGAAAAACCTGTAACTCCAAATGGAAAAGGTTTGGTATTTGGTGTTCTAGTAAACAGATGTCACCAGACTTTGCTGACTTGTCTGCAGTTCTGGACTATATGGTTCATCTCAATAGTTTAGGCCTCAGACCAGCTACCCTCAAGGTGCATCTATCGGCTGTGTCTGCATTTTTATCAGTGGGGACATCTTCTCTAGCTTCCCATCCTGTGTTCTATAAGTTTTTTAAGGGACTACTTCATACTAATCCCCCTTTTAGGGATCCTACCCCTGTTTGGGATCTTAATGTGTGCATTGCTCAGGTCATGCAACCACCCTTTGAGCCTTTGGCCTCAGCAGAATGTAAGTACTTGACTTGGAAAACTGTGTTCCTGGTAGCTATTACCACTGCCAGGCGTATCAGTGAATTGCAAGCTCTGTCAGTGGAGCCTGATTTTATTTCTTTTCATAGCGATAAGGTTGTCCTCAGAACCAACAGGAGGTTCTTGCCCAAAGTGGTGTCAGATTTTCATTTGAACCAATCCATCTCCCTTCCTGTTTTTTTCACTGATCATTCTTCTTCAGGAAAGAGAAAAGATTTCACAGTTTGGATGTTAAAAGGTCTCTTAGCTACTACGTGGAGCACACTAAGGCTTGACTGTTCTCAGTTGTTTCTCACTTATGGTGAAGTAAGGAAGGGCAAACCTGCTACTAAGAGGACTATTGCCAGGTGGATTGTCTCTTGTATTCAATTTTGCTATGATAACCTGGACAAGGTACCTCTCTCAGGCCTGAGGGCTCATTTGACCAGAGCTACAGCTGGTTCTCTGCCTGCAGCCAGAGATATTCCATTCTTAGAGATCTGTAAAGCAGCCGCCTGGAAAACTGTTCCTACTTTTACCAAGCATTACTCTCTGGACATCCAGGCTAGGAGTGATGCTAGGTTTGGTACAGCAGTGCTGCAGAGTCTATTTCCTAAGTAGGTTCTGTACCCTCCTCCTGGGAGGTACTGCTTGGTAGTCTGCATAGTGTCAGAATACAGCAAGACTTCATGTTGTTTAAAGAAAAAATTACTCACCTTAGTAATTATGTTTCTTCTAATGGAGTCTTGCTGTATTCTGACCTCCCCCTGCTTCCCCTCTCAGGATCTGTTTTTTTTGGGGGAGTGGGCTGGCAGGTACAATGCTGCACCCCAGAGGTGTATTGGCTCCCTCTCCTTTTGGTGGAGCTGGGCATAGTGGTCTTCATTTGTTATTTAAAGTTCTGTTAAGTTCACTACCAGAGTTTTTTTGTTTTGGGATTCTCGACTTGTCTTTTGGGATTCCAAAACTTTGGGTTGCCCTTCTTGCTAGTGTTTTTTTTTTTTACAATTTCCACACTATAGGTGTAATTAGTTTTGGCTCGTAAGAATCTGATGGTTACACTTGAAAGTGCAGCAGACAGAGGTTTAAACCGAGCACTAGCTCAACGTTCTATGCTCTCAGCATAGAGTTAACTCTTTCATCTCCGGAGCAGTTCAAGAGCTGGGGCTAACTGCATATTGTCAGAATACAGCAAGACTCCTTTAGAAGAAACATAATTACTAAGGTGAGTAATTTTTTCTTATGTCGTGACCTGGCAAAGAATTAAGCACAGCACACTCGCGTGATTTGCTCAGGCCCGCACAGTATGCAAATAGCAGTTGTGGGATTCAAACCCAGATCTGTTGAGTCTCCAGGTTAACAGCTCTGTGCTTTAACCACTAGCCTGTACTGCCTCCCTATTAACTGTCTTTAAAGGCAAGGTTCCATCATCTAATACCTGTGAAACATGGCATGCTTCAGTCTGTTTCAAAATATCCAATGTGATCCATCCTATATAGAACAGAAACTAATGATATGAAGGTTGCTGTCTGCAGGCTGCTTTCCTCTTCCAGTGGTGAAAGAACCCCTTATGACTGTCCTTGGACTGTGAGGATGAGTTGTGATTATTTCCAGGTTCAAACCTGGGATTTACAGATTGTCGGATCTGCTTGTTCACTTGGAGCAGAGCTGCAGATACTTGCTGCAGTTACATATGTCTGGCCACACAGTGGCAGTACCACACCATCACAAGAGAAATGCTGCATCCCGATTCCCCACAGAAACAAATCTAGTGCGTTTCAGGGGTCTTTGATCCCATAGATTCAGAGAATTGCTTAAAAATTATATGCTCTGTACCATGTTTATGCCAGGTCTTACGTGGAGGCCTTTTCCTTTGCCAGTATAATATTTGGCACTTAAAGTGGGGAGTCCAAAAATATTCTGATAGTGATATACTACAGCTGAAGGATAAATATCACATCACAGGTAATCAATTTGTGCCCTGTGCATAAAGGGGACCCACACCTGCTGACCAGTGTGCACCACACACTATTCATTAAGCTTGTTCTCTTCCTACACACTCCGGGTGCGGTGGGGGTAGCCTGGCAAACGACTGCTATCCATAAGTGACATTGCAGAGGAGCTGGTAGGGAATGTTTATCGCTTTGTGGATGACACCAAACTCTGCAATAGGGTGGACACTCCTGGGATGGGGGGGGGAGATGGAAAGGGTGAGCAGAAACCTGAGAAACTAAGTGGCCAAGGGTATGGCAGCTGGGTTTCAATGGGGGGGGCCGAGTGCAAAATAATGCACTTATGGTGCAGAAACCCAGGGGTGGAGTACAAAATGGGTGGAGTGGTATTGACCAGCAAGCAAGAAAGAGACCTGGGGCTAATTGTATTGGATGACATAATGGTGGCCAGGCAGTGCAACAAGGCAGTTGGGAGAGCTAGTGGGGTGCATAGGGAGGGGTATCCCCAGCAGAAAGAGGGAGGTGGTGTTGCCTTTGTATAGAGTGCTGGTAAGACACCACCTAGAGTACTGTGCCAAGTGCTGGAGGCCACATCTCCAGAAGGACATGGAGTGGAGGCGGTCCAGAGGAGGGCAGCTAAAATGGTGCAGAGCCTGCATCAAAAGCCCTATGCGGAGAGATTAAAAGGCTTAAATATGTACATCCTGGAATGCGGGGGGAGATATGATGGAGACCTGTAAATAACTCATGAAGGTAAATAAGGTACAGGAAGGGTGTATTTTTCAGAAGCAAAGGTGCTCAGGAACAAGGGGGACATGTTATGAAGTTGGGGGTGGGTAGATTTATGGGAGATGTAAGGAAGTACTACTTCATAGCTTCACAGAAAAAGTGCTGTATTCCTGGAACCAGCCTTCCAGTGGAAGTGGGTGAAAAGTGATGGGGTTCAAGAATGCATGGGATAAGCACAAGGGAATTGTATTGAAAGAAAGGGGGGGAGGAGGGAGAAAGAGCTGTAGATCGGGTATGGTCTACTGTAATAGTGTAGGTAAGAAGGAATGAGCTGACTGCGTGGGTCAAGTGGTCTTTATCTGCTGTCAAATTCTATGTTTCCAGTCTTATGTCCTGCCTGTTGGTGGACTGGAACCCTGCTACATGTGGAGCAGGAGATTGTTAGATCCGGCGGGCCTCCAAAGCCCAACATATCCCTTAAGGGAACTGCCATACATAACAGTAGGGCCTACTATCCCCTCAGCCCTCACAATATGTTCGGAGGGCTGGGCGTAGCATGGCAGTGATGACCAATGCCCAGGCCTCGTGTTTGTGTGGCTGGTAGGGTTGTATGTGGTTTATGTCAGGGTTGTTGCCTGTGTAACCTGTGCCTCCTCTACCAGCACTCTGCATTGCAGAGTACAAATCATGCATGTCACATTGCTGTGCTCCAGCCTTGCCCGTCTCTTGGTGTGCGCCCCCCAAATCCATCTATCCCTGCTTGATGTTCTGTGGCTAGAAGAGAACGGGTGAGGAAGGGGTGCATGTCCTTTTGTGAATGCTGCAGAGCTACAAAGGGACACTCGATGCACAGCTGTGCATCACAGCAGTGCTTATGCGCTACGTGTATATGCGGTGTGTAGGCATAGTGCAGAGGGCCCTAAGTGGCCCTGAGCAAGTTTCTCTTTTTATATAGTCTATTAAATATATTGAAGTAACATGCAAAAAAGCAGACTGAGAAAAGAATAGAAAAAATATATAATTTTTTCCATGTTATGAATCATCTGTGTAAACAACCATAGTGCACACTGTCTTCTATACATCTAGTTTCATTTTCTTTCTTTGTTAATACGGAGGTATGATCCATTGTAATTATTTAACCCCATTAAAAATCAAAGCCTACTGACAAGTCCTGTTAAAGTGTATCATACAATGAGGAGGGATAGCCCTGAGCAAGTTACTTGCTATCCTTGTGCTTTAGTCTTTCCAACTATAACAGCTGGGTAGAAGCAAGTTGACACCCCACCCCCAGTAAAAGATGTTGCATTTCTGACTGTCCTGACAAAATTTATTGTAAAGGACAAAAAAAATGTGTGATTCCTTTTTCTCATTTGGATTTATTGGGCATCTTTAAGGAGGCAGTATAGCACAGTGGTTTAAGGCTCTGAGCTGCAAACCTGAAGACCTGGGTTTGAATCCCACAGCCCCACTTGCATACTGTGTGACCCTGAGAAAGTCACTTCCTTGTGCTCCCAGGTTGCACATGTAAACAAGCTTTAGCTTAGTGTGTCTCTCCTGGTTAAATAAATAAAAAAGAAAAGATAAAGTAGATATGAGGGGAGTCTGTGTCTTTTTTCTTTCCAAGGGGAGCAGTGTTCACAGCTTGATACACTATGGTGCTATGTATTTTTGCATTGCGTCTATCGTACGAAGTATTGCAAAACAGTTTATAGAATCAGAAGAAAATCGGTTAATTAAACTGATGAACAGTAAAACTATGAACAGCAGATAATCCACAAAAATGTCTGGACAAATGCTACTAAAACAAGGTTATAATCAGTAAACTGATAGGTTGTCAAAAATAACAGTTCTTCTCGTAAGTTAACAAGCTACTTAGTGGCCAGAGTACGGGCCTTCCAAGTAAGTCTGGACAAATTTCTTCTTACCTGGGGAATAGCATGGTATCTTGGTTAGTAGGGTGCATGGAAAAGTGCTGTAAATTGGGATGTTTGCACACACTACTTGTCGGTCCCTGGTTATGATGCTGGGGTGAATTTGATGGACCTGGAGTTCCTTCTGCCGTTTAATTGCTACTGTATTTCCTCGAATAGAAGCCGCGACTTCTATTAACAAACAGCTATTCCCTGCTGTGGCTTCTATTGGAAAGTGTTTGCTGGAACAGGATGATTTATTTAATTAAATCCTTATGTGCCTGCCCAAATGAAAATTATTTTAAGGGAAAGATTTCTTTGAGTACAGTAGTTAAATTATTTTCTATAGCCACCGTTTGCATCTCTTGCTCACAGATGTGCCCTGTCTGCCACCAGAGCAACAAGTACGTTTCCCCCCCACATGTGTCTGATTGTGGAGCTGTGGTCACCCACTCTTCTAATGCCATTATTTCTGCGGGCACTCAATAGCCTCACCCACCCTCCTAATATTGGTATCGTGGCTTGGTATGGTTCTGCCACAACTCTTGAGCTAGTTCATGCAAAAAAGGCAGCAAACAGGTATGTTGCTATGGAAGCGCCACTAGCATCTCATAGCTTTTGTACACCAAACCTCTGATCATTTTGGTTACCCATGCTGAACCTTTTCTACTGGAGCAGTGGCCTTTTTATATATTGTGGAACTCGGAAGAATTTCACACAGTACTCCAGCTACAGTCTGAGTGGGGCCTTGTAACGTGGTAGAATTACTTCCCCTCATGCTGGTCGCACCCATTTTAATGCACCCCAGCATTTTGCTGGCCCTATAAATTATGTGCATGCAGTATTCTGGCCTAGAAAAGGTATTTTAAGGTTTGCAGGACCAGCCAAAAATGCATGTGCAAATGTTCTGAATAGCTGTCCCTTAAATTCATGACAAGTCTGGAGAATTATTTTTGTTGACTCCTGTTACATACAGTAGCATCTTAAAACTCATTAACCAAATGTTTTGTGCCTACTGTCAAATCTAAGTACTGATCCAATTTTTATTATGTGTATAGAGTTCACAGTGACTCGGTAAATAGTATGTGTCGCTAAGGCACTAATGTAGGAAAGGGAACTGGTCCACAGCCTGACTACCCTTCGAGCAGTGTAATAATGTCTGAGTTTCCTCTTGAATTTATCCACGCCTAAGATTTTAAGTACAGCTTCTGGTGTGCTCATCCTGAATGAGTTCAAACAAATCCCCTTTATCGACTTTGATCAAGCCATTCATAATTTCTTTAAAACTGTTATCATATCCCCTTTAGCAAGCTAGATAGTGGAGTCAAGGACAGCTCAATTACATAAATGTAGTATCTACAAAGGAAGGAGTGAAACTGACATCCTCTTGACTGAAACTAATCAGAGGGGGTGTATAGCACAGCATTGAGATGCTGACCAGGATTTAATCCATCAGCAAACAGCAAAACACACTCAGGCGTGGCCATTAAAGTTACCTTTAAGGTAAGTGCATCAGAACTGAGAACATGTTGATAAGGACAGAAGAAGAGATAAAACAAACTGAGAAGGTGTGCTTATGCTGGGTAAGACAAATAAAAGAATGGCACGATTCTTTAAAAAAAAAAAAAAGTAACGTGAACCACTTGAAATTATGGTGGACATACACTTGCTCACTGTGCACTGGGCTAGAAGGCTTGAAATGAAAAGCTTCTCATTGTTCAGCAGATGGCAGAGGAGACCAGGCCACACACATTTACATGACAGGCTCCTTCCGTGCAGTCGGAGGAATAATAATTGTATCAAAATAACACTGATCATCTTCGAGGCTGTCTCCTCCATAGCATCACAAACAGTCGCCCTGTAAGCAGATGGTGTCAGGACCTCATGGGAGACTTTTCATAGCTGTGAATGCTCTCATGTAGGCGACACTGAGGTATCCAATATTGTATGTGAAGGTATACAGTGACATGGGTGGCCCTCTTCATTGTATCTGCCATAGAGTGCTTGTCAGATCATTGGAAACTAGTTCTTTGTCATTGCCAGTTCACTGTGAAAGTTTTTTCCCCTGATCTGGGTGATGCCATCCTCTGTGATATCTGTCAGTCATTTATCTTGGTGGTGTATGTTAAGTCCACAGTCGCCAAGTGAAGCGCAATGTTTTCAAAAATCTTAATTGCAGTGTCAGTAGCTTAGCAGGTTTCACACTCTCCTCTGATGCCAGAAGACTGAAAGGCTGTGGGTTCTAGCACAACACCAGGCACTTGGGATAAATCCCAATACTGTCACTGTAGTGCATCATGAGGAGGAGGATGCACGCCTGAGGTGCTGTCTTTTGGATGAAATATGAAATCGAGGTCCCATATGCCTGTTCTGGTGGACGTTAAAGATCCCATGGCATTTCTCGAAAAGAGTAGGGGAATTTCCCTGGTGTCCTGGCCAGATTTTCCCCATTCACTACAAAAATACCATCAACAACTTAATCTGATTCAATTTCAGTTGGTTACCATCTGTATCACACACTCCCCACCCCCACCCCCAAAAAAGGGACTGCTAGTCTCAGTGGGCTTACCTGGTCAACAAAATTCAGCAAATAAATAGCAAGATCTCCCACAGTGATCATTGACCTTAACCACTGTTTCAATGGCCTATGTACTGGTCACAGTGTTTGGCATGACTAGTTTGCCAGAGATTCAGCCAGGCAACAGGGAACATTGGTGGAAGTCACTTGAGTAATTTATCAAGATGAAAATTGAGGAGGACTGCGCAATCACTGTTAAATGCCTGCTCTCCTAGTGATTACAGGTAAGAAGATGCCACTGAAGAAATTGTTGAAGTCTATGCTGTCAAGCAAAACGTAACACCATGTCGGCACAAAAAGCAGTAATGCAGTTGGGCTCTTGGTTACAAGTGTCACCGGCTCAGCAGCACCACCATTCAGCTAGATTTTAGTCACAGTCCCTCAGCTCTTGCCTGGACCAAAAGAGCTGCATCCATTAGTGTCAACATGGGCAGTGTCACTGTTTAGGCCGTGCTCTCTGAGTTGATGCAGGCTGTCACCAGATGCCAGGCTTGCCTGCAGTACCACAGCTCATGATGCCAAAAGGGCCTGTTTTGCCTCCTACTCCTAAAAGTGTCTTGGTAACTGGTTGGAATCCTTCTCTTTGTCACCTTAAACAGAGACAGAGTAAGAAGTGCATAGAAACTGTTGGCAGGAAAGGCTTCTTGTCCCAGCATGTCTGTCCATTGCTATCTAACTAATGTTGATTAATATTTAGTTTAGTTTATTGTTCTAGGAATTATTACCTTTGAGCCAATGGCTCTTTTACAAAGGTTCCATGTCATCAATGTACAAACAAACAAGACATGTTACATAGAATGGTCAGCAAATTATAACGGTTTCAATAAGCCAGTACAATACAGTACATCACAGGGAAAAAAACAAAACATTGGAGGAATGGTCAAGGTGGGAAGGGTGGGAGGAGATCTGGGGAGGGGAGCAGACTTAGAGTAGTTAGAGGTACTCAGATAGAAGCTGTGTTTCAAATACTGGGTCCTCTTCTGTTATTGTTCTATCTTTGGTAGCCTTTTGGTAAAATCATTGGACATTTTTGGATATATACATTGCTGTTAACTATTTTAGAACTTAATAAGCCATGACAGGGTGTGCATTATGTAAGTAATAATACCCAACAGGGTGGGCGTTATTGGGATATAACAGACCACCCAGGGGCGTAATGAGGCCCGACGCCGCAGGCGGAGGGCCTTATAGCCCCTGGAAGGTCCGTTATATCCTATAACGCCCACCCTGGAGGGTATTATTACACTTAGATAATGAGATTTTAATAGAAGTTTTTATAAAACAAGGATTTAAAGTTTAAAAAAAAAAGTGGAAAATGTTACTAAAAATGCAGATAAATGCCTGGCTATGTCAAATAGTCCATGCTGTGCCACTAGAGGGCGCTTAATCCCCGTTTATGTGTTTCAGTTATGTAGCTACATATGGTTTCGTTTGTGAGATAATCGGGAGCGAGATGCTGCAGCGTAGAGCGGGAATGCCCCTGTCTTCTGTGAGATGGAACTCAGATGATGACCTACGGAGACAGAAAGAAGGTACTTCATTTTTGTTTAGAAATGGAGGAGCGGGCGTTTCATTGGAGTTGTTGCTAGTGGTCTATTACTGGTGCTGGGTAGTGGCAGTTGCGAGAGAGTCCGAGCTTCTTGTTCTTGTGAGCGGCCGGAATGAGGAGCGGTTTAGTAGGGGCAAAACAACAAGATAAATATTTTCACTTTTTTGTCCGTATTATTATTACTACTAAGTGGTTTCAAGCTTGGCTGTGTGTGGGTGTTGATAGTCAAAGAAAATGCCTATCGGTGTGTAGGGACAGGGATATCACGAGGTCATGGGTAGTGCAGGGGGAACTTGTTAGCGGGCCGTTGTTAAGAAATAACGGCCCGGGTGGCAGGCTGTTTCAGCTAATCAGGAGGCCAGTTTCAGTTTACCCATTATCTAAAAGATTTTAATGCACGCCCCATGAGTGTAGTAAGGCATAAGGTCAAAAGCTGAGTGTCCTTACGCCCCTGGTAACTGCATTAAAATCCTATGATGCATATGCTGGAGTGGCTTATCACGCTTATAAAATAGCTCTTAAGTAGGTTTGGTGGGGGAGGGGGAGATAAGATTTTGCACCTGACCGTGCGTATATAGAGATTTAATGCACAATTAGTTGACGTCTCTCGGCCAATGACATTTCTAGATTTTTTTTCTAGCCATTTCTTAAGTAAGAACTTATAAAACGCTTACATTATTGTCACTACATCTGTACTCTACTTCGGAATTCTTTGACTCCTAGATTCATAAACTGCACCATAGAGGTCTACAATTGGGCTTACTGTACCACCAGTGTGTAGATAAGACACAGCCACTGAGTTTATTAAAATGGCAGAAGAGAGAACTGCAAACATTAAAAAACTGCTTCTCCAGGAAAGCATTATTTGCAGGTTCAACCCAGTTCTCCTTTAAAATCTTGCACAGAAGCAAGAACTTTTTTATTAAAAGCCAAGGCAGTGTATTCACAGTAGTACAATGCAGGGGACATCTACAAGGAAAGAGTCTTGCTAACCAGCAGAATTCCCCAAAGGCCCTCTTTCAGAATTATCCAGCTATCTGTCCATTAGATCTAATTAAATTCACAAGACTTTGAGCGTTGGTGAGCGACATCGCTTGTCAGCTGTAATAAAGTAAAAAAAAAGAAAGGATTAAAAATGTCCTTACTTCTGTGTCCTTGCCATATTTCGCTATCTCTGGGAGGGTGAAGAAAAGCTAGTTATGTTGCAAACATACAAAGAATGAGAGAGATGTGCTAATTGTATCTACAGAGCCATATTAGAAGAGCAGGTATCTTCTAAAATGAAAAAAGGTTTGAAGGTAGAATTCGGACATTCAGTTGGGGGATGCTTAAGGTAAGTGGTACAAGTGATACACATAAATATCACTTACCTGATGGGGAGGGCCCTATTGAGGCTTGTATAATTAAAATAAATATATTTGTTGTCCTTTTGGCACTCTGATGGCTTCTTCATGGGTTGCAATTCCATGATAACGTCAGTGATGCCACCCGGGGTGGGTGTGGTGGGCTGGAGAGCCATTTCAGTAGTAGTGCTGCTGCTGCTGTGGAGTCTTGACTCCCTCTGTGGGCCCCTCTTCAGCAGGCACTTCATCAGTAGGTCCCTCCATGGCACAGCAGTAGTATTGGGCTTAGAATACCCCATCGTGGCCCATAAAGAGGCTGTTCCTCCTTCCTTTGTAGTCCAAGCTCTCACTGTGACACTGAGCAGGGTGGTGGTGGGGGGGCATTTATGATCGATGTTGCTCAACCTCTGCCATCTTTAGTGCAGTAGATTTCAAAACAAAAATACTTATTTACATTTTATTTTTGCGTGTAGGGGAACCTAATTCGTTCCCTGAGGAACCTCTGTGCCTCTTGGAGGGCAAAAGTTAGAAAAGTTTTTTAATCCAGTATGTTTATAATAATTGCACTTAAATGTTTGCTTGGATGAGTGACCAAACAACCTAGTAGTTGTGTCTGCTCTGCTTACTGTCTGGGAACTCAGGTTCACAGTCCCATGCTCAAAATCTTTGGTTAGACTGCCAGGAAAATTTAGTATATATCCTTTGGACCAACGAATCTTCTGAGGAGAGTCAGTGGTTTCTGCCTCTGCCTGGATGCCCCGCTCACAGCCCAAAGGAGCAGGGTACCATACTAGCAACAGCCCTTTGTGTGCTGATGTGCAGAGGGAAAACGGGGCATGTAGCCATAGCAGTAGTATGAGGATCTCTCATCTACAACTACAGGTTTGAGGCTAGTTTTCCATTAGCAGGTTATACAGACCTGCCACTAGAGGGATTCTTGTTCTTTCATTTAAAAAAAAAAAAGGAAAAGTCTACCCTCTGAAAGACACAGTTCTTTACTTGCTATATACCTTCCTTCCTGCCCTCGAGATCCTCTCGAACCGGGTAAGACTTCCCTGAACCACGGGACTGCTGACAGCCATGCCATTGGCCCCATGGTATCTATACCGCACCCTGATTGGACACTGTCTTGCCTCCTGCTCGGGGATTGGCTCTTGAGCCAGCTAAAACTTTGCTCTGCTCGGGACTGCTGCGCCCATTCATTTCTATGGCAAACGGCCGAAATTTTTCACCCGCCCCCCCCCGACCTTAACTTTACAGACCTTCCTCCACTCCCCCTGCTAGCTGCGCCTCCCCCACTCGTGCTCCATTGGGCACCTGTTTTGGGACCCCCCATCTTTTTAGTCGCCAACTCCCACTTCCTGGCTGCCTGGCCTTCCTGGCTGTGTCCTCACTTCCCACTGATCCAGCTACTGCTCTTCCGTCCCCTTCTCCTAGCCCTGCCAGCCTGTCTTAACCCCCTCCTTCCGCCTACCCTGATTCCTACCTTAATCATGCGCCTCCACCGTTCTCTACCCCCATTCTATTTCTTCTTGCCTGTCTTCCTCCCCTACTGCACGCCCCAAAAGCCTGCTTTCCTTCCCTCCCCCACAGCTTCCACATTCTTACATCCTTCCTCTACATAGGCACACTGGTCACTGCCCCTAGCCCAGGGTCCATCCTACCACCATGAAACTGTCCTACACCCACACTGGTCCTAGCCCTCCACTCTGGTCCCCCTGTCTATGCTTACCCTCACCCACTATCATCGATGCTGAGCAATTTCCCGAGATGCTAGCAGGCAAAAGCATTCCCTTAAAGAAACACGCCACAGCTCCTTGAGGCTAGTCCTCCTCCTCCTCCTCCTCCTCATAATGCTGTCAAGCAACGTGCACCCAAACCCTGGCCCATTCTGCTCTAAAGCCACTAATCTGAGCAAGCCTTCGGATGCCCTCTCATTCATATCAATCAACATCTGCAGCCTCCTTCCTAAAATGGATGCCCTACAGGCCTTCACCAGCCAACACTGCCCTGACATCCTGGCAGTTGTCGAAACCTGGCTCACGCCATCAGTACCGGACCATGCAATCAGCCTTCCTGGCTACAGCGTCTTTAGGCTGGATCGCCTCTCCAAAAGAGGCAGGGGCTGCACTCTCTACCTAAAAGACTCCATACAGGGGCACCACATCATTACCTCACTCCAACCCACAACTGCTCAGATACTGCCAGTGAGAATCCTCCTTGAGCCCAAAACAAAACCTTCACTGTTGCCACCATCTACATCCCTCCCAAAGAACAGGAACTGGTCTAACAGCTGTTCTTGACTTTGTAAAGTCACTCCCACGGACACCGAATCCATCCTCTAGGCGACTTCAACATCAACTGGCCTGCGGCCGATGCTGAGTACACACAGGGATACGTTGCTCGGCAAACCTCACACAAATGATTGACTCACCAACCAGGAAAAATTACAGGACCGGCACCAGCACAATCTTGGACTGGATCCTTACCAGTCACCCATCGCGGATATCTAACACTAATGTCCTCCCTGACTCTATCAGTGACCACTCCCCTGTTAGCTGCACCTGGTCAAATAAATTCATCAAACAACTGCCGAAAACTATCACCAGCAGGGTTCTACCCAGTGATCACCTTCCTCGACTCAAATCCCACCTCCTCCATCAAGACTGGTCCCCTATCTTCAATGCAACCAACGTAAACACTGCCCTTGACCACTTCATAAACATCTTCACTGTGGCCTGTGACACGTATGCTCCTATTAAGAAATGCAAAGTCAAATCACTCAGTAACCCTTGGCTCATAGGTGACCTCCTCAGGATGCTAAAAACAAGAGACCACCTATGGGAGCTGGCCAGAAACTCTAGAAGGCAAAACGACATCCAAAACTACAAACGTGCCCGCAATGACTGCACCAAAACCATCCGGCAAATGAAGTCGGCCTACTATAAGCATGCTCTCACAAACTCCTGGGGCAATGGTCAGGAATTCTGGAAGAACATAAAGGAACTCACTGGGAATCCACCCAAACCCGCCCCCCATCAATACTCAACATCAACGGAACCACAACCCTCAACCCAAAAACCATTGCGGATACCTTTAACAAAGCCTTTACCAACCTCAGCGCTGTTCTACCCCAGGACTACTTCAAATATGGTGAAGCCTCTCTGTCCACAATAGACACTACTTCCACTAGCTCCCCCCACTTCTACTTCAAAGCAGTCAAGGCTCACCAAGTACGCAAATATGTTACCAAAGCCCTTGGTAAATCAAGATTCAGTAATGACTCCCTTGATCTCAAAATCCTGTCTCTCACACTTGATGAAGTGCTTAGTCCTCTGACCAGAATTTTCAACCTCTCCCTCAGCCTTAGCCAGTTTCTGGACAGATGGAAATCTGCCACTGTCACCTCAAACCATAAAAGTGGTGACAAAACTGCCCACGATAACTAAAGGCCTATCTCCCTACTACCCCCACTCTCCAAGGCACTAGAACGCATTGTCTCGGACCAGCTCACAGAATACCTGGATACGTACAACATCCTGTGCAAGCAACAACACGGGTTCCGCAAAGGTCATAGCACCTCCACAGCCCTACTTGAATTCACCGGCGCAATCCACAGCACTTGACTCCGGTGAACTACTAGGCTGAATCTACATTGACTTAACTAAAGCCTTCGACACCATCAATCACCGCCTCCTGCTTGCCCAGCTTCAGAACACTGGGCTGTCAACCAACCCCAGTGGCTGGTTTAAGAGCTACCTTGAAGAACAGTCCCAAACAGTAAGAATCGCTGATACACTCTCGGACCCTAGACCGGTCCACTCGAGAGTCCCCCAGGGCTCCATTCTGGGACCCCTCCTCTTCAGCCTATTCTTAAATGCACTACTGGACAGCTGCCCAGAACAAATAATTCTCTATGCCGACGATGCTGTGATCCTCACCTCGGACCCTGATCCAATCCAGTTACAAAATAAACTTCAGCGGGCCTTCTCCTCCATCGAATCCTGGTTCCTAAATCATAAACTGCTTCTCAATCAGAAAAAAAACAAGTCTATGGTCTTCTGCAGCCCCCACAACAAAAACAAACAACTCCACCTCTCCATTGCAACCAAACAAGGAGCCATCCTAGAGCAAACACAATCGTTCAAGTACCTCAGCATCACCCTTGATCCCCACCTCTCATACACTGTCCATATCAGCAATGTTGCAAAGTCTGCCAATGCGAGGTTAGGCATATTATTCCGGCACAGGAAACACCTAACTCCAGAAGCACTGTCAGTGGCCGTCCAAAGCTCCATCATCAGCATCATATGGGTCTGCAACTACCACTGCTCTCAAACGTATCACGACCTCCCTGAATAAGGCCTGTCATCTCATCACCGGCTCACATCGCCGTACCCACACATGTGACCTTTATTCCCAATCTGGATGGCTTCAACTGGACAAACGCATAAAATACCAAACCTGCATCACAGCCAAGAAAATTATAATGGGGCTTGCCCCATCTGGTGTCTGTGCCCTCCTTAAGCCTAGACATAGGAACGTCACTACAAGGAGATCCAATTCCCATCTACTACACATCCCATGATGTCGCACGACCCAAGGACAAAGGTCATTCACCTATCAGGCATCCAACTGGCTCAACTGTCTTGGCAGCGACACAGCAACCGCTCCAACACTTGGCCTCTTCAAGTCCAAGCTGCGCCCCTCACTGCTTGTATCCTGCGATTGCTCATCTTAACATTTCCACCATTCCAGCTGCACATGCCCCAGCACCCAGCACTTACAATCAGTCTTTGAACCCTTAGCACCTTACCTGTCATATTCCCTCGACAAGGCCCCCTGGCTGCACTGTCTCCCACCCTTGCCCACCTCCCCCCCCATATCTCCACTCCTGCCCTCCCCAACCACCTCCGTACTCCTCCTTACCCCTGCACCTCCTCCCCTTCCTGTCTTGCTCATAGCTCAAGTCTTTGTACTGGTTATTACATGTCTGTAAGTCAGTGACTATATGTTTGTAACTAAAAATGATGACTGTTGCACACGCTGATGTGGAACCTTTGTAAAAGAGCCTCTGCTCAAAGGTATTGTAATCCTAGATTGAAATAAAAAAAAAAAAAAACATCAGAAGCCGTCTCCTTCCATGAGGGCCCCAGTGTGATCAGTGGGCAATGAGGAAGGACTGTATTGTACCGTCTAGTAGGGAAAACTGCCAAGAACAGTCACATCAGTACTGAGCAGTTGAAACAGCTGAAGGCCTCTAGTGGTGGTTCATGGGGTGGCAAGCATGACAGTCAAAGGAGCTCTCTAGTTTCCCAGCTAAGGAGAATTTCCCTTCAGCTGAATGTCTTGTGCTGCTGCTATCAGGACTCGGGGATCCCTGGTTTGATTCCCAACCAGGACTGGAGGTGTCTCCCCAAGTAGTGGGGACAGACATAGATGGCGCTAGGCAGAAGGGAAGAACATGCAAGGAGAAACCACAGTGATGAGGGGAGGAGCTAGGGAAGAAAATGGAAGGAAGGCCTAAGGTTTCAATGGACATTCTGACAGTCTGTATTTTTTTTTTATGCGTGATCATCTTATTCTAGGGTGGGGTGAGGTGCTTACCTCTGCTCCACCAATCCCTCACACTGAAAGAGAAACAAAGTAACAGAGTAATTTATGGTCAGAAGAGACTCTAGCTCCATCTTGTCTGCCCACCCCCCTTTCATAAGCAGGGATGACGTTAAGTATGAGTGCTGTAAAGTGCTAGCATGATCAGAAAATGAATCCTGGCAAGGGCTTTCCCCATATCATCCTTGTCACTCTTAGACACTACCTGCAGCAGCTGAACCCAGTGTATATAGGAACTGATACCAGCAGAGTGTACTGAAAGGTCAGGAGGTAGAGATATGCAACACCTGAGTCCAAGACACTGAGAAAAAAGCCAACTAGAATATATCTCTTGTCAACCGTTCTGTTAACAGCACATGGCAGGGTGTGTTAACTGGCAGATAAGGCACTTCTCCAGTGGGTACTGAGGCACAAGAGCACACGGGTGCCAGTACCAAGAAACGCAGCACCCTGTCGTGTGTTATTGCATTTATAAACTGGTCCGATACAAACATTCTGGCATATTACATTCAGCACTGTGCCTTGCATATGTCAATATGTCTGGGCACAGCAGATGTCCTTGTTTGTCCACTCAGAGGGCAGTGCAGTATTTGTGGAGGCCACCTTTACCCATTTTATAATGTATGTATTAGTCACAGAAATACGTACGACTATTCATGGTTATCAGTGCAGAACAGGGTCACAAAGTGCAACCTGTGGAGTTTTCTAGGATGAGAAAGAAAGCCCAAACAACTACAGTGCAGTCCAATAATAACACAAAAGGAAATATTTTTTTATTCCAGAAATATGCCTTCTGTTGCCTGTATTCTCTGTATATTGAGTACAAAGGCATTTAAAAGTAGCCATCCTACAGCCCAGCCCCTGGTCCAAACAAGTCAAGCCAAAAAATAAGCACACAAGTGTTGGGAAAACGATCCACTCTGTAAATATGTAAATAAATATATACATATATTCATATTTATTTAACATTTTCATGCTGAGGTGGCCTCATTGAGGCACAACACCCCAATTCTTCACTGCAGGCAGTTTCTTGTACTGTATGTATTAGGTGAGTGGGTCATTTGCCCAACTCTAGGAGCTTTGATGTTCAGAAATAAATATTTATGCAGAGAAGTAGATGGGGAACTGAACTTGTTCACTTGCCAGTAAATTACATGCAGTACAGTTCCCTGGAGTGCATGCTGCTGTGAATTAGCTGTGCAAAGACATTTTCTATATCAACTTGCTGGTTAAAGTTGCAAAGGCTGGTGAAGAATTATGAGCCCAGCAAAGGGGCATTCCAAGACAGGGAAAAAAATGTAGGACAGCAGCCCTCCTAAGCTCTTTGCAAACAGAGGGCAGCAAACCCTAAGGAATCATAAGAGTGGAGATTTTATATTTTAGTAGAGCTTTCCCTAAGAAAACATAAATACATCCATTATAAACGTTTTAGGCACACCGGTTGGGATTCCACTTGCGATGCCCTGGGTTCAGGAATGGACCCAGGGAGTCGGAGAGAAATGTGGGGGGGGGGATTGAACATCCTTGGGACTGCTGTCCTCCGGGGAGTGCATGGGGAGCAGCCGGCATGTGATTGACCCCTGGCAGAGGTCAGGGGGAATACAGCTGCTGGAGCGAGTTGTCGGGGAGGCGTGCCGGACATCAGCACATTGGTGCACTACATCTTTGCACGTCATGCCTCCTGCGGAGCCATACTCTGCAAAAACTGCTGCCAGCTCCTTACATGATGCCCCGCTTCTTCGGCTCTGCACTGCCCTCCGCGATGCCTGGCCAGTGACCGAGCCATACAGCCTCTTTCGGGATTGGCCGGATCCATGGCCCCGCCCTTGGGAGCAAGCCAGGGAGGACCTCAAGTGGATTCCTCTACCGGAACCATTATAAGCTTCTATGGGACCATGCCCACTCGGCAGTCCCACCCAGAGGGGGGTAAGCCTGAGTGGATCATTTTCTAGGTAAGTCCAGGGAGGGGGGCGTCTGGTGGAGTGGGGGCTGAGCCTTAGGAGGTTTGGCACTAAAAAGCATAGACACAATAAATAAATAAACCTTTTAGGAAGACAGCCTGGAAGTGCAGCTAAAGCATTACTGCCCATTATTCCGGCAACCTGGGTTTGGGAACAGACTCTGTTTGCTGGGGGCCAACTGGGGATGCAATGATAAGCATCCCATTGGACAGACCTCCTCCCTCTGGGATTTGGGTCTACACCTTCTGCTGCTTGTACACCACCCAGCAGACGCGCACATGGGAGTTGCCGCTGGATGCTGAGTGCATTGTGCACCATCATGCGCACACTTGAATCATTGCATGCCAGTACCCCATAGGGAGAAAATGGAGGAGGCAAACTTCGAACTGCACGATTATGATGGCCAGCTCTGATGACTGGGAACCTACCTCTGAACTGGATCCAGACCTAGTCAGGCGACTGCTGCCTATTAAGACCCCAACATAGAGGGCAAGCCATGGCGGAACAAGGAGGCTAGTGTAAGTACCCAGGGATGGTAGGTGACACAGCTGTGGGAGCTGGCCAGAAGGCCTTGTGGAAATAAAAAAAAAAAAAAATGCTGTCTGATAAAGTTCAGATCTAAAAACCAGTTCCAAGCTCTCTGTACTGGACCTCATGCTGAGATGCAAGCAGATTTATATTTATCTCCTCATTACTCTTGGGAGATGCACCTGACAATTATTGCCCTTTTTTCTTGTTTTTTACTCTTTTAAGTTAACCCGTGGCAGAAGACACACAAAAGCATTAAAGGGCATGAAAGTTAATGGATGAAAGACAAAATTTTGTTATATGCTGATCAGTTTTCCCATTCACATAGAGATGTATGTGAAAAACGCAAGGAATTAGAAGTGCACGTGCATTGCCAAGTCTCTGGGGGTACATACATACAAAAAATTATTGGCTCCACCATACTTAACACAAAAGAGCTGGCCAAAATCTCAAACTGTACCCTCTGAAACAGCCATGGAGAGTACAGAGCACCCCCCAAACAGCAGGACATCATGGGCACTCTGATGCTGACATTACTCTATCATTCCTGGAGAATCCTATAGAAATATAGCCAATATTACAGACTATGTTAGAAGACTAAAATCTCATCTCTAGGTAAAAGATTAATGCTCGTAAAATGTAAGTATTGCTACTGGGTAGAGTGAAATCAAAGTAATTGAGCAGCTCAATTCTGTTCAAATGGGTCATAAAATGTTTGATACCTAGGGATCTGGCTTGGAACAGATGTCGGCCAACTCTATGCATGGAACTATGCAAAACTTGGTGAAATTAAAATGGATTATGCTAAATGGACAGTTTTATTTCTCTTTTATTGGGCGTAATGAGAAAACAAGACTTAATTTACTAATCAGTTAATAATTGTATTCAGTGCTCTTCTGCTCCAGATTCCAGGTCATTTCTAGAAAGATTTACTAAAAGCAATGCAGTAATTCATTTGGAATAATTGCAGGCATCAGATAAAATGGAGTACGCTAATGGCCACAAAATGAACTGAGGGAATAGGACTCCCAAATTTCAGGAGTGGCAACACAACTGGTAACTATTTTAGATTTGGTTATGCAAAAAATCTAAATGGGTTGGCTTGACATGGAGGAAGAGGCCAGTCATGAACATCATGTTTTTGTCATGCCACTCACAGAACTCAGAAGTCTTGCTTTGAAAAATGCCTCAGACCCATGGATGAGGTTACTAGCATTGAAAGTGTAGAGTGTTTACACAAGGAGCAAATAATATCAACAGAAGTATTCACAATGTGCATGTGTGCATAATGACTGTGTATTGTGCAACATAGATACATGAAGTAGAGTACATGTAATAATATCAGCAAATGTATTAATAAGGTACAAGTGTGAATAATGACAGCGTGTACTGGAGAGCATAGGTACCTGAGGTGCAAATAATATTAATATCAGTAGTAGTATTCACAGACTGCAAGTGTGCATAATGACAGTGTGTGCTTTACAACATAGGTACATGAAATTCAAATAATAATATCAGCCAAAGTATTCACAAGATGCAGTTGTGCATAATGACAGTGTGTACTGTACAACACAGATACATGAAGTGCAAATTAATAACAGCAACAGATTTCACACTGTACAAGCGTGCATAATGACAGTGTGTACTGTACAGCATAGGTTTGTGAGGGCAAGTAATATTAATATAATCAAAAGTAGCCACAAGCTTTGGTGGTCCAGTGGCACTGAGGGTTGAGGCACTGGATGCCACACCTCATGCTGTGCTGGTGACTGGGGTTTGGGAACAAGACCAGATCATCGGGATTGGCCAGGGACGGAGAGAATCGAGCGTCTACTGACTGCTCTCCTCTCCCTAGGGTGGGTTCAGGGCTTGCACTGCTCTGCAGTGGCCCCAATGGAAATCAGGAGCATTGCAGTTGCAGTACATCTAGAGGGGGAAGTATGGCAGACATCAGCATGTAGTGCCTTGACGTCATTGCATGTCTGTACCCCAGGGAAAAAATTATGGAGGAAAATGGGCGGTCATGGCGGCTTGATGGCCGTGCCTCCACATGCCCTTGGACCCGAAGGAATCATGCTCTGGTATTAGATCCAGGCCTGGTGGTAGGGGAAATAGGGGAGCCCCACTGCAGTACTGTGTGTGCTAGCTCGAGCGAGTGAGCTGACGGGGATCACATGGGATGTGGAGGACAGTGGCCGGACAATTGCAGGCCAAGCTGCAGGAGTAGAAAAATAATTTTTTTTTTTTTTTAAAGTAGTCACAAGGTACAAGTGTACATAATGACAGTGTACAGTGTAGAACACAGGTAACTGGTGCAAGTTATGTTAACCCTTGCATGGCTGCGGACTGATAAATCAGTCCAAAATTCCTATATATTCTAATTCTGTCGGCAGCCTAAGGGTTAATATCAGTAAAATTCACAAGGTGCAAGTGTGCATAATGACTGTACTGTACTGTACAGCACATGTACATGATGGACAAGTAATATTAACATCAGCAAAAGTATTCACAAAGTACAAGTGTGCGTGACAGTGTGTGCTGTACAACACAGGTACACAAGAAGAAGAAGAATCAGCATTTATGTAGTGCTTTTCTCTCTCACACACACACACACACACAGACACGCATGCATGCACAGTGTCCCAAAGCACTTTACAAGCCATGAGAGACTGGTAGTGATGTGACTGAATGTGTATCGGTAGCCATTTCATGCATCAGCACCCTCTCACAGCCTTGGACAGTTGCATGAATCGGTTTTATGGGAAGGTAAGTGTTAGCCAGGACACCATTGAAACTCCCCTGCTCTCTAGATTTTGTATCAAAACGCTATATTAGTTCAATTTATTAACTCTCAGTTTGGTAAGGAAATACATGTTTGAAAGGAAGTGCAACAAGGGTGCCCCTTAAGTCCATTGTTGTACTTCTTTACATTAGATCCATTATTATGTCTGCTTAAGCAACACCCAAACAGTAAGGATACAGGTTACGGAAGATACGCTTGCAGTGAAGGCCTTAGCTTGCACTGATGATTTGTATGTCGGTTTACACAAAAATTATGTGGGACAGGATACTCAAGAGATGATTAATCCCTTTTCTCTTACGGCAGGCGCTAAGATTAATTTTACTAAAAGCATTGGATTACCTCTAGGTCCTGTAGGAAAAGCTCAATAGTGAGCAACAGTGCAGGAGTACATGTTTGTACTTCACCAGTTAAAGTGTTGGGGGTTACATTTGGAAGTACAGATATGGGTTTAGACAATTGGACTGAGTGTATCAGTGTGGCTGAAAAGAAATGATCACAGTGGGAACAGAGGCCACTTTCCAGAAAGATGAATTGCTACTCCCGTGCTTTCTATATGTAAGTGTAATATTTCCTCCACCTGAATATTTAGAAACAAAACTTTACAGTATTTTTTCCAGGGGTTATGGGGCAGCTGCCTGAACCCTATCGAGAGAGAGAGCGAGTACATACAGACCATATAGAGGGAGTGGGTGGGGATGGTTAACCCCATTGCCTTCTTTTTCTCTATGTTTATATATCATAATTTAATGACAGCACTGAAAGGATCTGTGAAATTCTGGTCCATTTGGGTCATTGATTGGATTACTCCATTCTTAGTGGAATGTCGACAAGGAATTAGATTGGGAGTGTTTCAAGAAATAGACACATTATGCCCCAATACCTGTTATTGGCTTTGGAAAAAGTGCAAAAATGGAAGTTGAATATACCACAGATAATGCTAGTAGACAGAAAGCAGTTATATAAGCATATTTTACACACAAATTTCGAAATATTGCCCAAAAGGATGAGAAAGCGATGCCATGAAGCAAATAACGAACACGAGGATCCCTAGAAAGATGTGGGGTATCACATGGTTGAGTGTTCATGGGAGGACAGCTGTTAAAGATTCATTTAAACACAAAAGCGAAGTAGACAGAGTATGTCCTAGAGACTTGTGGGCATACACTGGAAACACAAAGCCATCTTCTCCTGGAGTGTCCTTATGCTATTTCATTCTGGCAAGCTTTGAGTTTAAGGTGGAAGGAACCTTTGTTCAACAAGTTACCTATCCTACTGCGGGTTTGGGTCTTTACCATAGGGCCTGGAAGAAATTTCATCCCACTGCATTGCAGCTGCTTTTCGCGTGTTGCACATACTACTTGTGGCAGGCTCACTGTGCGCTGCAAAATCAAAAAGAGCTGAACACTCCTAAACCTGTGATTCGTATGTTTCAGCAAACATTGAATGAGGTATACAGATATGAGAAAAAAACATTCTAATCCATCTGTATTTAGAGTATATTGGAAAAATGTTTTCCCTTCGATGTCACAATAGATAATACTGTTTTTTACTTTTTTTTGTTTGTTATAGTAATGTGACAATGATATATTGTCTGTTTCTTTTGCTTTCAAGTAAAATTCCCCTACCCTCCAAAAGAGAGAAACTCTGGCCATCTGGCTCACTGCCGAGATGGCTGACCTTTCCAGAAGAGGGAAACTCTGGCCGTCTGGCTCACTGTCAAGATGGCCAACCCTAGAGGTGAAGGAGGAGGTGGTGATGAGGACACACTGTTTTGGAGTCTGAATTGCCTATGGTGGTTATTGTTGGAATGGAAGAAGGGGACAGGACACTGTAGGAGCTACTACACCTGTTTGCAGTATGTTTTAATTGTCAGCTGAGAGAAAGAGGGGAAGGCAGTCTGTACCTGAGTTGAGGGGTGCCCCTGCCCATGAGTGCAGTGCAGAATCAATGGAAATGACAGCTGCAACAGGCCAGGCAGAGAAAAATGATGATGGCTTGTATCTGGGAGAGAAGAGCATTGCTCCTGCAGTTACTGGCAGAAGAGGAGGCAGCACTGGCAGCTGTTAGTGCGGAGACAGAGGTCAAAGTGCCATAAGTTGTGTAGGGCTCTATAGCTGCTCTGTCAGTTTCTGACATGACAGTGTCAGAGAAGTGCAGAGGTCGGAGGTCTCCAGAGTTAAACATTTTGGGCTCCCAAGTAGTCAACTGACACCACAGTCCTTTCCTTACTCCAACGCGTCTATAGAGCAGGTGCTTCTGCAAGCCAGTGGGTCGAGAACGTCAGACAGGAAATGGAGTGCAGGGGAGCTGCAGTCAGTATCTGCCATTATTGCCTTAGCAAAGAGGGTAAGCCATCACAAGCTTTCACAGTGCATGCCTTCTGGTGTTAAAGAACCTATTCCTACTGCTGGTATTCCAGAGCTCATGGTAGAAAAAGGTTTGGGGGAAGGAGTTGTGATGCAAGTCCCCTGAACATCAGAGGCTCAAAACAGGCATGCTGCAGTAACTGTGTGTTCACAAGCAGTCTTGCATCCTCAGGAACTATGGAGCAACAACATGCAAGTGCTGCTGCAGGGAAAAATACAGTATAGTTTGAAACTCCCAAACCCAACCTCGGCCAAGCTTGTAAGTCAGGACCAGACAGGTACTAACATGATGCCCAAGATGGATTCTGTTCTACCTGAAGGTGGGTCATCAGACTGCGGAAAGTTTTCTCACATTGTATCAGGGGCTGGAATGTCACAGTCTGGCCCTGCAGGGAGTCCAAACAGACACTACAGAGACCATGAGTCTAGGTCTTAATGAGTAGGAGACTGTTGTTTCATCTAGTAATAACGCTCCTTAGTTGGGGGTACAGACCCAGCCTTCAGTATATGTTAGCAGCAATGGGACCTAAGGTTTAGGCACTAAGTCATGTGTGACTAACCTGCTGTGTTTCTATGAAAAGATGTCTGCTGCCTTGGATAGGGAGACCCAGTGGACTGTATATACCTGGACTTCGTAAAGGCTTTTGACAAGGTCCCACATGGAGACATTATACAAAGCCTATATGACATGCAAATAGATTATAAAATTATAGAATTATAGAATGGATAGCAGGGTGGCTGGATGGGAGGACCCAGAGAGTCTGTATAAATGGGTATTACTCAAACCCTGTGCTAGTCACAAGTGATGTGCCACAGGGTTCAGTCCTGGGGCCTGTGTCATTTCAGATTTTTATGGCTTGTATGGGAAAAAATTTAATGAGTTGGATAAGTAAATATGCGGATGATACAAAAAATTGCAGGTATAACTAGAACCAGTGATGACTTAGTGACAGTACAAAATGATCTGGACACTATCCAAAAATGGGCCTTACTCAGAGGGATGAGTTTTAATGTGGACAAATGCTGTGTCATACATCTTGGGAAACATAATAAAACAAGCATTTGTCAATGCCGAATGTTTGCTTGCTAGTATTAGCATTGGGAGTGCAGGAGTTAGACAGATGCATAATAGGAATGGCAGTGAAGTATTGAACTGATGCCAACCCCACTCCCACCCTGCAGAGACAGACAGGCATTAGAGTGTGCCTTTGGGTCATCACCTCACCCTACCCTGCAGACACCAAGTGTTGAGGTGTGCCTTGGGGGTCTTTGGGATTTACACTCACCCCATTCCATAAAGAAATATGCTGGAAATGGGTGCAGTATAGGAGAATGGGTGAACTTTGGGGACGAAGAGTCCAAGGCACACTTCAATGCCTGTCACTGGCTGAAGGGTGGGAGTAGGGTGGATGGCATGAGCATTACTGTCGACAATCCCAGGTCACACCCCTGATGCCTGTCAGTCCCCACAGGGTTGGGTGTTATGGTCAGAAACCCTAATGCCCTGGGTGTTTCTTGGTATTTTCACTCCAAGTTTTCAACATGGGCTTTTTGTGACCCCACCTCATGAACAGTGACACTATCAGTTCATTAGCCGAAAGGAGATTTTGCTCAGCAACTGTGCCACTAGGCACCACAGCTGTGAAAACTCATTTTGAACAGGTTGTGAAAAATGACAGCTGTACTGTTCATGAGAAGGTGCAAAAAAATGGTAATGTTGAAAATCTGGGGTGAAAATATAACAAATTGGTGAAGTCACGAGTGTGCGTAGAAACTGTTCAATGCACATCTGTAATGCAATTATTTTGGGGATATTTTTATACCAAATTTTCAATATAGGCATTTTGGGACCACCGCTCATGAACAGTTGCACTGTAATTTTGTTAATCTGTCCCAAACATTGATTTCCCACAGCGGCCGTGCCTTTGTGCACCATATGTGTGAAAACACATTTTGGGCAGGATGTGAAAAATGACAGCTCTACTGTTCATAAGGAGGTGTGAAAAAATGGCAATGTTGAAAATCTGGAGTGAAAATATTAAAAATTCTCGAGGTTATGAGCGTGTGTGGGAACTGCACCATGCATGCTCGTAACACAGTCATTTTGTTAATCTGTCCCAAAAGGTGATTCTGTGCAGTGACCACAAAATCACTTTTCAGGACCGAATAAAGAAATGACAGTGAATAAGTTCATGAGGTGGGGTCCCAAGAACCCCATGTTGAAAATTTTGAGCCAAAAGTCGCAAAAATGGCTGAGATATCCACCTAAGTTGAAACTCCCCATTGAGGCCATTATACAGCTTACCAGCATTTTCTTGGGTTCGTGGTCGCCTTTGAAGAGTTCAGATGTCTCCGCACCATCAAGATCATCGCTACCGGGGCACAGGAGTGCAAGTAAGGTGAGGGAGGGTGGTTTGGAGGAGGGGGACATGTGCATGAGGGACCGTTTTCTGTTTTACAGGGTGGGGGAACAGAACATCACAGGAAGGTTTTTTTTTTCAGGTTTGACAAATACATTTGGGCACACTGGGGTAGGCTCCCAGTGTGCCACCTGTGTTGTTTTTGGTAGGGGAGACCGAAGCCGACAGGGATTGGGCACCCTGTCAGAAAGAAAGCGTGTCTCTGTGTTTGGGGGGGGTGATGCCGAGGGGGACTGGACACCCCCCATGGCAAATAAATAAAACAAGGGGGACATTATGCCGATGGGGATTGGGCACCCTCATTGGCAAATGAACTGGGTGGGGGGCATGCCCACAGGGGGATTGGGTGCCTCCGACAGCGACTTTCTAGGGACTGTGAGAGGTGGACGGCGGGAGCCATTGCCATCTTTATTGAAATGTTTCACTAGGAACAGCATGTAATGGAGGCGTGTCAGATCTGCTGCTGCAATGATGAGCCTGTCTCTCACTGCGGCAGATTTCTTTCAAGTTGGTGGCACGCTTCTCAACTGCTGTCATAGACAGCGTGCTCATTCATTGGTGCCACAGAGACAAAAAAGCAGTGGTGGTATTGGCCACAACACTGCCGCACCTCCACAACCTGCTACTCCAGCAAGCTGCCACAAAATGTTTCTTGCACATACATGCAAACAAACATAAAAGGGTGTATACTATATGAATGGATAGCCCCTAAAGGCATCAAATGAAGAAAGGGATCTGGGAATAATAATGAATAATGAGTTCACATATGACACACATTGTGATAAGCAAATAGCTGGGGCTAATAACATAATAAGAACCATAAGGTGGAATTTTAGAAGCAGAGATGAGCAGGTCATAATACTGTTGTACAGGTCATACGTGAGACCACTGCTGGACTATGGTAGTCCAGTATGGGGACCAATAAAATGAGGCCGCATCAAGCAGGTCAAAAGAATCCAAAGAAGAGTCACAAAAATGGTACATAACCTAAAAACAAGATCATAGAGTGAGCGCTTACAGGCACTAAACCTAATGACCCTAGGAACAGGAAGAATAAGAGGCAACCTGTTGTGCTATGACATAATGCAAGACAATGTCTTACTAAATGAACTAAATATGAAATTTAAAACTAACAAAACAAGCACCCATGGGCATCCACTACAGTGAAGACAAAAAGAGGCTTTTCCTTCTCTAACCCCCCCCCCCCGATGCACTCAAGGGAGGCAAGAACAGGCACAGGATGGCCCACAGCAAGCCCTGCAGATTTCTAAACCATTTTCTACATCTGTGGAACCAGCCCAGCATAGAAACGCTGTTTGCCTCTAGCATATAAGAGGTGAGGAGCTCCCCCCCAAAAGGGACTTATGTTATTTGTACACTTTTGAAAGACTCTATGAAATTTGCACCCTCAAACGGGTGGAAGGAGATCACTACAGCTGCTTGGTTCCTGCAGCTTATAAAGCAAGGTCACACTGTAGAGCTTCTGGAGTGGCCTCCAAATTTACCTTAAGGTCATTCAAGCTACCCTCCAGACCATATTACAGTGCCGCTAGAGGAAGTTTGCATGCTGCTGCAGAAAAGGGCTATAGAACCAGTTCCCAAGGAACAGAGGATTCTACTCCCACTTCTTTCTAATCTCCAAATCCACAGGGGATTTGCTGCCCATCCTGAACCTGAGAAACCTGAATTTCGACATCCAGTACAAGAAGTTTCAGATGGTAACCTTTCAAGGCCCTCTGCCACGACTGCACAAGAGAGACTGGATATGCTCCCTAGATATGCAGGATGCATACCTGCACATAAAGGTTTGTGCTTCTCACAGGAAGTGCCTCAGGTTCCTGTTTTGGGGGAGCACTACCGGTTAAAGACCTTGCCCTTTGGCTTGTCATCTGCGCCATGGGTCTTTACCAAATGCTTAGCGGTGGCAGCAGCCCTCAGAAAGGAGGGACTGTACATCTTCCCTACCTGGAAGACCAGTTGCTCAAAGCTTAATCCAAGGAGCAGCTGTTCTGCACCCTAGCATGTACCAGAAAGCTGTTCCATGCAGTAGGGATAATAGTCAATCTGACCAAGTCAGTCTTGACTCCTTGCAAGCATCTCCAGTACATTGGAGCTATACTGGACACTGCTCAGGGAGCAGCCTTCCTGCCCCAAGACAGGGCAGAGTGCCTGATAGTACAGGCCCAGCTGCTTTACAGCAACCAGTACATCACAGTCAGGATATTCCTGCGGCTGCTGGGCTTGATGGCTACAGCCATTGTCACAGTCCCCCTCGTGAGCTACACATGCGGATCCCCCAATGGACTTTAAGAGTCAAATGGGATCAATGCACCAGTGATCTAGAACAGAAGGTTCTAGTTATTTCACCTGTAAATTAGAGAGGTTTTTGAGAGAAGGGCTGTAAGCATGGTATCAGCCTATATGATCTCTTTGGACCAAGATAAAGCCTTTGATGGACTGGCTCATGAGAATTTGTTTATGGCACTAAAACATTTCAGGATCCTTGCAGTTTTTATTGACTAGTTAGAAAATTTATACCACCAGACCTATGTTAGCCCATTTGTTAATGGTCGGAAAGGTACTTGTTTTAATAGTTTTTAAAGGAGTCTGGCATGGGTATCCTTTAAGCCCTGTATCATATGTTTTAGGGATTGACCATTTGCTAAGGGATCTGGGTGGGTTTACGCTGAATTTGGAAGCACATCTTCCACTCCTTACTATTTTAGTATGTGCAGGTGATATCTTTTTCTTCAACAGGAGGCCTCTGGGGCCATCTTGGAGCACATTTTACAGAATTTCTCGAATGCATCCAGATCCAAGATTAATTTGGAGAAATGCAAGGGTGGAGGCACTGGGACTCTGTAAGAACAAAACCACAGCTATAGCTCATATCAAGATCATAGGTGAGACAATAAATATATTGGGTATCTCGTATGGAGAGGAAAATATAGTTCTGGCTAACTGGGAATCTAGGATTGTTTCAGCAGGTACTCAGGTGCAGCAGTGGATGGGTGGAAAATAAGAAAGAAGAAGAGTTTTTTTTTCTGTCTAAATCCTTGTTTATTCCTCGATTTGTGTCTATCAGTTTTGTTTTTCCCTTACCTCCACAACTGGAAGTGAGGTAATCTAATATTTTTTTAATGCTACTTGGGGGTACTAGTTTAAATCCAGTAAAAGGAGGTATAATGTATTTGTTCAGCAGAGTTGTCTGGATATGATTAACCCAGTAGCTTTTTTCTTTAGCATTTTCTTTTATTTTAACTTCAGTAGAGTCTTAAAGAAGGAAAATAGGCGTTGGGTCCTAATGTTATAGAACTGGATAAACCCTTTAATGGATCAGTGGCAGAGGGGCAAGCTTCAGTTGCCAGGTCAGACCACACCCCCTACTTTTATGGCTTATGTAAAGATAGCATTTATGAAGGCTAGACAGTGGAAATTAACTCTGGATTTTTTATGTATTATGAAGGAGATATATAATACTATAATGTTATTTTTTTTAGGCCGCTCCTGATTTTGTAGGGTGTCTTCAGGAGTGTAAATAGTCAGTACTTCACATGCTCTGTAATAAACATATACTGATGCAAATGTGGGATGTGTTCTGGTTATGTGTTCATGGGAGGGTAGGCTCTCACAAACAAGAGTTCAGAAGAACGTTATTGTCCAAGGCCTGAATTTGTTTAAATATTGTGGAGACACAGAAGCACCTATTTAAAGAATGTAAGTACGTTCAGGGTTTCTAGCGATATCCAGCAGGCAGATGCAACTGGCTGTTATTAAAGGAAATTCCTTATGAGTGTCTTATTTTTGGATTGGCACCGGGGGATGGAAAGAATGCACACAAGGATACAATTGATGTCCGTTTTAACGTTTTTTTTGTGGCAGGCCCATTGTGCCTACTCTTTGCAACAAAAATAGGTTTCCTTTCAAGAATTACATATAACTGTTGGCAATGCCTGCAAAAAGGAGTTTGACTCTGATTTGAGAAATTTAAATGGGCCTCAGACATGGTATCTTTGGGTCCAAATACCTGATTACATGTGACAAGGTCCTTGATCTCTTTAAATAAACATTGAAACATAGAAACATAGAAGTTGACAGCAGATAAGGACCACAAGGCCCATCCAATCTGCCCATTTTTTCTACCTCATGAATGTGCCATAGGCCTTTACTCTGTCAATGGCCTATCTAGTCATACTCATCTGTATTGCTCCCCTTATGCCTATCCCATGCCTGTTTGAAGCCCTGCACTGTATTCATAGCCACCACTTCCTGAGGTAGGCCATTCCATGTATCTACCACCCTTTCTGTGAAAAAGAACTTCTCACATTACCCCTTAATTGGCCTCCTTCTAATCTTATGCTGTGTCCTCTTGTCCTGCTATTTTTCTTATATTGAAACATGTTAGACTCTTTCAACTTTTTAATGTCCTTAAGATGTTTGAATGTTTCGATCATATCACCTCTCTCCCTCCTTTGCTCTAGGGTATACATATTGAGCTCCATTAATCTGTCCTCATATGTCTTCTGATGCAGTCCCTGCACCATTTTGGTTGCCCTTCTCTGGACTGCCTCCATTTTGTTAATGTTCTTGTGAAGATGCGGCCTCCAGTACTGCACGCAGTACTCCAGATGAGCCCTAACCAGTGTCTTGTACAGAGGGATTATTACCTCCCTCTTATGACTTGTGATACCCCTACTAATACACCCCAACATCTCCCTAGCCTTACCTACTGCTTTAGTGGTCTGCTTGGATGATTTCAGGTCATCTGTGATGATGATGCCCAAGTCTCTTTCTTCCCTTATAATTGCCAGCAACTCTCTTCCCAACCTATGGGTGGCTTCAGGGTTTCTCTTCCTTATGTGTATGATCTTGCACTTCTTTGCATTAAACCCCAGTTGCCACTCTTCTGACCATTTTGCCAATTTATCCAGATCTCTTCTCATTCTGCCCACCCCATCTGGATCATCTACTCTGTTGCAGATCTTGGTGTCATCTGCAAACAGACAAACCTTACCATCCAGTCTATCTGCAATGTCACTGATGAAGATATTGAAGAGGACTGGCCCCAGGACTGATTCCTGAGGTACCTCACTTGTGACTTGCATCTCTTCTGACTGTATACTGTTTACCACCACTCTCTGTTTTCTGCCCGCCAACCAGTTTGCCACCCAGTTGACCAACCTCTGGCCCACCCCGAGCCTACCCAGCTTACTAATCAATCTTCAGTGTGGAACAGTATCGAAAGCTTTGCTGAAGTCAAGGTAGGCAACATCAACTGCTCCCCCTTGGTCCACCACTCTGGTTACCCAGTCAAAGAAATCTATGAGATTAGTTTGACAGGATTGTGTATACTGTATACTGCAGTTGTATACATTTCTTCTGAGTGTGTGTTTTTCATAAATATATAGTGGTAAAGTGATTTTGATTTTATTTTCAGTCACTCTTGTTGAGTTTCTTTCTTTTGCATTTTTTCTGGTTGTAAGTTTCCCTTTCACTTATGTTTTATTTTTTGGCTGATTTTTGAACTTGGATGTAATTTATATTTTATTGTTTCCTGCTTTTCCATACTTTGTGAATTGTGTTTGTCTGATTTTAATAATAATAACAAATTCCCATACCCTTGCAAAAAGTGCTTTCTGTTCTTTTACTTCCACCTAGACACCCACCAGAACAGCACCAGAGATGGGTAGAAGGGACATCAGTTAAATGTCTCGTCTGAAGGATGACACACCCAAACAGTACTGCACCCCCCTAGTAATAAACTCGAGTGCCAGCAGTTTTATGGTATGAGCCCAATCCCAGAGTGGGACAAGAACCCACAATCTTCTGGCCCAGTCCCAGAGGTCGATGGGCTACAAGCCGAGCCATACTAACAAGCTGAAGTGTAAGTAATATTAATATTGGCAGAAGTATTCACAGTGTGCATAATGGCAATGTGTACTGGACAACATAGGTATGTGAGGTGCAAGTAATATAAATATCAACAAAAGTATTCACAAGGTACAAGTGTGCATAATGACAGTGTGTACTGTACAACAGGTATATGAAGTACAAGCAATATTAATATCAGCATGTGTGCATAATGACAGTGTATTGTATAACATGGGTATATGAGGTACAAGTAATATTAATATCAGCAAAAGAATTCATGAGGTGCAAGTGTGCATAATGATAGTGTGTACTGTGCAACACAGGTACACGAGGTGCAAATAATATTAACGGATGTATTCAAAAGGTACACGTGTGCATAATGACTGTATACTGTACACCACAGGTGCATGAGGTACAAGTAATACAAATATCAGCAAATGTATTCACAGGGTGTAAGTCTGAATAATGACAGTGTGTACTGTACAACATGTGTGATGTACAACATAGGTACATAAGGTGCAAGTAATAATATCAACAGACGCATTCACAAGGTACAAGTGTGCATAATGACAGTGTGTACTGTACAACTCAGGTACATGACATGCAAGTACTATTAATATCAGCAAATTTATTCACAATGTGTAAGTGCATAATGGCAGTGTGTACTGTACAACAGAGGTACATTGGGTGCAAGTAATTAATATCAGCAGAAGTGCTTGCAATGTGCAAGTGTGCATAATGACAGTGTGTACTGTACAACTCAGGTACATGACATGCAAGTAATATTGATAGCAGCAAAAGTATTCACAATGTGTAAGTGCATAATGGCAGTGTGTACTGTACAACAGAGGTACATTGGGTGCAAGTAATTAATATCAGCAGAAGTGTTTGCAACATGCAAGTGTGCATAGTGACAGTGTGTATTGTACAACATAGCTACATGAAGTGCAAATAATAAATATCAGCAGAAGTGTTTGCGAGGTGCAGGTTTGCATAGTGACAGTGCACCATACAAGATAGGTACATGAGGTGCAAGAAATAATATTTGCAAGAGCACTCACAGGGTACAAGGGTGTGTAATGCAGTGTGCTGTACATCTGAGGTACATGAGGTGTGAACTGTGCATAATAGCAGGCACAGTATAAGGTATATAAGACAGTTACTGGGTAACAGCAGTCAAGAACAGCTATACACTGGCTATAGCCAACACCTGTATTAAATATGGTGCTGTATACAACTTTACAGAAATGTTTTTTGTTGTGCTTCCTGATCTTCAGGAATTCCCAAATTTTATAGAAAAATGGGGCAGCCCTCAGGGAAATTGTTGGTTGTATTGCCTAGGTGCATGGGGACGCATTGTGATTCAAATTCCACAGGAAGTAATGGGATATAATAAAAAATGCCAGAAAGTCATCTTGACGTTACAGAACAAATGTTAAATTGATCTGGGAGCCAATGTTTTCAGGTTTAGTAGTTAGTAATATCCCCTGCTGTATTTTGTGCTGTCTTCAAGTGGTTAGGTATGGTACTGCAGAGAAAGCTAGAAGCAGCCAATCTGCAAGATGGCACCTTGCTTTCGTTGAGTAATGCATGTCCTTGCCAGTGCCATTTGCGTTGTCTCTGTAGTGCTGTCTGTTACACTAAGTCTACTAAACATAGTAAAGCAAAGTGACTTTTTTTTTAAATCTGTGACTGAATGAGCCAGAATACTAAACAGTGTTTCCCTTTCAAGCTTTTGAGACTATTAGGATTCTCTTTGTTTAAATCCCACACTAGTCTCGGAAGCCTACAAGTAATGCACACTTCAATTTATTATTTATAACTCAATGAATGATCTTACATGACATTTTCCATCAGACAAGCTCTTGAGAGATACTAAAGTGTGTCACTCACTTCAACCCCCCAAAAAAGTTTATTTGCACTAAAATAATAAAGGGTTGCAGTCTGCTACACACATTGCTTTTGTGGTTATTAGATCATAAAATAAGGCTGTAACAAAGTGAAGTGACCGTACAATAAGTCATAAGACGATAAAGTCATAGAATGGGGACTCTAGTGGGTTTTCGTCTTGGAGGCTGAGCAAATGCAAAGCTGGGATTTTATTAGGCAAATTTTATGAAGAGCCTCAGACTTAGCTCATGAATTTTGAGTGATCTAACTGCAATGTTTAAGAGTGCCAGGAGTAGTGAAATGACTTTCCTAAATTATTTATCTTAATTATTAATCTTAATCATCTTGAATGTGGCTTGTATGATTAAATTTGGGAGGTAGTATAGCGTAGTGATTTAAGGCACTGAGCTGCAAATCTGGAGACCTGGGTTTGAATCCCACAGACCCCACATGCATACTGTGTGGCTCTGAGCAAGTCACTTGACTTCCCTGTGCTCCCAGGTCGCACCTGTAAACAAGCTTTCAGCTTTGTGTGCCACTCCTGGTTAAACAATTGAAAAAAAAAAATTACAGGCCCTCGAAGTGCTGCTATGAATCAGCTGCACAGAAGGTAGCCAACCCACTACAACCAGAAAAGCCACAATAACAGCACTCGTGGCAACATAAACAGTCACACAGTAAATACCTTTGCTAATGCATGATTTTATTCATGCTAGAGCCAAAGGCCCTTACCCCTGTGAAGTCTTCTTGAAGGGGTGTCAAGAAGGCTTCACATCCGAAGCACTGGGGTAAGTGCCTTGGGTTCTAGTATGACTAAAAATCTGCATTAGCAAAGGTATTTACTGTGTGACTGTTTATGTTGCCACGAGTGCTGCTATTGTGATTTTTTGGCTAATATGATTAACATGGACACTGAAGCATTCAGACAACCTGGTGTACTAATTGGGAGTCTGGATTGTAAATTTGCAGTGTCATTTCAGGGATGGGTGAATTGGTGCAAATTCAGATCCAGAAGACTTGTCTCATCTGTGTCCAGTCCTCAGAGATTGGGGTTGATCCAAACAGTAATCCTTGCCAAGCCACCAAGGGGTTGTTATGCCCCAACATGTGGCCCAAATTTGATCCGTGTCTGGATCCCCTCTGTGCAGTCTGACTCAGACTGGCCTGTAGCATCCAGGTCAAATTCCCAAAGATGTGGGGCAGTTTTTACCATTCCTAGTGGGTTTTTTTATTTGACCAGTGAGCATGCGAACAGAAGGCTAAACGCTTTGTGAGTTTGTTACTCCAGCTTCAAAAGTTCGGAGAGTATTATTTGTTGAAGAATTCCATGCAGCCAGTCATAACACAAAAAGGGGACTGCTCAAGAGAACTAGGTCTGAAATTTCAAAGCTTTGTGTGCAGGACTCGTGGTAGCTTTGCAAATGCACTAAAATGTTTGCATGCCGGTTTCACACATCCTGACACATTTGTGACACTTTGCTCACTTTGTGGCAAAAAAATGTTGCATGCATCTCTTTTTTTTTATTTGATGCATGTATAATTTTTCATGGGTGGCTTGTGCCAGTTGTGACATAAAATTAGGCCACATTTTCTGTGGTCTAACAGTCATGTTGCAAGTAGTGCAGTTACAGCAAAATCATTCTGCAAATCTTTGAAAATCCAGCCCTTAAGGGAGATCTCTTCTTTAAAACATCATCTCATGAACCAGACCTAGCTGATCCAGTGGGGTGCAAAGCCTGTTTTTAGACTTTTTAATAGGCTTTCATAGTAAACCTGGACAGAGTTCTGCCCACCAAGGAAATCACTGCAAGCCCCTGAGTAGTAGAGTGTATGGGGAATCCCTTTCAACTAGTACACATTTGCACTGCTAGTAAAACAGGGTAGTTGACATGATGGGCATGGAGTCCCTTCTGACACTAAATTACTATGTTAATCTGCAGGAATGGTTTATTTTTAATGATATAACTACTGTATATACTTACAGTAACTTTCCTGAATCATAGATTCTTTTTGCCTCAAACCTGATATAGAATGAATGTCTTATGTACTATACATTACTACCGTACTGCTACGGAGAGACCACTCTTTTGAATACAAAAGTGGTCTCGTGCACATTTTCAGGGCATCAAATTCGTGAACCTAAGGTGAGTGGTTTTGATAACCTAAGAATATACAGTAAGCGAGACCACTTTTACAACTATAAGAGTGGTCCCTGTGGAAGTATAATTATGATATTAATTTGTGAGGTTGTTTAATAACATAATAAACATTTAAAAACCATCCCCTGAATGAACCTGTTTCCAGTGTGCCATCCCCTGAGACACGCTTTACAAAATAAGAGTGTTGAATATGCCAGGGTAAAGAACACTCCGATTGGTCAGAAGTACTCCCTCAGTCAATTTATTTGTTATGTTTTTGGTTACCGGGTAGGTGCGCTAGACATACAATATGCCTATTTTCAGGAACGACCTGGGAGAGTACAACAAAAATGCAAATACAATCCATACAGATTAAACAGAGTGCAGTAAATACAGAACAATCATCATAGTCAGTGGGATATAACAGTAAATACAAAAATCAGGGGGTTGGGTCATATAGTAGTGTGGAACAATAACAATAGTAACATTATGAAACTCAGGTAAGACAAAGCCAATGGGCAGTACCTGCCTTGCTAAAAACCAAGAGACAGGCAGTAGGGTAGTTATATCGTTTACTGGAAGGAGGAGGGGACAGGAGTTAAGCAGCATCTGAGCATAGAGTTTGGCATGAGCAAAAGAAGGCATCAAGTAGTAAGTGCATGGAGCAGGGCGAGACAGCATGATAGTAGAGTGCCAGTGTGTTCGGGGGGGGGGGTGGAAGTAGGAGCAAAGGTCAGATTGTAGTAGGTGATTCCTGAGGCAGCATTTAAATCTGGCATGAGTAGGGGCAAGACAAATGTTTGTGGACAAGGAGTTCCATTGAGTTAGGGCTAGGTGAGAGAAAGCTTGTGCTCCCGTGGCCTTTTTACATCTGGGTACATGTAATAGCCTCTGATCCCCAGAGCAAAGGGCACAGTGGGGGTTCTGGGGAGTAAGTAGCAGAGCTAGAGAAGGTGGGACACCAGATCACAATATATTATCGGTCAGGACACTAAGAGTGTAGGTTCAGTGGGCCAAGGGTGAGAGCCAGTTGCAGCTACTGTAGAGAAAGCAATGATGAGTTTGTTGATGTGAAGCCAAGGCAAAATGGCATATGCTATTATATGTGGTGTTCTGTTTATGCAAGTTACTCTTAGATGCACTGGTGTATGTGATTGAGCCATAGAAAAGGAGTGGCAGAAGTATGCCCTGGGCTTCTGCAACCTGAGCAGAGGAAGTGAGAGCATACCTGGTTCTGTAGGCCACTCCAGTTTTAGAGTTGACAGCTTTACAGGTAACGGTGATGTGGAGGTAGAAGTCAAGGGAGGGATCAAGGGTGATACCAAGATATTTGAAAGATTGAGCATTATCTAAAGCTAAGCCAGAAGTGTCAGAGATAGCCAACTGTTTTTGGTGTCTCTTTAGTCTAGGGGCAGATCCAAAAAGCATGGCCTGAGTTTTACTAAAGTTGAGGACTAGTCTGTGTCTAGTGAACCAGTCATTGATGTGGCAAAAGTCAGTTGAGAGGGTAGTGTTGAGTTCAGGAATGTCCTTGGCACTGTAGTAGAGGACAAGATCATCAGCATAAAGAAGGGAAGAGGAGTGAGAGACATTAGTAGAGATGTCATTAATGAAGATCAAGAAAAGATGAGTGTCAAGGATAGAGCCTTGAGGTACCCCAATGTTGATGCTATAGAGCTCAGAGGAAGCAGATCAGTATTTGATGAATTGCTGTCTGTCGGAGAGGTAATTCCTATGCCAAGTAACCACCTCAGGAGAAAAGCCAAGGGAAGTCATTTTAGTCATTAGTAAGGCGTGATCAACAAGGTCAAAGGCTTTTGCAAGGTCAATGAAGACAGTTCCAGTAAAAAGGCCAGAGTCCATAGCTGTTTTAACGTCATTAGCGAATTTGAGAAGAGCTGTAGTTGTACTGTGGCCCTTACGACGAAAGCCATGCTGGGACACAGAGAGAAGGTTATGTTCATGCAGGAAGGAGGTTATTTGGAGGGAAACACATTTTTGAAGAAGTTTACATAGGATAGGAAGTATGGCAATCGGTCTATAGTTAGTGATTAATTTGGGGTCTCCTTTTATGAAGACAGAAACAGTCCTGGCTGTCTTCCAGATATGGGGCAGTATTCCTGAGCGGAGCGATAAACTGAAAATTCTTGCCACTGGTGCAGCTAGAAGGGGAGCAGCTGCGCTTTAAGTAGTTGTGGCATGAGACCATCTGCACCAGCACTGCAGCTATCCAAGATGGTCTTAAGCAGATCATAGAAACATAGAAACATAGAATTTGATGTCAGATAAGGATCGCTTAACCCACCTAGTCTGCCCATTTTCCTACCTAACGGATAAGCTGCAGATCCTAGTTAACCAACAGCCTACTTCCTCCTACCCCCCCCACTAGAATTGCCTTATGTCTGTCCCATGCATTCTTGAATTCCTCCACTGTTTCTGATTCTACGATCTCCTCAGGAAGGCTGTTCCATGCATCCACAACCCTCTCTGTGAAGAAATACTTCCTCACATTACCTCTGAGCCATCCCCCCTCTATCTTCAAATTGTGCCCCTTTGTTCTTGCACATCTCTTTCTCTGAAAGATGCTACCCTCTTGGACTTTGTTGATTCCATTGAGGTATTTGAAAGTTCCAATTATGTCCCCCCTTTCCTTCCTTTCCTCGAGGCTATACATCTTAAGCTCCTTTAGTCTTTCTTTATATGTCTTCTGTTGCAGACCCTGCACCATTTTGGTTGTGCTCCTCTGGACAGCCTCCACCCTGTCTATGTCTTTGCAGAGATGGGGTCTCCAGAACTATACACAGTACTCCAGATGTGGTCTTACCAGCTGTCTGTACAGAGGGCCAACAACTTCCTGTTTTCTACTGGTGATGCCTCTCCCTATGCATCCCAGCATCCCCCAGCCCTCCTTACTGCCTTCTCACATTGCTGGCCCACCTTTAGGTAATCTGACATGACTACCCCAGGTCCATTTCCATTTTTGTTGTTGTCAGTGTCTCACCCCCCATTGTGTACTCTTCCTCTGGGTTTTTGTTTCCCAGGTGCATTACTTTGCCCTTCTTTGCATTGAATCTGAGCTGCCATAGACTTCCTTATGGGTCACAACCCGAAAGTGAAAGTGGTGAGTGGTAGGAGCAGGGGTATAAGTTGGTTCAGGGGTGGTAGCACTAGCAGCTGGGAATGCATTTGTGTAGGAAGATAAGTCAGCAAAGTGTAAATTAAAGGAACTGGCAATTGTGAAAGGATTATTGCAGTTTTGGCCATTTAGTACCATACCGTTGGAGCCTGGAGGATTGAGATGGTTTAGTCCCTATAAAATTGTTATCATGCACCCAGAATTTTTTGGATCACCAGCAGCACTAAGCAGGAGAGTTTTGCAGTAAGCGCTCTTGGCTAGGCAAATGGCACGCTTACAGAAATTTCTCTTGGATCGATACTCCTGAAGGTCTGCTTAACAGCTGGAGGATTCAGATTTGGACCAGCATCTGTCTCGGGCTTTTAGTTGAGCAAAGAGATCCTTATTGAGCCATCTAGTGGTGGTCCCTTGAATTCAACGGGATATAATGGGAGCATGCTGGTCCTGAAAAGCCCCAAACTGTGCTAGGAAAAAGTCAAGCGCATTGGTGGCATTGTCAGAGTTGAATAGAAAAGACCAGTCAACCATAGATAAGTCTTGTAGAAACAAAGAGGTGTTGAGTTTAGAGAAGTCCCAGAAAGTAATGACTTTATGTGGTGGAGCTGGGGGGAGGGGGGGCATGAGTGCGCCAGATACAAAATATTGGAGAATGGTCAGATATGGCATGTAAGAGGGTGCTGCTTCAGCAACCCTATCTGTCCTGTTTGTTAGGATCCAGTCAATTAATGTCTGGGAGCCCGAAACTCACAGATATTCTGGTCACAGAGGGACATGTTGGTGGAGGTCATACTCCTGAATGATGGAATTATAGGTTTTATGGGATTCGCTAGACCAAACTAGGTTTATGTCCCCAAGAATGATAATGTCATTACAGCCTGCAGCCGAGGCAACATGAGCAAGAATTTCTGTTAGACCAGCAGTTCCTCCTAACAGAGGGTTGTATGCACACATAATATGGAGTTTCTTAGAACCACTAAGAAGGAGGGGAGCGTGTTGTAGCTCACAGTGAGAGAGAGGTGGGACATGAATAGTGGAAAGGTTAAGGTGGGATTTAAAGCAGGTTGCAACCCCCCCTTCCCTTTTAGGGGGTGGCCAGTCCTGACGAATGAGATTGTAGTTGGGTAGAGAACAAACAGAATCCTGATGTCTAGCCAGATTTCTGTGCCACATAAAATATTAGGCTTGAATGCAATAACCCATGCCTCAGCTTCAGTGAGGTTACTTAGGGGGCTACAAATATTAAGATGAGTAGTACACAGCCCTTTACCCACAGCCCAGTTAGGACCAGAGAAGTGAATGGAAAAGTCCACAGGACCAGGGTTAGATTCAGTATCACCAGCACGTAGTTGGGTAAGGAGACCAAGGTACCATAAGATGTAAGAGGCAGCTAGGAGGAGTAAATGGGTCTGTGGGGAGTGGGCGACAGCACCGCTTTTTCACAAATTTAGTAATGAGGAGTTTGCCAGGGATGAGTTTGTTTATTTTATTTTCTTTAAATTTTGGTGACCGGGTAGGCCCACTGAGACTGAAACCGTCCCTTTTTCAGTGGTGACCTGGAATTAATTACATACATCTATAAACATAACAAAATATATACATGTCATTTCACAATTAACAGTCAATATAGACATACTGATGGAGGAGAAAGGACAGGATGCAATAATATTGACGTTAAAATAGGCACTAGTAGCTAAATACAGTTATACAGCACATCAAGCAATTGTGGACTAATGCCATGAAAATGACCACCACACTTTATCAAGGTGAGAAACTTTACCAGTTATAGAACATATTTCCTTAGGGCTCTGAAAATCTCTGTGGCTGCACAAAATAATGCTGGAGGCCAAATATGGCCTCATTTGTGAAACACAGCTTTAAAGTGTGGTCACATGCACTGGTACACAACAGGTCAATGAGTGGGGGAAAAAAACAGCACCATTTGTAACTGGTGCTGAGCGCACTGTCTCATCCTAGGTGTAGAGCAACTGATGGACAAGTGCAAGTGAGCACACAGCAAATGAAAACAATGGACATGTTACACCTGAGAGATGGCTATCACCTCCAGGCACTGCTACACATAGGCAGCAGTGAACTCTCCATGGATGGTACAAATACTAGACACTGAGAGTAGTAGCTCAGGTGATAATTACTTTCAATGGGATTATGTCACTGAGGTCAGACTAGCGAAGAAAGCCCGCAATTATTTTCACATCTATCTACAGTACGTTGGCTGTCACTTGACAAAGGCTTAAATGGATGAAGTAATGTAAACTTGTACCTGCCATTTTTGTTTGGGTAATATACCGTATTAAGTTCCATTTATAGAACAGCATTTGTACATGGGAACTCAAACCATAAAGGTTGTTCTACTGAAAAAATAACCAGTGTGTCAAAGCCAAGTTTTAATCTCTCTCTCAAGTAGTGAATAACAAGCAGACAATTAGTGGGAACAAGTTCAAATTAGGGACAGGCCATCTCCTTCTGATTGTATTTAGAACTAGTTCTAATTAAAACCCCAAAAGGTTCCAAAAGGGTCTTTGCTGTGAACTGCTTTCTAAATCTAGGGATTTGCATAATTTGCATATTAATTATATCTTTATATGACAATGTCATTTTCATTTCAAACACTTGTAAGGGTCAGTTCTTTTCGGTTCTGTTAAAGCTGTGCAGTTTCTAGGATTCTCTGTTTTTTTTAACCAGTTCCAGTTCAAATGTTTTCATGCAACTGAATTCTTGCAAAGCTTCAGACCAGAATTAAAAATCCACCTAAAATTAAACAGTGTGAAACTTACAAGTTATCAGTACTTTCCAAAGTAAATTTGTTAAAAGTCCTTTGTCAAGAAAAATCACTACAGTTTTATGCAGTGCAGAAATCAAAAACATGATTGTGTTTTTTATTTAAGGTTGACATAATTGGGAGTGAACTGTCATTTACTGCTGTGACCTTGTGAAAGAAACAATAAAGTAACATATGGTAAAATGAACAATAAAGTAACATATGTATATATAACATGAACAGGACGTTTCCCCAATAGAAGTAATCAATTATTTCCCTGTGCACTCGTGCTCTGTTTGTGCAAGTGTGATTAAAACAAATAATAACCAGCCAACTGTATTATAAAAAGATGGATAAGTATGCTGTACTTGGAAATAAAATAAAATCAGGGTGATAACCAGATCATAAAGCCAGTGGACCTTTGGGCTCATGACTTTATGATCTGTTTAGCCCCCTCGATAGGTTTATTTCCTTGTATCGCACTAACGCATCATTTATTCCATATCTACATGTACAGTATGCTTGTGTGTTTATAACATGGGCTTCTGAATCCTTCAGAATCTGGGCAATTTCATTGGTCTAACTACATCACCCAACCACTCATTAATCATAGAAACATAGACTTTGTTGGCAGAAAAGGACCGTTAGGCCAATCTAGTCTGCCCCTTTTCCCTGCCTATTCTAACACCTCTGACCGTATTTGTCACTGGCATCCCTCCCTCCCTCCCCCTTTCCTCTACCCAAATTTGCCCCTATGCCCATCACACCTGCTTGAAGCTAGCCACAGTTTTTGCCCCACCACCTCCTCTGGCAGGACGTTCACCCTTTCTGTGTAGAAGTATTTCCTCACATCTGTCCTAAAGTCCTCCCCCTTTAGCTTCATTGCAAGCCCCCTTGTTCTAGTGCCTTCTTTTCTCTGAAAGAGACTATCCATTTGCATCTTGTTCTCTTGCCTGTGGGGTTACTTACAGCTCTTAGTCAATGCCCCCCTCACTTTCCTCTCCTCTAGGGAGTACATGTTGAGTTCCTGCAGCCTTTCCTCATGTGACTTTTCTTGCAACCCTTGCACCATTTTCGTTGCCCTCCTCTGTATCACCTCCACCCTGTCAATGTCCTTGTGGAGATACAGCCTCCAGAACTGGACACAGTACTTTAGGTGGGTCCGCATTAGAGGGTGATACAGTGGCAGCATCACCTCACTTGCCCTGCTAGCAGTTCCCCTCCCAGTGCAGCCCAGCATCCTATTAGCCTTTCTCACTGCCTTGTCACACTGACCAGCTACCCTGAGGTCATCAGATAATGATGACCCTGAGTTCTCTCTTTATTTGTGACTATGAGTACCTGTCCCCCATCTTATACACAGCTCTTGAGTTTCCTCACCCCAGGTGCATGACTTTGCACTTTTTACCATTTAAACCCAGCTGCCACACCCATGACCACTCCCCCAGTTTCCCTAGATCACATTGCATTCTCTCCACCCCTTCCTGAGCACCCACCCTGTTCCAGATTTTTTTGTATCATCCGCAAAAAGACACACCTTTCCCTTCAGTTCCTCAGCAGTGTCACTTATGAAGGCATTGAAGAGGACTGGTCCCAGCACCGATCCCTGTGGCACCCCACTAATCAGTCTCCCATCCCCTTAATGTCTGCTATTTACCACCACCCTTTGTCTCCGATCCTTCAACCAGTTAGATACCCAGCTTACCACTCTCTCCCCACCTCTAGACTTCTTAGTTTCTTTACTAGCCACCTGTGTGGCACCATGTCGAAAGCCTTACTGAAGTCCAGATAGGCCACATTTACTGCTCTCTGATCCACTGCCTAGAAACCCAGTCAAAGAAATCTATGACATTTGTTTGACATGACCCCTCTTGAAACCATGCTGCTGGTGGTCCTGCTGCCCATTTGTCTCCAGGTTCTGCACTGAGCCTTTCCTTCAGTAGGGTCTCCATTAATCTCCCCCACTACTGGTGTGAGCCTAACTAGCCTTTACTTGCTTGCTTCCTCCCTGCTGCCGCGTTTGTGCAGAGGGTCTACATCAGCCCTCCTCCAGTCCTTTGGAACTGCCCACATCTCCAGAGAGGTGCTGAATAGCATTGTCAGAGGGGTGGCTAGCACTCTGCTCAGTTTGTTTATGACCCTTGGGTGAATCCCATCCAACCTCATCGCCTTATTATCCTTTAGTGCTTTCAATCCCTTCTGGACTATCTCTACAAAGAATGGCTTTATGTCTGCCCCCCCTCCCCCCAGTGGTTGCTGCTACATGCTGGCCTGTCCCAATCCCTCTACTATGAAAACCAAGCAGAAGTAATCAGTTAAAATTTCAGCTTTCTCTTGATCTTCCTCTTCACAATTGCCACTTGCCCTCCTGACTCTCACTATCCTTCCCCTTGTCTTCCTCTTTCCACTCATGCACCTGAAGGAGGTCTTGCCCCCTTTTTTGACTTCCTTAGCTATGTTCTTCTCTATTTCTGTATCGGGAGGCTTGAGAGCCCTTATCTGTGGGTGGTTTCCACACAGCGGAAGCAGTATGGAACTGCAAAACAGTTGATTATAACTGTGACTATAGCTTACTTGACCTTAGTTGACTATAATTTGTTTTTTCTTAAATCAGAATATTATCTGGTGGTCACAAAAGGATTCCAGTAAAACACAGTAGTGACTACAATGATTCAAACGATTTGTAAAGATCAAATCAACTATAGTAGAACATGAAGGATCTTTATAATAGATTCTTGTCAGCTCATCAATCAATTGGGCCAGCCCAAGGTCAGAGGCTATATTAATTAAATTACAAAACACAGATTAGGAACTCCAGTTCATTATCACCCCAAGTTGCTACAACCTCATGGCTAGAAATATGAGGAGAAAAACAATTGTTCATGACTTGCATATCCTGAGGCTTTGTAGATGATGGACAATAACCTATAAATAAACATTACGGTTTTGAGGACTGCAATAACATCTCCACCATTAGATATTCCAGACCGCTAGGAATGGAATATTTGCATAACCTTTTCACAGTGAAACTGTTCTGGATATAAACAGTTGTTTACATTACCTTGTGTGTGCGGTCCACCCACCATAGCTGGTAATCTGAGGTGGATACTGTAGAGTACAGGAGGGACTCTAGACCTCAAGCAAGATTCGGTGACCACCAAAAAATCTTGATTGTAGTCTCGGGTCCAGGAACAGGCAGCATCAAGCCTACAAAAATGTCCATGAACAAATTAGATTTCTTTAGTATTAAGGATCACTGGCGTGTAAAGAGGACCAGCAGGGCCTGTATTTGGGTGACTGTCTCAGCTTTGCACTAAATAGAGAAAAAGAATTACTAAACTAAACAGGTAAACCTCTGATAGCATGTAGTAGACACAAAATAAAAAAAAAAGATATTTGGCCAGACGTTATGAAAAGAATTAGATGCTGAAACAAAAACAAACTTTTGAATAAACCAGTAAAAAACTGTTTAGTAAACAATGGAGAGTAAAACAAAAAATGACTATTCTTATCAATCTTATTTAACTAAAAGGCAGTGCCAGAATGAATAAAATCATAAATAAAAACAAAGTCATATTAGTAGTAAAGACCTGTGTTTTTATACAGGGTATAGCTCTTAGGGCTAGAAGTCCTGTTTACAAAGTTGTCCAGTTAGAGGGGCATTGTTGCATAAATCTTAAAAGAGGTACCGAGTTAGAATTTTTATCAGTCTGTATTGGGGGGGTTGCATATTCTAACAAACAGGCTGACAAAAGCAGAGGAAACAGTGTTAAACAAAACAAAAAAAACTGCACTACGCACCCATGAGCAGGTGCACAAGTCCTCCTCAGCCATTTGTGGCTTGGGCCCCTATGTATTCAGCAGGTCACGTGACTCACTACATACACGGTTACCCACCGGGCCCCAAAAATTAACACAGAAATTCTCTGATGCACTCCAGGCCATTAAAGCCTGGTAAATTATTTATGACAAGAAGGGAACCAAAACAAGGTGCAGAGCAAACAATGCTGAACAAATCAGCTACTGAGTATGCAGGTTGACAAATAATGTTGCTGCATTGTGTAGCACCCAAGTGCACAAGCAATGTAAACTAAGACTTAACACTGGCAAGTAAGTCAGCTATACTAAGTAGACAGAGTAACGCGCCTCCTCCACATTTGACCCTTGCTGAGGATTCCCACTACTCCTGCTGGAGTCATTCAAGCTGAGACCCACTTATGTGGCTCCGCTTTTGTTTAGTCTGAAACCCTGCCCGCACTGACGTCCCCTGCTCAGTCCTCAGACCAGTCATGGAAGCCCTTGCTGCTTACTGAGCCCCAGATGAGCAACAGATGGTGACTTGGGCATATATCTCCTAACTGTTCATCATTAAAAGGGTCGTCCTTCATTTTCCCCCTCAAAATTGCTCTGTCCCTCATGGGAAAGGTGCTTCCCGCACAGAGTAGGAGCTGCACAGTCAGACTTTTAAAGTGGAAATTCATGATATTTAATGTACTAAATCATAATTAATCTTTGCACAAATGAAGGTACTGGTTTCCATGGTGTTCTAAGCTAGTATCTCCATATTTGATGATGTGTCCCACATTACAGGGACCAGTATCCCACAATGTCCCACATTTCGAATGTCCTTGTCCCACATTTCCATGACAAACAGCTGAGAGGTATGCATGGGCACAGTACAGAAGTGGACCAAGAGAACAGTCTTGTGCTGGCAATCATGGTTTGCTGCAGATCAGGTGTAAAATATGCCATATCAGTCATCTTCCATCCCAAATCTCACCCCACTGACTTCACCCACTCAACACTCAGCTCATTCTAGGAAGCCCCCATTGCATACCAGACCCCAGGAGAGCAACAGATGATGACAGGCACAGTACAGAGGTAGACCAGGAGCACAAACAGTGTGTTGGCAGTCATGGCTGGCTGCAGGAATGGAGGAAAATGTGAAGCTAGATGGACATGAAGTAGTTAAACTGATCCATTTTGTGTGTGGAGTAAATAATTGACTCTGACATATTTACACACTGTAACATGCACATCTTTAAAATATTAATGCTTTGTAGGACTCCTATGTGTAATGTAACCTCTTATATAAAGCAAAATGGGGGAACATTAGGGCTAACAAAGCACGTAATGCAACATATTTAACTGATGTGGACTTCTCAGTGTAAATAAATGTACAATTTTGCCTCTAAGCATTGCAGCATTGATACGCTGTATTTCCTTAATAAAAGTGTCAACACTGAGCAAACCCTCTACTCCAGCTTTTATTGCAGTTTCCACATGTACATCAGGAGCTGAAAGCTTTTTTATTCCGGTCAGTAGCTGAAGGCCACTAACGCACCCCATGGACTATCAAAATTCCTCTCAGAAAGCCTGTGTGTGTTAACTCTACTGGGAGGTATTGTCAGCTGGCCATTTGATTAGACACTTGAGGCAGTGTGGTCTAGTGATTAGAACACCAGCTTTAGAACTGGGAGATCAAAGGTTCAGGCCCTGCTAGAGCCAGATGCTTACTATGTCACCATGAGCAAGTCACTTTTCCTCCCTTTGCACCAGCCCACCTAGCTGTGGAAATGGATAGAAGCAGAACCTCACTGAAAACAAGATGTTTCATCTCAGCTTGGCTATATTGAGTAAATAAAGAAACAAATATTCATTTTTGTTTCAATGTCTTTCATGTATTTAATAATATGCTACGTTTTTACTGCTTGGAGTGCATTTCAGGATTTCTGTGCTAATCTTTGGGGCCCAGCTGGTGACCAGTGTATGTGGTGAGTCACCTGACCTGCAGAATACATAGGGCCTAATCTGCAAAAGGCTGAGGTCTTGTGCACCAGCGTAAGGGTGCCTGGTATGGCTGTGGGGTGCACAGAGGTCCTATCCCTGTCTTCATAACAACAGAACCCCTTAAAAAATTTAAAGGGGCTACTTGATGGGTCAAAGGTAGCCCATCCAGATACCGTGTTGCTGATCTAGATTTGGAAGTTGACCCAAGATTCTGGCATTGGGAGGGTTGGGCTGGGGAACCACTGCTAATGGCAGCTTATCCTGGCCCAAGGCAAGTGTGACACCAGTGGTGGGTCAGGTAACTTGATCTCACACAGGTATTCACTGCATGGGTGCATAGCTACTAGAGGCTTTGTATGGCACTGAGGGAGGAGGGAGGGAGTGATGAGGGCAGGAGAGGAACAGCACAAAGCTGGCAGAAATTGCAGCATCCAGTACTCTTGAACACCAGGGTCCCCTACTGCACCCAAACCAGATCTGCTTTCAGGAGTGGGGGGCTAGGGGTAATCTGTGAAGGATTTCTGCCCCTCTGCGTTCACTCTTTCTCTCCACCCTCCCCCTGCTGCTAAACCATGCCTCTCTCTTCTTCTCCTCCTGTGAATTTCGTAGTCTACTAAATCACCCCTCTGTCCTCCCTCTGGCGCCAGTTCAAGCTTATTTCTCCTGTCTGTGGCTGCCTCCTCCCCAGCCCCTCTCCCTAATTCCCCTCTGTCTCTCCACTGCCCATGCTCCTGATTTACTCTCCAGCGTCACCCTTTGTTATTACTGTGACTCACAATCTGTTGCTCTGTCCCTTCCCTTAGATCTCTCAGCCCCTGATTAGGCAAACATCTGAGCAGCCGGGACTACCTGGGCCAGCCGCCCATACGACCACTGCTCGACGCCAAGCAACTCTCCTCTTGCTGGTAAGCTCCTAGGCCAAACCAGGAAGCACTGAAAGGCTCCCATTGGCCGCCTCCTGTTGTTTCCATCTCCTTTTGGACTGTTGTGCTCTGTGTGGCCACTGATTGGCCCTGCAATTGTGACTGATTCAAACTGTTCTTCTGGGCTCTGCATCCATAGACTTCTGTGGGTTTCGGAAGACAATTTTCACCCACCCCCCCCTTCCCCATCTCCCACCTTAATTAAATTGGCCATAGCTCTGCCTACTTCTGCCTAGGGACCCACCCTTTCATTTCCTATTGGATACTCTCTCTCTCCTGCACCTCCTCTCTTTACTGCCCACTCTCCCTCCTCCCTGCTCCTCCTCCCCCTCTACTAATCAACTCTGTCCCCTCACTGCCCCTGCCTCTTTTCTGTGCCTGACATCCTCTTCATATCTCCTACTGCACCCATCGCATCCCCTCCCCCCCCGTTTCACCTCCATTCCTGAATGGTTTTTCTCCCTCTCCTCAGACCTTCTTGCACTCTACTACCCTCACCTCTCTATCCACTATAGCCCTCCCCTCTCTGCCCCTCTGTCTGATTAGTGTATCCTCCCTGTTTCCCATGGCATTCCTGCCTGGAGCCTGCCACCCCAGTCTCCCACTGTGCTTGCAGCTGGACAACATCTACCGGCACTCAGAGACCATACCCACCGGGCTATGGCCTACTTATCTAACCACCACCAGGACAGGCTTGCACCGCTCCTGGAATGGTGTGATTTACATTCCCCTGCTCCCACTCTCACTTCTGGCCTATGTCACCACTTACTCGGATCATCGTTTACAGAGTAGCTTTCTCTCCAATAAGAAACGGTCGAATATAATCTCCCTCAAACAGCTACGATGGTGTACCCTGAAACTCTTGCTTCTACTACTACTACTTCTGTCTGGCAATATTCACCCTAACCCTGGCCCCACAATCCCAAGCTCCGACCTCTGGCAGAGTCACTCTGGGGGACTCACCTTTGCAATGATTAACATCTGTAGCCTTCTACCCAAACTTGATGCACTGCAATTATTTGCACACCAAAACAACCCTGATGTTCTTGTGATTGTCAAAACCTGGCTCCCTCCAAAAATAACCGACAGTGCATTTACCCTACCAGGACATAACATATTCAGAATTGATAGGACCACTAAAAAAGGCAGTGGATGTGCTGTTTACCCCAAAGACTCTCTCTTGGGGCACCGTGTTCAACCCCCTGCCTCAGTCTCTACCGCCCAGATACTACCCATCAGAATTCTACTTGGGATTCACAACAAGGCACTGACTATTGCTGCTGTCTATATCCCTCCCAGGGATCAAGGTAAAGGTCTCAACTCCATCCTTGACCTTGTCCGTTCCCAACCACCAGGCACCAAGATAATCCTAATGGGCGATTTTAACATAAATTGGCTTGGATCAGATACAGGAGGCTACAAGGATGCCATCTCAGCTGCCAACCTCACTCAGCTGGTCATCTCCCCCACTAGACTCAACTTTAAGACTGGGACAAGCACCCTCCTAGACTGGATACTGACCAGCCACCCATCCCCCATCTCAAAAGTCTCTGTTCTCCCAGATACGCTAAGTGACCACTCCCCAGTCGCATGTGAATGGTCTAACAAATTCAGCCCACCACCACCCAAACTAATAAACAGCAGAATCCTTCCATGTAGTCAACTAAAGCACCTCAAATCACACCTTAGACAACAAGACTGGTCACCTATCTTCCATGCATCGGATGTCAACTCTGTGCTTGACTTCTTCATCAGCTTCTTCAATGCTGCCTGTAACGTTTACACCCCCTTCAAAAAGAGGAAAGTAAAAAGCCTTAGCAATCCATGGCTCACTGCTGATCTCCTTACATTGCTGAAAGCTAGGGACTACCTCTGGTTCCAGGCTCAGGCCACTGGTAGGCAAATAGATATACAAAACTACAAATGTGCCCAAAATTACTGCACCAAAGAAATACACCTGAAGAAAAGTAACTATTACAAAGATGCCCTCACAAACACCTGGGGAAAGTGGAGGTCCTTCTGGAATAATCTCAAGGAAGTTAGAGGGATACTGCCCAAAACTTCACCTTCAAATCTGGACGTGGATGGGACTATAACTCTTGACCCTTCCACTATAGCAAACACATTCAATAACATGTTCACTAACCTCAGTAGTGTTCTTCCTCCAGACTTCTTTGATGAAGACCTCCCTCCTGCATCCTCCCCCACCCCACCCCCTTTTTACTTCAAAGCAGTCAGGACACATGAATTCCATATATACATCTGTAAAGCAATTGCTGGATCTAGAATAAGTGGAGACTCACTCGACCTCAAACTTTACTCTTGATGAAGTGTTATCTCCTCTAACCTGGATTTTCAACCTTTCCCTCACCCTTGGCCAGTTCTCCGACAGATGGAAATCCGCCACTGTGCAGTAGCGGCTCTAGCCACAAATGGTTACCAGGGCACAGCTGGGGCACAACACATAGCAGCCAGGGCACTGATATGTTGTTACTATGGGGAAAGCTCTGCACCATATGGGGCACAGGAATTTTTTACCAGGGCACGTCCCCTGGCGGGCCCTGATGTAGAGCCGCCACTGCCACTGTGACACCAGTCCACAAGAGTGTGGACAAGGCCATTAATGGAAATTATAAGCCTATATCCATAGTACCCCTCCCTTTTCTAAGGCCATTGAATGTCTGGTATCTGACCAGCAAACAGAATAGCTGGACAAGTATGACATCATTTGTAAACAACAGTACAGCTTCAGAAAAGGCCACAGCACCACATCTGCCCTCCTTGAATTCACAGAAGCAATTCACAACTCCCTGGACAATAATTACCTCACTGGTTTTGACTTCATAGACCTGACCAAGGCTTTTCACACCATCCATCATTGAATACTCCTCACAGAACTGCTAAAAGCTGGGCTCTCCCCTGAGTTTACAACTTGGTTTAAGAGCTACCTGGAAAACCATTCCCAAAGAGTGAACATTGCTGATGTCCTCTCACATACTAAACCAGTACGTTCAGGAGTCCCCCAGGGATCCATTCTCGGGCCACTCCTCTTCAGCCTGTTTTTGAACAATCTTCCACAATCCTGTCTGGAACAAATCCTACTCTATGCTGACAATGTTGTCATTCACACCACCCAACAGGACCCCCACCTACTCCAAAACAAGCTTCAGAAGGGTTTCACCTCCATTAAAACATGGCTCAGTAGCCAAAAGATGATGCTCAACTAGGACCCCCACCTACTCCAAAACAAGCTTCAGAAGGGTTTCACCTCCATTGAAACATGGTTCAGTAGCTAAAAGATGATTCTCAACTATAAGAAAACCAAGTCAATGTTTTTCTGTGGCTCCCACAACAAACATAGGCTTCACCCCCTTAATATTATAAACTGCCTTGGTGCTGTCCTCGAACAGGTTCACTCATTTAAATATCTGGGAATCACCATAGACAGCAACCTGTCCTATGGCATCCACATAGATAGCGTCGCCAAAGCTGCAAACACATGCATTGGTCTCCTCTACAGGCACAGGCAATGCCTTACCTCAGATGTCTTAAGGATAGCAGTACAGAGCTCGGTGGTCTCTCTAATTGACTGGTCTGATTATTTATGGCTCTGCAACTGACACAGCCCTCAGGCGCTTATCCTTGGCCCTAAACAAAGCCTGCCGACTCATCACAGGATCCCACCGTCTCACCCATACGTGTGACCTCTATGCGAAAACAGGGTGGCTCCAGTTATCAAACCGAATCAAGTACCAAACTTGTCTAATAGCTAAGAAAATAGTGCTGCATCTTGCTCCCCCAAAGTCCAAACTCTTCTCCATACAGCATGCAACCCCCGCCTCACCAGGGCTTCAGAAAATCGAATGTTGCACATTCCTCAGTGCCGCACCACACAGAGCCAAAGATCCTTTGCGTACCAAGCTCCTAGCTGGATTAATGGATGCAACAAAGACATCTCCTCCTGCAAAAGCTAGGCCCACTCAAAACCAACCTTTGCCTCCACCTAGCTGCCTCTAGCTCCTGCTACTGTCCCTCATAATCTGATCTCCCTCCTAGCACTTCTATTCCTACACCCTCTCTCCCTCTTCCTACAGCCTCCCCTCCCCTTCCCTCCTGTTTTTGCCCCCTACTCCCCAAGCACTTTTTTGAGGCCTGACAAATGCCCATGGCTGCACCGCTCTTTTGGTGTCCATTCCAAGCCTCAGCTACCTATGGCTACCCTGCCCCCCCGCACCCATTTTCCCTAAATGTAATGTAGTTCAGCTATTTAAAAATGTCTATAGACCATTTCTGCATTGTTACTCAACTCTATGTAATGTTTGTATTGTACCTCAATGGACATGGAACCTTTGTAAAAGAGCCTCGGCTGAAAGGTACCTGTAATCCTAGAATCTAAATAAATAAATAAAATGAAAAGGAACAGTGGTACAGAGATCATGTTTATTACGGCTGAAAAGTGGCTGGGATGTACTTAACACGGGGAAGAAGGATCAGCATTTATGTAGTGCTTTTCATATTCATTGTGTCCAAAGTGATTTACAAGCAATGAGAGACTGGTAGTGAAGTGATTGTAAATGTGTAGTGGCAGCCATTTCACACATCAACAGTCACACACAGCCTTGAACAATTGCATGGACTTTTTTATGGGAAGGGGAATGTTGGCCAGGCACTGGGTAAAAATCCACTACTCTTGCAATAAGTGGCTGGTGTCTTACTTTCACCTGGACGCCCACCAGGACAACACCAAGGATGGGTAGACAGGACCTCTGTTTAATGTCTCATCTGAAGGATGGCACGCATTGAAAGTACGGCACCCCCCAGTACTGCACTAGGATGCCAGTGTTTATTTTATTAGCCCAATCCAGGTTTGGGACTAGAACCCATGACCTTCAGGCCCAGAGGCGAATGCGCTACTATCCGATCCACAGTAACACCTATCAGGGCACCTAACTCTAGAGGCTAAACATAAAAAAAAAAAACATTCAAGCATTATTTTGTTCAGTGATGTGCTTTGAAAAGCTCCTATAGTGTAAGGACCAATGAACACTATGCATTTAACATTTGGGACCAAGGAAATGAAAATATTGCCTCTCCCTCCCACCACTGTTCTTTTTCTTCTCTTTTTGGATAATAAATGAATAACGTAATTAGATCCACACAATTCAGTATGCTGAAACATATCAGTCCTCTGCCCCCTCCCCCGGCCCCCAATGTGGAGCATGAAATAACCTTTCCTAGTAGATAGTTTAATGAGTCTAAATGAAAAGGGATAAGCGTTTGCTGCAGAAAGGACATCAACTGCTTCAAAAGGAATAAAACCGTTGGATCTCCATGAGATGGCGCTTAATTGCAGTCGGCTGTTACAAGGTCAGGATTCCAAACATACATATTAACTGTTGTTCTGAATGTTCTAGAATGGTGTAGAACCAAGGAATCAGTCACATTTGCCCACAGCAGAGTGCAAGTTGCAATTTCTGTCCGTTGTCAACTCCGAAGCAGCAGTAGGGCTGGGCAACTGATTTGCACATCTCTTGCAAAGACTGATTTTGTAAAATGCAAAAAAACGTTGAGACAATTCCCACTTCTTGGGGAAACAAGAAAAAAGTACAGAAATCCTAGTTTTCCATAATAAATTGCTGCTTTTGCTTGAAACATTGTGAATTCCTTCATTCAAAAAGAATTTGGCTTGAGGAACAGGCTAGCTCTTTCATCATTTGTGATACTATCAAACAAAAATGGGACTTTGCATGATGTTTGTGCTCCTAGAACATTTGCCCAGCACTATCACATTTAGCACTCTCGGGGATAGCATACCACAGAAGCAGATTACAAGAGCAGTGCATAGGTTGCTTAAAGGATGCAAAGAGAGAACAAATATCAGTGTCATTTAAAGCAGAACAGTTTGTTAGCAGAAAAAAATGGCATCTTTATAGCATAGGGTCCCTATTAGTTGAGCGATGGCTTTCACTTTTACCAAAAGGTAGCTTAAAGTTTGGTAAAAACGTTCTGCAAAATGAGCCCCATAGACTTGTATGGGGCACGTCCCTGCACTCTCTCTGGCGACACGTCACAAAACGTGGGAGCACGGAGGCGGAGCAGGTGGGCCAGGAAGTGGGAAGAGATGAGCTGGCTGGCAGTTGGGCCAGAGTTATGATCTCTTCCCAAACTTACAGGATTGCACTACAGTTTATAATTTTAACTCAGAGAGGCTATCACCACCCCAGGGTGGTGGGCTATGAAGCCCAAAACATTTTTTTCAAAGGGTCACACCTTTACTTTAAATACATTTTGATCATGTATTATCTTACACATCATCAAGAGAGCACATCTGAGACATCTCTGTGGTAGGTTAAATAAATTAAATTTGATCTATAGAAATGTTGTAGCTGTGCTAGTCTAATCGATAACGCAGAAACAAACAAAAAAACAAACAAATATGTTACCTGTGATACCTTTTACCAAACTAACAGAATTATCATTGAGACTAGCTTTCAGGCTGATACTAGCTTTCAACAGCTATACTCTTCATCAGGTCAGTCTATAGCCTTAGTAACCCTTCCTTGGAGCCTTTCAATTCTAGTTATGGCATTTTGGTGATGAGGATTCCAGACTTGGGAACAACAGTCCTGGTTTCGTCTTGCATACAGCTTATTAAGTGATAGTTGCATCCCACTGGACCCGGTCACCAATGCCAGTTTAATGCAACCCCATGTTCTGTTGCCCATGTTGTCATCAGTGGGGGCTGACACAGTTTGGTGTGCCTTTTCCTGGTTTGAAATTACAAATAAATAAATGATTTGCCATTGAAAACCACACATTAGGAAAAGTAAGCAACTTAGAAGAAATCTGAGAAGGGACCCAGTACTTAGCAAACGTGGCTAACAGTTTTAAGCTTTAACATTTCAGCTGCCTCAATGAAGTCTTTGATGTGCCACCTTACTGCTGCAGTGAGTGCCTAATGTTAAAGGCTTAAACACATCAGAGATGTCAGACGTTCAATCAACACATTCCATAGCTTCTCTTAGGAGCTTCAGTGTCAGTTGATGTTTACCTGTTATTTATACATAAAATTCAGTTTTCTGGGGGATTAGACATGGAGAAACCTAAGATACTGTGATGCTAAAAAAGGGGAAATGTGATTTGATCTGGAGACAGTCCCTTAGACTTACTGAAATGATGATCAAAAATTAGAATAGATTCTTCTTACGGCTTCTTATCTTAACTCAGTGGGGAGGGGGACAGTCATTATTTTCTAATGAGAGTGTGTAAGCTAACACTTGGAGGAATTAAATTTGGGGTGTATTTATTTATCTGGTAACTGATAAGTGCTCAGGGATAAGAGTTTGCCCATTTTAAGGCATACCCCAAGACATTAGGCAGGACATTGTTACTGACAATGTGTAGACATGAAGTATAAAAGGTTACAATAGCTACAAAACAGAATGTACAGATTCAGTTCAATTCACTAAATGGTTGATGTCCTGCTGTCATTTTTAATAACATATTTTATGGACATGTATAGCTGTAGTGACATGAGAACTGTGTCGTTATGATCTATTCATGTTGCTTGGACTCCAGGCTTTCATTTGAAAGCGCAGTGGCAGGCCAATGCTTTTCCGTACAGTTCCTGTTTTTTCCCCTCAAGAGTGCTATCATACAGTGCCAGCCCAGTGGTTCACAGGGCTGAGGTGCTTAGTGCACCTTACCATTCCCACGCTGGTGACCCATGTTTGGGAATGGGTGTGGGTTGCTGGGGGTCAGCTGGGGAGGAGGGCCGGGATTTGGATTGTGCAGCTGCTAGGCAGTTCTCCTCTCCTGGGTAGGGGAAGTTGTTCATCCCGGCACACTTGGCTGCCACTGAGTGGAGGTTCAGAGGTAGTGCTGCCCAAATGGGGGACCAGGCATTAAGCCAGGTGTGGATGGAGTGGAGACTGCTGGATCTGGAGTGCGCACATGCCTCCCCGTGTGCATGCAACCATGCTGCTGTGACCTCTGGGTAGCGAAAGGGGAGAAAAACTGGAGGAAAAAGGACAGGGACAGTGAGTGCCTATGATGCCCACTGGCCTCACCTCCACCTGCTGCCTCACTTGGGAAAAAGAACTCTTAAAACTGAAGGTGGACTAAGCAATGGGGCCTGATGGGATTCATCCTAGAATTCTAAAAGAACTAAGGGAAGAACTAGTGACACCACTGATCACACTTTTTAACAAATCATGGGAGGATGGGGTGGTACCTGAGGACCTGAGAGGGCAGATGTGATTCCCCTTCACAAAAGTGGAAGCATAGGCAGGAAACCACAGACCTGTTAGTTTGACCTCAGTGATAGGTAAAATGATGGAATCACTTTTGAAGGAGAGAAGTGTTGAGTACCTAGAGGCCAGAGGGGCACAGGACCCAAACAGCATGGATTCACAGTGGGAAGGTCATGCCAGCCGAATCTGATAGATTTCTTTGACTGGGTGACCAAAGTAGTAGATCAGGGAGGGGCTGTGGACATGGCCTACCTAGACTTTAGCAAGGCATTTGACACAGTCCCACACAAAAGATTAATATACAAGTTAGCCAGCCTGGGAGTGGGTCCCAAGATGGTAGCCTGGGTAAAAAATTGGCTTGAGAACAGTACACAGAGGGTAATAGTAAATGGAGTCCACTCTGAAGAAAGGGGGGTTACTAGTGGGGTACCACGGGGTTCAGTTCTAGGACTGGTCCTCTTCAATGTCTTTATAAGTGGCATTGCAGAGGGACTGGAAGGAAAAGTATATCTCTTTGCAGATGACACAAAGATCTGCAAGAGGGTTGATACACAAGGTGGGGTGGAAAGGATGAGAAGGGACTTGGCAAGGTTGGAGGAATGGTCAAATGTATGGCAGCTTGGATTCAATGCTAAGATGTGCAAAGTAATGCACCTGGGAAACAAAAACCCAGGGGAAGAGTATACTATGGGGGGTGAGATACTAACAACAACAAAAATGGAAAGGGACCTGGAGGTAGTCCTATCAGATGACCTAAAGGTGGGCAAGCAATGTGAGAGGGCAGTAAGGAGGGCTGGGGGGATACTGGGATGTATAGGGAGAGACATCACCAGTAGAAAACAGGAAGTTGTTATCCTTCTGCACAGATAGTTGGTGAGACCCCATCTGGAGTACTGCATCCAGTTCTGGAGACCTCATCTCTGCAAGGACACAGGCAGTCCAGAGAAGGGCAACTAAAATGGTTCAGGGTCTGCACCAGAAGACATATGAAGAAAGACTTAAGGAGCTTAATATGTATACCCTCGAGGAAAGGAGGGACAGGGGGGACATGACAGAAATGTTCAAGTACCTCAAGGGAATCAACAAAGTCCAAGAGGGTAGCATCTTTCAGAAAAAGAGATGTGCAAGAAGAAGGGGACACAATTTGAAGATAGACGGGGGATGGCTCAGGGGTAATGTGAGGAAGTATTTTTTCATGGAGAGGGTTGTGGATGCATGGAACAGCCTTCCTGAGGAGGTTGTGGAGTCAAAAAACAGTAGGGGAATTCAAGAATGCATGGGACAGACATAAGGCAATTCTAAGGGTTGGGGTAGGAGGAAGAATGCTGTTGGTTAACTAGGATCTGCAGCTTATCCATTGGGTAACAAAATGGGCAGACTGGGTGGGCCAAGCGGTCCTTATCTGTCGTCAAATTCTATGTTTCTATGTTTCTGTGTAAGCACACTAGAGATGCAGCAACAGGGAGGTATTTATTCTACCTTAAACTTAGAGCAGAGTTGCAAATGCTCAATTCTCTGACTGAAACTTCAAGATGAGACTGTGGGTCTCAAATTGCAAATATAAAAAAAGAGATGTTTAAAATGCAGTATGACAAGGCAAAATCTCTAGAACAGGAGCTTAGATTTGGAACTAACATGAAGAAGGGCTCTATGGACCCTTTTAAAGGTTGCAGCGGTAGGCTGGATCATAGAATAGTCTCAGGACTTAAAACCCAGACAGGACAAGTGACTACATCCGAAAGAAGTATTTGAATACACCCCCCTCATCACAGAAAGCTGTGAAATGTTGGAGGGTTTACCGCAAATCTCAGTGGAAGACAAACTTTTTTGGAAGCCGCCATTTCAGTGGAAGAAGTAACAAGTGCTATAAAAGGACTTAAAAACAGCTCTGCCCCAGGGACCGATGGTACTGGAGAAGAGTTCTATAAATCGTTTAGTGAAGAGCTTGCCCCAGCATTGGAAATAGTATTAAATAGCATGTTGCAAGAAGGTACTTTGGCAAAGCCAATGAATGTAGCCACTTTAATTTTATTGTACAAAAAAGGGGAGAAGGAAGTATTACATAACTGGAGGCCTCTAAGCCTCTTGAACACTGACGTAAAGATTTTAGGTAAAGTTCTATTAAATAGACTAGTGTCCATTGCTAATGAAGTAATCAGCCCCTATCAAGCCTGTGCTATGCCAAACAGAAGCCAGTATGATAATTGAATCATGCTTTGAGAAATATTCCGGGAAGCAGAAAACAAAGATTTGCAAGGTTACATTCTTGAAATAGACCAACAAAAAACATTTGACAGGATTTCGCATCAGTTCCTGTACAAAGTACTCAAAGCATATGGGCTACTTGACAAATTTGTCAGCTGGATTAAATTAATGTACAACAATGCCTCCCTTATGCCTAACATTAATGGGTAGATTGGGAAAAAAGTGAATGTTAGAAGAGGTGTGGGTCAGGAGTGTCCGCTTAGTCCGCTACTTTATGTATTTTGTATGGATGTCCTTTTGAGAAAATTAGAATGCTGTCAGTGGGTTTCAGGGTTCAACCTTACTGTGTCATCCCCCTCTGTCAAAATGCTGGCATATGCTGATGACATGGTGCTATGCATAGACCCAAAAACTAAAGAGGAAACATTGGTGGAAATCTTTCAGAACTTTACTAGCTGGTCAGGTTCAAACATCAACTATGGTAAAGCAAATGTGTGGTTCTGGGTGATACCCCACAATCAGAGAAGGATACATTCACAGGTATAAAAATAACTAAAGGGGAAAGTACCATACTAGGCATTACATTTGGACGGGAAGAGATGGCACGGTGGAATTGGGAGGCAGGTCTTCTAAGAGCCAATAGGTTGGTAAGTTTATGGACAGGGCAGCAGACAGCAAAGAAGAAAAGGACTGTGTTAATAAAAACCCTATTAGTTCCAGTTTTTTTGTACATAAGTTATGTTTTTCCTCCCCCCTCAGTCCTTACTGGTTTCTTTATTTAGCACTTTCTTCCAAGCACTATGGGGAAAACGACTAAATCCAGGAAAGCTGAGGAAGGTGGCCTGGACATGATAAATCCAGGTGCCTTTTTCAGTAGCATCTTCCTGTCCTATAATTTCAGCATCTTCTTAAAACCTGGAAATAGAATATGGAAGGACTTGGTAGGCCGCTGACTTATGCACTGTTTGGCAGCTTTGAACAGAAAAAAACAAGGTTGCTATGCAGTATCCCCAGGTTGCCCAAATATGGGCTTGAGCAATTAAAAAGTCTTATTAAATGAGACATTTCTAGCACACATTTGCATACTAAGAATAGGAATGAAATATACAGACAAACAGTACAAAAGCAGAGTAAAGAAACGATCACCCTTGGTACCTGCCCACAAGTAAAAACACAGTTTAATCTCAATATGCTAAAGTCAAAAAGACTGCCAGATTTTGTATGGGACTCAGTCTGGCTCGGCTTGTATGGTAAATTGAGTATCAGGAACAATAATAAACACACGCAGATTCAAGATAGGTATTGTTTAAGACCGACATGTACACAGGTTCTAGAAACCCAAGAACATTTAATTTTGGGATGTGAATATGTTAAACCATTTTGGAAATATCTAGCAAAAGAATGGAGTGAGCCTCTATTCTGTAACTTAACATACGCAACATTACTATATGGAGATTTTTGGGGAGGATGAGGGCAGTATTATCCAGAAACAATATATATATATATAGTATTAGCTGTTGTTAGGTACTATATCTGGCAAGCTCACTGTGTGTGGGTAACATAGCCGAGACAGGTAGCATATGTAGAAATATATAGGAATGTAAATATTTCCCTACAGAAATTATGGGCACTGGATGCCAAGATATGCAAGGAAGAAAAATAAAAATTATTATAGATTCAATGTGAAAAATGGGCTAAGCCTCCCTGAACTAACATGGTTATCAAAAACAACCTTGTCCTTTCATGATTGTATGTTATGATATAAACAGTGAGTCCCCTCAGATGCATATGTAAACTTTCTTTCCATTTTTGTTTGCTTCTTCATTGTATTATTAATGTAATGTAATATATATGAATTACTGTATTGTTCCTTTTTTTGTCTGTAGTCCTTTCTCTAATAAAAATTCCCCTACTCTTTTCGACAAGTATCATGGGATATTTAACGTCCACCTGAACAACCATCAGAACAGGACCTCAGTTTAATGTCTCTTCCGAAAGACAGCACTGCAGGAGTGCAGCACCCTCCTCATGCTGCACTACAGTGTCAGTACTGGAATTTAACCCAAGTGCCTGGTATGGGGATAGAACCCATAACCTTCTGATCTTCCAGCCTCAGAGGTAAGTGTGCAACCTGCTGAGCCACTGACACTTTACTGTGCCCCCCCCACGCCACCCTAGGGAGAAAAGCTGTCCCTGGGATGCTCGATCTTCCCTCCCCCCAACCAGCCCTTAGGTGACCTGACCCTGTTCCTGAACTCTGGTAGGAGGCATAGCATGTGGTAGAAGTACTGCTTTGTTATTGGGTTGCCACCCCCACTCCCATAGTTCTAAAGTGCCCCCCAGTATTTGATACAGAATCACCATTTACTTACAAAAGGAGCACAGTTCTATTTAAAGACTAAGGGCTAGATTCACAAAGCTCATGAAATTCCCATAGCTGTAGAAAAAAAAAAAACATGGCGCAAGTGGATTGCCACATGTGGATCCACATATTCACAAAGGTGGAGCCGGTTTATGACCAGCTCAGTGATTTATGGCAGCTTATGGGTGGTGTCACCATGGAAGTCCCTGCAGCTGCAGAGAAATCTTATGGCCAGTGGGACCCAGCGTAACATCTCCGCAGCTATAGGGGACTGTGAACACTAATATCCATGGCTACAGAGATTTCAGTCTGCAGCTGGAGTTGCGAAGTGGGACTTAGTCCCAAATTGCTTTGTGAATCTGGCCCTAGGACTCCATGGACCCCATAGCTCCTAAAACTTGCTGAACAACATTCTGACACTGCATATACCAAGCCTTCTTTCTTTGCAGGCTGCTTGTTCTATGGATAAAAAACCCAAGCATGGACCTAGAAGCCTTTTTTTCATTTAAATAATGGCATTTAAGTGAGCAAAAGCTTGGCAGTGGATCTTGAACAAAATCTTGGATGTGTCAGCTGCTACTTTTACTGTCATTCAAGAATGCCTGCAATGCAAGTGTGATGTTTCATCATTGCGATTTGAGCCATCAGTTTCAAACTGTGCTACTTTTTTTTCCAAGCAATTTTATTTTTATCAAAACATTAGTCTTTAAAACCCTGTCACTTTAAATATAGACTTAGGACCATTTCATTTACCAGGCTGACTATACTTTTGTATCCAAGTTGACTATACACTAGTTTGCCTAAAGACTATGCTGTTTTACTATGTCTTCCTCATGTCTCGCCGGCACCCTATTATCATCCAGTGGACAGCGGCTTCAAAAAGAAATTGTTTTCTCTTATGCTTCCAGTACAAATCACATTGCATGCATCTCAGAGGGAGATTGCTACCAATTTCCTTTGCACTTTAATGTGAGAAATCCTGATGCTTTAAAAGTCTGGCATTACCGTGCAAAATATATTCTTGGAATTTTAAGAAGTTCTGGCTCCGCATTGTATTCTCGCAGCAGTCATTTACTGCCATCAGCCTTTGAAACATGATTCCCTTTTAGCTTTGTTCCCTTCCCATCCAGCTCCTGAGAGTTAAAAGCATTTCAAAAGATGGATATTTATATTTGATTGGCATCTGTGATTTGCAACACGACTTTTACAACTCTGATGCTCTTGTTTACTTTATGTTATATATTTACAAGGACACTTGGGGTGGGTCTTTTACAGGTATCACAAAATCTCTTGGTGAGTTATTTGGGTGAGAAAATGTTGAGGGTTCTGGTACCCTAAGGATGAAAGAGTGTCATACTGTGAAAGTGTCATACCTTCATACCTCTGAGAGGCACCCAGAATGCCCCATAACAGCAATCATCAAACAAGACGGGAGGGTGACAGAATGCTGCCATTGCCAGGGCCCCAGTTCAACATGCTTCCACATAAATTTAGAATTTATTTCAAACATTTTTACCAAAAAAGACTTACCCTGAGCTGGTAACAGCTCACTTTCAGATGTATCGGGGAAGGGGGGAATGTGGAGGGAAGGGGGAAGTGGAGTACGCAATAAAAAATTTCAAAAATGTCTAAAATAATATAAAATAGCAAGTTTACAGTTGTTATAGAGAGGCAAACGTACCAAACAAAGTACATTTGGGATAACCATCAGACAGGTGCATTGAAAACAGATTCAACAACAACCATGTGTGAAAAACTCAGGTTAAGCTGGTCTCAAGAAAGGGGGAATGTTGGGGGTGGGGATGCCGGGTCAGTAACGCAGTCAAGAACAGTTACAGGAGTGAGTAGACAAGTCCTGGAGGAGAGATTTAAGGGAGTATAGGGATGAGGCAGAGTAGATTGCAGGGCGGAAGGAAGAACAGAGCTTAGGGAATCAGAAGGAGAAACCGGTTTGGTCTGCAGAAGATTTCATATAAGGGAGGGAGAAGGATTGAGGGTCAAAGTTATGAAGGAAGTAGGTGGGAACAGAGGTGAATAAAAGGAGGGAGGGAGGTAAGGTAGGCAGGTAGGGAGGGAGAGAGCCAAGACAGAATTTGGAAATAAAGGAAGCACATTGAGAGAGATGCCTGGCCTCAAGGGAGGGAGGGTAAAAGAGAAATAAAAGAAACAATGGTGAGTGCAAGGGGGACAGACTAGGTCAAAGTGACAGAAAGAGTGAAACAGGGTGTTCACTAGTCTGGCCAGAATTGATTTGGGAGCAATACTATAGACAATGTCACCACTGTTGAAAATTGGGAGAATCATTTTCAAGAGCATGAAGCAAAATATAAATGTAGAAAATGCACATTTTATTCCTATAGAGAGCTCCAAGTTTGGGTGGAGATTCTGATGGATGGCACTCATATGCACAGAGAAATCAAGGTGACGGTCCAACCATACCTCAAGGTACAAGAAAGAGGTGACGTCCTCAATCAATCTACCGTCAAGTGTAAGGAAGGTGGGGAGAGACTGTGGTAAATCTCTGTCTGGTACCAAAAGTCATAGAGATCATTTTTTGGCATTGAGGGACAACTGATAATCCCAGAACGGATACTGGATATTGGAGAAACCTTGTTGGAGCCAAGCATCCAGGTCAGGAGTACATGTGCCAGAAGCAAAGAGCATGTGGATAGCCACAGAGATACAGGCATTTGGGAAGTCATTTAAAAAAATGGAGAAAAGAATTGGGCCCAAGATTGAACTATGGGGAACACCTGAGGAGATGGAAAGTGAGGGGGAAAATGAGTCTCTAATGTAGACAGCTTGGGGCCTGCTCTCAAGGTAGGAATGGAACCAACTAACCACAAGTTCAGAGAGACCCACCCATTTAAACTTGTTCAGGAGAAGGGGTTGGGCGACAGTACTGAATGCCTTGGCTAGTTTGACAATGATTGTGGATATAATCAGGCCCTGAGCCATTCCATATGGGATGAAGTCAGTGAGCCAAAGGAGGGAGGTGGAGGTATAATGTGACTTCCCAAAAAACAGACTGATAGGGGTAAAAAAAGAAGAGGAGTTAAGGAAAAAGGAGAGCTTGGAGAGGGCTGGGTGTTCCTGGAGCTTAGACAGTGTAGGCAGAAGGAAAATCAACCTACTGTTCACAGGAAAGGAGGGATCACCTTCTTTGGGAAGGTAATGGCTGTTTCACATTTCAAGACAGCTGGGATGGTGGCCATAGAGAAACAGAGGTTGAATAAAGCAGTAATAGGGATAGCAATAGCAGAAGTAGTTAGGCAAAGGAGCTTTGGGTCAAGACCATCAGGGCCTGGACCTTTGAGGGAATTAAGAGCTAAGAGGGCCTTGAGTGAGGTAGCAGAAGAGGTGGGAGAGAAGTTAAGGGTGAGGGGAGGAATGGAGGAAGAAGGAGGAGGAAGAGAAGGGAAAGAAGAGATGAGTGACTGAGAACAGGATGTGAAAGTGTTGAAGGAGGAAGCTATAGCAATAAAGTCCAAGAAGGGAGATTTATCTGACTTTTAAATACTATTGCAGGATCAGCTGCAGCACCATGCATTATATTCCTTTTTACATGCCATCCAGGGAGTTAGTGGCCATATGGCATTCATAAGCCAATCAGTCCCACGTCTGTGCATGCTGAGGCAAGCATTGTGCAATGTGCATCAGTAATTGGAGGTTATATCACTTTTAACCCTGGCTATAAAATATATACATCCATATTACATAGAAACATAGAATTTGATGGCAGATAAGGACCACTTGGCCCACCCAGTCTGCCCATTTCCCTACCTAATGGATAAGCTGCAGATCCTAGTTAACCAGCAGCCTACTTCTTTCTACCCCCACCCCCTAGAATTGCCTTATGGCTGTCCCGTACATGGTTGAATTCAACCACTGTTTTTGACTCCACAACCTCCTCCAGAAAGCCGTTCCATGCATCCACAACTCTCTCTGTGAAAAAATACTTCCTCACAATACCTCTGAGCCGCCCCCCTCTATCTTCAAATTGTGCCCTCTTGTTCTTGCACACCTCTTTTTTTGAAAGATGCTACCCTCTTGGACTTTGTTGATTCCCTTGAAGTACTTGAAAGTTTCTATCATGTCCCCCCCCCTCCTTTCCTCAAGGCTATACATATTAAGCTCCTTTAGTCTCTCTTCATATGTCTTCCGGTGAGACCCTGCACCATTTTAGTTGCCCTTCTCTGGACAGCTTCCATCCTGTCTATGTCCTTGTGGAGACTGAGTCTCCAGAACAGCATGCAGTACTCCAGATGGGGCCTCACCAGCTGTCTGTACAGAAGGATAACAACTTCCTGTTTTCTACTGGTGATGCTTCTCCCTATGCATCCCAGTATCCCCTCAGCCCTCCTTGCTTCCCTCTCACATTGCTTTCCCACCTTTAAGTCATCTGATATGACTACCCCCAGGTTCCTTTCCATTTTTGTTGTTGTTAGTATCTCACCCTTCATTGTGTACACTTCCCCTGGATTTTTGTTTCCCAGGTGCATTAGCTTGCACTTCTTAGCATTGAATCTTAACTGCTATACATGTGACCATTCCTCCAGCCTTGCCAAGACCTTTCTCATCCTTTCCACACCACCTTGTGCATCAACTCTGTTGCAGATCTTTGTGTCATCTGGGCTTTAATCCTCTACTACTGATATTGATAGACTTAGACCAAACAGGCTTTATTTTGGGCAGACAGGCATCGGATAATGTCAGACACATAACTGATGTAATAAATGTAATTGACCACAGACAAATACCAGACTGTGTAATGAGTCTCAGTGCTGAAAAAGCCTTTACTAAGGTAGTATGGAGTTTTTTGTTCTTGGTTTTAGAACATTTCAGCCTCCCAGAAGAATTCATTAATGGGATAAAATACTATACCCTTCCCCTCAGACATATGTTTGTATGAATGGTGACATCTCACCCAGATTTAACCTTTACCAGGGCACAAGGCAGGGCTGCCCTCTCTCACCCCTATTATTTGCCCTATTCTTAAAACCACTGGTCAAATGAATTAGGGACAGTCCCACCATCTCAAGAAGTAGAGGTGGAAGGCCCCCCCACACACCAAAAAATAGCATTGTATGCAGGTGATGTGCTACTGTATTTGGCCCAACCAAAAACTTAGATAACGGAGGTTTGGAAAGGGTTTAGAACTCTTTGGTATGCATGTTGGTTATGTCCTCAGTAAAATGAAGATGGAAGTACTTAAGTAAGTAATAAGGCATGACAGGGTGTGCTTTGTAAGATTTTAATGCATGCCCCAGGGGTGTAGTAAGGAATGAGGCTGAAGGCAAGGAGTTGTGAGCTGTATTTGAAAATGTCAAAGATAAAAAAAAAGGAAAAAGAAAAGGGAGTTTACAGATGTGTAGAGTACTGTATTGCAGATTGTATTGAGGACAGATGGAGGAGACGCACTACGGGAGTGACAGCATGATCGGCATGTCAGAAAAAAAAAGTTAATACATGATTGGAGTTATGGTAAAATGTTTAACAACTGCTGTATGTCTGAAATGTGTTTTTGAAAATCTGGCAAATATGGTTCCCATGGGGCTTTTATGGATGTATCGTTCCATCAGTTAGGCGGAAAAAATGGCGGCGTTTCAAAAGCTCAGCATTCCAGTGGTACTGTGATATATTTTGTGTACTGCAGTTTTGATTTTCAGTGTTTGTTTTTACCTGTGCATCAAACGGATTTGATGCACAGGTAACAACTAATCAGGATGCAGTAATTTCTCTGTCCATTTTATAAAATAAAATACCACCACTGAGGCATCGGTTCAATACATGATCCCGTATAAATGCCATTATTTACTCATTGAAGGCCCAGGAGGGAGTGTAGAGAAGGTATTACCCTGTTAATGAGGAAGGGGGTTCCTCAAGGCTGGCTGGAGAAGAAGTGTTCTGCTGGAGTATCACCAAAATGATTAGGGCGAAGCAACAGTTCCAACATGAAAATAGAGTATTCCCTAACTAGGAGGTTGTTCAATTTGGTTCATTGAGCTGAACATTATAAGGACACTGAAATGATTCACCATATACTTACTTGCATACAATTGTGTGTATATGTCATATGCTCGGTACGTTTAATTGAGTATATGCACACTGGATTTTTCCAATGTACATCAGACCTACCATCACATGTTCATTGGGTTTATTATATGAATACTGGGCAGATCTCATATGTGCACTGGCTTTATCACACATGTAATGGGTATATCACATGTGCATTGGATTAATTACATCTCCAGTGGGTATCAAATGAGCACTGGAGGCCCAGTTCTCAGTCACAAAGTCTGGGGTGTGAAATGGGGTTCAAACAGCTGCCCCATTGAGTATCCACACTTTGCAGCCACACATAAGGAGGAGTCTACCCTGCAACTAAGTTGCAGTGCAATTGAACATACTGGTTAACAACACCCATGGAGGCCTGAGCATGTTGTAGTGCCTGTTGCATGGCACCATGCCATGACCAGATGTACAGGAAAGTGACGTTTCCGCCAGTCATCCTTCTCATCTGCCAACTTCATGCCTTCAGCTTAGCTTCTGGATCAGACTCTTTTGGCAATAACTGGTGTCCTGCATCATCATCTGGTCATCTAGTGTCCTCCCCACCAGGATAGGGGTGTCACAAAGCTCCATGGCAAGTTTTGTGTGGATCCCCATACTCTGAATATGGCTCTGTGAGACATTAGCTTGGTGACCAGTGCCCTTTTCCCTGCACGGCTGCAACTGTGTTAGTGACAGCTCAGGAAAGGCTAGCAATCTCTGTTGTGCATGCTACAGCAGGGTTGGTCATCCGTGACGTTCCCTAAGTGGTATCGTAAACCACTTAGCAACAGTCCCTTGCATCTATAAATCTGGCCTCGGTTTATCACATGTGTCTTGGTTATTTCACCAGCACACTGGATTTATCACATGTGCATTTAGTGTAATGCATGCACATTAGCACATTAGGTTTATCACATGTGCTTCGAGTGTATCACATGCACATTGGACTTATCACATACATTGGGTATATCAAATGCACATTGGGTTTATCACACGCGTCTTGGTTATTTCACCAGCACACTGGATTTATCATATGTGCATTTAGTGTAACGCATCACATTAGGTTTATCACATGTGCTTCACGTGTATCACATGCACACTGGACTTATCACATGCATTGGTTATATCAAATGCTCATTGGATTTATCACACATATATTGGTTAGATTACATGCACATTGGGCTCATCACATGTGCATTAGGTATATCACATGTACATTGGGTTTATCACACGTGCATTGGGTATATTACATGCACATTGAGCTCATCACATGTGCATTAGGTATATCACATGTACATTGGGTTTATCACACGTGCATTGGGTATATTACATGCACATTGAGCTCATCACATGTGCATTAGGTATATCACATGTCCATTGGGTTTATCACACGTGCATTGGGTATATTACATGCACATTGAGCTCATCACATGTGCATTAGGTATATCACATGTACATTGGGTTTATCACACGTGCATTGGGTATATTACATGCACATTGAGCTCATCACATGTGCATTAGGTATATCACATGTACATTGGGTTTATCACACATGCATTGGGTATATTACATGCACATTGAGCTCATCACATGTGCATTAGTTATATCACATGTACATTGGGTTTATCACACATATATTGGTTAGATTACATGCACGTTGAGCTCATCACATGTGCATTAGGTATATCACATGTACATTGGGCTCATCACATGTGCATTAGGTATATTACATGTACATTGGGTTCATCACATGTGCATTGAGTATGTCACATTCACATTAGGTTTATCACGTGTATTGGGTATACCACATTCACACTGAATTTTATCACGTGCACATTGGGTATATCAAATGCATATTGGGTTTGTCGTATGTGCATTGGGTATAGTACATGTGAATCGGGTATATCACATGCACATTGGGTATATGACATGAACATTAGGTTTATCACTTGTGCATTGTGTGTATCACATGCACACTGGGTTTATCACATGTACATTAACAAGTGATATTTGGGTTCAGGTTGAGAAATTCAAGATTGAAGTATCCTGACTTCAGAACCGAACACCTACTGTATGCTCTGAACTGCCCAGATGCTTGTCACTGCCGTACCCTGAAGATGGACAGCATTGCAGCTTATGGCCAACCAGACTGTGCCTTGCTTCAGTTTCCAGTGCTTTCATACATTGCAGAATACAGTATCAAAGAGTAATTTACATCCTCCTTCCAAAATCTCTTACCCTGTTACATTTGCCTACCCCACAGATATATTTCTTTTTTACTTACCAAGACGTTTAACATTTTGTAGCACATAAGAGACAGATTTTTTTCTCTGCATCTGCTGTCAGGAATAAAAATGACCTAATGAATGGCAAATCTCTGTGGCCACATATGGCTTTGACTTCTGTATATGTGATGTTATTCAAAACAAAAAACTTGGGAGCAAAAATGACTGACTGAAAGGAATTTAGTTTGAATAATTGTAGGGCATTTCAGGCCTTTGAAAGCAAATGGTGCTTTTCTATCAAGTCCTAAATGCATGAACTGTTCACTCATTGCCACTTAAGTATGGCCGGCTGCAGTATAATCAGAGCCTGGGCTCCACTGTTTCTGGAGTGAAAACCAGCCACAACTGGTTAAGCAGCATCCAGATGCCACTGAGAAAGAGCCATCTATTATTTCTGCAGCGATTACTAATGCAGCCTAGCACTTTAGAGATATTGAAGTTCGTTTACAAATAAGGGATGAGCAGTTTGGATTTTGTAAAATCCAAGCACCCCCGAACCCTGGGGATTCCATATACTGAGTCTGAATGGAATCTAACCCCCAGAGGACTCGGTTCAGTTAGGATTTCCTTCCCATGACTCCCTGTGATAAATATACTTTGAAGGAAATGTTGCTGCAGGTGATTAAAAAAAAATCAGAAGAGGAAATACAGTGAGAGTGTACTTACTTTTTTTTGGTATTTCCCCCTAGTATACCCTTGTGGTTGGGTTTGCTGGAGAAGGTGTGTAGCTAGGAAAATAACATTTGTCAGCCAGAATGTTTTGGTGCCTCTTTTTGCCCCATCCCCATTTTAGACATATCCATATTTGTTACCCCGACCCCTTGTACATCCTATCTTGCTTTTCAGGAACAGCTGGCAAGAGCAACAAATACAGCAAAACGTAGCTTTAAGCATTTAGTATTATGTGTAATTCAAACAGAGCACAACACTCAATATTATAAAACCAACTGGGGGTGAATACTGATGACAGGGGAAATCAAAATCTACGGGCAGGGCCTAGAATGTTGCCCTCTCTGCAGTCAATGTGTAAGCCACGGTTTACTGGGCATATGTGTTCCTATACCCACGTACTGCTCCTCAAGCAGTGCCACGGTAAGAGGGGAAGGACAGCCATGCCTCTGGAAGAGCAAGGATGGGCGAAACTCAACTGAAAGGTCTACAAAAGAAGATTTGTACAGAAACAAGCAACTCATCCATCTGTTATGGATTGGGAAACAGAAAAAGAGGAAGGGAGGAAGGCAAGAAGGAGAACATAGCAGAGTCTGTATGGTGCTGCTAGTGCGAAGCAGCAGGCAGTCCCACACAGTGAAACCAACAGACAGCGTGTCCCCTAGGTACCCTCAAAAATGTAAAATTACTTTACACAGTCAATGTGTGAGACAGTGCTGAACAAGGCTTGGTCCAAGTCAGTAAATCCAAAATAATCAGCCATACTGTAAAACCTTTTTATTTCTTCAAGAGTTCATTTATTTTTTAGTTTTTTGACTTACATGAACCATATCAATGAGCTTGACATTTCACACTATGTTAGGGCTTCACCAGGTGGTTAATGGCCCACATCAGGTATACTGTAAACCCATTTTCAATCCAATCACTTTCACATAGTCCATTACTGTGTTCCCTACTATATTTGCTTTCTGCTGTAGTGCTGCTGGCCCTATTCTTATGCAGCTGTTCTTCTGGCACCGACGTGCATCTGTTGAGGTATCATAGTGCTATGATAACCTCAAGAGTCTTTGCACTTACTCCTCCCCTGCTTACCCTCCCTCAGGGAGCCTGGCTGTCTGCCAGGTCTCCCAACTCTGCCACATTTCTGTGTGCTTCTCCATGGTCAGCATTACTGTCGCTGTTATCTTCTCCATCCTGCACATGTCTCTTACCCTTGTCTCCCAGGATCCTAGGGTAGGGGCCAACTCCTGCAGGCAGCCTGCCATAATGCCCTTTGAAGCCACTGCACATAATGCCTGGAAGAGGCCCTGTTGTTCACTATGCTCCATGCCCGGTCCACAGACCCGTAACACCAGATGCTGTAAGTTGAATGGGATGGGAGTGTCCCAGAGGTCTGATAGGGCCCAATGTATCTGGGTCCAGTACAGCACAGTTGTGGGGCAGTCCCAAAAAACATGAAAGTGTGTTCCCACCCCTCTACACCCTCTCCAACAGAAGCTTGATGTTCCAGTACCAGAGTGCTGCATGGTGGTGGGAGTGTGGAAGAAATTCACCAAACACTTCCAGCAGTATTGTCTCCAGCTTGGGGAAGCTGTAGCCCTCTAGCCTGTTTCCCACAGTTAAGTCAATTCCTCCTCAGCTGCACTTCTCTCTCCCATTGGGTTTTAAGCTGCTCCACCTCTGGGAGCCCCTTCTCCAACAGCATTTTTTACGCTCTGTATATTGTTTCTCATTGCACTGAGAGCATGGTGGCCCAATAAAGAAAATCTTCAAAGGGTTTAAGGGCACGTCCCACCTGTGGTACCAGGCCTTTGGTGGTGAGATAGTGCCTCACCTGTAAATACTGGCAGTGACCATGATGCTGGATGCCAAACTGGTCTTGGAGCTGTGCAGATGCTATACAGGAGGTCCCCTGTATCATCTGTGAATATCTAGCTGGCAGTTGTCTATTATACCTCTGAAACCCCAGGTCCATGTGGGGTGGTAGGAATCTGACATCCCCAATTATAATAGAAAGTGGGCCCAGTTCATTTGGAGTGCCCATGAGGGTCTTGGCCTTGAGCAATAATTTTAAAGTGTGATTCCTCCACTGGTAGGTTGTGCAGAGGTGAGTGGGATTGGGGTGGTTAGGTCCAGAAGATGCCCTGAGATTAGTCAGAGCCTGGAGAGAGGCCACACATGTTTGGTCTCCATCACCAGGGTTCCCACCATACCAAGTGGGCAGGTAGCTAAGGGGCCGGCGGCGCCCACTAACCCACTGCAGGCGGTGATGTGTAACGCCAGATCGATAGGGAACAAAACAGCAGTTATAGAGGACTTGATTTCCTCTCTCGACCTGGCTTGCATCATGGAGACCTGGCTGGGTGACGATGCTGGGACTGTTCTGGAGGCAGACATCCCCACTGGGTACTCCGTTGCGCACTGCCCGAGGGTGGAGTGCAGAAATGGGGGAGTGCCCATCTTTTTTAGATCCAGCTTGAGTTTCTCCATGCATCCAATTGGAACTACCAGTTCTTTCAAGTGTGTGACCATGGATGGAGGGCCAGATGCAAGTTGCAGGATGCTCCTCATTTATCACCCTCCGGGGCCTCAAGGGGAATTCCTGCAGGAGGTTGCGGACTTCATCGTCGGCAAGGTGCTGGAGTTCCCAAGTGTTTAGTCCTGGACTTCAATGCCTGGGTCGATGATGGATCCTCACAATTTGGTTACGACCTCCAGTTAATGGCATCACTGGAACTAGCACACGTTGTTACTTCTGTGACCCACCTCCACAGCCACATGCTCGACATGGTGTTCCATTTGGGTCTTGAGGTTGACTGCCTCAAGATTGATCAGTTGGTCTGATCACTGCACGGTGAAATTCAATTTTGGGGTCCCTGCTGAGAGTCCCTCCCCTCCCCTCTTGAGAAGGTCAGTTACCGCCCTTTGAGGGGGCTGTCCCCAGAGGGACTGTTGGCAATGACCAAGCTATCTACAGTGAATGCCACATGTGCAATTGGTGTCGGGCAGGCCGTGGCCACTGACAATAGGGTGGTATCCAAAGTGCTTGGCACCATAGCGCCAGTCCATATGTGACCCAGATCTTCTCACTTGAGATCTCTTTGGTTTGACAGAGATCTCAAGGGGATGAAGATCAGGGGTTGGAAGTTGGAGCATTGCTGGTGAAAGACCCAGTCGGAGGAGGACAAACTGGCCCTGTGTACTCATTACAATTAGTACTAGGGGGCAATTACCCGTAAGAAGGCAGAATTCCTGTCCAGGGAAATTGCTGCAAGGAAGAACACATCAGTTCAGCTATTTCAGACTGTAGACTGGCTGCTTCATCCAGCCTGTCTGCAGATGAAAAAAGCTTTTTCATCCACTTTGTGATGAGTTTGCTCTGTTCTTCTCTGACAGGGTGTCCTCTATCCATGTGGGGATTCAGTCAGTGAGGAAAGTTTTGCCTCACAGTGGTGGGGTCGAGAGAAATAGAAGCACTCCATCAATTTGGAAGGAGTTTAAGCCAGTGGAGGTGGCCGAGGTCACTAGGGTGGTCTTAGAGCCAAAGCACACATATTATGAACTGGACCCAGCCCTGACTCATTCTGCATGAGATGTGTCGAGGCTGTTGGCCCGGTGTTCACTAGGATTGCCTGGTGTTCGATGTCAGATGGTGTTTTTCCATGGCCTTGAAAGAGGCCATGGTGAGACCCCTCTTGATGAAACCATCTCTTGACCCAAACAACCTTGTGAATTACTGTCTGATCTCCAACCTGCCAGTTTTGAGTAAGGTTGTTGAGAAGCTTGTGGCATGACAGCTTGAGCATCACCTTGTTTCCTTTGAAATCTACGAGCCATTCCAGTCGGGTTTCTGGGCCAGACGCAGCACAGAAATGGCATTAGTCCAGGTGCACAATGACCACCTTAGGGTGGGTGAGAGATAGAGGAGAACAGTCAATTTTAGTGCTCCTTGATCTCTCATACGCCTTTGACACTTTGATCACTTTGTGCTTCTCAATCATCTCTGCGAGTTCTGCGGCCTTGCTGGTATTGTCATCAACTGGCTTGAGTCCTACCTCACTGACAGGGTGCAGCGGGTAGTGATGGGGAATTTCTCCTTCTCCCTAATGCCCCTGTCATGTGGAGTACTGCAGGGTTCAATCTTGTTGCCAATGTCGTTCGCAGTGTACATGCTGCCCTTGGGTGAGATCATTCAACAATACAGTGTGGAGTTCCACCATTGTGCAGATGATACCCAACTGTATCTGTCCTTTGCCCTCAGAACACCCAATGTTGTGGACGTGATTGACACCTGTCTGGCTGAAATCAATGACTGAATGTTCTCCAGCTGGTTGCAGCTGAACCCAGACAAGATAGAGGTATTGGTGATCAAGCCAGGCTGTGGATGTGACGAGAGTGCTCCAGATTGAACACTGGACATGTTCTGGGGTCTGCTCCATTGGTTGCCTCTCCGGCGGTGCGGGATCTTGATGTGATTCTGGATAGCAGACTGACACTTGAGGCTCGGATGTCATCTGTGGTCAAAAGTATTTTTCACCACTTGAGGAACATCACCAGGATAAAGCCCCTCATTCCACCTGATGACCTGCCAACACTGGTGCATGTTTTTGTTAACTCAAGACTTGACTACTGTAACTCTCTCTACTTCCGAGTCACTGGAGGGACCCTCTGCTGGTTACAGCTGGTGCAGAATACAGCGGCCAGGTTGTTGATGGATCTTCCCAGATCCAGTCATGTGACCTCGGTCCTGCGAGCTCTGCACTGGCTGCCTATCAGGTGGAGGGTCCTCTTCAAGGTGGGCTTGCTCACCTATAAGGCCCTATATGGGCTGGGTCCTGGCTATCTGGCTGAACTCCTGAAACTGACCACTTCTGTTCACCCGCTCCGCCCCTCATCCAGGGGCCTCCTGGATGTTCCTAGGGTCTGGCTAAAGACCTTGAGCGAATGAGTGTTCAGTGTCGCTGGGCCATCCCTTTAGAACTCCTTACCATCTGCTGCCCGGGAGGCCCCACAAATCGAACAGTTAAGCAGGGGCTTAAGGCTCACCTATTCCTCCTGGCCTTTCCTGATGAGACCATATGATTTGCCCCGGCCATTGATTGTTGTATTTGGAACTACTGACCTGTTTATACAAAACTTTATTTAGTTTTTTTAAGAGTGTTTTAGAAATGTTACTGTATTTGTGATTTTATATTTCTTTGAACTGTTATTTTACTGTATGGTGCCCAGGGCCTCTGGGATTGGGTACCTTAGAAATAAAATTGCCTTTCCTTGCCTTGCCTATATCTCTCCAGAAGGCTGGCTTGAGTCTGTTGTGGGGTAAAGCGAACAGTGGGACAGGGAGTGGTTGACTCACCTTGATCTCTAGCTAGCTATTATCTCCATGTTGCTTAGTCCAACGGACCACTGGGACTAGTTGGGCTGCCAGGTGGTATAGATGGAAATTTGCCATCTCCAGACTATCCATCTCCCAAGGCAAGGACAGACGTTTCTGACTCACCTGATGCTGGCCTGAGATGCAGACAAAAGACATAAGAACACTGTGGAGGCCCTGCCAGTCCTCCTCCAGCATTTTAATGGGCAATACCTGAAGGAAAAGGAAATAGCGAGGAAGAAAATTCATTTTGAGGGTCACTATGCACCTACCCACGGGAGGGTGGTGGAAGCTGCTATGTGGCCACATCTGCCTTGACCTCCCCCAGCAGTTTTTCATAATCCAAGGCAAACAATGCAGATACAGTTATGGTTATCTGCACCCCCAGGTAGCGCACTACCCTGTTTGGCGCCCATTTGAATGGGAAAATTTGCCGGAATTCTGCTGGGCATGAGCCACTTAGCTTAATTGCCTCTGACTTATCAAAGTTTAATTCATATCCAGAGATTTCTCTATAGGTATGTAGTTCTTTATGCAGTACTGGGAGGAAGGCCTCTGTGGATGTGAGGAAAAATAAGGCGTCGTCTGCGTATAATGAGGCCTTATGTTCCCGTCCCCCTCCTCTAACACACATAACCTGTGCAGTTTAGCAGACTGCCATTGCCAGTGGTTCAACACGGAGTGCAAACTAGAGGGGCAACAGAGGACAGCCCTGCCTAGTGCCTCTAGTAAGGTAAAAGTGGTCTGGACAAAGACAGTTCACCCGAACAGTGACTTGAGGGAGGCACACAATGCAGAGACACTTCTGCAAAAGGTATATCCAAACCCCATCACTTCAAGTGAGTGGTACAGGAGTCCCCAATTCACATGGTCAGAGGCCTTTTTGGCATCTTTGAATACTGCTGTGGAAAAGTCTGCCAACTGACACTGCCAGGATATAATTTTCAGTAGCTGCCTAATGCTGTCATGGATCAACGGCATGGGATAAATCCTGCTCGACCCAGATGAATCAGGGACCCTACACATATCTGTAACCTGCCCACAAAAATGGACGTGAAGACCTTATGGTTTGTGTTCAGGAGGGAGATGGAACGGTATGATCCGTATAGCATTACATCCTTCCCCAGTGTCGGTATAACCGAGATCTGTGCCTGTTGCCACAAAGCTGGTATAGGTTCCCCATCTTGCACCGCCTGACAAACCCATGAAGCAGGAGTACCAGCCTCTCTGAAACCTCCTTATACCACTCAGCGGACAGGCCATCTGGGCCCGGGGACCTCCTTGTCTTCATGCCCGCAATGACTGCTTGGACTTCTACCTGGGTCACAGGTGCCTTGAGGGATTCCTGCGCCTCTTGCATGAGTTTGTGCACCCGCATCCTGGAAAAGAATGCGTCCAGCTTCTCAGAGTAATCACCTGTTGTTTCTTTAGTGTATACATCATTGTAAAAAGTTTCAAAATGTCTCACAATTTCCACCGCATCTAACTTGGCTTTACTAAATGCTGCTTATTTTTATTTTTAAAGATACAGTATACAAATGTCAGAACTTACTTTCTCAATGATCATGTTTTGTTTTAGGCCTAAACCACTATTTCTGTGAATGTAAACCAAATTCTAATTTAAAACCAAATCAACACAGGAGTAGATTGACAAATCCAAATCCAAATCCTCCCTGATATTTGCTCACCACTATTTACCAAAAGACTTCACATCCAACCCCACCAGCATGCCGGGGAAGTGGAACTGTTTTTATTCTAACCGTGTCTGTACTAGATCTAGGACAGTCTCTTCCTTCAGCTTGCCCAACAGAGTTGAGTAGGGGCATGTGGTGGAGGCCCAGCCTAATCTATAATACTGACATGGGATTACGGACTCTTGTGGAAGAACAGGGCCACATTTCCCCCATCCCTGTATCTTTTTGCTGTTTATTTGCTATTACACATACACAGGGGCCTGACTGAAAATACACAGTTTATCACCACTCAAGAGGAGTCAGGACATTCATAACTCGCTCATGGCTCTGACACTTTTGAGTTATGGTTTTGCCCCCCTCACATTTGAAGATAAATTGCATATTTAAAGTTAAGTCATTGCATAAATATGGGATTAGTTGTGGCCGGGCTCACAACAGCAGAACTAATTTAGAAGCATTGCAATTTAAAATACATTCACTGCTACATCATATGACTTATGTGGGAATGGCAGTGTACTGTAGTTGGAACGGCTGGAAGGATGAATGAGTACAATGGTAGGTACTGAGTATGTTTGTGCTGAAATAGCAGAGGGCATGAGTATGGTTGCTGTGTGGAACATATTAAAGGTGATAGGGAATGATTATTACATACTTAACTGCCCTCCCATTTTCCTTTCCATGCCAGTTATGTATTCTGGTATGCTTTGAACAATTGTGTATTTAAATACCACCACGGAGACCACTCTTACGGTCGTCAGAGTGTTCTTGTGCATTCTTAGGGTATAAGAACCATGAACCAGCTGGTGGTGATGAGGGTTGAGGCTCTAGATGCCACACCTCGCGCCACGTTGATGTCCCGGGTTCTGGAATGGATTTGGGTCGTCAGGGGTTGGCGAGGGAGGGGATTGAGCATCCAGAGAACTGCTCTCCACTCCTGTGAGGGTACCAGGGTCAGCCTCACTCCACAGCAGTCCCTGATGGAGACCAGGGATTCCAAGGGGAGCATAATCTTGACGTAACATCAGGGGTGGTGCAGAGGTGGATGGCTGCACGTAGGGTGCGCTGCTGTCATTGCACAACCACGCTCCAAGGGAGTAACCTGTAAGAGAAAAAACCCTGATGGCCAAATGGAGGCAAAGGGGGCCCCAGTGTCCTGCCCACATCCCAACGCTGGGCCTGACTTCCTGGTCTCTTGCCCTGTCCTCTGGATTCCTCGGCTGTCCCTCTAATTCCCAGAAAGGCCACCAAGGGTGGGCAGGCCCTCCCCTGGGGGGGTGATCCGAGGGGGGGCTGGACTAGGCCAGGAATACTGGAGAGGAGAGGAGACCAGGTATGGAGGTTTCCAGGTAGGGAGCAGAGGTAGCAGACGAGTGGGTTCTCCGGTGAGATGCCCTAAGCCCCAGTGAGGAAAAAAGAATTGACGGAAAAAAAAAAAAAAGAACCATGAACCAAAGATGAGCGGTTCTAATACCCAAAGAATGTAAATGAGACCACTCTTATAACCATAAGAGTGGTCTCTGTGGTGGTATTAATATACTATTGACTGAGCTTGATCAATGATATATTATTTTTTTTAAACTGTCCCGGATCGTGCCTGGTTCCAGGGCAACTGCGTGAGACACTTCACAGAATAAGAGTGTCTCATATGCAGAGGAAAGGAGCGCTCCAGTTAGTCAGAAGTGTTCCTTTGATCTATTATTGATAAATAATCTTTTGGGATGCCCTCATATCTACATAGAGTTCCAGTCTCCTCAACAGCTACTGCTCTTTGATTTCATATTTCTGAGACATTCCATAGCATCAGCGACACCATTCTATGCCATTCATCTGAATGGCCTGGAATGATGTTACTGTCATAGAATGTTCAGGCAGTATAAAAAGCAAGATTATACAATGGTATGTGAAAATCCTGTAACCTCATTGGTCAAAACATGTCACATGACCGTGGGTAAATCCTGCATTACCCACGGCTGAGGACATGCATTTATAAAACAACATAATTAACACATTTTACACATGGGTCCATTGTATAATCGCAAAAAGGCACTCCAGCATGTGAGTTTTAGGATTATTCTACTTCTTGTGTGGTGAGCACACTCACATCGTGACACACCACACAAGGCGTAGAACTCTAATAACCCACACCCTGTTGTGCGTTATTGCTTAAGCAGCAGCTACTGAGGAGAAAGGGATTCAGAGTACTTACAAAGGTAAAAAATGTGGTTATTAATTTAACAGAGATGGTCAAAACATAACAGAATATTGTTTAGGCACTTAAAGGAAAACAGGAGGGCATCTAAAGGTGTAAAAAATGGTTTCCAATCACCTTTAAAGAGCTGCTGACGCCTTAAAGAAGACTTTGAAACACATGATATTTAGGTACAATTCAGTTTGCATTCCATATATATTCTATACATGTCTCCTCCCCATTATTTATTACTGAGGAAATTTGCATGAATACACGATCTTTATCCGTTAGAGTACATCTGCCTCTTTAGCTTGCTCCCTACTTCAAGTCATAATCCTCTGTTATGACATCACAATCTGTTGCCATGGGAGTAACTGTGATGTCACAAGCAGTGCATTATGACATCAGGAAGAAAGCAACTGGAATAAATGAACTCTTCGGGAGCAAAGATCCTGTTTTCATGCAAATTACATCAGTAATAAATAATGGATTGGAGGAATACAGAACTTACGTGAAATATAAGCCAAACTGTGCCTAAATATTATGTTTTGTTAAAGTTCTCCTGAAGGTGTCAGCTGCTCTTTAAGAAGATGAGTTCTTTGAATGCTTATACAATGTAAATGTGGCTTACACTCCCTCTGTTCCTGTTACAGTGCCTACCACCCTTTTGAGGTGCCCTGAAGACACAGCAACCATCTTGAGGAGGGTTCACCCCAAGAAGTGCTGCACGGACAAGGTTGTCTTATACCAAAGTAACTTTAGGGAAGAAAGACTCCAAATCCCAGAAGGAAGGAGGAGAGCACCCAGAGGATGGTGGGGGCAATGAAAATGGGCACCAGAAGGATACTTGAGCATGAGTGGTATAGCACCGCTCGGTGTGGGAGATGCACAATTAATTGCTGCCGCCCCACAGAACTCCAAGCATTATAAATTGGATGCACAATGGCCTGAGTTAGAATGTGCCATTCATCTTCATGGGTCAGGGCAGAAAAATAACTCATGAGTGGCAGAGCCATGGGTGACTTATTAGGTGGTGTTGGTATGCATACTGGTAGCACTCTCCCCTTGGTTGTAAGTAATCGTACAGATTGCCCAGCACAGCTTTAGGTGGAGACTTTGCTATCATGAGATGCCATACAAACATACAAATGTGCCAGCAGATAAAGGCCTTATGGTTTATCTAGTTTTCTCAAATGTGCAGTTCCCACTGCATTTACAGAGGGAACTGCCCCCCATATCCCCTTTGACCCCTGTCAAATGCCCCCCTCCCTCTCTCCCCTGCAACTTTCCCCTTCACCCTATCCCAACCTCTCTTGAAGCCATCCACTGTTTTTAGGGATACTACCTCCTATGGCAACTCATTCCACTTAGCCACCGCCCTCTCAGTGAAAAAGTGCCTCCTCATGTCCCTTCTGACCCCCCCCCAGCAACTTTAACCTGTTACCCCTAGTGGTGTTGTTTCCACTAAGGCTGAAGAGGCCCTCAGTGCTCACCCTGTTTATACCTTTAAGGTACTTGAAGGTCTCAATCATGTCCCCCCATCCCTTCTGCCCTCAGGAGACCTCTCCTCATAGGTATTTCCTTGCTGGCCCTTAATTATCTTACTGCCTTTCTCTGGACCATTTCCAGCAAGTTGATATCCTTCTTAATTAATGGCACCAATGCTGCACTCTGTACTTTAGGTGCAGTCTCACTAGAGACCTGTAGGAAAGCAAAATTACCTTTGCCTTCCTGCTGGTGATTCCTTGGCTGTGCAGCCCAGCATCCAAGTTGCTCTGGCTGTAGCCTTCCTGCTCTGTGCCAAGTGTTTCAGGTCACTCTCGATAATTACCCCCAGTTCCTTTTCCTCCGCTAACCTGGTTACCTGCACACCCTCAACACATATTTGGTCCCTGGGTTTTTTTTGCCCTAGTGCATAACTTTACACTTTTAAGCACTGAACCCTAGTTGCCAAATGCCAGACCAGTTCTCTAGCCTAGCCAGGTCTTCCTTGAGTTCCTGTGTCTGCTCCTCCATGTCCACCCTCCCACAGGTCTTTATGTCATCCAGAAACAGGCAAATCTTACCCCTTAGCCCAGCTGCAAGGTCACTTATGAATATGTTAAACAACACCAGGCTGAGCAGAGCCCTGAGGGACCCCACTGGTCACAGGCCTATCTTATGAGAATTATTCCCTCCTCCCAAACTACCACCTTTTGGCTTCTGTTCTATAGCCAACTTCTGACCAACTCAACAAGCTCAGCCCCCACCCCTAAGTCTTCTAGCTTCCTGACCAGTATCCTGTAAGGTACAAAATCAAAGGCCTTGTTGAAGCTCTGATACAGGATATCAGCTGCTTTGCTGTTGTCCACTGTCCTGGTGACCCAGTCGAAGAAGTCCATTAGACTTGTCTGGCAGGACCTCCCCGACACAAACTCACGCTGCCTCAAGCCTTGGGAGTCCATTATCCTCCAGAAGGCTCACCAGTCTCTCTTTCAGGACAGCCTCTATCAGCTTGCCCACTATTACGGTCCGGCTGACTGGCCTGTAGTTCACACATGACAAACAGTTGCACTCAAGGAATAGAAAATCACTCCAAGGCTACTGGAATATTGATTAATTTATTGAATGAGCTATTAAATAACATAAATAAAAGAGAATGCCAAACAAACCCCGGTGTTTTGACCGACCAGCCTGTAGTTCCCCGGGTCATCCTTTGGCCTACATTTGTGGAGAATCACCACATGTTCAGTTCTCCAGTCCCAGGGCATGATCCCAAACACCAGAGAGGTGTTGAACAGGTCTGCCAAGGCATCTGTCAGAGCCTCTGCCAGTTCCCTTAGGACCTTTGGGTGCATGCCATCTGGCCAGGGGGATTTATCCACCTTCAGGGCCCTTAAGTACTTTGTCAGCATGAATGATGCAATCTGTGACTGCCCCTTACCTGTCTCCACCCCCTTTTCCTTTGTGGCACTAGTCCATCCTTCTGTCTAGTGAAGACTGAACAGAAGTACTTGTCAAGTACCTCCGCTTTGTCGTCACTATCCTTTGCCAAATCACATTCCTTTTTTTAATCTGACTGTTTCATCCTTGCTGTTCCTTTTCTCCCTTATATACTGGAAAAAGGCCTTCTCCCTGTTTTTAACCCCTGTGCTAGCTTCACTTCCTTTTTAGCCTTTGCAACTCTAATCGCTGTACTTGCCTCTCTTGACTTACCAGAGTAACCCACCCTGGCCTCCTCCTTCTGAGTATGTTCATACTTCTGGAAGGCTGCCCTCTTGTCACCTACAGTTTTTGCCACCTCCTTTCCAAACCAGCTGGGCTTTCTGACGTTAGTCATGTTACTTTTGATTTTGGTACACTCACTAGTGGCCTTCATGAGTCCCCCTTTGTTATTGCCCATTTCTATTCTATGTCCATTTCCCCTTCTGATCCCAGCCAGGTGTCCTACTGGAATTTCTCCCATCCTACCAGTGTCAGTCCTCTTAAGATTCAAAACCCTTGTCTTGGTTCTGACCATCCCCTACCCATGTCCGGGTGGCACACATAGGAAGGATCTACCGCTAAGCAAGCACACTTTAAAAAAAAAAAAAAAATTTCCCTCCTGTACTTTATTTACCTCCGTGAGGTATTTAAAGGTCTCTATCATAACCTCCCTTCCTCTCTTCCAGGGTGTATTATTGAGGTCCTTTAGTCTCACCTCATAGGGCTTTCGATGCAGACCTTGGTAGCACAACTAGTTACCTTCATCCCACAAGGCTGGCCTGAAATGCAATGCCTTGTAAAATAAGAACAAATGGCTTCAGCATCAATGCTAACTTATGCTTCTGGCTTGCTTTTGTGAAAGTGATCTGGTAGAATCAACAAAGTGTGTGTACTGGTTTATATCTCTGGTGAAGAATGTCATGCGGCACAGCACAACACCATCCCTTCTCAGCACCTGCCTGCCATACCAGACACATTGGCTGTCAGCAGTGCATCTAGGTTCTAACCCAGGACCTCTGCCATCAGAGCAAAACTGACATCCACTGAGCTAGCAACTTTCCCTTCATAGTCTGGTTCATTAGGATAGTATATACAAATAGCACATGTTTAGTAGGTAGCAAACTAGGTAGACAACTACACAAAACGGACAAGCCTCAATGACCAGAAAACACACCTGTGTAGTTGTTCGTGTCAGTCACCGTGGGCTAATTATACAAGCCTAATGATGATAAAATAGCACATGCTAACAATGTCCTACAATAACGAGAAAACTGGGGAGGAGGATGGACCCAGACCAGTGACTTGGTGACAGGAAACCGTGCTGTCACCATGGAGATCTGGTTCAGATATGAGCACAGGGCTGGTGGAAGGTGAGTGTGTTGCAGAGATAACATGTTTTGGTATGCGTCATCATCCAGCACCTCCTAGGCTGTTATGAACATGATTTGGTGGGAGTCCCAGCAGAGTATGCTGCCCATATTGTTTAAACCTGAGCCCTTGAGGTAGGTGCAGTGAAGCAGCAAGAGGTAATGGTGGCTGGTGACCAGGGGTAGAAAAGGGGATGATTAAAATAAAATCAAGGGTGGAAATGGTTGGAGCATTCGTAGTTTATACTCTTGCATGAGGTATGTTATCTGGGCAGGCAATAACATTATTACTTTTCAACAGCATTAAGAAACATACTTGATAAATCTGGCCATCGTAGGAAAAGATATTGCATTCTGTATTTCAATTGATTTTGTGATAGGACTTAGTATCCTTGGTGCTTCAAGTTTAAAAGTGGCGTCTGCTGGTCTCCCTCATCAGTGCTCCAATTCCGCTGAATGTAATTAGATGTGAAGGAAGATAGAAAACTGTGTACAGTGGTCCTCGGGGAGTAAATGATCTTTGAAAAGAATTATGTTAATCTGACTAGCCGTCTCCCCTGCAGCTGTTCTGGGTGTTGTTTAGGCTGAAAACGAATAGGTGAGAAGAAGGAGCAGATCAGAATGACAATCTGGTCTTCACAGCAATAGAAGTTTATGCTTTGTATAAAAAAGATTTAATCCATAGCTGACTTTAAACCACTTCGGGTAATTACCAAAGGCCTAACTTTCTTTCTGTTTTAATAATGTTGGTTATTAATGTTTACAAAGTTGAAGATTGAGACATGAAATGAAAAATCTGTAAAATGCCAGGAGTCCTCCTCTTAATACTCAGGAAGCAGCCACCTTTTAGAGAGAGATACCACTAGTGCAAGAAATGACTGAACAGGTCAGTTTGCTGGGGAGGGGGGACCCTCATCACTGTTACTAAAGTGCAACGTGCCATAGCAATGCTGAATCAAGGAAAAGCTGTGGAGCTGGATGGCCTGTCGACTGGATTCTTCAAGGATTGGGAGGTTCCACTGGTGAGTGTTTGCAGCATGTTTGTACTGAAGCAGTGGTGGAGGGGAGCTACCTGCTACATGTTACCAGGCCACGATCAGTGTGTTGCCAAAGCAAGGCAAGTAAGTATGCAGCTACAGCTATGTGTTACACGACCACGATCAGTGTGCTGCCAAAACAAGGCAGGTAAGTATGCAACTACGGCTACATGTTACACGGCCACGGTCAGTGTGCTGCCAAAACAAGGCAGGTAAGTATGCCGCTACTGCTACGTGTTACCAGGCCACAATCAGTGTTTTGCCAAAAGCAAGGCAGGTAAGTATGCAACTACTGCTACGTGTTACCAGGCCACGATCAGTGTGCTGCCAAAGCAAGCCTGGTAAGTATTCCACCAGTTACTCGGGGTACAGATCCATATCTTTGCTTAGTTTTTACACTAAGATTCTGGCCAAGGTATTTACCACTAGACTTCAACAGTCTACCCACCATTAGTGCATCGGACCAGACCAGCTTTGTTGTGGGGAAGAACGTGTACCATGATGCAATGCAGCTGCTGAGTGTGAATTATTTGAGCTCTTAGCATCCAGGGGAAGTATTTGCGCTGTCCTTGGATGACGAGAAAGCATTTGACAGAGTTGAGCAGTGGTACTTGTTTGAGGTGCTGGACCAACTTGGTCAGGGTGACATATTCTGTGGTTGGGTTCAACTGTTATACGCTGGCCCCAAGAGCGGGGGTGTTGGTGAATGGGGCTTATCCATGGAATTTGTGCTCCAGTGAAGTACAAGACCGAGAGTCCCCCCTCTCTCCCTACTATTTTTCCTTAGCAATTTAACCCCTAGCTGACTATATAAATCAGTGTCAAGAGACCCATGGGATATGGGGAGGTGGTGGCCTCCACACAAAATATTTTTGTATGTGAGTGGTATCCTGTTATTCCTCAATGAACCAAAAATCTCGATTCCAGCTATCACAGACACCATTACCTGGTTTGCAAGGTTCTCAATGTTCAGGGTTAATCTCCACAATTCATAACTGCTGCCAATCTGTGGATCAGGAAAAGGGAGGGTGATGGGTCAGATTCCATATGAGATCATTTGGGAAAAGTTAACATATTTTGAGATTAAATAAGTGACTGTCTTGTACAGCTGTACAGTTTGAATTATAAACCCATTCTGTCAAAAATTCTCAGATACTTAGAGTTCTGGCAAACTCTGCCCATTTTGTGATTAGGCAGAATAAATCCTGTAAAGATGAATGTCCTTACGAGAGTCATATACCCCATTCAGATGCTACAAATGTGGCTGACCCGTTCTAACATACAATGGCTGGTGGCTAAAAGTAGCATTTTATATGGGCTGGCAAATGCCCTAGGACTAGTCTACTGAGACTGAAGAGAGAGTCATATAAATGGGGTCTTAAATACCTGGAAATAAGGCTCTACCACCCTGCGGCACAACTCTGTTTTACAAAAGCATGGATACTGGCTTAACAGGGACCTGCTGGGTGTCCCTGGAAGACAGAATCTAGCCTAAAGTAAATCTATATGCTTATATAGGTCCAGGAGGCCATAGGGCATTCCAGGTGAGATTGGATATAAATATTCTGGCTCTACACACACTGGAAGCATGGGAGGCAGAAGAGTGTACAACATACAGTACAAAATCACACAGATCCCAATAATGCAATGTATACAGTGTGTGCAAATTGTCATGAAAGAGTTATACTTGCTCTGCTTTAAGCAGGAGCACATGGTGCCAGATGGCCTCTCACACACACTGCAAAATCTGAAAACAGAAGACACAGGCATGTGCTTTGTCCTTCCCATGACTCAGCAGTGTGCCTTATTTATACCTCAAATTAGGGAAAAATTAACCAGCAGTTATGATGGCCTCATGGGTTTGGGTCATGGTGAGCCCAAAATAGGAAAGCAATCTAAAAGACAAAGAACCTCAAGACAAAAGAACTGAAGCAAGATTTACCAAGAAAGGGCATTGGCAACAAAGCCAGGTTTTAAAGAAATACATCACGTATAATGTAATAATGCAAAGCATCATGGGATACATACGCAAATCACCATGAAACAATTTAGACTGGTTCTGCTTTATGCTGGAGTGCATGGTACCTATGTGTATGGAGAAATGGCACGAGCATGCAGTCTTGTCCCCAGTCTATGGAAACCCTGAGTTCTTGCCTTAAAGGGAAACAGTGGAAAAGGCACAGCTTTACCCAGGCACTACAAAAATGCCTGATTCGTGCTTTCAGACAGTAACATTTTTTAACAAATAACTCTAATTGATTTTTTAGTGATTTCAACAGTGGTCTTCAACTTTCACTTTCTGTTGCTGGGAGCCACCATTTCATGAGTAGCAGAGAGTTTCCTGAGCTCACTTTATGCTAATATGTCCTGCCAACCAATAGCTGAGGTCAAACAGGCATATTAGCATACAGTGAGCTCAGGAAGCTCACTGCTGTTCATGAAATGGCTGCTGCCAGCACCAGGAAGTGGAAGTTGTGGGTAGCTGTTCTAAATCATTAAATAAAGTTGTTACTGTCTGAAAGCACTAATTGAGAGTTTCTGCAGTGTCTGAGGAAAGCTGTGTCTTTTCCATTGTTTCCCTTTAACTGAAGGACAAGGGAGTCCAGGGCTGACAAGATGGTGGGACACATTGCTTTAGGGACTTGTTTTAAGCCCAGAACTTCAAGTCCTTCCAGGAGGTGGTCACTCAACTCAGTCTGAGGCAACAGCACCTATTCCAGTATTTTGAATTTCAGGAGGTATCTGAGGAATGCAGGGAGACCACTGCCCACGGAGTTACAACTCAGCCTAATGCAGGAATTGTTCCTGTGGGCTAGGTTAGGTCCCAAGGGCTTACTGGAGAACCTATATTCCAGATTACGTAGCTTGTGTGCAGACCAATTTTTCAGAATTAAACTGCTGTGGGAGAGAGAGATCTAGGTGTACCCATCATCCCAGAAGCTGCATGGGCCACAATTTGTAAGACTTACATGGTGCTCTTTACATGTAATAAATACAAGAAAACACAGTATAATATTATTAATAGATTGTATATGCCACCCAGCACAGTAAATAAATTCAGTAATGGGGTTTCCCTAATAAGCAGCAGATGTAAACAAGAGAGGGCCACAATTATACATTACTTATGGAAATGTGCTACAGTTGGCCCATTTTGGTTACAGCTGGCACTGCACGTTGAGCACATTGTGAAGGTGCCAATCGGGAGTAACGCAACCTCCTCGTTACTAGGGACTGAAGATGATAAAGCTGAGGATTGAGCCCCATACCCTAGGGATGTGACAATAATGCTTCTTATGGCATGAGAATGCATTCAGAATACCTGCAGATCTTGCTCCAGCTGCCCAGCCTGTCCACGTGGCAGGAGTCATTAATCAAGTTTCTCCCTCTGGAGAGGTTGACAGATGAGCTCAAGGGTAGAATTGGGAGTTTTGAGGCACAGTGAGGGAAGTTTCCAAACATGCCCCCACCAGGGTGGGGGGACAGTCTGGATTGACGGATTTCATGAGCGTGACTGTAAGACCAGCTGGTTGCAATATGAACACCTCTGAATTGTCCATCTTACACCCTACCCTGTCATGAAATGAAACATGCACCATTGTCATAAGGTTAAGCTGTGAGATATAATTTCCTGCACGTATTGTTTGTGCTGTCTTCTTGTTATGTTTGGGATTAATTATTGTAGTGTCATTTTTATTGACAAACTATGTACACATGAAATATTGCCTTTATGCTGTATTGCATTACATTTTGGAACTTGTGCATCCTGTGCAGTCATGTCCAAATACTGAAGGAGGTGTACAGGGATTACTTGGCTCTAGCAAGGTTTGAAACTACAATCTTGTGCTACTCAAGCCAGTGCTCTAACCATTAGGCCACACTGCCTCTTGGGACCCTGGGGGGTGACAATTAGGCTTCTTTCAATCAATAAATCAGTCAATCATTTTTTTTTATAAAGTGCCATTCATGCACGCATGTTTACGCGCAAGGCTCCTGCAGTAGTAAGAAATACCATTTTTAATACTGCATGGCCTGCTTGTGCTTCCATTCTCCATTAAAGAGGAACACTCAACACTAATGGCCGCACACTCAAGTGTGGGACTGGTCCCAGTGTGCACTTTGTGTGCAAAAACATTTTGGTTTACTTACTGTTTACTGTAGTATAGTATATTGTATCAGACTAATTTTGTTTACTTCTAGGCTGACATCTTTGGTTACTACAAATCCCAGAATTCCCTGCAGCATACATCGGAGCAGTAGGCAGCAGTGGGAGATTTTAGCTCCCACAAGCATAGAAGAACAGCCTGTGGGGTCAGCATTCAAAGCTTCTGACCCCTTTCGGTAATCCACTCCATTTTACCTCCCACAAGAGAGGAGAACAGCCTGTGGAGTCAGCATTCAAAGCTGCTGACCCCTTTCAGTAATCCACTCCATTTTACCTCCCACAAGCAGAGGAGAATAGTCTGTGGAGTCAATATTCAAAGGTACAGAAACTAGAAAAGGCAGCTTGCAGCACTCTGAAGCAGCCTGTTTTGCTGGGGTGTTGGCCCGTCAATGCTTTGCATCAACTTCCCCATCCTCCTCAGCCCCCCCAGTTATATTGACATCACAATGTCACATGACCCTCGAGCAGATTTTTGTCTAAGTAATATGATATCCTCCAAGGTTGGATGGTCCTTCATCAGCCTGATAGTCTGGCTGTGGTAGAAACCTGGTTATCCCCAAATATCCGTGATACCGCAGTGGCTATCACTGGCTACTCCATATACAGGGTGGCTAGGTTAGCAAAGGGAGGTGGTGGCTGTGCCATCTATGTACGGGACACCTTGCAAGATCATGTAGTCCCTATCCTACCTCTCACACATAGGGTGCAGGCTCTGACCTTTAAATTGGCCATTGGCCCCATAGGGGAAATCCCTCCTTATCATGTCAGTTTACATCCCACCCTGGAATCAGAAGACGGCTTTCCATTCAATTGCCAGTAGCATTTCCCAGTTGCCTAACTCATCGGAAGTCATAGCATTAGGTGACTTTAACATAAACTGGCTGTCCCCCAAGGTTACACCCTTCAAGGACACCATCGCAGCCATGAGTTTCACCCAAGTAGTTTCTTCCCCACTCGTCAAAACCCGAAATCTGGATCATCCACTCTCCTGGATCTAATCCTCACAAGCCACCCAGACAGACTCTCGAGGGTTGCTGTCCTGCCAGATGCTCTAAGTGACTACTCCCCCATAATCTGATGTTGGTCCAACAAGGTCATCATGCCCCAACCAAAACTCATTCATCAGCGTTGTCTATAGAAGGGATCCCTAGATCACTTCAAGGACTTCCTCTTACACTGTGATTGGTCACTTGTTGATACCACTAGGTCAGTTGACACTGCCCTCTCCCACTTCATCACTTGCTTCAATGCCGCAAGTGACTGTTTCACCCCTTTTACTAAACTGGCAGTCAAAGACCCCAATACCCCTTGGATAACACCGGCCTGTACTGACCTCATGCACTTCCATAAGGCAAAAGGCCCTCGAATCTGGCCATCCCACTGACAGCAATGGTATAGAGCTGCCAGGAATAAATGTACCTGGGAGATTCGCAAAGTGAAGGCAACTCATTTTCAGGAAGTCCTCTCTTTCTCCTGGGGGTCTGGGCATAAGTTTTGGGAAAACATTAAAGTACTTAATGGAAAAATGGCGTCCCCTACACCATTGCAACGTGACATTAATGGTACCACCTCACAGGACCCTATGGCCATAGCTAACATCTTAAACTTCTCTTTCTCAGACCTTAGCAGTGTCCTCCCATCTAATTTCTTTGACCCCCCACCAAATTGCCTCCCCTCCCCACCCCCTACTGATATCCCGCTCTTCTGATTCAGGACTATTTCCCCCCCCGAGAGGCCAACCCCTACTTATTTAGAGTACTTAGTAAGTCCTAGTATAGTGGGGACACTTTAGACCTAAAACTCCTTCACTTGGCTCTGGATATAGTCCTTGTCCCTCTTACAAAATTTTTAACCTCTCTCTCTGCCTTGGCCAGTTTCCCTCCCAATGGAAAGTGGGTGTAATCTCGCCTATCCTCAAAGGAGGGGACTGCACCTTTCCTAATAACTACCGCCCCATCTCTATTCTTCCCCCCTCTCCAAGGCCCTGGAGAAAATTGTCTCAGACCCGCTCACTGACTACCTGACTAAATATAACCTCCTTTGCAAAGAACAGCATGGATTCAGAAAGGGGCACAGCACCTCAACTGCACTGCTGGAATATACCACCTTCCTACTCAAAGCCCTAGACCATGGATATCTAATCAGATCTGTGTACATAGACCTGACTAAGGCTCAACTTTGAGGACTGGCCGATATACCAACCTGCCTCCTTGCCAGGAAGATTGTCAACAGTCAATCCCCCACTGGGTTCCTTAACCTCATTCAACATGCACCATCCACAAGGAATACTAGAGGCTCAGCCAAAGCCACATTGCTTATGCTGTTCTGCAAAACATCCTTTGGACAATGTGCCTTCCACTATAGGGCTCCACTCTGGCTAAATGATCTGCCCCCGAAACCTCATCTGTCCAGAACCTTGGTCGTTTCAACCTCAAACTCAGAGAGCAATTATTCACTGCCAGTACCTGTGACTGCCCCTGAGCTGTCCACTCACACAGACGCCCCTCTTTCACTGGTGTGCCAAGCCAAACCTCTGTGCCTTCTGCCCCCCCCTCCCTTCTCTCTCCTCTCCCTCTACTCTAATTGATTCTTCTGCTGTATTGTGCCTTTACTTTAAGTATCTGTTTTATGGGCTTAGGAAACCTTGTATCATCCTTGAAATCTGAATGTAAGGAATAGCTTAATTTGCTTGAAACCTTTGTACCATGCTTGACTCTGGGTTGTTTTACCCTCTGCATTCAGATGAAATACCTTTCAATGTATTGCTCGTTAACCTTTGTATCATACTTGACTTTGGATTGTTTTACCCTCCGCATTCAGATGAAATACCTTTCAATGTATTGCTTGTTACCTTTGTACAATACTTGACTCTGGGTTGTTTTACCCTCCACATTTATTTGTAATATCTTTCATTGTATTGTCCATTTCTGTTGTTTTGTACTTCCATGACATGGAGCATTTGCAAAGGAGTCTCTGACTCAAAGGTTTGTAATTCCGATATCTCAATAAATGAATAAATAAAAATACTGTACCTTGTAGGGCATATTAGAGTTTATTTAAAGCTCTGATCTTTTGTTTGCTGGCCTCTCTGGGCTACTTACAGTCACAGAGGACTGTACTTGTGCCCTGAAGAAAAGCAGACCCAAAAAGCATCTGATCAGAGATTATAAAAGTTCTAGCATGCACTGCAGGCTATTTGAATCTTCCACTGCTGCCTACTGTTCTGACATCAGCTGCAGAGCATTCTGGGATTTGTAGTTACAGAAGATGTCAGCTTAGATCTAGACAAAATTAGTTTGATACAACTACTGTACTACTACTGTAAACAATAAACCAGAATGTTTTTGCACACACACAAAGTGCCAATGAAACCAGCACCACACTTGAGTGTGGGGCCTTTGTGCTGACTGTTTCCCTTAAATGTGTCCACTTGGGTGGGAATTTGTGGCATGTCATCAAATATGGACATATGAGCTCAGAACACAGTGCTTTTATCTGCACAGCTTAAGTCTAATTTAGTGTCTTTATGTTTTATGAATTTCTACTTTAAAGTCTAGAGTTTACAGTGTGAGACAGAACCTTCTCTGTGTGGAAGTGGGCAGCACCTTTACATGTGGGATGGATGTGGTACATATCAGTTATGTAAAGCAAAATGAGGGACATCCCTCATGATGTGGGATTGTCACCAGTGGATCCAGTCATGTAGTGAAGCACTATCCCCTTAAACCAGGAAAACATAGCTGTTTTAGCCTAAGCTTAGCTTTAAATTGGACATAGATGTTTGGGGAATGGGTTACGCCCTTAACAAATTCTAGATATGCCCCAGGAGATAGTTTTGAGCTATGCCTATGGTGGGAATAGAAGAACCAGAAAAAAATAAAAATGCAAGCTGCACAGACAGTATGACGATCACTGGGAAGCTGCGCTCTGAAATAAGGTCCTCGCCCCAATGAGCATGTGACTTAAATTACCTTCTGGTCTGCACTGTGAGGTGGAGTGACAGGGCAGCGCAGTGTATACTGTTGTCCTTCACATTATGGAGCTATGAGTAAAGAAAGGGCTTCAGCTTCCAGTGTCTTTAATAAGTTTATTAAAAAAGAGACTGCATCTAAAAAAGGAAACACTAGGACCAGCTGGGTCAGAATAAATGATCTGTTGTGCCTCAATGAGTTTTGGCACTGCATCCATCTCGAAAATCTGTCTGAATGAATCCTGTAAGCAACACATATGGAATTTATGAAGGCTGTGCTGCTAGTGACACTGGAACTGGATCTGAGTTCTAGTTATCTTAAGGAACAGTCTGGATGAATAAGCAACTTTTGATAGCTGTAATCAATTATTTCCCTGCTTGAGCTGGTGACAGATTAGCCAAAGTCTGCCAGCCTTCACGCCGGAGACATAGATACCATTTGCATGGGAAGGTGGCTGTGCAGGCCTGGTTGGTCTATGAAAGGCACTGGAAATTGTGGATACAGAGATGAATGCACTTTCTTATTTACTGTCAATGCCATGCTTCTTTTCGTTGCACAGGAGAGGGATGATGAACTCCTGAAAATGATTAAAGTTCGAAGGAGCATTTCCATCCAATTGGAACGCTCCTTTCCCCTGTGTGTGAGACTGTTATTCTGTAAAGAGTGTCTCATGTTTAGGTGCCCTGAAAATTGGCTCATTTGGATGAGTTTAAAAAAAATTCACTGCATTATTGATCCACCTAGATCAAGAACATATACTGTAGAACCACTCACCCTTTCTAAATTCTGAGTTTTGTAAGGTATCTAAATAAACAAACGCAGCTGCTTGGAAGGATGACAGAATTTCACCCAAAGTACTACTTTAAGGCTAAGCCACTGTTTTGTTTTTTGGGCTAAGCCACCACCTAGATTCTGACATAGCCTGGTAGTGAGTTGTTGTTGTCTGTGTGTAAGTAGTTTTGATTTTACTTATTCTGTTGTATTTAATTGGAGATTGTTATACATGCAGTTGATTGTTTTGGTTGTTCAACAATGATTAATAAAGTCTAGATTACAAAAAAAAAAGAATGTGTATGAAACCACTCTTGGAGTGGTCTCCATAGCAATATTAACATACATATGACCACAGAGTCTTGCCTTTCATTTTATACAAACCCTCAAACATAGCAGTTTTAGGCACCCACGAACCCTGCGGTCACTAGGGTCTCCCTGCTTATGGGAGGCCCCTAACTAGAGCGGTTTACCTTATTAATTCTTAAATGTTTTTCTAATCATATTATTTTCTTAAATAACAATAAGGAATGTCCAGCTCCTTCGGATGTGGCCCATGATGTCATGAAATGCCATACCAAGCTATGACACAGTCAGTAAGAGGTGGACGGCTAGCATTGGATAGAATGGAAAGAACAGCCCTAAGGACTAACACTGCTGTGTGCCCTAAAAAAATAATATACCACTGGTAGTACTAAAAGACTACAAATAAAATGGTGCACATATGGGCTACAGTCAAACACATGGGGTGAAGGAGGCCAAGTAGGGGGGCCCCATGACTTCACTAATCCTGCTAGGGGCCCCCCAAAACCCTACAGCCGGCCCTGACCTCAAGCACAAAACCTCATCATTTGGAGCTCTTTGGGGATCTTTTCAGAGGTCTTCACCAAATTGTTTAGTTTTCTGGAGACATCTCAGTGACATTTGATTCATTTTAATTACTTATTTAAATGAGAATAACAGAAGCAACATGGGCAGTGAAAAACAAAATCAGGAAAGGAATTTGATTTCATACAGAGCCTTTCATATAAACCGTATGCCAAACTGCTTTACAGTCCAGGAGAGGAAATGTAGAGAGAATACTGACTGCTGCCTTGTCAATGCACAGGGAGATTCAAGGAACATGGGGACAGATTGCAGAGAATTGGAAAGAAGTTAAGCACAGGGAGGTTAGTTGCTTACGCAAGGTCACACAACCAGTTAGTAGCAGTTGTGAAATCTGAACCCAGGCTGGGTCTTTAAGGTGGTCCTCAGCTCTGTAGTACAACAGGGTTTCAGGCACACTCTAAAGCCTATTAGAGGGATGCAAACACTTTAAACTGGAGTTGACGCTACTCACAACAGTTCAGTTTATTAATCCTAAAAAACAGACAGACAGACAGGAATCCCACCTGACATGTTTCGGACGTGTAGTCCTTTCTCAAAGTTTGAAGTGCTTTGTGACCCTCTAATAAGCTTTAGTGCATGCCTGAAACCCTGTTGGACTACATATCTTGGGGAGTTTCTGGTGCACCACTTTCATTGTGTGCACTCCATTTTGTTCACTGGTCCTCAGCTCTGCACACTAACTACTAGGCCAAGCTGCATCATAATGGTGAGATGAGTGACTAGTATAAATACATGTCAAGTGATATGACACTTGTTGTAAATGCAACAGTTTCTGAGATGGTGACTGCTGGAACTGCCTTGATGGGCATCATTCTTTTCTTTTCCATTGAGCATCCCCCCTCTCCCGACCTTGTCCATCAGGGATATGACCTATTCACAGAGCTATTCCCTGCTCTGGCTCATTAAATCTCATCATACCTGGGTCCCATTCTTCTGGCATTCCCCACTGTTCTCCGTTCCATAACTGGGGATCCAATGGGAAGGGCCATCCTCTTACCTGAGGCAAGCTGCAGCATCAGAGGGCCCCAGGATGCAGGGGAGGCGTTTGAGTGTGCAGGCCATCATATAGATGGACATGGGTTTTTCTCCCAGCTTTCCCCTAGGTTCCTTCTTCCTCCACTGACTTGGATGTAGCCCATTCAGTGGCCTCGGCAACACTCAGTAACATCCTGCAGAGGATGCAGACTGCCTTGGCCCACTGCAAGGGCCCCTACGGTATCAAAGCCCAACGCCATCCCTTCCCAATCTCAGCAAACTGCTGAGCAGCAACTGCTGAGATCTGGCCTCTCTCCTAGGGTAGTGTCTCGAGTTTGCTCCAGAACTTGGGTCGTCTGCATGGCATCACACCACTGAGTCATCGGATGGCCCAATGAGGTATCTTTTTTTTTTCTTCTTTTTATCTCCCTGCTCTCTGACTGGCCCCCATCCCCTACCATCCATACCCACAACCCTGTCACCCACCATCTTTGGGATTTACGAATCTGGCTCCTAGTATCCCTGTGGCTTACCGCCCACAACAGGGCTCTTTCTTCAGGGTCCTGGGTGGGCAACAGAACCCCTCAGGGCAACTCATGCATGTGTTTGGAGTACAGGGGTGCCACAGTTAACAGTGCCGGGCCTGCAAAGCAGGCAGCAAGTTACCCTGCTCGGTCATGATATTTCCTTTAGTTTTCACCCCTCTCACCGGATGCTGGCTTGCCTGAAAGGACCAAGGTGCATGCCTGGGTTACCGGAGGGCCATCCCAGGAGGGGCTTGAGCATTCAAATGAATGCTTGCCCTCTCCAGAAGAGGGTGTTTACCTTTGTCGCTGCATGTGTGACTCTTGTGCAAGCATGGGAGGTGCATTCTGTGCAATCAACAGGAAGATGGCAGAGTTGTTTGGCATGCACATGTGTACACCCACTGCATGCATGCATGCACGCCAGTTGTGTGTATGCACACATGCGCTAATGCTGCAACTCTGGGAGACAGCCAGAAAATGTCAAAAATCCCAGCTAGGACACAGGATGACTTTGACATCCTGCAGGCCCCTCACCTACTGAACAGGTTCTGCTCCAACATGGATTTGATCACTGTCAGGACCTGTCCCATCCCAGTGGCCTCACCATGGTGGATACACAAAGTCCTGGGAATGGCATGGTGACGGATACGAATTTGGAACCCTGCAGCGATGCACTTTTCTTTAATCATTGGTTCTGTTTGGTATGCTCAAGAATAGAGACTCCCAAAACAGTCTGGGAACTAATTTTCTTTTAAATTAAAAATATATAACGTTTATTATGCAGTAATTGTAATTCAAAATAAATGTGAAAAGTGCTTATCTATAAAATAAAGAAACGTAAAAGAGTACTACTTATGGAATTCTGCCATTCAAAGCCTACTTGATTGAATAAATGGTATTAAAAAGGTGAGACATCTACCCAGTACGTCAACATGATTGCTGTGTTTTGAATGGCTCTGACTTTAACTGATTTGTCATCGTAATTGCCCCGGCCGGCACTTTATTTGTAGAAGTAATCCAAATCTTTCACAGAGTGTAGCACTTAATCATTAAATCTGAACATTTGGTAGGAAGAACACTGCACAATCAAACAAGAGACACAGAGCAATTCTTGTCATGATTTCATCATCAGCTTTCTTTATGCATAAGACTGATTAAGCCTACAGGGCCCCCGCATGTTGACTGAGGAAATTGATTTTATTTTAACATTATTTGCCAAACCCCATTCTGAGTGGTAAACTAACAGACTTGCAGGACAGTTCTCTGCACACAGGGTCACGTGGGTGTCACTGGCAATGAGGCAGTCACTGACTGGGGGATCTGGTCAAGCCTGCTGCTGCTCTGGTTTCTCCACCGAATTCTCATCGGAGAACTTGACGTTCCCCACAATCAGCGCTGCACCTTTCTGAAGTGATTAGTTGAAAAGAGCTGGTAGGGAAATGAGGCGATGATTGTTATGCTTTGCAGAGTAATTATCGTTGAGTTGCAGTCAATAGAGGGCAAGGTCAGAATAGTTTGTTCAGAACCATTTAGTGGGATTAAAAATCATGCTATCATGTACACCATTCTTACCTCTTATGTACTCATGTGGATTTAATTTCAGTTCGTTATGATGAACGGATATTACAATGAAATTAATTCCCAATAGATTCTCTTAAATGTATGCAGTCAGATTTAATTTACCCATGCGGAGGTATCATGGTCTAGTGGTTACAGAACTGCAAAACAAGGTATCTCCGGTATAAAGCCCACAACAGGCAATGGCTCCCTATGTGTTTCCTTAAAGGGAATGACATCTAAACTCCAGTATGTAATTATAATATACAGTTAGCATGTTTTTATTGTGACCTGAAAAATGTGTTCTCAGTATACGCTGAGAATAACTTTTTATGAAAGTTTAGAGCAGTTTAACTCAGCTGCTATAATCAGAGCCACACGCTTATTACAGCGCTAGAGACCATTGGAGCCAAGCACAGCTGCAGTCTCAGCTGAGCCAATCAGAGTCGAACGCTCGGTAAAACCGCGGTTTCAATTTACAAAGTACGTGTTTTTAAAAGCATGATAAGTTTAGTATTATACAGAATTAAAAAAACACCAACGTGTTAAGAATTAGCTGGGTCACACACCTTGTTGATGTTGTGACATCCATACCTCACAACCTTTTGTCCCCCAAATGTGGAACATTGCCTGTCAAAATGTGGAACAAATGAGCAAAATGTGGAACACTTAATCAAATTCCTACCTAAGAAGCTCAAAACACTGTTAAAATGTTGCCTTTATGTTCAGAAAGTCTGTTATTAATTGAATAAAATATTTTTTGCATCATTTACTACGGATTTCTGCTTTAAAATGTTGACTTTGAATGTGGAACAAGTCCTCACAATGTGGAACAGGGAGCTTTTGTGAAGTAAAATGAGGAAGGGTCCTCATAATGTGGTATAGTTGAGAGGTATGGTCGCATCACTGAGGCATTCACGCTTTGCTTTTGTGCCAAATTATGTTGCAACACCAGCTAGGTGAATGAACCGGCTTATCCTTAAAGAGCAGCCACTGCCTTTGGGAAAACTTCAGAAAACATCCTATTTAGACACAATTCAGCGTGTACAGTATTTCATATATCTTCTATAGATTTCTTCTCTTCATTATTTATTACTGAAGAAATTCCCACAAAAAACAAGATCTTTACCCCTTAGAGTTCATCTGCCTCTGTACCTTATTCTTATTCCACCACAACATGAGGCCTGTCCCCAGGCCCCTGACCCAGCACCACTGACCAGCCTCTCCCTCTTCTTGTTCCGTTCAATCTCCATGGGGATGGGGGGCCCCTCTTCATGGGGGGGGCTCCACCTGGTGGCCCTGTCCCTGGGGAGTAAGCTGGGGGTCTTCTGGAGTGAGGTAAGTCCCAAGGCATGTAATGGGGCAGAGCCAGTGTGTGTGTGGGGGGGGGCAGCCAGACATAAGGAGGAAAAATGCATACTAAATAAAAAAAATAAATAAATAAAAATGTTGGTGATAATTATTCTCTGTCTAATCTATCCTAACCCCTTAAACCCCTCACGATTTAGAAGAGAATTGAGCTCCTTATTCAGGCTGGGCAGCATCATGTTCAGGAAGTTTCAGTACTTGCTGTCACAAACGCACTCAGCAGGTCAGGCCCTCTGCTCCCATGGTGTCAACCTCTGAGCGCAGTAATGTGAACAGGTAACAGACAGGGTAACCCTCCTGTCTGCTTGTGGGTCCGAATCACCTTTAGTCTCAAGTTCTCGGGGGGAAGGATTCAAATTGTGAAACTTACGCTAGCCTACCCAATGTACAGACTCAGATACGTACCCTCTTTGGGGACTGTGGTACAGTCTTTCGCCAAGGGCACCAAGCCAGGCTTCCAAAATGAACCCTTAAAACTCTATAAAAGACCTTAGGTATATTCTTACTTTTTCCCAGTTTGGTAACACCATCAAGATTTGAACAGTTTTTGTCAGTCTTAACCCTCTATACGTGACATGCAAAAAGAACTGACAGACACACCCAGGCACTATCTTTCAAATAAACATTTTACTAAAAGATGATAAAAATGTGAAAAATGTAAACACAGAACAATATATCAAAAAGCATACAATCACTTAAAAGAACAAGGGCAAAGTACAAAACAAACTCCTGCCACAATACAATTAGACCTTTTCTATCTAATGTATTTTCTCTATAAGTGCCTAATTTAGACCAGAGATCTGTCTTTCTTGAGTCTCAAAAATGATATGACATATTCTCCAGTTACAAGGATACATTTCAACTCCATCTCCCCACCCTCTTGGTGAGTCATCTAGCTCCTCCTTTTTAGAATTATACAAAAAATACAAACATGATGGTATATTAAATAAGGTGGCATCAGCAAAAACTCATTTCCCAAATTATGAGTCTTTTTGATCCACCAGTTCCCTTGAAGTTTTACAACCCTGCAATCCCTCACCTAAGTGTGAGATAACCATGTCCTGTCCTGTAATAAAATGTATATTTAGCTTCCCAACTTCAAAGCATGTCATAAAACAGCCATAAAATGCAATTTCTCAAGGAAATTAATTACGTTACAGAGATTTCCCGGTCAATTATATATCCTGTAGTTTTCACTGAAACCTGGGGGCAGGGCACCCATGGAGCACAGGCTGTCTTATGTGAGACAATCACATACTATATTTTTATATTGCAAATAGCATACAATAATCATAACCAGCTGGCCAAGCATCACATTTGCTACACTCTGTTTACTAGCATCACATACTTGCAGGGCCCTACAATGGTTATGCCTTCCCACATGGACCTTGGAGTTTGACTGGTTGTCTGCCCCAGTCTGATTGTTCCACTAACCAAATGGGAGGAGGGGCAAACATGGGGCTTACTGGGTTGAGAATGGAACCAGCCATCACGGCGTTGCTGTCCACAGCAGAGCTAAGGGGGTATGGGGAAGGGGGTAACATGGAGGGGGAGGAGTTGGTCTCCAAAGTCTCAAAGGTAGGGGGAGAGTGATTAAAATGAATGGGAAGTAGTTCCAGCATATGTACGAACATATGAACATGCTAGTGGTTAAATGCCTTGCAGTCTATCTAATCTGCTTGATAGTGCAGCTCCCTATATGTTTACAAATGGAGCTGCCCCCCAGTTCCATTTTCACCTTCCTCAACTTCCCTCTCCCCCCCTCCACTCACTCTCCCTTCTACCTGCAACTTTTCCCCTCACCCTGTCCCAACCCCTCTTGACACTGTCCACCACTTTTAGGAATACCACCTCCTGTGGCAGCTCATTCCACGTGGCCACCACCCACGCACAGGATGATATCTGCTTGCAGATTACAATCACTGTAATTTCTCCTAATCCCCCTTATTGATTGGTTGAGCCAAGATGCCTGATGTAAAAAACATTCTGTAATGTAGAGGTTTGGAAATTATAAACTTAGTGTGCTTTAAGATTGTGGAGCCTTGCAGAATGTGGAAGTGCATCAACTACTGCTGTGGTCTGTAAAATGGTCATGTAGCCCTCTAAAATGAAATATAGTTTTATTAAAGAGCAACTTCTACCTCTAGAAAAACTTTTGAGAATCATAGTATTTAGAAAAAATATATAAAATTTGAATTATTTGCAGTATTGACCTTGCCATTATTCTTTAAGGCAGAGCAGTTCACATTTGTGTAAATTCAAACTCTCCCAAACCAAACATCAAAGGGTCCGGATATATAAACACATATGACCATATGAAGAAGCCAGCAGAAGTAGGCCATTTGGTCTATCAAGTCTACTTGTATTGCAGGGTCCACAGCTTGAGCTAATGCCCCTGCCCTCCCTCCCCACTCTTCCCATTCTCCCCTACCTATGATCCTTACCTTCCCCCATGCCTATCCCAGCCTCTCTTAAAGCTGCCCACTGTTTTCAATGAGATGACCTCTTCTGGCAGGGCATTCCAAGTGTCCACCACCCTCTCTGTGAAGAAGTTCTTCCTGACCTCCCTCCTAAACCTCCCACCCTCCAGCTTAAGATTGTGCCCCCTCGTGTTATGGTTGCCACTCAGCTTAAAGAGACTCTCCTTATCAACCTTATTTATCCCATTCAAGTACTTGAAGGTCCCAATCACGTCCTCTCTCTCTCTCTCTCTCTCTCCTGTCTTCCAGGAGTACATGTTCAGTGCCCTCAGCCTCTCCTCGTATGCCTTAATTTGCTGACTGGCTATCATCTTTGTAGCCCTCCTCTGGACCTTCTCCAACAGGTTAATGTCCTTTTTGAGGTGTGGGCACCAGCACTGAACTCCATACTCTAGATACAGCCTTACCAGTGACCTGTACCAAGGCAATATAACCTCCTCTCTCCTACTACTGATCCCCCTAGATATGCATCCCAGCATCTTGTTTGCCTTTGCTGCTGCTTTCTTGCACTACGTGGTGTGCTTCAGGTCACTGGTGATCATCACTCCCAGGTCCTTCTCCTCCTCTGATGCAGATACTCAGACTCCACCCAGGTAGTACTTTGTCCAGGGATTCTTGGCTCCAATATGCATAACTTTGCATTTCTTGGCATTGAAGCCAAGCTGCCAGATCCTGGACCACCTCCCCAGCTTTTCCAGATCTTTCTGTCAATCCTGTATCCCTTCAGCTGTGTCCACTCTTCCACAGAGCTTGGTGTCATCTGTGAATAGGCACATTTTACCTTTAATGCCATCCCCAATGTCATTGATGAAGACATTGAACAACACCGGCCTCAGCACCGAGCCCTGTGGGACCTCAATGGTTACCTCTCTGGTGCCAGATAACTCTCCCCCCCCACAGCCACCCTCTGGATTCTGTCCTTCAGCTAGTTTTCCACCCATCTGGCCATGTTTCCCCAACCCCAAGATCCACCAACTTTCTGATCAACCTTTAGTAGGGCACAGAGTCAAAGGCCTTGTTGAAATCAAGATAGAGAATGTCTACCGCATGGCCCCTGTCTACTGTCTTAGTGACACAGACAAAGAAGTCAATCAGATTTGTTTGACACGATCTTCCCCCTCCCCCCATGAACCCATGCTGCCTCTTATCCTGGAGACCATGCTCCTCTAGATATTCCACCAACCTTTCCCTTAGTATGGTTTCCATGAGCTTGCCCACAATGGAGGTCAGACTGACTGGTCTGTAATTCCCTGGTTCATACTTGAGACCGCTTTTGTGGAGGGTACACTACATGTGCTGTTCTCCAGTCCTGTGGTACCACGCCTGACTCTAGTGAACTATTAAATAGGTCTGCCAGTGGCCCTGCCAGCTCCTCAGCCAGTTCCTTTAGTCCCCTTGGATATACTCTGTCCAGGCCTGGTGATTTGTCCACCTTCAATGCCAGCAGTCCATCCCTCACTCTATCCTCCTCTATCACTACATCTGTGTTCCTCCCCGTTCCTCTTTTCCCTCCTGAAGGCACTGGTCCATCCTTCTCCCTGGTGAAGATGGAACAGAAGTATTCATTTAGTATCTCTGCTTTTCCCCCCATTATCCTCCACCCCTTTCTTAAGCCTAACAATCCCTTCCTTCTTGTCCTTTTTCCTCACTTATATAGTGAAAGAAAGCCTTCTCCCCCCCTTCTTAATTACTTCGGCTATCTGCAGCTCCTTCTGTGCCTTTGCTCGCTGAACTTCCTTACTTGCCTTACTAGCCAACCGTAGGTAATTTTATCTATCCACCTCTCTCTTGGTCTTCCTAAATTTTCTATAGGCCAACCTCTTTTCCCTTACTACCTTGGCAACCCCAGAACTGAACCAGCTGGGCTCTTTGGCTCTTGTGTTCTTCCCCCTGAGCCTAACGCACTCATCTGTGGCAACCAGTATTCCTTCCTTAATGATGGACCACCTTTGATCCACCCCCATATCTGCTCTGATGACCGCCAGATGGTTCCTTAGCACTTCACCCATTTTCCTGAAGTCCGCCCTCCTGAAATCCAAGATTTTGGTCCTAGTCAGGATGCTTTCCCTGTCCATATCCAACTGGAACCACACTGTGCAATGGTCACTTCCACCCAATGGCACCCTGACCATTATTTCCTGTACATGCTCCCCATTTGTGAGCACCAGATCAAGAATTGCCTCGGCTCTTGTTGGTTCAGTGACACCCTACTACTGGATATACTGATTCTGAACCATCTGCCCCCCAAAGGACTCAGTTTGACTTGGATTTCCAGTGTACTAGAAGTGCAGGTGGAAACAATTAGTAGAACACAAACAAACTGTGCACTGCCTGGTACTTTTGGGAGCTGCTGTACTAAAAGCAGCCAAAGTGCAGAGAACACAAGAAAGTACAGTGTCACTTTGGAAGGTGCAACATAGTCCTTTATTTAAACATGAGCAAAACATCAGCAAAGCATACCCCAGCGTGTCGAGGTCACACTGTCTCTTCATCAGGGGGCGGAGTCAGCAACCTTTCATCTCTCCTTAAATACATCATAGCTCTCGAAGCAATAGATATAAAAAAAGGGGATTAGATAATTAAAGGATATTCAAAAGTATCCTAAATGAATATAGCCTTGCAAATTCATATTGCTTGAGCCCATGTTTCCTAGTATACCAAAAATCCAGTAATGAATGTGAAATTTTGAAGTTGGTAGCTGAGTGGCTAGTAGTTGCCAAATGTGGCTGTGGAGCACTGCCAAATGGCGAGCACCCATATTGCCCTGATGCATCAGGATAAATGGTACTATGGAACTCCCTGGAGCTATTATGAATTATTTTCTGTTATTTATTACACATCCCAACAGAAGTAGCACATTTTCTAGAACTGTGAAAAAACGGTCACAAAATTAGAAATTGATACGTAGTAGATATTAAATGTCTGATGTTAACACATAAATGTAACAGTACTAAAAGAGAGTGAGTGGCATATATGAGAACTTATCAGACTGGTAGTATGTTACTGATTAAAGCATTATTGCATTAAAATATAGCTGCTGGTATTAGAGTATACGTTGATACAAATAGTGACCCCATTCACATTTAATATCAACATTTTAGTATTACATGTGTGAATATGTGAAATGGTGAAATACAGGATGGGGGAAGAAGAGGGGGATCATGAGACCAAGAAACAGCTAGTTGGCCTGGCCCAGCTTACTTTTGAATCGTGCTGGAGGGGGCAGGTCAGTGCAACAGCAATGAGTTGCAGTACGCGAGCTTGTAGGCAGGTAGGAGGATCGTAATTGACTGTGGCAGAGCAGCCTGCCCTCCAAGATGGTGCCAATCATGAAGTGGCAAGCTGCCTGTGGCACAAAACATTCTGGTAGGCACCCACAGACAGGCAGAAAGACAAGTCACTGTAGTCTGCTCGCTCACCCAGTGATCAGTCTGCCTGACCATTCCAGATCCATCATTCAAATGGTGTAATATATTTAGTCTGAGTGTGCCTGCATGTTCATAGCCTGCCTGCAGCCAATCCATACTTGGCTCCATGCCCACATAGCTTCATTTACTGCACACTGTTCTGTTGTGGCATTGAATGGGCAGTGACTGCCTCAAGTGCTCTCTTCAGTCTGGCCTACTACGACCTCCCAGAGGCTACAGCTCTCCCATGTCTCTAAGCAAAGCTCGGTTTGGGAGAACTCTCCTTCCAGGACCCCAGCATAAAGGTAAGAAAAATTATGTAAGTAACCATATTATTTATAAAAATTAAGACGGGCAGCAAGTTTATTTACATAAAAGCTTCTGTTAAACAAATAGATGATTTGTTGAAAGCAAGGGACAAGATGTCTCCTAGTAGCAGATATCTTTTATTTGTGTTGAGAGGAAACCAAAGTAAATGCTACTGTGTGTTATATACATGTTTTGTGAATATGAGCCACGGATGGTGGAAGGGGTAGAGATGACTGGGCCAGGAATTGGGGCTGTTTAAAATGCAGCAGTACATCATTGCAGAGCACCCCAGGAGGGCACCCTTGCTTCAGCTGTACCCAAACCCAAATCCAAATAAAAAAATACATGGATTGGCAAAACCAAATCCACATCATCCCTGAATTTTCATTGCCCTAGCTGACATTTAATGCTGAGTCACTTCACTTTGGAGTTCTTCTAGCATAAGGGGTTAGTGGACCATGTGGGAGAACCCTGGCATCAGCTAGTGCATCTGCTGCAAGATTTTCTGCAAGTAACACACCATACCGCAAAAGAAGTGTGTGGTGTATAATTTGTAGAAGGACCTGGTTCGTCATTTGTGGCAGGGCAGTTCAAACTGATCCAGTAAGGAAGTATACTAACATACTAAAATGCCAGAAGAATAGGCCTAACGGTCTTTTGCGTCTGCTCATTTGGTCAGCCCTCACAATGGGAGCTGACCTTGCTGCCCCCCTCGCCTTCTCTGGCTTCTCCCTTTCCAGTTCCGGATATTCTCGCTGCACTGGATTTTGCTTCCAGAACCCTTCCCCTGTACCTGTCCCACCCCCTCTTGAACCCCTCCACCGTCTCTGCCTCCACCAGCCCCCTAGGCAGTGCATTCCATGGCTCCACCACCCTCTCAGTGAAGTAGCACCTCCTCCTTTCTCCCCTGAATCTTCCCCCCTCCAGCTTCCACCCATGCCCTCTAGTGGCCCCCTCCTCCTTCCTTCAAGCACCCTGACTGTTCCTCCCTATTTACCCTCTTCATGTACCTGAAGACTCTATCATGTCCCCCTGGTCCCTTCTCTCTTCCAATGTGTACATATTTAGCTCTTCGAGCCTTTCCTCATAGGTCCTGTCCCCCAAGCCCCAAATCATTTTGGTTGCCCTCCTCTGGACCCTCTCCAGGAGTTTAATGTCCCTCTTTAAGTGTGGCCTCCAAAACTGCACGCAGTACTCAAGGTGTGGCCTCACCAAGCAGTTATACAGAGCGAATATCACTTCCCTCCTTCTGGAGGTGATCCCCTAGCGATGCATCCCAGCATCCTGCTGGCCTTGGCTGCTGCCCTCCTACAAGTCTCCGAGTTGTTCATCTTGACATCCACCACCACTCCCAGATCCCTCTCAGCCATCGAGACTTGTAGCATTTCCCTCCCCCAGGGTGTACACTTGGCCCGGGTTTCTGGCCCCCAGGTGCAGTACCTTGCATTTCCCTGCATTGAACCTCAGCTTCCACTTTCTAGACCATCTTTCCAGAGCCCCCAGGTCCCCCTGTAGGGCCACCCTCCCCTCCCCTCCACCCCATCCACCACCGCCCCCAGTTTTGAGTCATCCGCAAAGAGACTCATCTCACTCCTGATACCTGTCCTTATGTCAGAGACATAGGCGTTGAACAGGAGGGGCCCAAGGACTGATCCCTGTGGGACCCCACTAATGACCCCTTCTTGGGGATGAGACTATCCCACCAACTATGAAGGATAATAAACCTTAGAAGTTAAGATAAAGTACATTCATTCTGGGGGAGAAGGGGGTCTAATTTATTCTAACAGGCTGGTGATTCTTTTTTGAATTTAAGATCCCAAGAACTTTAGGGCCATTTGGGTCAAGTGTGTGCAAAATAGCCAGATATGAAGTTCTAGCTGAAACTGGTTGCTTGAAGCCCAGGGCTATTGTGCTGGGGAAACCAGTTTCGAGGGGGTGTTAACTGGAAGGTTGGTCTCAGTGCCTTTCAATCAAGCCAGCAGCAATGCTCACAAGGCAAGTGGAGTTAGCTGAAGTGAGAGTTGGGCTGAAGAGTAGTGAGCCAGGGGGCTAACAGTAGTTTCTACCTGTGTACCGTAGGTTACCAGGGGAGAATAGAAGAACACTCAGAGAGGCATATCCAGGCCGCATCTGGAAACAGGCTATAGCTCAGTGCACCTATACCAGTCACCAGTTTTAAAATAAATAAAATGAAGATATTGTAAGTCTGGGATGGCAACTGGCTGCACAGTGGGACATGAGATAGAAAGTTGGGAACTGTGGGGGAAATCTAGAGGAAGGCATAGGTTAGCATCCAGGATGCTGGAAGAGAAGAACATCTGGTGCATTGACAGGACTGTAACATCTGGTGCATCAACAGGGTTGTGCAGTGAATACTGTCCTACCTATGCAGGGCAAAGGGGAATAACTCTGCAGCCATGGCAGGGCGTATCATCCAGGACACTGGAAAACACATCTGGTACACTGACATGGCTGAGTGCTGTACTCCTTTCAGCCTATGGAGGTCAGGGGGGTACATCTTGTGTCACTACAGAATGTACAATGCTGTCAAGAGGTGCGTTGTCAGGTTGGGGTGGCAGCTGGAGGCACCGCTGGGTACACGGAAGTGAGCAAACAGCTAAGGAGCATGAGGAAAGAGGAGGCTATGGATATGGGCATTAGGCCTGGGGGAGGTGTTTGGCAGGGAGGAAGATGGCAGGGGCTATGATCGCTAGTGCTAAGGATAGAAGATGGCTCAGAGTGGGGAAGGGAGGTAGCAGACATGGGTATAAGGGAGCACCATTGCTGGTGGGGACCAGCAAGAGGCATCAGCTTCTGGTTGGCCTGGTTGAGGGGCACATCGAAGAAGGAGGCCAGCCTGCCAAGGAGGAGTTTAGTTTAGTTTAGTTTATTAGTCTAGGAATTAATACCTTTGAGCCAGGGCTCTTTTACAAAGGTTCCACGTCACAAAGAACATTTAACAAAGCACGATACACATTACAGGTAAAACCAGACAGGAAAGTTACATCATAAATTTGCTATTAACAGTTTAAGGCAGTAACGTTTTTAAGTTTCATAGAAAAACAAGCTATAACAGGTTCAAGCGAGTAGACAATTTCGAGGTTAAGGAAACTTCCAGGGAGAGGGTGATCATTAGGCGCCAAAAGGAGGCTAGAGAGGAGGGAAAGGTGGTGAGTGGGAGAGTAAGTGAGAGGGGACAGGAAAAAAGGGGGGGAGTGAGTTTGGGTGGGAGACAGGAAGTAGTAGAGGTACCAGAGGATTCATTAGTCAGGGAGGAAGAGGCCTCAGATGTGAGGATGGACATGAGGAGTAGTAGTCTTTATCTAGCGCAATCACAGTTGCTAGTGGTGGTGAGGTGGGCATAGAGCATGGATTTGAAAGCTTCAAGCGAGGTTGAAGATAGAGTAGGTGGACTAAGTGCATTGAACCATGTCGGGGCCCTGTATGCGAAAGATCTTTGTCCCTGTGCAGTCCGGCATCTCGGAACCAGGAAAGGTTGGCGTTCAGTTCTGGTGGAGGGTCGTGAACCAGGATTCAGTCGGAGTAGGTTTTGAATACATAATGGAGTCAGTCCCAAGATAGATTTTTTTGCCATTGTGCAGGTGAGATAAATAAGATGATTTGATAGGTTCAACCAGCCTGATTCATAGTACAGATCACACGTGTGAGTCAGTCTTTGAGCCCCCGTGAGGAGCCGGCAAGCCTTATTTAGAGTGATTGAGATACGCCTTAGAGCAGTGGAGGTAGCTGAGCCATAAATAATAAGGCCATAGTCAATGATTGAGATTATGGAACTCTGTATAGCTATTCTCAATGCCGCTTGATTTACAAATTGACGGTTACGGAATAGTATTCCACATGCTTAGTTCACTGTTTTCGCAGTGTTGTCAATGTGGGTTGCAAAGGTGAGCCCTTGGTCAAAAGTGATGCCAAGGTATTTGAAAGTATTTACTTGGTCCAGTGTAATTCCCGCAGAGGTTTGTATGGTGAGTGGAGTATGCCTATTTTTGTTTTGGTGATTGGAGAAGAGCATGGCTTTTGTTTTATTGTGGTTTAGCACAAGTTTACTATCCAGGAACCACCTTTCAACACTAGAGAAAGCAAGTTGCAGGCTTTTTCGTAGGGAGTTTGGATCCTTGTGGGAAGAGAGAATTACAGCATCATCAGCGTATAAGATTATTTTCTCCTGGCAGATATCTGGGAGGGAGTTAAGGAACAGGCTAAAGAGGAGCGGTCCAAGAATTGATCCCTGTGGTACACCCAAGAGAACTGGTTTGAAGTCGGAGAGTTCATTAGAGATTTTTACAGCCTGTGACCGATTGGACAGGTAACTTTTTACCCAAGCACAAGGACCTTCGGCCAGGCCTAGGCTAGAAAGTAGGGAGGTAAGTAGGCCATGATGGACTGTGTCGAAAGCTTTTGTAAGATCGATAAAGACTGCACCTGTTTGGCACCCTTTGTCCAGGGCTGAGTGGACTTCTCCAGAGAAATCAAGTAAGGCTGTTGTTGTACTATGTCCTTTCCTAAAGCCGTGCTGTTGATTACAGAGTAGATTGTATTGTCCAGGTAATCAGAGAGTTGGTCTGCCACTATTCGTTCAAGTGCTTTGGAGAGGGGAGGGAGTATTGATTTTGGTCGATAGTTTCCTGTTGAGGTTTTGTCCCCCCCTTTGTGCACTGGCGTAACTATGGCAGATTTCCATTTGTTGGGAAATTGACTTTGGCAAAGTGACAGATTAAGAATTTTTGCAAGAGGGTGAATTACTTCATCCAGGGTGAGAGACAGGATTTTTAGATCTAGCGTGTCACTACTTGTTCTGGATTTGGAGCAGGCCTTTCTTATGTACTTGTGTGCTTCGTGCACTTTGATTTTCTTGAAGTAAAATTGTGGTTTGTCACGAGGGGTGTTTTGTGATACTAGGCTAGGCACAGGTAAGTCCAAGAAGAAATCTGGGGGGAGGACCCCACTAAGGTCTGTGAATGTCTTATTAAGCGCATCTGCAATAGACTTTGGGTCAAGAGTGGTGGATCCATCAACCTTCATAATGGTAGGTGACGATTTTGATTGTTTACCCATTATGTTTCGGATGTTGTCCCAAAAAGCTCTTCCATCACCCCAGGTGGATTCAAGGGCATTTTTGAAATAGGTGCTCTTCATTTGCCTAATTTGTGAGGTACATCTATTTCGTGCCTGCTTGTATTTTTAGGGTATCATGAGGGTGAGCCTGTGTCTCTGGCAACTGCCCAGAGGTGGTCCCGAACCTGAGCTCAGCAAGTAGTTTGGCAGTAATCCATGGATTTGATAGCGCTTTGATTTTATGTTTTTTTACTGGGGCGTATAAGTCGCATGCAGAGTTGAAAGATTTAATGAAGTATTCTAGTGCGGTATTAATATCAGTTGATTCAAGGATTGGCGTCCAGTCCTGTTGTAGGAGATGGGTTAGGGTTAGGAGGGAGAAGGTTTGGAAGAGGGGCAAGAAGGTAGTAATCATTAGGGACTCTTGTTAGGGCAGTGGGTGAGGTGGAGTGGACACTGCTGGACCAGGATGGTAGCTCAGCGGATGTGGTCTGCCTATATGGAGCTCAGGCTGAGCGAGTGCTATTCAGGGCCAAGCAACGCAGCTGGGGGTGGGGGGGTGCAGACCTTTGTTGTCCATATAGGCACAAACAGCATACAAAGCACATAGTCCTGAGAACATAAGGACATCATTCATGGAATTCAGGATATTCCTGAATGGAAAGTTATCCAGGATGATCTTTTCTGAGATCCAGCTCCTATTTGGGGCTAGTGAGGAATGGTAGCGGAACATCAGGCAGGTTAATGCTTAGTTCAGCACCTGGTGCAAAGGGGGGTGTTCTGGCCAACTGGAGGGTCTTCTGTGTCAAAGGATGCTTTTACACCCAGGGTGGGCTACAACTGAGTGCAGAGGGAGTGCACACATAGGTCAGGAGAATGGACAGGGAGCTATGGCAGGATTTAAACTAGAAGATAGGTGGAAGGGGCAGCTGTGGGGGATGTACCTGGGCAGAAGGCAGAAACTGTATTGTAAATGAACTGTGGTTTTGTGGGCCACTGTACCATTTTGTACTCTGTACTAGTTCTGCTTGCCATTTATTAAGTAAAAGATTTCTTACAAGTGCACAGTATATTGCTTGATATGTGCACCGGTTTCTGTCTTTTGATGAGCACACAGCCCCCCCCCCCACAAAGTGCCAGCATTAACGTGGATGGACCAGCCAATTTATAGTGCCACTGGTGCATGATGTAAGACTTGGGCGCCCACATTAGCAGACCTAACGTCCATCCCAACTTTCCCTGCCTTCATCACTTTGAACATTACTGCTTCCGGGCATGAGCGGCACTGGCCATGCTGGTGGGCGAGGGGAGTGATCTGCAGGGTGAAGGAGTTTTCTGACAGTGGTTTGGACAGATCTGGGGATTGTTATGTTGGAAGTAGCCTGGCACCGACTGAGGTGTGCAACAGAAGGCCTAAAGTAATGGTTGGTAACAAAAGAGAATATTTAATAAAAAAAAAATTAATGAGGTACCTGGGTTCTGTCTCGGACCCCCTGAGCAGGGAGCTCCCCCAGTGAAAGCAGGGATCGCTGGTGCCCGAAACCAGCTATGCTTATATTTGCACAGATTACAAGCCCAAATATTCTGCATGATTTTGTGGAAGATGTGGATAATATGCCCGCTGCAGTCAGCCAGCAGTTTCTCAGTATGCTCCATGTGTCTGGGTTCATTGCAAAGCCAAAAGAAACTATTTTAACTAGTGAGGACTTTGTTTGGAAAAGGAAGTCACGTCAGCTTCAGTTAATCGATACCCAGCAGCTGAACGCATACACTCTGGCCCCAACCTGAAAACAGAAAAAAAAAAACTTAACATTTTCATCTGATATTGATTTGCTTTGACTTAATCTAGCTAGATCAAAAGCACAAGGCTTAAAAGTTCTTATTGTTAACCATGCCATACGCACTGCAGTCCGTGTGTTCCCCTGGTGAGATCATACAGCAAATCACCTGATAAAAAAAATAAGAAATGAAGGAATATAACAAAGTAAAAAAAATGTATCCATGATGTAAGTTCCCAGGTTTCTGTGGTACTTATTTCTGGAGAACAGCAGACAGAAACTCAAGGGCTGTTGAACAATATTTTTATGCACTACTGCAAACAGTATACTTCGAGAATGTGCAGACTCCGAGGGATGGCAAACTTGTTCAACTCTAATTATAACCCCAAAAGGGTGTCCAGTTTCTTTTCTAGCATCCAATCTGCATACATTTGCATTTTAGGCATACGCTGACCACACGCAACACGAGTACATTACATTTCGAGCCACTAAAAGGAGAGGTCTTTTACATACATACATAGCATGCTTACCTCTGGGGCTGGAAGATCAAAGGGTTGTAGAGTCTAACCCCACTCCATGTACTTAGGGTCATATCTGTAACTAACACTCTGTGCAGTACGAGGGGTGTACTGCATTGTTGAAGTGCTGTCCTTCTGAATGGCAATATAAGAGACACCCCACCTAATGTGGGACAGTTGTGAGAGATATGGACAGATGGGTTACGAGTGGTAATATTAGACATCCCTCCTAATGTGGGGGCTGTTTGGAGGTATGGAAAGAGGGCTTCTGTCTGGTAAAATGAGAGGCATCCTTCCTAATGTGAGACATTGAGAGGTACAGACAGAAGGGTTCTGAGTGGTAAAATGAGAGATGCCCCTTCTTATGTGGGACATTGAGAGAAGAAGAATCAGTATTTATGTTGTACTTTTCATCTACTTTGTAGCCCAAAGCACTTTACAGGCAGTGTGAGACTGGTAGTGAAGTGACTGAATGTGTAGTGGCAGCCAGTTCACATATCAACACCCACACACAGCTTTGGACCATTGCATGAACCAGTTCTGTGGGAAAGAGAATGTTTGTCAGAACACCAGAGGTATGGACAGATGAGTTCAAAGTGGTAACATGAGGGACACCCTTCCTAATAAGGGACAGTTGAGAGGTATGAACAGAGGGATTCTAAGCAGTTACATGAGAGACACCCCTTCTAATATAGAGTAGTTGAGAGGTATGGACAGAGGTGTTCTAAGCTGTAACAAGAGAAACACCCTTCCTAAAATGATTCACTTGAGAGGTATGGGCAGAGGGGTTCTAAGTGATAACATGAGAGACACCCCTCCTAATATGGGACAGTTGAGAGGTATGGACAGAGCAGTTCTAAGTGGTAGCATGATAAACTCTCCTCCTAATAAGGGACAGTTGAGAGGTATGGACAGAGGGGTTCTAAGTGGTACATGGGAGACATCCCTCCTAATATGAGACAGTTGAGAGATATGGACAGAGGGGTTTTAAGTAGTAACATGAGAAATTCCCCTCCTAATATGGGATACTTGAGAGGTATGAACAGAGGGGTTCTAAGTGGTAACATGAGAGACACCCCTCCTAATAAGGGACAGTAGAGAGGTGTGGACAGAGGGGTTCTATGTGGTAATACAAGAGACACCCCTCCCAATATGGAACAGTAGAGAGGTATGGACAGAGGGATTCTATGAATGACAACCCTCCTAGTGTGAGACAGTTGAGAGGTATATCACCTTACTTGTGGAGTCAATGCACAGAATCTCTTTTGCTGGGGATACAGGGTACATGGGAAGCATGATGTCTAAATGACTACCCCTGGGGCAAGGGCAAAGAACACAATGAGACTTGGAGCAGCTTAGATCCAGCTAAGAAAGTGCATACTTTGGGAATAACGGGAAACTTTGGCCTGGCATTAATAGGAGGAGATCTACAGTGGATTATCAACCCTACTCCTTCTGCCAGGTGTCAGGTGCAAGATGGTAGCTAATATACAATAGGTGTAATAATTCTCTGTCTGTGGTAGTGTACCATCATGCTCTCTGTACCATGTTGATCAGTAGTGGGTCGTTATTCAAGCACGTGAGCTACAAGGGAGTGAGTCCAATTCCATGTTATATTTTTGTGTTTGTACTCTGGCGGCTTAGAGAGATTGAGACCCCCACATCTCCCTGCAGTTCCTTCTGCAGCTTCTTCTCCCCATGTCTTTTCAGTCTCGACTTGTCCACCTGTGCTAACTCACACCCTGTGTTCTTGTACTGTGGAAATAATATACCCTTCACTCATCTTCATCTCCTTCTCCTGTCTTCCAGTTACATTACATAGGGAGCTGTCTTCCACAATTAGGAATGAAGATAGTTTGTACCTGGAATTATTGGAACAAAATCAGAAGAGCAAACATGGTTTAAATGGATAACATTTAACAGTTTTTAATTCTGTTACAGTATGCAGTATTTACATTTATACAATGACTGTGAGAATAACATTTTGCAAATAAATGCATTTATTTGCATGTGTGACAGAGCTGAAGAGGAAATAAATAATTTATTTCCATCATAGGTGGGTCATCAGCATTTATTTCCACTTTAGGCTGGCCACATTGGAGCTTTTAACCAATGGGAGAACAGCTTGAAGAGTGCCTGATGACATTACAGTGACACCTGCTGGAGTTAAAAACAGAGCAGTGAAATCACACAGAAAGAGTAAAATCTTCATTGAATGAACTAACCTTGCCAAAGAGGCACTGTCATTGTATAAATGACATATGACATGGGCTGGCTAAAAATATCACATTTATTTTTATCTGCAGGTTTTGCCCTCTACAAACCTCATTCATGGCTCTGTCACTTGTGAAGTCGTAGGGGCCAAAATCTGCAGCTAAAAATAAATGTGATATATTTGACCAGCCAATGGCATAACCCATTTGTGATAAATGATAAGCAATGGTTGCTGCACCTGTTGATAGGGACATCATTGTAAAGGAGCCTGTGACTCAACAATTTATTTCCTGTATAACAATAAATATATTTTAAATAAATCTGATGTTTATTCAACCATTCTGAATAACTTTGGCACCTTTAGTGCAACCCTGCTTTTTTTTTCAGTGTGCTGACTGACTTGACTGTGCCCTGGATTGGGGTAGGCATGGCTCAGGGTGCTCCCGTGTCTAGGGGTAAATTGATGGTACGGATTTCTGGGAGCCCCTTGCATATCCAAGGAAAAATAAGAAAGAGATTTCACTCATGTTTTTATGGTAGTTCACTTATTTTATTTAACATTTCACCTCCACGGCTTCCACTGTTTTGTGGCAAACCACTTCGTCAGGGAAACGGTGGTACTGAACACTGATGATTGTACTGCTTCAGAGACATAATTTATCCCAGTGCATTCCTTACAATAAGCCTCAGCTTGCTCTGCTTAATCCCTCCATTTTCCCTTCTCAAGGTTTTTGCAGGATCTCTCATTGCACAGTATTGCTTGCATTTCACTGGAGATTGTGGCCAGCCTTGCATCTTATAGCCCCTTGCAAATAATCATGCTAACCAGTTCATCTTTCTCCTGTACCCAGGAGATGCTGGGACAGGGCCATCTTTGGTAGGTGGAAATGAACACTCAGATGCAAGGATTCCAAATCACTTGACTCTTCTTCACTGAGGCAGATGGTGTTTTGAGGCACACCGTTGATTCCTACTGGTCACAGAGACCCAATTCATTTGACTTCTGCACAGTTAATTATAGTACCCTTACAGCTCCGCATACCAGCTTAGTCCCAATACCCCAGCTGCAGTATATGCCATGATTTTGTCTGGACTCTCCCTATCCATGTTCCGATGGGCATCACTGAGCCCTGAGACTGCCTTTCCCACATTAGCTACCTTTGAATATAGAAACAAAGAAAGCGGGTATCAAAACTCACCTTATTAAAAGGATCATACTAGGAGGTGTAAAGATCGATGATACTTACACTATCACCCTATATGCAGATGATATCCTTCTTTACACGCAAGATGCTTAATATTCATTATACAATGGTGTGTGAAAATCCTGTAAGCTGATTGGTCAAAACATGTCACATGACCATGGGTAAATCCTGCATAACCCACGACTGAAGAATGGCATTTATAAAAAACATAATTAAACCCATTTTAAATTTATTTTACACATGGGCCCATTGTATAATCGCAATAAAGTACTCCAGGGTGTGAATTATTGGGTTATTGACACACCACACAAGGCATGGGTAAATCCCCAATAACCCACACCCTGTTGTGCCTTACTGCTTAAGTAACTAGGATCCTGGACATTCTAAACATTGTTAGCAGTTTCTCAGGGTACAAAATAAACTTGCAGAAAGTGAGGCGATTTCTCTAGCACAAGACACAGCTCAACATACTATGTTACCAGTATAGGATTACCCTGTATTTAGAGATAAAATTTAATATCTGGGAGTGTATATTCATAAAGATTTAAGACAATTGTTTCAACTAAATGATGCTCCATTATTGGGAAAGATCTATTCCAATCTTGATAGATGGGCATCTCTGCCTCTGACCTGGATGGGGAGGGTCAGTATCATGAAGATGCATGTTTTGCCTCATATTCTTTTCATGTTTCAGTTCCTTCCCATCAAGGTCAAGAGGAAGATATTTCGAGAAGCATCTAAGGATGTTTTCATGGGCAAGAAATAGACTAAGATTAAAATTAGAGTTTTCCTTTACAATCTGGCGGACTAGGGCTCCATAACTTGTTCCTTTACTACATTGCCGCGCAGTTCAAGCCCATAGCCTTCTGGTTGAAGAATTTGGATTCACCCTTGCCATGGTTCTCCCTAGAAGCTCAATTACTTCCAAGAAAGAGTATAACCTGGGCTTTGGAAATGAACTTTGACAAGGCATCCTCTTGAATGCCCTGTTCACCCTTTATGAAGAATACAGCAAAAATATGGCAAAAAGCAAATAAATTACTGGGTTTTGAAGGTAAAATTTCTCAGCCGTCATTTGATAACTCATGTAGTCCCCTTTCATATTTGCCTAAATCAGGCTACAAGATAATTTTTTTATTAATTACTCAGGGATTTTTTTCATTCAAGGAGAGTTCATTCCATTTCCAGAGCTCATCGAAAAATTAATTATTTGACCAGAGGCTTTTTTAACATACCTTCATACCTCCAAGAAATCTAAAAAAAATGTGTGGGCAACTTAAAATTGGAATTTTGATTTCACAAATAATTGGTTTAGATTTCCTGTTGGGGGTTATATTATTAAGCCAATTTGATTTAGATCTTTCTCTTTGTTTTTTTTTTAAATAATTGAATTTTATTGCATTTTATAAGAGATTGCTACATGAGTAATGCATATCATATTAGCATAAAGAACATAAGTTCATTAGTACCTAACAGGTAAGAAACTAAAGAGTGTCAGAAACTGCCAGAAAACTTTGTAGTAACCACCTAGAAGCTTATAGATAGTAGATTAATGAGGAAGTTTGTAACAGTAATATACTGATACATAGTTTAACAAATTGATGAAAAACATAATGAAAGCGGGTTGGGGCCTGGCTTGCCTATGGGACAAAAAAAGAGTGTCCATATAAGACAGAGCCCATCTTTGCTAGCGATGATTAAACTGGAATTGTGTGTCAATGAAACAATAAGGCACAACAGGGTGTGTGTTATCATGTAATAACGTTACTCCTGGGGTGGGTTGAAGCACGAAGCGAAGCCGAGTGCTTCCACCACATCAGGAGCGACGTTATTACACAATAACACACACCCTGGAGTGCCTTATTGCTATTATACAATGTCTTGTTGTTATACAAAACAAAAAAAAATTTTTAAATGTTTTTAGTAGATTTTTAGTGAGGCAATGTATCTTTGTTTCTGAAGGATAAAAGAGAGAAATCAATGACAGTGATGTTATTGTGTAATAACATCACTGTCTCAGGCATACACTGACCAATCAGAGTCCAGGATTTCTTTCTTGCCTTTGTATAATAAATATTGCATTGCTGTTGCATTTGATAAACATAAAGGATCAAACAATATCTTTAGCTCTCTGTCAACTATTTATGGATCTGGTTAAACCGTTGTCAACAAATGCAAAGAAGCTAATGCCTCAACATTGGAAAGACACTAAACTTCCCAAATTCTGATGCTTTTCTAAACTTAGTGATTGATGCAGACAAATCAGAAAGACTTCATGACAGGCAGATGGGCAATAATGATAAATCTGAGGAATTGTGAGGTCCCCTTTTAAATTTTCTCTATCTATAATGGTTCCTATTTATCATAACTTTTTGTGTTTTTGTTCACTCCTGAGTGCTCTTAAAAGGTCAGTGCTGCTGGCCCGTCGATGCAGCAGTAGCACTATTGCTTGTGACAGTGGTGACATGCATTCAGAAATGAGCCCCAGAAGCTGGAGGGGCCACCAGGCAGAGGAGGATTGAGCACCCTACGGGCACTCTCCTCCTCCAGGGAGGTAGGGATGCTGCTCCCGCTGCAATGCCACCTCTTGGGTGCACACTGTTGGAGGTGCAGTGTGGGGCACCAAGTGGGAAGGGAGGACATTGGCTGGGATCCAGAGAGGCATCACATCTCAGCGTGCACCTTCTCCATGGACCCGCTTGACCACCTATGTCCTTAGGGGTCCTGGGAGAAGAAAGGAAAAGTGGCCCTGTGGCTCACATGGTTACGGGGCTGGCGGGGGTGTGGTGCAGATCTGGGTCGGTCGGAGGCCCGACACATGACACAAGTGGGGGACTGTCCCCTCCTCCCTGCTTCCCCTCTCGGGGGGGTAATCCAAGGCAGGATGGGGGCCAAGGACAGTGCCCGGGATTCATGCCCCCCCCACTACGATAGTCCCCCATGGTGAGCTGTGGAGAGGAAAGGGGTGTGAGCATGAAAAATTAAAAATGGTTAATGCTGAAACTCCTCATTTCAGACAGAGAGGATCTTTGGGATAGAGACCTCTTACTAATATGTTATGAAATCCCCCCCCCCAAAAAAATTGAAAAGATCATGACTTCCGAGAGGTGCATTACTTCCATACTGGGGGGGGGGGAGAAGGGGCGAAAACCACCCGGAGAACCAGTACCCAAGAGCCAAACTGAATTAATTCAACAATCTCCTTTACTGTTCTGACCATGTGGACATTATGATGATATTAATGCAGCTACATTAAAGTGCAACGAGTCAATAAAAGGACTCCCTCCACCAGGGCTGTGACAAGCAATGGAACAAACAGATGTGCTCTCCCGTGTGTCACTGCTAACATTTTATAATCGTCTGATTACTTCATCAGAGCAAGATCCCTAGCCCCTTTTTCCAGCCAGTTTCTGAACAACCACCACCCGTCTGGCCACAGGAGCCCCTCTTATGTTACCTACACTCTCCAATAACCACTATTCCTTTAGAAGGCAATGCACAGGCACCTTATCACTCTGCTGGGTACGACTAGTAATAAACCTGCCCCCTACTGTTGGGATGGGGTTGTTGCATAAGTGCCTCTGGCCTTAAATGAACATAGGAATCAACATGCAGGATGATAATTAGGGAGGAAAGATGAAAACAGGGTAGACCAGCATGACTACTGACACGTATAAAATGAGCCATGAAAATCCTGTAACCTATTTGATTGGAACATGTCACATAACTGTTGGTTATTTTCTGGAAGCTGCACATCTCACCTGAGCGACATATTATTTCTAACAAATTCCTATTTTATCAGTGGGATATCTGTGCAGAGGGAGACCGGGAAAAGGCAGACAGCCTGAACGAATACTTCTGTTCAGTGTTCACAGTGGAAGGAGAAAGGGTGGGCCACAAAAAAGTAACAGAAGCTTTGGAGGGAAGGAGGTTGACATTAGTCCTTTTTTGGAGGAGCGATTCCTGAAGTACCAAGCTGATGTTCTTCTTATGATATGAATTCCAGTACCTTACCTCATATTCTAAATGCGGTCTCACCAGTGACCTGTATGAGGGCAGTATAACCTCACTCCACCTATTGCTGAATCCCCTGGATATATACCACCAACATCCTGTTCACCTTCACTGCTACCTTTTTGCACTGTGAGGAATGTTTCAGGTCACTGGTGATCACCACCCCCAGAGGCTTTCCTTCCTCTGACACTGCTACCCAGCCTCCACCCAGGTAATACTCGGTTCTAGGATTTCTGGCTCCAATGTGCATCACTTTACGTTTCTTGGCATTGAAGCCAAGTTGCCAGATCCCCAACCATCTTTCAAGTTTCCTAAGGTCTTCCATTAGGTCCTGTATCACTTCAACTTTGTCCACCCTCTCACAGAGTTTATGTCATCTGCAAACAGGCACATCTTGCCCTTTATGCCTTCGCCAATGTAATTTATGAAGACATTAAACGACACCGGCCCGAGCACTGATCCCTGCAGGACCCCGCTGGTGACCTCCTTGGTACTATATAACTCTCCCCCACCACCATCCGCTGGGTTCTGTCACTTAGCCAGCTTTCCACCCACCTTGTCATTTTCTCCCCGACCCCAAGATCCTTCAGTTTGCTGATTAGCCTTCTATGCGGCACAGAATCGAAGGCTTTGCTAAAGTTCAGGTAAATGACGTCTACCACTTTGCCTCCATCCACCGCTCTGGTGACCCAATCAAAAAAGTCAATCAGATTCATCTGACAGGATCCTCCTCCCACAAACCCATGTTGCCTCTTGTCCTGGAGGCCATTCTCCTCTGTGTAACTTACCAACCTCTCCTCGAGTATGGTCTCCACGAATTTGCACACAATCAATGCCAGATTGACTGGCCTTATAGTTCCCTAGATCATCCGCGGATCCGCCTCTATTACCACATCTGTGGCCCTGCCTTCCTTCTCCCACAGGAGATGCCGGGACATCTTTTTCCTTACTGAAGACAGAGCAGAAGTACTGATTCAGTACCTCTGCCTTGCTCACTTCTGCCTCCACCCATCCATCCCCCTTCTACAACTTAACTCCCCCATCCTTCCTATCCCTTTTCTTGCTTATGTAGCAAAAGAAGGCCTTCTTCCTGGTTTTAATCCCTTCTGCTATTTGAAGTTGTTTCGGTGCCGTTGCTTGCTGCACCACCTTGCCTGCCACTTTAAATAACCTCAGGTATTCCTCCTTATCTGCTTTGCTCTCAGTCCTCCTGTATCTCCTGTAGGCCACTCTCTTGTCACTCACCACCCTAGCAGCCTCAGAGATGAATCAGATAGGCAATTTGGTCCCCGATTTCTTCCCCCTAAGCTTAACACAATCCGCTGTGGTTGCTAGTATGGCATTCTTTATGATGGCCCATTGTCTGTCCACCCCCCAAGTGTGCTTTAATGCCCTCTAGTTGCTTCCCTAGTACCTCCCCCATTTTCCAGAAATCTGCTGTCATGAAGTCCAGGGTTTTAGTCTTGGTGGAGAAATTTTCCCTTCCCATATCCAGAATGAACCACACTGTGCTGTGGGAGCTACCTCTCAGGGGTTACTTGACCATAATCTCATGTATGTGCTCCCCATTTGTGAGCACTAGATCAAGCCCCCTCCCTGATGGATTCAATAACTCCTTGGGTCATGAATCCTCCCTGTATCGCATCCAGGATCGCTTTACTCCTGACACAGGACTTGGCTGGTATATTCCAGTCTACCTTAGGCAGATTAAGGTCCCCCACTACTACCCCCTCCCCCCTTTTCCTGCTGCTTCAAGCAATACTGTATGTAACCCCTAGGTGGCACTATCCCAAGGGTTACTACCCCTGCCTGCTTGGCTAGTAGCAGGTTAAGGGGCCTGAGTTCTGAAACGGGTGCCTCCACCCGGAGGTCAGGGTTCGTAGTGGTCAAGCTAACCTGGGCACAGCCCTCCAGGACACTGTAACCCCCCTCTTTCCCCTCTAGTGGCCTGAACCCTGTACAATAATCACTTTCACAATACCCCGGTACACCACACAAGTACCCACACTGTTTGCACTTACCACCAGGGCTGGTTCCTCTGGCCCGACCCTGGGGACCCCCTGTAAAAAAAAATGCACAGCAAATAGCAACAGTACAGTACTTTGAGCACAAACTGGAACCACAGTCAGATTACATGCAGAAAAAGTTAGATCTGATTTATTCAGGGGACTTGAACAAGGGAGGGGCAAAATCAGGTTAATTAGCTTAAAGGTTATATCAATCAAGCAGTTATGCATGCACTTTGAGTCCCCCCACACATTCCACCTCTGGGTACCCAGGTGGAGAAGAGATGGGCTAGCCAGGACTGTAGGCCAGCGTCGCAGCTGGTTGGGACCCTGTGATGGAAAACACAACATGCACAGTACACAATATTTGTAATCTGGAGCCAGAGGGCTCAGTTTGTAAAGGAAACGAAACAACAAGACAATCAGATGACACACTCAGATTAAGCTATTGTTGCAGGGAGCTACCCTGGTATTTACTGACAATACCCAAGACTGGACACAGGCTGGACGAAAATCGAGACTGCAGGTGGTTGATCTGGAATGCCAGGAGAAGCAGGGCCCACACAAGTCGCAGAGGTGTCGTTCCTGTTCAAGCGTGGAGCAGGGGGCTGATCCCCAGGCAGGTCTCTCGTCGATGGCTTCTCTGTGCAGTGGGTAGTCTGGCTGGGCCAGTCTGGCAAGGCCCAGACTGCATGGAGACAAATTTGGATGCAGTCTATTTTGGGCTGGATACAGCTTCCAGCAAGCAGAACACAGTTCACACAGTGGGGAACTAACTCGCAACCCACTAGCAGCTCATAGCACATTTACACGTACGGGAATTCTACTGTACCAGGCAAAGCGCTTCCTGGTCACAATCGCAAAGTCTCTGCACACACCGGGAGCTTGGGGTAGCTGGAACTCCTGACAGGCCGATCGCATTCAGCAAAATCTTCGGACTTCTTCAGGTTGAGTCTGGCCCACTTCAGCAGCTTACTTTAGTCACACAAACTTGGATTTAGTCCAAAATAATTCTCTTCTTTCCTTCTCAGAAGCAGCAGACAGACATGCAGGCCGAAACTTAGCCCTTTCACAGTTCTCCCATGCTAGTCCACTCAGGATTGCTGCTCAAAACCACTTCAGCTCCTCTCATTTCACTTCCCAGTTCAGAACTAACTGAAAACTGCAAGCAGCCCAGGACTTCCCCAAGATCCAAAAGATTTGGTTGGCTGATTTTGCTGTCAGTCAAAGCAAGAGCTCCCCCTTCAGTTGCAAAAAAGGCACAAAAAAACCCTCCAAACTACAGTTCCTACAGATTTTGAATTCAGACAGCTCCTGTAGGTCCCACCAGTACTGTTTGGTTCAATTTGCAGTCCAAGATCAAGATAGTGGAGACAAACAAAAGAGTCATTGCTGCAAAGAAAGCAGGTTAGACAAACTACATTATCATTATCATTCCGAATGATTTTCAGTAAATAGTTACATCTTTCAACAGAGCTCCCTCTCAGATTACTTAAGCTGTAATAAGGCAGCTCTTAAAGAGACAGTAAACAGAGGCTATACAGGCTCTGGTAATCACATTTAAACTGCTAAAACGCAGGACACCAGCCTGGCAGTGAGCATTTAGGCAAGCTCAAGGAAGATTTTTGGGGAACCCCCATTTGTAGGGGGGTTACATGTACATAGTTCCTGGTCTCTATTTTCCTCCTGGTTGGGTGGTCTATAGACCACCCCCAATCTGATCTTCCTTCCTCTGTTGATCTGGAGCTGGATCCATAGCGATTCCACTTTCCCCTGTTTGTTCTGTTCTGTAGTGCATATTATCCCCTCCCTGATGTATGCCACTACCCCTCTTTGCCTAATACTCTGTCCCTTCTGTACAGCTTGTACCCCGGGATCAAGAGGTCCCATTCCTGGTGAGCTGTAGCCCAGGTCTCAGTAACTGCTGCTACATCTACCTTTCTCTCTCTACCAAGAGGGCCTGTATGTCTGCCATCTTGTTACCAAGACTGCGAGCACTGAGTGACACCCCCTCTCCATCTTGACCCTGTGTCTTCCTGCCTAGTTCATGTATCCTTCTTGATCCGCCTATCCCCTATACTCCTTCCCTTCACCCCGTCTTTGGATGCTCTTCCTTGCCCCATGCCCTCCTTTCTGATTGCTACTTCCTGTGCACGGAGGGTTCCACAGACCTCCCTGTCTCAATGTTTCTGTGCCCCGCTGCCCCCCCAGCAGTTTAAACTCAGATATTTTTCCATGTATTCTCTCAGTTTGTCCATGAGTACTTTCAGTCCCTCCCAATTAATGTTCAGCCTGTCTGTTGAATATAGCCCCTTGTCTGACCACTTGTCTCCCCAACCTCCAATACAATTAAACCCTTCCACTTTGCACCAGCAACTTAGCAAATCATTAAATTCCTCAATCCTCCTTTTTGTGACTGTGCTGGCTCTGGGCACAGGAATTACCTCTGAAAAGGCCACTGAGCTCACTGAATCCTTGTAGTTCCTTCCTAACTCTATGAACCTTTTCTGCATCACCCCAACTCTTCCCCTGCCAAGTCATTGGTTCAGAGGTGGATGACCAAGTGAGGCTTTCCACCTACTCCCTTTACAACTTCCCTGATCTTAAGTTCTGCCCTTCCCACCTCCATCCCCAGTATCCAAACAACCACTCTTCTATTTCTTGTATCCCTCTTCCTCCCTCAGTGGATAACTTTAATTATGGAATCCTTAATGACACTCACTCTTCCATCCTCCACAGACTTATTATTCAACATACTGTGCACTCCTGGTGAACCAGCCTCTTCCCCCTTTGTCTATCTCCCCCCCGGCTACCACCACCCCCTTTCTATTCCTTCCCTAACTCCTCATCCCCATCCTTTGCTCCACCTTGACTACTTTTCCGCCTTGCCCCCCCAGCTACTCACCCTGCCACTATCCTTTGTGTTTTTTCGATCCTCTACCTCTCCACCTGCCCCCAGTTCCTCTAAACTGGTCGGTACTGTATTCCTGTTCAATGAAGGCCTCCCACATCAGAACATACCTCTGTTCACCCACTCCATATCCCTCTCTTTCTTCCTTGTGCTGATCCTCTTACCCACCCATCTTTTCTCCTTACCCCCTGTCAATCCCCTGCTCTGGTTCTGCAGTGTCCTTGAGAGGTAGATGCCCCTGGATATGTGGACAATCCCACTGGATGGGCCCTGTGGTCCTTATCTGCCATCAAATTCTATGTTTTGATAACGCACTCCAGGGGGTGCAATCACAAGGAAATAATGCACTTCTCAGGTGGTTGTGGCATTTGGCCATGCCTTGTGCCTAACAGCCACCCGAAGTATGCATTATTTCCTTATAACTGCACAACTTGTCGTGTTACCTCTTACATATAGTTGCACAAGTGCAAAATCCCATTAGGGCCTGGGACAGAATGATAATTCAAAAGGCTTTCAGGCATACAAACTCTGTCTCATCACTTTCAGCCTGTTTAGCAAGGAAAGCTGTCTCACACCCAGAGCAAAGGGATTCATAATTAGTTTTAATGAACTATTTAGGACTTCACTTTTTGCAGTTTCATTGATTTAGATGATCTGAAATTGGTATGTATAGATATCATCGAGCCATGGTGAGAGCGCTTTCGACAGCTAAAGTAATGGTACCCTTTTGATGCTAAAATTCATTCCGTGTCTGAGCTTACTTACTCACATACAAGTTATATGAACCCTGAGGGCTTTGGATATAGTAGCTAGAAACAGCTGGTGAAGAATATGGCAACATAGTTCTTCCGTCTCATCACTGCAGCAGAGGTGCTGCTACCCAGAAGCTTGTGAGGAAGAGATCAAAGTCTCCCAGAGGGAGCAAGTAATCAGATAAAGCTCCCATAAATGTTAATGCAATTGTCAGTATATTTTAAAGCTGCAGTGTTTGTTAATCAGCAGCTACATGTCATCATATCAGTTTTTTAAGCAAATAATGTTTCTAACAATGTAAATTAGAACAGCCCTGTCAAAGTTTTGCATTATCTCCGGGTAATATGTGATGCCCTGGAACTTAGAATGCTTTTTTTTTTAAAGGATGCTCTATGCAATGTGCTGTTTAGAACCTCCCAGCATTCCAACCCCAGATCCTTAGTTTCTGCTAAAGAGAGTGGTCGCCCAGACCATTGCTCCCATCTATGCGACGTTTAGTCACTGTTGTTCATTGTTTTGTAAGTGTAAAGTAATAATTGTTTTGTAAGTGTAAAGTTATAGTTTATGTAAGCAACAGTACCCGATAGAGTAGGTGGTATTGGGCAATATTGGACCACCCACAGGCATAATGAGGCCTGACACCACAGGCAGAGGGCCTTATAGCCCCTGGAAGGTCTGATATTGCCCATACCACCCACCCTGGAGGGTATTATTGTGCTTAGAAAATGGGCTATAAGTAACTTTTTTTGTAATATTTAAGAATAAAAATATTAATTAAAAAAAAATTACAAATTAATTTAAAGTTGCTTTGTTATTAAAGTAGTCCCTCTGCTGGTATCCTTACCAATGTGTAACAGTAGAGGGCAGTGCAGCCTTTTACAGTTGTATTGTTTTCCTACTGCTGTGTACAGCATGTACCTACCTTCTTGGTCTTGAGTCCTTGAACCATTAACCCCCACCAAGTTTTTTGCGTTCCATTTTTTTTGTTTTGTTTCTTTCTGTGGCTGCAGTTTAACCCCTCCATCAAGCGTGTAATTTGGGAAACTGGCAGCAGGATCGGGCGATCAGGGAGACCATGTGTTGAAGTAAGAGGTATGGCATATCTGAAATTTACAGGACTTGATTTTTGTGCAGAAAAATCATCAATAATAAAAACAAAAAAAAAAACCAAAAACAGATCTGTTATTGTGAGGAGCAGAAGTGGAGCCAGAGAGAGACAGGGACATACGGAAGTGCCATCTATAGCGCTGAGCAAGCAATGTGCTAGCACTAGTAGTTTAAAAAAGAAACCTTTCTTTTTTTAAATTACTTTGTGAGATGTGTTACACATCTCACAAAATAATTTATACTTCTCACAAAATAATTAAAAAAAGAAATGTTTCTTTTTTTTAAAACTACTAGTGCTAACATGTCATGTTACACAAGTGGATGATAGTTGGGGAACGGAGCGGGACTGCAGCCTGGGCGAGCAGATAAAGGTGGTTCTGGTAGTGCTGAGATAATGCTAGAAAATGGCTGAGGACGAGAACAGCACAGGCAGCTTTTGGGAGGAGGGAGAGTCAAGGATGTGCCTAGAATAAGGTACAAGGGCAGTAAATTTAAAATAAAAATTCCCGTTGTGTCAGGGGCTGTATTGCCGATATGTGGTGTGTTGTGGGGCTAAAAATATTGTTTAGCTGTTAAAAAAATAAACAGATATCATGGGACAGGGGCTGGAGTTGTGACTAGTTGCATGGACTAGTTTGAGGACTGAGTATGGGTGAGGGCTTCTTGCTTGGGGGCAATATCACTCGCTAAGCAAGAGAAAAAAGTGGCATCAGTTTCAAATTCATTTGGGTGCTTTTGGCCAATGAAAAAGGGTAGGCACAGGGATATTTCAATGAGTAAAAGGTCACTTGGGCTGGTACTTTTAGTACCCGGGCTCTGTCGTCTGACAGATGTCCACCTTACTGGGGCTTCCAGCCAATCAGAGCTTGAGAATTTCTTAGACCATTTTGTAATTAAGCAATAAGGCAGGACAGGGTGTGGTATATCATGGGATATCATCATGCCTCGGGTGGTTGGGCATGAGGCCGCAGGCCGAGTGCGTCCAACCACCCAAGAAGTGATGATATCCCATGATATACCACACCCTGTAGTGACTTATTGCTATTATGAACTGAGTTTCAAGTTTTATAAATAAAAAAAATAAAAGAAACTGGTTTTAAAACATTTTATGAATTAGTTTTTGGGTGGTATAGGAGTACATTTTGAAAAAATTGTTTTCAGACAGTAGAGAGCAAGGAGGCTGGTGGCGCCGGAAGTTTTTTGAAGCCGTGATGATGTAGCCCGATATCATCATGGTTTCAAAGAGCTCTGGGCCAAACAGGTTCCTCTATTTATGATCCTCAGTTCATAATTAAATATGGGTCTCTCTCGGTTCCAGTACTGTGTTTTTAAGCAAATGTATTATTTTGTCATCTTTCACAGGTTGTGAACAGTTCTGGGAGCCATGGCCTATACTGCATTTTGCTCTGCTTGTAATGACTGCGGTTGGTCACGGTCTGGCATTTAACAACCTGATGGTTCCGGTTTCTGGGACAGATTATTTTAAAACATTCTAATAACTGTCCATCAATGTTTTTTGGTGGTGATGGTCAGTTACTATTTGCCATAATAACCAGCCAGTTATTATGGCAAACGTGGGTTTGAACAAAGGAGCTGAGCTTGAGACTCGCTCACTCACTCACTCACTCTACTCGAGCGTGGCAGCTGTTCCTGGGACCACAGCAGTTTTACATGTAAACATAAAATATGTAAATGGTCCTATTTAGCTAACGCTGCAGCAAATATCCCAAAAGACATTGAAAATAAAAAGTAAATCATCCCTAAACACAGTTGCACTCGAGACTGGCTGTCTGTGACTCGAGCTCAGTATGTACTGATTCAACATCCTTGTCAGTGAAGCTGATACTGTGCCATTCAATAGTGTTCGTGTTGGCACAGTTTCTTTTCAGTTTTTGGTTTTCAGAAAAATAACTACCCTGAAAATGTGCACCTTTCCCTTTCTATCAATGTTTTCTTCAGGGCCAGTCACACGTGTCTGTTGTGAGTTCACCAGGAGTCCTTGCTAAAACACTACAGGTTTTTCTTTTTTTTTTTGTGGGGGGAGGAAAAAATTGCTGCTCGGTAATTATATAAAATAAATCATGGGACAGTGTACATTACAAAAATATAATAGCACTTACATCACTTTGTTAATAATATAGGATGTGCATTTTGGCTCACAATGACTGTGGTCAAACAATGTTTGAATATTGTCAGCTTACAATGACTGGGTCGATGTTAGTACCAGCTCTCAAGGACTGAAACTGTGCTGCTTTTAGTGCTTCTGCAATTTGGTTTAGCACTATAGACTGCAAATTTTGTCTCACAGTGGCTGTAGTCAAACACTGTAAAAGACATAGTCAGCTCACAATAATGGAAGTTGACATTACTACGCAGTGACTGTGGTCAGCATTACTATTGTCTCCAAATCACTAGCGGATCCGGATATGTAGCGAAGTAACACCCGTTACCCTCATAGGCCTGGAAAATAGTGGTGATTTTAGCATAACATGAACTTTAAAAGGAAACATTTTACATTTTTTTTCAAGGGAAGGTGTTAACCCTCTGACAAAGTTGCTACCCCCTAGCAAAAATTATAGATCCCTGCTCTCAAAGGTGAGTCAGCTTAAACGGTGGTGCCTATTAAGGTCCAGTGTCTGAGGCCAAACAAAATCAAAGCCAAAAATGAAAACTGGGTGTTCAGGTGTTTAAAGCTGACCACAAGGAAGCACCATTTGCCTAAGGCAGATAGGCATTCAGGCCGCTACCATTAACTGGAGCAGATCACAGTTCAGCAGCTCTGATCTGTGCAGGGGGCTTCATCCAAACAGTGTTACCATTTAAAAAAAGGCTGAGAAACTCTTTGAAAAACTGTTGACAAAAATGTGTGCAGAAACAGCTCCCCATAAACACCAGTCTAACAAAAGAGTCTGCAAGGAAGCCAAGGAACATAAACCCTTACCTAAGGTACACTTATTTCATTTCATTTAATTTATTTATTATAATGAAAAGACATAGCAAGAATTTGTCCATTTTACATATGTCCAGTTTGAACAAACAGTGAGAGCAATACCACAGCTGAATGATATTACACAGTCGGTTAAACGAAGACCTTTTAAACTGATAATGCATTTGCACTTGATGATTGAACGTGGTAAGTTATTATACCAGCTTGTAGCTTCACATGCCAAACGTTTCTGGCTTAAATTGGTGTTTCTTAAAGTGACATGAAATATTGACCATTCTGGAACCTAGCTCCCCTGGAATTAACCAAGAATGAAAATAGGTCCAAAATGTTTGGAGGAAGCTGATGCAATGCTACTTTGTACCGCAAAGTCCATGGAAGGAGCAAGTTCCCTTGATCAACCACAGGAGTTGATTCTGCAGTGGGTGCTTGATGCTTTCCCACCATACTGCAGCGCAGTGCCAAGTGGCAGCTGCTGCGGTCTGACCTGGCTCCCTATGCAGCAATTCGTCCTGAACCTGGGTCACCAGCACAGCAGTGTAGTGCTGCCACTGGCCCATTGGGTGGCCACAGTCCACATCATGGCCCATTGGGTGGCCAAAGTCCACATCATGGCCCATTGGGTGGCCACAGTCCACATACTGGCCCACTGGGTGGCCACAGTCCACATCCTGGCCCATTGGGTGGCCATAGTCAACATATCTTAAACTATTATTTTTAACAGATTTCTACTGGGGCTTCCCATCATTCATTGGTGCGTAGACCGTGTAAAACACCAGGGTACTTCAGGAAAGGACAAGGCCAGGCTATGGTGCACACATGAAGGAGGACTAACACATGCTTAAAGTGCAGGCTAAATTTATTCACTGTGCACTGTAAGCTTGAGTCAGTTCTCTTTCATGTGTGCACCACAGCCTTGTCTTACACTGTAGCCAAGTGAGGGTGGCCGCCCTTCGTGGTAGCACCAGCACACCTTCCCATTAGTGCCAGTCGTCCTGCAGTGTACTTCAAGAAAGGTAATGCTTACTGACGAGAGGAGTGGGCTGGATCCCACCGCTTTGTTAACAAATATCAGTGTCATACTGATTGCGGCCTTTGTCTCTTCTCTATTTCCTCAAAGTGATGCTGTTTTTTGTTTGCCACATCTCTCAGCCGACTCCATTGTCTTTCCCTGTGCCAAAGCACAGCTGCACCACACCGCTGGGAGCTCCAGTCAGAACCCATGACTCTAGCTGCTGTTCTATAGTTTTGTGATCGAGACATATGTAACCCCCCTGCAAACGAGGGTTCCCAAAAGTCTCCTAGGAGCTGGCTAAGTGCTCCCCGCCTGAATGGTGTTTGGTGTTTAAGCCGTTTATCTGTGAGTGCTTTTAGAGCCTCTGGTACTGTCTCTTTAAGAGCTGCCTGATCGCAGGCTAAATTAGTTTGAATGGGGGGACTGTGTAGTTAATGCTCTAATCCTGCCCTGAGCTGCCATCTGATCGCTCCGTTTATGCAGTCACTAAGAGCGCAGAGGGAGCCCATCTGAAGGATGTAACTGTTTTCCTGAAATCATTTAGAGCATTTGTAAAATTGCAGTTTATCTAACGTGCCTTTATTGCAGCTAGGACTGTGTGTGTGTTGCTCCTCCATTTTGGACCTGAACTGCTAATCTGGGCCATTTGGGTTAGGGGAGCCCTAAAATGGAGACTGCCTGAGCCAACCAGAACTTGGACTCTCACCTGGAGCCTGCTTAAAGGGGGAATGTATGGCAGGTGCTTCTGGGAGCTGTAGTTTGGACCCTGGCATCTTTTTGCACCAACAGAGGGAGCCCTGCAGTGATTGACAGTTGAATCCACCAACTGAACCTGTGTGGATCATAAGGGAAATGCCCTGAACTGTTCCTGGAGGGCAGATGCGAGTTGACTGTGAAGAGAGTAGGAGCTCTGTTCTGCTGCGGCATGCAGTTCATGTGGGAAGCACGTGTAAGGTCCTGAAGTCAGCCTGTAGCCGTTAGCAAGCACTCAATCGGACTGAATCTGAGTTATGGAAAGAAAAGGAGGAAGTGTGCAGAACCAGGCTTGCCTGTGGAAGACTGAAAATTTGCAGGAGTGCGATTGGCCTGTCGGGGACTCTGTTGCTGCGTGTGTTCTCGGGTTTTGCAGTATTTGCGATCGGGATCGAGAAGCAGCTGCATGGTATAGTAAGTTGCTTTACATATAATTGTGCCTAGTGTTTGTAGGGTATCGCGATTCCTTTTCCCCTTGTTCTGTGAGTTGTGAGCTGAAGCTGGAAGCTGGACTCAAAGCTACTTGGACTAAATCCGGCTGCTTTCCAAATCAGTCAGGCCCTGTCACAGGAGTCTCCTCTCCAAGCCCTGCTCATCCTGGCCATCCAGAGCCACCTCTTCAGTTCAGCTCTCAGTTTGGGGTTTGTGAGTACAAATAGGGGTACCTCCCCTCACCTTCATTTAATCAAAGTGTGTCAACTGATTGTTTTGTGTGCTTCTGTTTATGGACTGAGCCATCCGGCTCCGGATTACAAGTTGTTTGTGCATATATTTTCTTCATACAGGGCCCCATCCAGCTGCACCAGCCGGCCAACCCTGGGCAACCAACCTGGCTAGCCCCCCCCCCATCCTGGGTACCCAGAGAGTGACATTTTGGACCCTAAATATATGTGTACAGTACTGTGATTCAAACTTATCTAAACTAATCAACCTGATTACCCCCTTCTGTGTTACTGTCCCCTGAATAAACCAGATTTATTGTTGTTATACTATATACTGGCTGTGGTGTTAATGCACCTAGAACAGTATTGCAAATTGCTATGTTATTTAACCTTGTTTTACAGGGGGTCCTCCAAGACGCACTGCAGAATCAGTCTTGAGGGTAAGTGGTATCTCTATGTGTAAAAAGTGTGCATATGTGGGGTAGTGGGAAGGTAACTCCCATGTATTGTGTGGGCCACTAGTGGGAACAAAGGGGGGTCACAGTGTCCCAGAGGGCTGTACCCGAGCTAGTTTAACCACTACTAACCCTGACCTCTGGGTGGAAGCACCCGTCATAGAACCTAGGCCCCTCAGCCTGTCAGTAGCCAAACAGGCAGGGGTAGTAGCCCTTGGGATAGCGCCACCTGGGGGTTACACACATAAACAACAGCCTTGGGACTGTTAAGCATAAGGATTGCTTCCCTTGTAGGGGCAAGGCACGTCATTACCCACAAATCTCTCTAGAAAGAAAAATGATTGATAGCAACAAGAGAGACATTTCCTTGCCCTGGGAAGGCCCAGTCAAAGGGAGGACTTTAAGTGCTCTGAGGTTGCTGTAAACTGACCTGGAAGATAACACAAAGATGAATACCTAACAAGAAACTCTGTGAAACCCTGCAATATGTCATCTGTAGCAGGCATAGATTTATGCGGTTACCATGCAGAGTTACATGCTAGCATCTGCCAGGGTCAGGAATCCAAGTATTGGCCAGGTCAAAGATCATGACCTCCTTCATTCTTCATACAGCTGTACGTATGGCTAACCTGCCATAGCTTCTGTTTATAAAATTAAGTACAAAATGCAACTTATTGCTTGCATATTTATAGAACTGGAAGAGACAAATCAGGGTTTTGGAGATATAACTCTTACTTACAAAAGTATAGAATTTACAAGCAACAACATATCTGAAGTGCCTTTTAATTTTTATGTACAACATATATTTTTAACAGCAGATTTTTAGAGACGGAAAGTTAGGACTGTACTTCAAAGGTGTCTTGCTGTGGCGCCAAGGTTATCCATTGCATTCTTTTTTTTTTTATTCTTTCTTTATGCCTTCTTCTGTGCCACAGTCAGACTTATCCTTCAGGGTCCCCCAAGGTGCCTGGCTCTGCCGAACCCAAGTCCCCTACAGCCACCTACCTCCATGTTGCTGTGGTCTTAGACCCCCCCCCGGGCATGGAAGGAGGGAGGGTCTCCCTCCTGCCTGAACAAGTCTTAGTCAGGCTGATGGCTGAGGGTTCCAAGTTGGTCCATGTTCGGTTCATGGGGGGCTGTTGTCTGGCCAGCTGTGGGGTCTTTTCCTCATTTCTTCCTGCCTTGAGGATGCAGATGCACACTGCAGAGCCTAGATGCATGTGCATGCATAGATATGCTGCTGCACTGGATCCCGGCCTGCGTCCTACCCTCCCACAGTGCCCTCGGCTGCACTGTCACCTGTGGTCACCCAGATTGCAGTACTACTGTGAGGGCAGTGACCCTTCCACCCCAGAGGATGAGAGGATCCTCTGGGATTTCCAATCCTCCTCCTCCCCTTGGCCAGCCCCTGATGACCCTAGCTCATTCCCAAACTCGGGTCACCGGTGTTCCACGTGGTAGCGTTACCACTGTGCATTGTTGAACCCAGATCCATGTATATGAGATGCCTATTCCACGGAGCTGAGCTTTACGATCATTTTCAGTTTGAATCTAGGGGACCAAAGCCTTCTGAAATGACTGCACTAGCTACACTTGTAAGAAAGCGTCATACAGTTATGCAGTGAGCCACAACAGGGCATGGGTCATTGTGGGTTTTATCTACGTTTCATGTGATGTGGCATGAGGCGTAGCCAAGTGCCTTAACACACACACACACACACCACACACACACACACACAAGAAGTGGGTAAATGCCACATAATCACCCGTGTCCTGGAATTGTAATGAAACATTGTTATTAAAAAGTCAGTAAATCATGACATGATGAATCTGCCATTCAGTACAATAGTTCCAAATGCAACAGCCATCTTCAGCTGCAGAAGAATATTTGTGTCACAGAAAGTGATTTTTCCTGAACATGTTCACCCGTCCCTGGTTCCAATACATGTGCATGTATGAACTGCAGAAATATTTTTTTTAAAACACTTCTGGCGGGATGTTTAAAAGTGTGGACATAGGACTTGCATCCATGCAGATGTGTCCAGATGTGTGCGTCCTACTCACACACATCTGGACATATGTGTGGCATTTCCCACAGTATACGGCAACTTTTGCCACAACCGTGGGACTCGCTTCCATTTGTCTGGCGCAAGTGCTGAAATTCATCCAGGAAGTTAGACCATTATTTTTGATCTAACCTCCCGGGCGGAGATTTCAACACCCATGTCTGAAAAACAGAGATGGAGCTTTGAAAGTGCCACCCTTAACGTCTTCCTCTCTTCCCCATCCAGCATCTTTTCTCTCTGTCTTTCTCTACATTCAAAAGGTGGAATGAGTGTTTACCACTGAATATAATAATTCACAAATCTGTATCATTTTGCTGGCAGAGTGTTTCTTCCCTCTCCCATACATGAAATTCTAGAATTTGAAATTTTGTATTATTATTCTTCAGGCAGAATGTTTACCTAACTCTCAAACACTGATAACATATGGCCTAATATGAACCAAGGCCTCAATTTTCAGAAGACTGAGCAGAACAGGCTCCCCTGGTAAGCAGGTAAAGGCAGGCAGTGGATATGTTGTGGCAAACAAAAGATACACTGGAAGTTCAAAGTATGAGTAGTGCAGTGCTTCATTGTTTGAATGAGTATGTATGTATGTGTAATAAGGAGATGATGGGAAACAGCATTTAATTCATTTTTTAATGTTAGGGAGTTTTAGTATTTTGGGCCCTACCTGAATATTTTTAGTGGGAAGGGAAGGAATGGTTGCCACTTGAAGTTTTTAAGTTTCAAGAGGCAGTTGTAAAGATTTTAATGTAGGTAGAGAAGATGATTTGTCCTTTTGCCATGGTCATGGTAGGATTTAACAATGAGCAAAGATCCAAACTGACCAGTTATGTCATGGAAGTTTTCATGTCCATTTTATAGGAAAAAAAGAAACAGAGAATCGGTTTGCAGAAAAAGGCCCCTTTACCCATCTTGTCCATTCCTACCAGCCCAATGTAGAATGAGTTATCTCCTTCTGTGATATCTGTTATAATTTTCCTTTTGTCTTTTTACATGGGGTTGGGAAAAAACAATATAATTTTCTTATTCATAAGCCAAGATAATTATATAACTTCCTAAAGGAATGTGTACCCAGGATTTCAGCTAACTACGTTCACTTTGGATCCTCTCCTAAGCTACCCAGCTTGCTTACTAGCCTCCTACGTGAGACAGAGTAGAAAGCGTTACTGAAATCTAGGTAGGCTACATCCAGCGCTCCACCCTGATCTAGCTCCATGGTCAGCCATGCAAAGAAATCTATTAGATTCATTTGACATGATCCCCCCCAATCCTTTCCTTCAGCAGTGACCCCATTAATGTTCCCACCGCCAGTGTCAGACTAACTGGCCTATAATTGCCAGCCTCTTCCCAGCTACCACTTTTGTGAAGTGGAACTACATCTAACCTCTTCCAGTCCTCTGGAACCAGTCCTGTTTCCAGTGAGATGTTAAACAGGACTGTCAATGGTGCAGCCAGTACCTCTCTAAGCTCCCTCAATACCCCATCTGGCCCCATTTCTTTGCCCACTTTCCGATTAGTGAGTCTCTTCAGGACACTCTCCCCTGAAAATGGACTAGTAGCCACCTCCCTCCCTCCTGTCACCTTTTTGTGGCCCATCTCCTTTTCCTTCCTCTGCGAACACTGAACAGAAGTATTTGTTCAGGATGTCTGCCTTTTCCTGGTCCCTCTCTGCACAGCTCTCCCCTTCCATTTTTAACCTTACAGTCTCACCCCAGTCTTCCTCCTTTCACTTACATAGCTAGAAAACGTCTCGTCTCCCTTCATCACCACCTGGGCTATTTTCTCTTCATTTTGCGCCTTTTCACTCCTTACCGCTCTCCCCGCTTCCGTTTGTTTCCCCTGATACACCTCCCTATCCTCCGCCCTCTGTGTCGCCTTATGCTTTCTGATTGCTACCCTCTAAGCCTTTACCTTTTCTGTCACCTCTCTGGAGAACCATAGTGGTTTCTTTTTCCTGTTGCTTTTGCTTACTTGTTTGATGCTGAGGTTTGTTGCCTTTACTGTTCGCCCTTTTTAGCTTTACCCACTGTTTCTCCACACCACCCAGGTCATCCCCCCGCCAGGTAACCCCCAGGTCATCTCTGAGCATGCACCCATCTTTTTAAAATATGTCTTCCTGAACTCCAGGACCTTCACCCTTGTGTGGTTCAGTTCCGTTGCCATCTTTATACTGAACCACACTGTATGGTGATCGCTAATTTTTTATTTAAAAGTTGGTAACCAGGAAAGGGACACTGAGCCAGGGCTTGTTTCCAGGTGCGACCCAAGGTAAGGGACACATTACAGAGGTTACAAGCACTCAGAGAACAATGCAAATAGATACATATGTACACAAATTCAGTGGAATAAAAATAACAAGATAGTGTGCAACACATTGCATTTACGTAACAAACACACTGTCCCCCAGGTGGCTTCCTACCTTGATGTCTGTAACACTGTCTCTGTTAGTGAATACTAGCCCCAGTATTGCCCCATCGTGAGTGGGTTCACTGACTAGTTGCCTGAGGAACACCTCCTACAGGGAGTCCACGATGTCCCTGCTTCTAACTGAAGCTGCAGCTGGGAGGTTCCAGACTACACCTGGCAGATTGAAGTCCCCCATCAGCAGCACCTCACTTTTTCTACTATCTTGCCAACAGCTTCCACCAGTACCCTATTTAACTCCTCCCCCCTGTTCTGGAGGTCTGTAGTTCACGCTAGTGCAAATAAAGGCTTCATTCCCCAAATCTGGGTGACCCACAGTACATCTGCTCCCACCTGCATTCCCTGTATCTCCATTGATTTTATACCTTCTCTCACATAAAGTACCACACCCCTCCTCCCCCCCCCCACCTTCCCTTCCTTCCTGAACAGAGTATATCTTGGTATGGCCAGGCCTCAGTCATAGTTTTCAGTACACCATGACTAGATAATGACCACAATATCCAGGTTGGCTTTTGCCATTATGGCATCTAGGTTTGCAATCTTATTTCCTAGACTTGAAGAATTTGCACACATGACCCTCCAGATTTTATCATCACTTAATACCCTCCTTCTTTCCTTTTTGACTTCTCTCCTCCCCCTTTAATACTTCTGTCCCCCCTTTTTTCTACTGCTGCTTGCTTTATTAATTTCTACCCTGGGGGATTCCATTCCCCTTAGGTTCTCCCTAATTTCTTCTGCCATCCCCCTTGGCCAGTTTAAATGTTCATCAGAGTAACATCTAAACTGTCAACTGAGGACTGCAGTTCCCCTCCCGGATAGATGCAGGCCATCGCCCCTTTAAAGGTCCTTATCTCTCCAGGTGGATCCCCAGTCCCCAATGTAGCTGAACCTTTCCTCGTTGCACCATTCCTTCAACCATGAGTTGTAGGTCTTGGTTTGGAGATCCCATTCCTCCTCCTTGTCATAGACAGGCAGCATCTCAGTGAAAGCCACTGAGCATGCTAGCTGCCTAAAACCCCTCCCCAGTTCCTTACCATCCCAGCCCCATCCCTAGCCAGGTCATTAGTCCCCAGGTAGACAATGACATCCAGCTCTCTGCCTCCTGTCCTGATGCCGTAGCTATCCTCTGGATCTACTTCCCATCCTTCCAGGTTGTGGAGCAACATAGGCAACTAACCTCCATCTTTCCCTGCCTTTTCTATTCCCAAATCTATCCCCCCTCACAATCGCGTCCCCCACCAGAAGTTGCTTCCTCCTCCTCTGGGGTCATCTTCCTCCCTCCCTCCTTGGGGTTTCTGCTCTGCAGAACCCCCACATCCTCCCCAGCCACTACCACAGGTGCCTCCTCCTGGCAGTCCTGTCTTGCCAGAGCGGAATAGGAATTGCGTAATGGTACCGACTTGAGGAAAATGCTTCCGCTCCACCACCTCCACCCTTCCAGAGCCCACCATAGTCCAGGAATTCCTCCTCTCTGTCATCCTCTGGGGTAACCGTGTCACACCTGGTGGCCCCTGGATGGGGGAAGAAGTCCCCCCGAATCCTAGCCAACTTGGCCTGGAGTCTAGCAACTTCCTCCCTCAACTCAGAAAGGTGCGCACGGATGGGGTAGCAGCAGTCTCCAGAAGGTCTTTCTGAAAACTGCCACCCCACAGCTACTGCACTGCACTGCACTGCACCACTTCTAGCATTCCCAGCTTCTATACTGCCTGTGTTACCTGGAAATTCTTAGGTACCCTTACCCCTGATACAGTGTTCCTAGCTTCTCCTTTTTATGTTGGCGCGCTTGCGCAGCCAACATCTTGCGGTAGTGCAGCTTTGGAGACACGGTTGCTGTTAGGCCAATGCAGGGCATGTCATTCCCCAATCAGCCTGCATGCTGGCACCACACCATGCATATATAATGTGGTGAGCACATCTAGGAAAAGGTCAGCTGCAATCTGAGCTAAGCTCGTCAGATGCAGCGGACCTTCCCTGGATGTGCTCACCGACCTTGTGAGCATGGCAGCACAGTGGCCACCAAACTGCCGACTTCAGGGGGGTGCCCAATCCCCCTGTCAGTTTATCCTGCCCCTCTGTATGTGCCGAGAGGTCTCGTTACCATGGAAACCTTGAGAGTTGAAAAATACCCATATTGTGTATGAGCGATCATATACAGTCTTTTATAGTGTATGGTCTCTCATACAAAGACTGCCCTTACTTTCTTGCTGGTTCATGTGGTAATTTCCACCTCCTCTGGCCTGTTTCACTGCCATGGCCATTCTCAGAGGATCGTCGGTTGCCTGATCACACATGCACACCCTCCTTCTAAGTGTTTTGCTGCACTAGCTATGTAGTTAGGTTCAGCACAACAGCTACGATGATGTAGCTAGTGCAGCATAACAACGTTGTTGAAGGGAAGGGATGGATTTCCACCCACAACGTTCCACCATACACTATATTGTTATATGTTATAATATACTATATGATAATATATGTTATTCATAATATGTTTATATGTACAGTTAATGTCTCTCTTATTGTTATAAAAGTTTCTTCTCAAGTCCTTTATGTGCCAAAGCTGCTTAGCTTTGCTTCTCAGTTCCTTTACCCAAAGAACTTGAGAACACATTCTAACCACAAGAGACCTAGATCGGGATTTTCAGAGATGGATGCAACTCTTGTTTCTATAGTTCGGACATGAGCTACCGCCACGCAAATGCGTTGGGATGCTTGCAGTCAATTTGCAAACATCCTGACGCATTTGTGACACCTTCTGCTTTCTACAGCAAACAAAATAAGACACATACAGCAAATTTAGATGCATGCATCATTTTTGGGGGTGCAAGTCATAGCAATCACACTCCAAAGTTAGACCACCTTTTAGGTAGCCTAACAGTCCAGGCAGCTTTTGAGCACCTGCATCAGAAAAACAGACACAGGTGTGTAAAAAATCTTGCCTCCAATAACTGTACATATAGACACATATATATATACACACACACATACATACATACATATAAACACACACACACACAAGAGTACCTTGAATGTGTAGAAATAAACAATCATGACTGGCTAAGAGTGATTTCATGATTTATTAAAAACATTATAAGCCTTCTACAAGTTTGTTCACCGTTTATACTGCCCCCCACAGACAGTACATAAATTCCACCCGGCAGTCTCTTCTATGTGTGGCAGGTGTGACAGGGAAGTGGGGTCCTACCTATGTTGCTTTTGGCCATGCCACATTCTGAAGAGGTTCTGGAAAGCTGTTCTTGCGGAGCTCGAAAAGATGTTGGGAAGGCACTTGAAGCTAGATCCCATGGTATGCCTATTTGGTTGGAGAGCCTAGATGGAGAGGGGTGGGAGCCGCTCCCCAGATGTATCAGTGTCCTGCTTATTCTTGCTGAGCACTGTATACAGAATACGTGGGTGTCAAATAGTGTGCCCACGATAACACAGCGGTGAACTCTAGGGATACAAATGTTGGGACTGGAAAAACTAACCCTTCAAATTAAAGGTAGGGGTGACACATTTATGAAGGTATGGGAGCCCTTCTGGACCTCATTGTTCCTGGCAGAGGCAAGGATTTTCTGCAGGAGGGGTTGGGTGATTAGGCAAACTCCCTTTGGGGCCTTGTACTAGCTAAAGGGGTGAGGGCATGTTACTTAGCAGGACCCATAGCTGTGATGGTTACCAGGGGTAGTTCACAGGGGTACCCTGTGCCGAGTCACAGATTATATCTTCGGATGGAATGTTGCACATTTATAAGGTTTTGTAATGAATTATTGGGCACCAGGAGAAATTGACTTGTAACAGAATATGATATGTGTTATGTTTTTTCTCTTTTGTGTTTATGTTGCTGTTCCTTTTGGTTTTTAATATAACTGAAATTTTCTCAGTAAAAAGATTTTACAAAAAAACCCAAAACATTATAATGTATGGTAGAATGTTGTTACCTTGCAAAATCCATATTTTTATAAGGTTGTTATACCATCGATGTGACATCACTACGTTGTTACCCCACTGATGGTACGTCACATCAATGGTATAACAACAGAGATCACTATGCACACGCATGCTACATGACCCGACAGCCTTCCAGAAACAGCCGCAGCGGAGAGAGCATGACCTGGAATGGCCACGGCAGTGACTGAAATTACAACAGTAAGGAGCCTGCTTCATTTTTGTTACTGGTTATGGGGACCATACACTATAAAATATAATGTATGGTCCCTCTATCAGCAGCCAGTTTGATTTATAGCCTCAAGGTTGCCATGGCGACGTAAGCCCCTCGAGCTTCACTCTTGAGGCTTAAACTGTCGCCATGACAACTTCTCGACAGTTAAACTGGTTATCAGTAGAGGACCATACATTATCCTCCATATGGTTGGCAATCTGAATCATACATCCACACAGGTACTATATATGAGCCAGCATGTGCAAGGGAGCTTAAAACATTTCTTTTCACTTTGTTCATTAAACGCATTGAGTAAAGTAATATTTTGCTGTTTTTAAGGAAAGGAATGCCAGGTATTAGCAGATGAGCCGGTAATAGTCTGCATGCAAAATGTAGGGTGACAGGAAGAATTTTGTATGTTTTGTGAATCTAAGGTGTTTGGGGCTGGTGGGTGAAGACCAGTTTAGAGGAAATTTGGTGGCTTCTATTGAGGCACACGGCAAATGGTTGCACTGTTCAGTTTAAGCTATTGCAGAATCCAAATTAGCTCAACTAAACCAATACATACTTAGCAGCAGTAGCTGGTGCCTCATGTGGGAAGGCACTGCAGGACTGGGAGGAACGCGTGGACATCGAAATTTGCTGTAGTGTTGTATACAAAGTTGTTGTAATGTTCAGGTTGTTATGCATGGGTCTGGTTAACAGTATAGCTTTTCTGATCTGCGAGATGCTGGCAAACTGGCGGATGGTCTGAGACTGGATCGCCATCGGGACCGAGAGGTGGAGGTGGACACTTGGACATTGCTCCGTCGGGACTCGGCTGTAGTTGCTTGATGAGGCATGAACTATAGGATGGTAAGGGCTAAGGTAGAAGACATTTCATTGAACATGTGCACTCAGAGGTCATTTGAGTTGTAGCCTAAGACTGAATAAATATACAAAAAGGGAGTAATGAGGTTTGAGTGTCTTGGCATCGTTACAAAATGGCAGGAACTTGGGCATGAACTGCAGCAATGCATCAACAGGGTTTTATTTAACTCTAAAAATTGATTAGCGTTTTGTTCATAAAAGTGTTAAAACATTGTGAAAATGCACAGCACTTGCCTCAATGTGTTTAACAAACATAATTCTTCTAGAAAACCTATATAAATACTTTCTGTACAGTTAGTATTGTCCCAAGGAGAAAACTGCTAATCAGTTATTTAAAACCCTGCATCAACCTGGTGAAAATTCTGACCTATACTTTTTTATGCTATTTCAGAGTGCCCCTCATCTCCTGGCTTGTATGTTACCCTTCTTTCTCCATTTTGAGTCTACTCTAGTAATTTGTTTCACATCTGAAATAATAAAAGGAGTGCTCCTTTTAATACGGCTCGGACCAGGTTTTCATTACTATTCCCAGCTGTTTTTGAACACCTACTGTTCCATAAGGTCAGGAACACTGCCTGCTAGTTTATTTTAGTCACAACAGAAGTGATTTTAAACAACTGATGTACAAAAACAGGCCAAGAATACTGATGAAATCCTGGTCCAAGTCTTACTAAAAAGAGCGCTCCTTTTATTATTTCAAAGATGTGAAAAAAAAAGTACTAAATGTGACTCAAATTTTGGAAAGAAGGGTATCATTCAAATTAATAGATATGGGGCAATCAAAAATAGAATAAAAAAGTATAGGTTAACATTTTCACCACATTCTTGCTTTAAGAGACTCATTTAATATTTCCCGCCAGCCAATTCTTATCCTATTTGAAGTAAAACTATCAGTACGGCCTTCGAGTACACTGGACATATTTTCATACCTCTTGGTTCATAGGACGTTCACTCCCCAGGGACTCTTGTTTAATGTTTGCTGGGTTCTGAACCACTCCAGTATTAAATGATTATATGTTTCCGAGCTACTTACTTTGTTCAGGGATTGAGAATCTGGGTTATGTGGATATAACTGTTTACTCCGTCTTTAAGGCAGTAGAGGTTTCTTGGAAGTTAGTTAGCTTGCATGTTTTTTTTGTGCGCTTTTATTTTTTTAGAGGGGTCACATTAAGCTAATGCCTTTTGGTAGTTTCAGTGGGGTTAAATGTAACAATGCCAAGCATACAATGTATGTAAGGATTCCACTACTGAAAGTGACACTCAGGATTTCGGACAGATTTTAAGAGCCGCAAGTAAAGGAGTGTGGAGTAAGATGTAGTTTTATACAGAAGTGCTAGGTTGTTCTTTAATTTTGTAAAATTCACATTGAGAATGGACCATCCTAAATCTCAGCGCCGCGCATTCACTCACTAAAGTAGCGCGGAGCCAAGGTGAAACTCGTTCGTGAACGAGTTACATATTTTCCATCACATGTGGGGAGAACATATTTTTTGATACAGCTCGCAACATAGAATTGCACAAAGTTTGTCATATCCTGAAATGAGCGCTGTGTCTGTTGCATTTTGTGTGAAAAACTGAAGTTGTGATTCCAGGCATACGCATTAGCAAATCCATCCCTCCCTCCATCCTAGCCCCTCAGAAAAGCAGTATTTTGCATTGTTTTGTTTTTATGGGCAGCATTGTGTTACAGTTCTCTTCACTGAACCCATGATTTGGAGTTACAACTATGTAATAATGGGTGACCCCATTTATCAAATGGATTATGGTACCTTTCAAATGCCATAATAACCCGAAATCGGGTTATTACGGTGTTCCTTAAAACTTAATCTCACCATTACTGTCACTCATTTGTAGCGCGCCATGTTATTGGCCCTTACTGTCAGTGGGCGGGCCAAACAGCTCAAAAAACATGGCGGCTACTATGTCCCGCTAGCAACGACCAGATAACTCCTCCAAGGCAAGATACCCAGGTGCAGTAAGCTATTGTTTTTTTTTTTTTGCAATTATCTGGTTAATCCTGCCTTTTTGGGCAAAACCATAAAAAAATGTATCCGGTTGATCCTGCTATTGTCAGCTTCAGTTGGAGCTTCTGTTCGACCAAACGCGCTCTCGAAGGAGACTGTTTCCTCAGGGTCAGCAGCAGTAGCATTTTTTGTAATAAAAACAAAAAAAAAACAGAAAACATCTTGCTATTTCAGTGTGTGTGTGTGTGTGTGTGTGTGTGTGTGTGAGACAGAGAGTGTGTGTGTGTGTGACTGAGGAGCAGAAATGACACTGACTTTGTGAGGAAACAGTCCCCAGCACCAACTACTTGTACCAGCATTATAAAAAATAAAGTCTAGGCACTGGTCTGTTCATGATGTTTTTTCCCCACCCTCGGTGGCTGATGAGCTCATAAACCTCTCGAGCTTCGCTCTCGAGGTTTATGGCTCATCACTCACCTCGGGTGTGTAAAAACACATCATAACACACCGCTGCCTAGCCATTATTCTCTATGTCATGTTTTTGTGTACAGAACTCTGAGCATGTTTCTGCTAGGTCAGCATCTCATGTGTAGCATTCTATACACAAACCATGACATAGTAAAAACTCCAAACTACTGGAACCATCAAGAGAACTGTAACAGAATGCTGATCATAAACAGAAAACAATTTAAAACACAATTTTCACGTGAATGTTTATTCAGTAACAGTTACAATATGGATCATGTGGAGGTCTGAATTTCATTTCTGTAAATAGGAACATTACTAACAGTCAGTTAGCACACATTTTCTGTCCTTACCATTAAGTGAAAATTGTCCCGTGTTACTGTAATTGTCTTCAGTAATATAAATAGGGCTGCTCTGGAAAGTTGGTGTGATTTTGTATAACTGCTTTCTGCTGATGATAACTGTGAACTCATTGCTGGAAATTGGAAAATCTCTCTTCCCAGAGTCTTCCCAAAGATTTTTCACCCCTTCGGAGTTGGAGTGAGCAAAGCTGAACAGTGGCAAACTCGGTTCAGCTTTGATTTGGGAACCTTTTTTTCAGTTTGGCTTCTGTACTTTAGCAGAAAAACTTTGGCTCCCATGGGACTGGAAGTAAAGCAGACCAAATTGGGTTGTATGAACTCCCTTTCTTTACCCCAGTCATTTCCCACCCTGCGCCATTGGGGGCAGGGTTCTTCTAGGGAGGGTGGGTATATTGCTAATATTGATGATGTTGGCTCCAGACATAGGGCCAGCTGCTGGCAGTGTAGGAACCAGCAGTGTCAACTACAAGAAACCCCTGGGGATCGCTGCAGCATTTTCCATCATTCGTATGACCAACAATTCAAAGAGCCCAAAAACTACGATGGCCCCATTCTGGAGTAGAACTGTCTGTTTTTGGCCCTCCCATTGAAGTCTACTTTTGTTTTGGTTCACCCCAATTTTAGGAGGGATCCTTTCCACTCAAAATATACAGAGGAAAATGTACCTATAGGTAATTCTCAAAACCCCCATCTCATATGCTGCTAATTTTATCTTGCAATTAGTTATCTAAAATGTCTTGGGGGTGAAGAAATGGTGTGTCCAGTTTGTGGTGGAAGCATTGCAACATAACCATATTACCATATTTCTTTAAGTAAAAGTCGCAGCTTGTATTCACAATTAGGTGTTCTGACACACGGCTTTAATTGGAGAATAACCTCTATTGGAGGGAGGCCTATATTTAAACTGTGATCTACCAGCTGTCAGATTGACACATCATTGCTATTAGCTGGAGGCTCTGGAGAAACAGGTCATGGGTGTTGCGTCCCAAATTACTGAGCAGAAAGGTCAAACCAGTACTGAGGAGCCTGCCAGTTGTTCAAATGAGGAACTCAACAGTAGCAGGGAGTTACTGTAGAAACAGTAGCCTAGCAACCTTGCAACCTAGCAACCTTGTGTGGCTACCATGGTAACCACAAATGCTATTGGCGCATTCTGCATTAAAATGTGTTTACATCTTTTTTTTCTTTCATTTCTTTATATTTAGAAAATGGGCTTTTTATTTCCTAGCATCTGATTGGCTAGCACCCTTGCCGGGGGGTACATTAACTTTCAATAGATGCCCAGGAAAAAAAGTACCAGTCTAGAGTGCCCCATCACTCACTGGAGTATGATACTGCCCACCTTGCTTCCTAATTGGCTAAACTTCCAAATTTAAATATGAAGTTGCCGCCATTTTTTTGTCTCACTTAGCAAGAGATACTAGCACTCCCCCCTCCCGCCCCCCAACCGCCTGCCCACTCAGTAGTTAAATGCCAGCTGACTGGGAAAAATGCACACAAACATTCCTGGGCTCATGTCTCACTCTACTGCTTTGTTTCCCCTTTACAGTGCACTCTTTTGCCATTGCCGCGTAATTCTCCATTGCTGAACTCTCAGAGCACCGACCACACTCAGCTTCGCGTGCCTCAGTCAGAAACTCCTGTCCCTTGTGCCATTTCAAATAACCACCATTCTTCCCCCTGCTTGGTAATTGGGATAGAATTCCGCTGACTCAGACCCAACACAAAAACATTATACCACAACCCTGACCACTACTGAACTCCCATCTTCACCACCCAAGCAAACACAGCTTGTTTTTTTCATCATTTTCATTTTTTTTAATATGGCATTCATTCCTGAGGCTGTCGCAGCAGTACCTTCATTCCTGTTGCAGCACAGCAGTCCCGTCTCAATGCTGCCTGACAGTGGCGGCTCTACACCAGGGCCCGCTAGGGCACGTGCCCCGGTAAAAAAATTCTGTGCCCCAGTTGGTGCCACATATGTTGCAGAACCTCCCCCATTGTAACAATATATCAGTGCCCTGGCTGCCATCTGTTGTGCCCCAGCTGTGCCCTGGTAACCATTTGTGGCTAGAGCTGCTACTGCTGCCTGACAATTCCCTCCATGGCATTAGAACTCCAAACCAGCGCTAAAAACCAAGACGACCAAAGCAACGTTATTAATGTTTTCACCATTTCTTGCAGCAGACACAACATTTCTGTAAAATATGCTGAGCTCTGCTGACTGCCGTGATGCCACACTAGACTCAAAGCCTTTTGATCTCTCGCGCTTCCACATAGCCACCCACTGTCAATCCTGCAGTTAAAAAATAAAAATAAAGAATAAAACAAAAAATAAATAAATAAAAGCTGCTAAAGTGTCTGTTCTTCTCTCATTGGTGGTCCGGGGAATGATCAGCGGCCAAAATGAGATTCAGTGGGGGGCAACAGACCGATGCCAGTATACAGAAAAAGCATCACAGCCTGTATGGCTTTGTGTGTGTTTGCAGGAGGGAAATTCAACTGTGGTCTACAAAGAAGCTGGGCTCAGAGTGTGTGTGTGTATATATATATATGTGTGTGTGTAACCATGACAACCAGCTCAAAAAAAAGACACATCATTCTAATATAGGCGGAGGGCCTCTTTTTTTTACAAAACTCATTTAGAACTAATTTTGTAATAACATATTTTATTAAACAATTTTTTTCAATGTGCCCATTTTCTAAGCTCAATAATACCCTCCAGGGCAGGCAGTATGGGCAATACCAGACCTTCCAGGGGCTATAAGGCCCTCCACCTGTGGTGTCAGGCCTCAGTATGCCCCTGGGCAGTCCAGTATTTCCCAGTTCTGCCTGTTGGGTATTATTGCATGCTTATTATTTTTTTATTTTATTTTTTTTATTTATTTAGTTTTTGTTGACCGGGTAAGTGTACTAGACAAATCCTGCCTTTTTTCAGGCACGACCCGGGGGAAGGGGTTACAGATTAATGCCAACTGACCTTGAATCAGATTAAGCTGTTGGTGGTATTTTTAGTGAATGAGGGAAATTTGGCCAGGACACCAGGGAAATTCCCCTACTCTTTTCGATAAGTGCCATGGGATCTTTAACATCCACCTGAACTACCACCAATCCAGGCAGATGGGACCTCGGTTTAACATCTCCTCTGAAAGATGGCACCTCAGAAGTGCAGCACCCCTCTCATGCTGCACTACAGTGTCAGTACTGGGATATTAACCCAAGTGCCAGATGTGGGAACTGAACCCACAGCCCTCTGATATCCCGGCCTCAGAGGCGAGTGTGCTACCTACTGAGCCACTGACACTAAAATTATTGGCATTATTGCTTGCTTCCTTACTAAATGCTTTGAGCAGTAATTGTCTGTGACTCCTTTACTGGACAGGGACTAATAAGGGAATGGAGGGACTAACAGAGGAATGGAGAAGGGAGACAACAACATTGGCAAGCACTGTATGTTTGGTGGCAGAAGACAGATATAAAGTAGATACTATCATTAGCCGCGGTCTATACTGAAGGGTGGCTTTTATTACAAAATGTGTCTCATAGCTGTGGTTTGTATTAGAGGGCAGCTAATGGTAGAGGGCATCTTTTATTCGGGGAAATAATGGTATACTGTATACTTTTATGGTAACGCTGCATGCCCTTATTAGCCAAGAATGCAAAGCTAATATTACTATTGTTGTCCAACACATTCTTTGATTGTCATGTTACCATGAGGGCATATAGCTAGTATTAATTAACTAGTAGTGTTATGAACACATTGGATTATACCCTCTCTATGAGGTATCATATGTACATCTTAAAAAATTGTTTTTATCCAGGAATAATGCATTTTTTTTGCTTCTACAATGAAATGCATGCCTAGATATGTACACAATATTCTTTTATTGTGTTGTTCATGATAACATTTCGTAAAGAAAGTTTACAAAATAAATTTGATGTAATGATTTGAGCTTCCTGAGAGGTACTTAGGTACTTTACTTCATAGCCTTGCTTCTCAGCAAGAGGAGTTCTCATTCTTAATATATTCTTTGGTCTTGACGCAGGACTTGAAATGCAATGTTGTCTATATCCTGATTGCTTGTTCCTGTGATGGCAATCTCTCAAACAACAGAAAAAAACATCATCGCTTTCTCTTCTGCCCACTCCTCCAAGCTGGAGTAGTTCCTTTGAAGTCATTTCACAGAAAAAAAAACAGAGAGAGAGTACAGAAAACGTAGCTCGCATGTAGTGTATTTCACATTTTCAGGTCCCTGGTATTGTCAGGCTTAGATGAGTTTAAATGCCAAGGGTTTATAAATAAAAACACGTAAATGCAGTTAGCTTTCTGCCTTTTCAGATGAGGTATTGTCCTAAAAAAAATTGCTTTCATAACAAAAGAGGCTTCTTTGAAGGGCTTCTTCTCCCCTTGATTGTAAGGTTCATGTGGCTTTTAGTTCAGTACTTGTCCGTGCATTCCCATTGTTTCCAGTGAGGATGTCAGACTGTTCTGAGAGATGCTTCCAAAAGGAAAGGGTTAAATAGGAAGGCAGCTTTTCTTTCTTTCTTTCTTTCTTTCTTCAACAAACAGCAGCTATGTACAGAGCAGCCAAGAGACTCATACTCTAGGGTGGGGGGTAGGCTATATAAGCCCCCCAGAATCAGTTACTATAGCAACAACAAGTTAGTCAGCACCACCAGATAAACAGGATGCTGGAGGCTAATGTGTGCATATGCACATGCTTAAGCGTGCATAGTGTGGCAACAGCTGGCATTCCATCTCCTGTGAAGCTGCTGTGACTGCACTGCCACCTGCGGTCAGCCAGGTGGTATTACAGCAGAGCTAGCTGCCCCTCCCAGCATCCCCTGGGAAGCTTAATTCTCCTCCCCTGGCCCACCCCCAGTGACCCTGGCTCATTCAGTTTTTTTTTTTACTGTAGCTTTTCCCTCCCCACCCGGACCAGCCCACATTGGCTTGACCTCCGTCCCCAGCCCCGTCACTCATCCTCTGGGACTTACCTCCCCAGTGCTTCTCCCTGGCTTGGATCCCTGGCTTCACTCGATCCTCCTCCCCTGGCTGGCCTCCCAACTCCTGGGCTCATTCCTGAACCCAGGTCATTGACGTTGCCAGCGGTAGCTCCGCTGCTGTGCTGGTGGGCCAGCTGACCCTGGTTCATTCCTGAACTAGACTCACTGGCACTGTGAGTGGTAGCCCTGTCATTGCACCAGTGGGCTGGAGGGAGAGAGACAGACAGACAGAGAGAGACAGAGGGGGAGAGAGGGAGGGAGCCAGAGAGAGAGAGAGTGGCATCAAACATGTCATCTTGGATGTTATGAACATACGAACATACAAAGAAGCCAGCAGAAGAAGGCCATTTGGTCTAGGTAGTCTGCTTGTATTGCAGGGTCCACAGCTTGAGCTAATTTTCCTGTCCCCCCTCCTCACTCCTTCCATCCTCCCTAACCATGACCCTTACCTTCCTCCATGCCTATCCCAGTCTCTCTTGAAGCTGCCCACTGTCTTCAATGAGACCACCTCTTCTGGCAGCACATTACAAGTATCCACCAACCTCTCTGTGAAGAAGTTCTTCCTGACCTCCCTCCTAAACCTCCCCCCCTCCAGCTGAAGACTGCGCCCACTTGTGTTATGGTTGCCATTCAGCTTAAAGAGACCCTCGTTATCCACCTTATTTCTTTCTTTCAAGTACTTGAAGGTACCAATCATGTCTCCTCTCTCTCTCTTTCTCTCACCTTTCCTTCAGGGAGTACAGTACATGTTCAGTGCCCTCAACCTGTCCTCGTATGCCTTACCCTGTTGACCTGTTGTCATCTTTGTAGCCCTCCTCTGGACCTTCTCCAGCAGGTTAATGTTAAATCAACGTCACAATTTTAATGCTGTTCTGTATTGCACCTATGTTAGAGTATCATACTATTAAGTACCCCCCCCACCACACACACACACAACACACACACACACACACACACACACACACACAGCTTTCAGACCATGGCCAGTCAACTGTGGTTACAACCCAAGACACAAAAGAAGAGCTTACCTTAGCGTCTGAGCCCTGCTTCAGGCTTTCACATTTCAGAATTTCATTAGCGTTCCTTAGAATATTCAGGTGCTGCTGAAATGAGACTAAATGGTACAGGATTGGCACTTGGATATATTTGGGGGATAAAATGAAACCACTAAGAAGATACGAGAGTGAATTAGCCAGACCAAGGCACATTATCACTATTGGATTTCATAGCTTAATATTTTCTTTTGAGCCAGGCTTGTGTGCATCCAGATAAGTACACTTATGTTATCTGACCATTCTGTCACTTATTGCATGCCCAGACAACCAGGACTAGACACTGGTGTTATACATAGCAGTGCTCCGGGCAGAGTTTACGTGTGATATTCTGCTGATGATATCTGGGCCGGAAATAAGGGACAGAACAAAATGATATATTCAGTTTACATAGAGATGCTGCAAGCAGACCCTGTTTGATTTATAATTGCTAATTAGGAAGCAGTATAGCATAGTGGTTAAGGGCACTGAGCTGCAAACCAGGAGACCTGGGTTTGAATCCCACAGCTCCCACTTGCATACTGTGTGACCCTGAGTAAGTCACTTAACTTCCATATGTTCCCAGGTCGCACCTGGAAACAAGCTCCGGCTTAGTGTGCCTTTCCTGGATAAACAATGTGCTCATTCCCATTACCACACAAGAATCCTTTGCTGTTCTGTTTACTTTGCTTTACACAGTGGCATTTGACCTGTACAGGGCACATGGGGAATAACACATGACAAGTTGCAATCTTATTAGGAGACATCACATAGGTACTTCCGGCGTGTGCTGAGACACTAGGGCGTAGGCTGAATGCTCCTCGGTGCACATCTGAGGAGGGTCTGTATCTTCCCACTACCTCAGCACCCTGGAGTGTGATATTGCACTTACACAATAACCTGGTATCAACCGACCTGTCAGTGCAGCGATAACACTGTCACCTGTCATGCCAGTGACCTGGGTTTAGGAATGAGCCCCAATTGTCAGGGCTGGCCGGGGGGGGGCAGATTGAGCATCCCAAAGGTGGCTCTCCTTTGGAAGGGGGTGTGAACCCCACAATACTGCGATTAGCTGGGTGACCACATGTAGTAGTATAACTGCAGAAGCCTGTGTCAGGGAGGGAGAAGATGTTGCAGGCTGTTGCTGTGCTTGTGCGCACTGCTGTAAGATGTTCTTGCAAGGCAGTGTCCACAGGGGATAGGCTGCAACCAAGAGGAAAACCCCTCCCCCAACCAGCATGATGGCCTAAAGTGCTGGCAGGCCCTGCACCACCCGACCTATGGCAACCTCTCCAGCTCCATCCCATCCCCTCAGAATAAGGGCCATCCCAGGTGCTCCACCATCTAGGGTAAGCTATGGAGTTCTGGTGGAGTGGTAAATCCTGGGAGATGGCAGGGTGATGAGGCTGGGGTAGTTCAGGAGGGGCCAGATGTGGCCATATCCTGCCAGAGGAGAAGCACAAAACAGAGTTCACAAAAAAGTCACTTGGTGTTATATGGAGTATAGCTTGTATGTGAGTATGTATAGAGATGTCATGTGATTTAATTTGTTCAACAAGCACACAGAATTTGGAGCGTCAATCATGACCTATTTATAAGGCCACTTTGCTTTGCATTGTGCAATGGAATGTATTACAATGTATTCAGAATGTAAATGCAGGTTAGAATCGATGGGATTCTAAGAATGTATTTACACTCCTACACACCTTGCTGGGTTGTTCTGCTTACTTGGGCATGTTGTCCTGCCATTCTGCCCTCCTGGGTGCACAGCGGCATGTACATCAGGAGCAAAACACAAACAAGATTTGTGTCTGCCCACTCGGGTGGTAGCATGGTAGGTTGCACTGACAACCCAACTTTAAAGAAAAAAAAAAAAAGAAAACTCTGTACTAACAACTACTACACAACCATAATGAACAGATGGCGGTAATCTTCCTCTCTCTTTGTGTGACATCATAATCTGCTTGAGTTTTGCTCTTGTAGATTATGGATGTCACACATAGAACTCGAAAGATTATCACCACATTCGTTATGAGTGGGTTGCTGTTACATCATCTCTATTCAGATATCCAGACTTGTGAAGTGACTGAGAAGTCCTGTATCCTGATTGGCTAAACATGTTATCAGGCACAGATGCAGATTTCGCAGAGATGCACAGGGATTAGTATTACGCAAAGATTATCTACAGCATTCCCTTGTTTTAAACTCTGAAGGAGGATCTGCTGCTTTTGCAGACTAGGGGCATTTGCTTTATTTATGCAGCATTTTCATGACATCACAAAGTTGCTTTGGTGCTCCAGGACCCAGAATCAACGTAAAATCATCGATGTGAGATGAGGCTGTTTCAGGCCAGGAAGCAGAACATCTAGGATCAGTGCAGCATAAAGTCAGACACAAATCAATGTCTGTAGCACTAACAATTTCCTCTCTGTGTGTGTGTGTGTGTGTGTGTGTGTGTGTGTGTGTGTGTGTGTAGAAACCAAAACATTGCTGCTACAGTAACTTTACTGCTTCATGTTGGTGGGCAGGGAGACTCTTGGTGCTAAATTCTTTACTGGTCTGTGAGCTTTCCAATGTCATTTGTAAAACCACAGCTATTTGTACAGGATGACAATTAGATGTTATTTTGTGCAGTATTAGCCACTGCTAAGCAACTTAAATCAGAAACTGTAGTGAGCAAGAAATAATGTGACCTACTGGGACTTGAACCCAGGCCCCTGGAATACCATCCCAGCAGAGCACCGGGATGGTATTCTGGGAGGCCTGGGTTCAGTTCCCAGTAAGTCATATTATTTCTTTCTCACTACAATTTGCTGTTTGTACAGGATCACATTTAAACTCCCAAAAGTAATTTAAGAAGCTATCTAACAATCTACAACTTTGGATTTACAAGTGTGGGGCTTTCACGCACCTGATTAATGCATTTTGACAGCCATTGTACATTTATAGGCACTGGGCAGGCTTTCTCTTATAATATAGGAGTGTCATCTTATGCAATTGGGTCCTATAGCAAAGATGAGCAGTTCTGACACACAAATCTGTGATCATATCAACAGACTAAATTGGTTCACCCTAATGCAATGAAGGTTATGACCAGGCCACAACATCTACATAGTGCCCCCCCCCAAAAAAAAAAACTTGCCAGTGATATTCACCTAACCATGAAAGAGGGATACATAACAGGTGCAGTGTTTGTGGATCACAGCAAGGCAGCTGGTCTTATCTCATGCTCACTACTACTTAAAATAAAAAACGGGATGCTCTGGGTTTCTGTACCAGTGCTTTCAAATAGACTTCGGCCTGTCTAGCAGTTAGTAAATAAACCAGATGCCAGATCAGATACACTCTACACCAATGCAGGAATTGTCCAAGACTCTATTCAAGGGTCTGTAATGCTCTCTAAGGCCCTGTCCACACGTCACCTCTGTAACGTTGCAGAGTGCCCAAACCGTTACCGCAATGGTTTGCATTTACACCTGTAACGTTACGGAAGGCGTTTTCATAACCGTTGTTGAAACCACATATGAGGTGATTTCAGCAACGGTTATGAAACCAGTTACGCCTCAGTAATGTTACCATGCAAAGTGTGGACGCATGGTAACGGTCCTCTGCAGGGCCCGTGGTGCGAGCTGCATCCTGAGAATGGGTGCCGCCATAACAGTCACCCGGCAACCCTAGTGTGGACTGGCAGTACCGGTCCCATAACGGGCACCGCCGCAATGTGGACACACTGCACCGCTCCTCGGTTGTAACGGTTTCTATCCGTTATGGGGTCTGAGCAGTGCAGTGTGGACAGGGCCTAACTTTGTAAATAACCTCCCCTTCACATTTGCAAATGTCAGTGTTTACTTATATGTAGTAGTAACAATTTTATTTATACAGTGTAACACCATTAGGGCTATGAAATACCCTGTTTACAAGGTGAACCTGTGTAAATTGTTACTTTAAATAAGCATAAAGTACAAAAGGTTTACACCAAATACAAAACATTTACCATCAAATACATCAAATATGCAGATGGTATTGTATTACATGAATCTACAGCTGTCATCACTGACATCACAAATCATCTGCAATCTGACTTCGCTACGCTACAGAAATAAGCAGTCCCCTACTGTCGTCTTTTGAATGTTTATAAGCACAGACTATGTTATTTGGAACTCAAACCAAATTGGAGTCCAACTTCAATTCTTTTCATATCCTAAAACTAGATGACTCCCCCCATACCCATAGCAACATTTTGAAATACGTGGCTTTCTGGGTAGATAATAGGTTAGCATTCATACCGCCCAGTCACTGTAATACTGGGAACTACTGTGTACAGGCTCACTGTACTTTCCACAGCAATGTGCACCACTGTGGTCAGTTTGACACAAGCTGCCTAGCACCAGCTCTGGAGTAAGATAGTTTGATGACTGCTTTTTGCAGGCACCACCTGGTTCTACCACTGAGTTCCAGTCCTAACAGGGGCCACTTTTGCCTCAGTGCCTCAGTGCCCAGCCCGTTTAGACAAAGAACCATCACCTGTTGACCCCAGAACACTTTCAGCTGCTCAGCACTCGGGTAGTTACTTGTAACACAAATTTTTTATTTATTTTTATTTTATTCTTTGATAAGCAGGTAAGGCCTACTAGGCACAGAGGCCTGTTTTCAGGGGCAACCTGGGAGCACTGGGTGGTGAGTGACTTACTCAGTCACACAGTATGCAAGTGGAGGCTGTGGGAATCAAACCCAGGTATGCCTGCTGGATGTACCAAACTCATTCACAGCTCATTACGCTAACCTCTAGGCTATACTACCAGCCTCACTTTGGTTAACATTCTTTGGAGAGGGATCAAGTGGATATATCTTTCCCAACAGAGACAGTTACCTCACATATAAAGTGCACTGCAGCAGTCTGTACAGAACTAGAGACCATTACTGGAATAAATAGAGAACATACAACATTTACAAAGAACAAAATGCAATACGGTTTATGCTAAAAAAGGAAACAAAAACAGTTGAAACAAAAGTACAGATTACAGACAATAAACAACATATTCTAAACTCACTTGACCTCATAGAGACCAAGAAAATGAGTCTTAAGTCACTAGTTCCCCAATTTGATCAGCAGGGTATCTGTACTCCTCAGTGTCCCAGTGAAAACTGATTCTGGGAACTAGGGTGACAGAATAAAAATCTCTCTATCCCAGCTCCTTTGATGACATCAGGGCCATGGCCTGTTTGTTAAAAACTCCTTTTATGTTCATGAGCCTCTCCTCCCCCCTTCTAAACCAGATATACCAGGCTAGCATCCCAAAGTGCACAGGAGAAAAGATGTCCCCTGGGTAGTCTCACATAGACACTTGGTACATTCAGATTTGCTTCAGGTGCTGACCAAGGTTCCTCAACAGTCAGAAAAAGTGCAAAAAGTCAGTCAAACTCCTAAAACGATATTTAAATCAAAGGTTCTTTATTATTCCAATCTTTACTTCAGGCTTCTGACCATAACTTTTCCACTCCAACGTTTCACCCATGTATGGGCTTCTTCAGGGAGGCCATGGTCCTCTTGAACAATTCCTTTATGCTGCTTCAAGCTATTGCTACTTTCAAATTCCATAGTTTGTGCTAGTGTAGATATTTAGCAAATCAATTTTAAACCTGTTCCTTTGGCCAACCAGCTAAATCCCAGGGACGTCAGCAGGAAATGCTGGAGCACCTACTGAAGGCCAGTTGGTCAAAGAAATGTGTTTGAAATTGATTTCCATCTCCCTCTTCCCAAAATATGAAAGTGCATCTCTTTGGTAGCACCAAAAGACGCTGCCTTTCATGTGAAGATGGCCAGTAGCAACCCCGCTATAGTTTGCTCGTCACTGCTGGGATAAGCCATTAGTATTAGCATGCTGTGCACTACTGCAATGCCTAATGGCCATGCTGCAAGACTGCAATACGAGACTCCATTGCAGCAATTTGGCATTTCCCCTGACTGGTCCTAGGTAGCCATGTTAAGGGGTTGTGGTTTGCAACTAAACTCCATTTCTTGCAAGTACGACTGAAGCTTCTGCAATGTCTACACAATCCCTCAGACATTCTTTCTTGAAACATTTACATCAAAGGGATTAACAATGCAAAGTAGGGTGCTTATTCAAAAGAAAGGAGGTGGCTAGAACAAGAGGGCATAATCTTAGACTAGAAGGGGGAAGCTACAAGGGGAATGTGAGGGGCCGTTTCTTCACAGAGAGGGTGGTGGAAGCTTGGAACAGTCTGCCAGAGGAGGCGGTAGGGGAGGAAATGGTGGAGGGATTCAAGAGGGCATGGGACGGACACATGGGTTGGTAAAGGGGGGAAGGGGAGAGCAATATAAGAGTTGGGTAAATGAGAGAGAAAAGGGCTACTTGGGTCCTTTTCTGCCATCAGATTTCTGATTCTATGGCATAAGCCACCTTTCTGGGTGAAACTTTACGGCTCCTGTACATGATTGTGTGCTCCTCATGTGTGGGCATGACCTGCCCCAGAAGAGCCACCAACTCATGATAAGAGTCATCCATGGACACAATAAATTGCTGTGAGTAAAGTAAAGAAAGTTATTCAGTTTTTTTAGAATTCTTCTGATTTCAGCTTTCACTGAAATGTCTCTCATTAGGCTCCTCTTATCCTGGACCTTCCTCTCTGAGGACTCGCTTCCCTAGATTATCTTGCTGCCCCATGCCTGTTGTTTATGATGCACCAGCTCTGCTGCGCACAGCACCTTCCACCGTGCAGTGGGTCTTCCCCAGAGTGACGAGGTAGAGAGACCAGCTCCAGCCATTTGGCCAGGTTTGCATGAGACAGGGCCACCTGTGTCATCAACATTTGGTGGGGCTACCACAGTTCACCCTGTGTCACATATTGGTAGAGATTCCCTCACTTATGGCTTCCTACCCCTGTGCCACTAGGGGGAAGTCTCGTAGCAAGAGATGCATGGCATGATATTTTTTAAATTAATTTATTTGGAATTTGGAATTCAGATTAATATCTTTGAGCCATAGGCTCTTTTACAAAGGTTCCATGTCGAAATTTCAAAAACCAAAAACAAAGAAACATTGGAATAGCTTTACACAGTAAAGGGTTACTTAAAAGAATCAGTACGGATAGACATAGTAACTAGACAAAGAACCTCTGTGCGCAAACACTGAGGCAAGGGTTACCCCAAAGGGCATTTGGCTGGGAAGCCAAGTTTCAAGAAAATACAAAATCACACATGCCCCCACAATGCAAAGCATCATGGGCTGCATATGCAAATCACCACAGAATGTTATGCTGGTCCAACTATAGGTTTGATACAATGAAAAAACAGGGAATAAATTTACAAATAGTGGAGTATACTGACATAATTATACAGAGAATTATAATGAAGCAAAAACTGAGCCTTGTCATCAGAGTAGAATAATTTTATAAGTAGCAAGGTTGAAGATACCAAGGCAGGTAAAGGCATTCGGGGAGGGGGGTGCGTAGGTGTGGGGAGGTGTATTGGTGATACTGGCCCTGTTCAGAACCCTGGTGAGACCACGCTTACAGTACTGAGTGCAGTTCTGGATCTTTACCTAAAGAAGGATGAGAGTAGGGTAGAGATGGTTGGAGGATAGCCATCAAAATGATTCAGGGACAACAGGTTATGTCCTGTGTGGAAAGGTTGAGCTGACATACCTTAGAGAGACAGTGTCAACCCTTTTCACATCATGTTATTTCTAAACTGAAAAGCCACATTTTATGATTGCTTTCCTTCTCTAAAATTCATTGACATTTCTGGTTGCTTTATTTGCTTCCTTTCTTAGTAGAAATGGAATTTTTGCTAATGGTTTAATGATACCCAACCTTGCTTTGTTTCAAATCCATGATCTACTCTTACTGCATACTTCCTGAACATTAGCAGCCACTCATGAGATAATGGTTTGCTTTCCTCTACAGTATCATGAGTGACTAGACTGTGCTGGGGTTGTCACAAGTCCAGGGAAGATGCAGTGGGGGTTGATCAAGGACTGTAAACACATTTGTGTGTGGTAACACCAATATGGTGGGCTGTGTGTGTTTCTCTTTCAAAAAAAGAAAAAAAGGAATCAGAATCAAACTACCAGCTACGCTGGCAGTCTCCACAGAATGTGATCAATCATAAAATGTTTATTTTTTTTTTTAACTAAAGACACTTTGAAGCTTGATGGGGTTAACAGTGTCCCTTTAAGATGTATTCACTAGAAATCAGAAAGGAGAGTGGGGACGTGACAGAAACATACAGGGGGTAAATAAAGTGGGGAGCAGTAAATTGTTTACCTACAGTGTGAACACAAACACCAGAGATAACACAAAAAAGCTGCTTGGGTGAAGTTTTAAGAACATGTGGGCACGAAAATGTGGCCCCAGCAAACTGAGGCACACATATAACAAATAAGCAGCAAGGCAGAACAGTAGCATTCTTAAAATGTTTTTCTAAGCTCTTTTTGCAGTGTAAAACTTACTGCCATTGGCAGTTTAGGTCTGCGAAAGTCTTTTCCCAGCATTTTGAAAATTTTACTTGCAGTCCACCCAGGGTGGTAAGGGATCGTATTTTGACTCCAACCAGGTAGGCAGCCAATCCCTCCCACTTCCTGTGCCACCCAACACTCAGGCATGTGATGATGTGCGCCCCATTAAAATCAATGAGGTTCAGAATTAATTACTTTATTATGAATAATGATGACCACTGTGTGATTAATCAAGACCACTGCTTGGTTGATAAGGTCCTTGTTAGTCAAGTGGTGGCCTTGATTAATCAATAATGGCCATCATTGTGCATAAAAGAAGAAACTAATTCCAAGCCAGATTGACTTTAATGGGGCGTGCGCTTCCTCGGCATGTCATTACATGCCTGAGCGTGGAGTGATGTGGAACAACATGGAAGTTGAAGGGACTGGCTGGCTACTTGGTGTGGGCCACAGTTTGATCCCTTCCCACCCTGTGCAGACTGCAAGTAAAATTTTAAAAATGCTGGGAAAAGGCTGGCCCAGTGGCTCTTGGGACTAAGGCGCTGGACACCACACCTCACTCCACACTGGTGACCTGGGTTCGGGAATGAGCCTGGGTCATCGGGGGTTGGCAGCGCAGGGGAAGGATTGAGCATCCGGAGGACTGCTCTCCTTCTCCAGGGTGGGGGTTGTACTACCATTGGTGTGCTGGTGGCCCCAGGCCGTGGCTGGAGGCATCACAGTGCACAGATAGTCTACACGGGTTGTGCTGGGGCAGATGCCGGGAAGGGGTGCATGCGGTAGCGTGTGTGCCCTGTCCATTGGCATCATTGCACACCTCACACGCCAAGAGGAAAAGAACAGGGAAAACAGGGCACCAGTCGTGGCGGCATGATGGCCGTCTCCATGGAGGATTCGCCGGTTCCGAGGGCCTGCAGCAATATTGGATCCTGGTCTGGTGGCTGAATATCGGGGGGCTCTCCACCACCCTGCCACTGGGGGAAAGCTGCGGGGGTTAAATGCTGTGGGGCCCGAATGTGGAGCGGAGATCCTTGGGACGGCGGCCGGAGCCTGAGAGAGGATGCCTGGACGTGGGACAGGTAAGGCAGACTGGATGCCAGGGAAAAAAAACACCAAAAAAAAAAAATGCTGGGAAAAGACATTCACAGACCCAAGCTTCCCAACGTAGTAGGTGTTTTTGGTAAATCTTAGTAAATCCCATTAAACTAGACTTGAGAATTAAATACTCAAGCACTGATACAGAGTGCAGAAACATAATTTTTTTTTTGTTGAGATTCAGACAGGTGCAGGTGTAAATAAGCAGATAGTCACGTGATACCCCATCATAAAGAAGAAGTTTTTTAAGACTGATGTTAGGGGGTACTCTTTTAAGCAAAGGGTGGTGAACAGGTAGTGCAAATTACCCAGTGAGGTAGTCTGTGCAGAATCGGTGGCAGGGTTCACTAAAGAGTTTACACATGATTAACTCTTGTGATTCATGAGTACTAAGCCATATTATTGCCATTGACTGTATATCTGTCAAGTTTCAAACTTAGGTGAGACAGGCACATGGATTTAGTTGGGGGCAACAGGGAAGAAGGGCAAAAAGGAAGGAGGAGACTAGTGACAGCTAAAGGGTTTGTTCTGATTGGCTAGGCGGAGATAAAGGCAGACTGGCTAGACCAAAGTTTTTTTTTATTTTGGTCTTTGGTAACCAGGTAAGGCCCACTAGGCATATGTGCCTGTTTTCAGGGGTAACCTAGGAGCACTGGGTAGGTTAAATGACTTCCTCAGAGTCACACAGTATGCAAGTGGAGGTTGCAGGAATCAAACCCAGGTCTGCTGGGTGTACAACGCTCATAACTCTACCCTCTAGGCTATACTGCCAGCCTGTTGGCTTTCTGTCGGCAATGTCTATATTTCTGAGCCTACCCATATAACAAAGCCTGACTCTCAGATAGCAGTTCTCTCTCTTCTGGCCCTGACTAGCAGGCCTGGATCAGAAACAAACCTCAGACCCCTGTATTGGAAGGGCAAATATTAACCACTGCACCAGCTCGAGGATAGAAAGTTATTAAACTAAAATAAAGAACTAAAGATTGTACCCAGTAATACCTCATGGGTCAATGCTAGTGGTACAGTTAGAGCACTTTCACCTCTGGGCTAGGAAGATAGGATGGCTGTGGGTTCAAATCCTGAGCCAGGCACTTGGGTTAGTACTGAACACTGACACTGCAGTCCTGCACTATGGACAGATGAAGTGGCGTTGCCCACAAAATGTCACCCAGTGGATGTGTGGCTTGAAAATCGAGCAATAATTTAAAAAGAATATCTGCTGGAGTGGAGTGAGACCCTTATTGGTGTGCTTGAGTTTATGGATAGGTGGCTGAGAAGCATCCCAAGACAAAAGAACTATATGTTTCACTAAAGAGAGGAGCATCCTGGGACTTCTGTTGCCTTTTTCATGGACTAAATCAAGAAAATGCCAAACTAAAAGTAGGAGAAGACAAGGGAGTGACTGAAGTGTGGCCTTCCTTTGCATGACAGATGATATGGATATTGATCACTGGATAACTGGGGTGAGTACCTGCAGCTGCCGATGACCCTGTGTATGACTGCTGTTGCAGGTGATGAAGATGAACATAGAATGATGCCAACTCTGGACAACCTGGATTGTGAACAACATCTTTGAGTATCATGCTATGCCCGATAAGGATGTATATTCAATAGGCAGGGAATGCTAGGGTAGACTGGGTAGGCCTACAGTCCTTTGCTGCCAACAGTTCTCTGTTTCTGTGTAAACATGCTGCTGCCATAAGTTGGGATAGGCTAATTATGTGTGCCTGTAAGTCTGCAAGGGTTAATGGTGGCACTGTAAGCTGTGCGGGGCCCCTGGATCATATAGGCCTATATATATTTATTGCTATGCTTTTATGTATTCTGAACCCTCCTCAGCTGAGTTTCCCTTATACAAATCAGTGCCCCTGATGTTTGTAATGTATTATGTTTATTGTATTGCATATACCTTTATGTAATTATTACATTTTGATCATCTGTATTCTTTGTTATATATATATATATCTATGTAACTTGAAATGCTATGAGACCTCATTGCAAATGAACCTTGGATTAATTAAGCCTATTCCTGTTCATATTTTTGATATGAATAAAATAAATTACTACTACCACTACTACTAGTAGTAGAAGAAATGCAAGATTGACTGGATTATTGATTTTTACTTTTCTCTCCAATTATGGCGTGTAAGAGCTTTTTGTTTGGATAAATTCCTGCATAGTTCAGCCTGAGTTAAGATGGAGACGCTACTAGCCAATCAAGAGGAGGAGGAGGAGGAGAAGGAGGAGAAAGGGAAATAACTGTTGTTTATTAATTCTTCCATGGTTGATATTCCAGATGATGAAGATTTTTAGCAGTGCTACAGTACGTCTTTGCTGGCAAATGTTTCATGTCACAATGGCTATTGAACAAAAGCCACTGAACAGCAGAATATTATACGTATTTACCAGCCTGACATCAATCTTTACAAGCTAGATTACTAGCTGTGATTGAAATGTGGCTTTGAAATTGACTGTCAGGATTCCTGATTTTGCTAATCAGGACAGACATCTAAAGCTGATTGGCAGCGTCTCATTTCTAAGCAGTAAAACACTCTGTTGGCCCATCATTATTCTTGGAGCAGTGGTTACAGATTTGAGTACCTACCTTAGCACTTAGCCCTGACCATAATGGCAGCACGCTTCATTTCTCAGCTTCCTCAGCCCTGTAATAAAACAATTTGAATGTTATTTTTGTTTTTGTTTCCAAACAATTTTTTTGATTTGAGAGCATCCCTCAGGAACTGGGCACAGCTACTCACAGCAGAAATTTAATTAGGGATTCTTGGAGAAGTGCTTTTGGAAACTGTGTTTCCTGGGGGAGGCGTAAATTTAGAAAAATGACAACACGTGCATTAGTGCTCGTTATGGTGTCATCATTGTATTCTGCAATATGCCTGCTGACGGGATCCCTGAAGGACACTTAGGAGCAAACCAGCTGCTCCAGATTTGTTAAAGCTCGCCGTCTCGAGGAAATGACACCAAGATAAATAATTTATGTGTCTACAATGAATATGTTTTAATTTCATTATGGTACAAAGCAAGGGGTGCAGACATATTTTGCAGAATGGTCTCATCTGCACTGGAGTTTGACTAATTTGAAGTTTTCTACAACCTGAAGACAAAACGTGACACATTATTAATAGACATCAAATTCATACAGCTACTGCTAGCACCATAGACCCTTCTAATTGATTTACAGTGTTAGAGTTTATCTTCTGGAACTGGATAAGAAAACTGAAATTGCAATTGTTTGGTGCTTGCAAAATGTATTTATTTGTGTATTTATTTCTCTGTCAAACTGACTTGTAAAATAAATTAGCAGATTGTTCATTGATGGAGTTCTTAAAGACTGGGGATTAGTTTAAGCCCCCATGCAATTTGCAGCACAACTGAAAAATTGCACAGGTTGGCCATGGTAAGAATTTCATTCATATTGCTTGGGTTGCCTCAGGTGCAGTACATTAAATAGAAAAGGGTACTGCAAGTTATTCTGATGAGTTTTCTAACTTTTTTATTAACAGAAAGTACAGATTTTGTTAACCAACAATGTGAGAGGCACATTTCTGAGGCACACATTACTGGGATTTAACTCCCTGAAATTAATGAAATGCAGAAAAACTGGTTTAAGGTACAGTACACGTTTAGCACATTTTCACATTCAGTTCACAAGTTTCCGAGAATTTCATGGTTGTTCACAGATATGTGAATTTTATACAGCAAATCATGACTTTGCTGATAGTCTGATTTACATAGAACCCTAGAGATTAGCACTGAAAAAGACAGACAAGTCTTTGACTATGTTAAAAATGGTTTATTGAAGAAGCGAAAAGTTACAGAAATGATAGCGGTGAAATATTTGATGTCAACTGTACTGTAAATAGCACGAATGGATTCTGGAGCTGGAGGCCATCGTGGCAGAGGTTAGCCTGGATTTGATGGCCACGATGGAGTCATAGTGCACTGACAGCCATGGCTGGGACACGGCCATACCGGGCTACTCTCTGTTCAGGAGAGACAGAGAAGGGTGACAGAGAGAAGGGGTTATATTTTATGTAAGGAAGGGAATCAATAACACAGACGTGCGTGGACACATGGAGGAAAATGAAGTCCTAGAGGTGCTGTGGGTCATACTGAGGATAGGTGCTGGGGCTGCTGTCCATAGTAGACCTCCAGCACAGGGAGAGGAGCTGGAGAAGGTATTTGGAGAAGCCATCATCAGGATGGCAACAAGTAAGGGAGAGTTGCTGCTAATTGGTGACTTCAGTTTGCCAGATGCGGATTGGAGCCTTCCAACAGCAGCTTTGAGAAGGAGCAAGGTCATCTTTGACTCCCTACAAGAGGCTTTTCTCAAACAATTAGTCAATGAACCCACTAGGGACAGGGCAGTGCCGGACCTCATGCTTACAAACAGGGAAGCATTGCAGATGTCACAGTGGGCAGCCCCCTAGGTACCAATGATCACCATACAGTGTGGTTTCACATTAGTACAGGAACAGAGGCAAACCACACAAGGATGAGTGTCCTGGACTTTAGGAGGGTGGATTTTATTTTTTAAACTTTTGTGTACCCTGTGGATTTCGTCAAGGTCTGCAAGCACATACATATGTCATACTTAATTTGGAAGTTAAAACGTTAAAAAACAGAAAAAAACAGTCGAGAGCAATACAGTGTAAAGTAGTCACTTATACAGACTTTATTAATCACAGCTTTTTATTTTGCATCTCTTGACAGATATATCCACACAGCTAGAACCCTCGTGCAGAACTGACTAACTTCCTCCCTTTTGCTCCCTCTAGTGTCATAATATTTGCACTTAAAGGAGCGCTGCCTTTTGCTTTGAACATTACATCCCTCCCCCTTTTATTAAAAGAAATGTAGGCCGGTTGGCAAACGCAGTTGTACAAATAACTACGCTAAACTGCTTCTAACTATAAACAGTTACTTCATGACTACACAGTATTCAGACTTCACATTTGCCCTTCTTTGCCCAGTAACCGAGTAGTATCAATTCCTAAAACATTATTAATAGGTATATAGTCCTTAAATGCTCTGGTGGTCTTCACTTCAGCCTTCATGGGTAACATGAAACAGAGTCAGTCTGGGGTATTACAACTTTCTCTGTACAGTCACTTGGAGGACAATCCATAAGGGTTGCTTCATGGCGTGGTTCACATTCTTCTTGCACTACAGGTATATCTGCAAACAGCTCAACTTCTGTGTCAGATTCATGGTCCTGACGATCCTCACACTCCACCTTCTTGAAAAATAAGGTGTTCCTGGTGATGAAATGGTTGCCTCTCTGAGCAGTCACCATGGACCCTTTCTGCTGAACTGCCTTGTATGGTTGCTTGCTGAATGGTACTGGCATGTTACCTACAGACGTTGCATGTTTGATGAACACAGTATCACTTTCAGTTAGCGAGGATGATCTCATGTAGGACTTGTTGTCAGCATAGGACTTCATTCTCATTTTAGCTTCTGTGTCCTCTCTGAATTCAGGTTCGGAGGCTTGTTGTGATGACTGCTCTTCAGGAAGTTTAATGTTCACAAGTCTGGACATCAAAAAGGTAGCAGGGGGAAGGGAACTCCAGTCGTACAGTGTGGGTAGCTATATAGTTTCTTAAAAGCTGATGCCTTTCTTGTTTCCAGCTCTTCTGTTCTAGGACTGCTGCCCTAATTGCCTTTTTAATATTTTTTTATGAATCTCTTGACCTCTCCATTTGCTCAAGGCCATTAGGAGTGATTTTCTTGTGATGGAAACCTAAATGCTTAGCAAACAGTTTGAAGTCTTGACTACTAAATGGCGGTACATTGTCAGACTTGACCATCTTAGGGATTCCAAACTCAGAAAACACCTTATCCAGAGAAGGTATCATAGTCCCAGCACTGGTCAATTTAACAACTTCAACCACCGGACACCTAGAATAGTCATCAGTTACCACTAGAAGAAACCTTCCCATAGGGAGCTGTGCGAAGTCCATGCTTACCTCTTGCCATAGCGATTCTGGCAGCTCTGACATCACCAGCGGCTTGTGCTGAATTTCAGGTATCACAATCTGGCAAGCTAAGCATGTCATGATAATGTTGTCCACTAACTTGCCGATACCTGAAAAAACAGAGTTTTTCTTTAATGATGGCCTTCATTTTTACCAGTCCCAGATGTCCCTAATGTGCCAAGTCAGCCACTCACCACTGAAGTTTTTCAGGTATGACTATTCGAGTCCCTTTTAAAATGAAACTTTTGTCAGCATTTGTGGTTAGTTCCAGCTTTACCTTTTCGAATGAAGCATATGCTTACGCGTTAACCATGGGATTCAAGCCAGTTCTCTTCCTTCAGCTACACTTACAAGGTTCTGTCACTTTGGGTAGCAGCCTGAATTTTGGCCACAGACCTAGCCATGGGGGAGCGGGGCATGTTCAGCAATATAATTAATATATTCTTCAGTAACTTTCTTCTCTTGCCTTGAAGGAAATGGCTCTGTTAGAGGGTGTCTCAACAGGTAATCATCTGGATTATCTCCACCAGAATGATAGGCAACAACCACTTCATAGGGCTGTAACCGTAGAGACCATCTCTCAATCCTGGCCGGCCTATTGGACCCTGGGTTTCTGAAAATAGCTACCAGTGGTTTGTGGTTAGTATGGACTGTGAATGGCCTTCCAAGCACATATGTATGAAAGTGTTCACACACCCAGATCACTGCCACAGCCTCTGTCTCAGTTTGGGAATATATTTTTCCCAATTGTGTTGAGTGCTCTACTTCCAAATGCAATCACATTGCAGTCATTACTGTTTGTACTTTTCTGGGTCATGATAGCAGCCAGTCCCACAGGACTAGCATCCACAAAAATTTCAGTCTCTTTCTTGGCACCAAAATATTTAATCACTGGCGGATTTGTAAGCACTTCTCACAACTGAGTAAGTGCCTTTTCTTGACGGGTGGACCAATTCCAAGGCATATTCTTTTAATCAACTCCTTCAAAATCTGTGTTATAGTAACATAGTCTGGGACAAATCGGGGGAGCAAAAATTGATCATGCCAAGTAAGCTTTTGATCTCTGAGGCATTTAAGGGTGTTGCAAGCTCATGGATCACTTTGACCTTCTTAGGATCTGCCATCATGCCTTTATGTGTAAACATGGGTATGCTGTTGACACCAGCGACACCAGCATAGTGAACCCCTGACAGCAAAACCCAGACTACACCTATATTGGCAGTAATGGGGATTTCACTTCAATAGACTTTGCAGCGACGGGGGGTATATACCTAAATCCACTGTCTATACAATGTGGAGTTAGATATCTAAAGCAGGGGGGTGGGGGTGCAGCCCCCCCCCTGCATTGGGTGTCACTGGTCATTGCAGGGACACGTCAGTGTCAGGGGGTGTAGATGGGTTTCCAACACTGTCAAGGACGTCATTGTGGGGGATGTCGCGCCGGCATAGTAGATACGTAAACACGTACCCAAATTATTCCAATGTGTGTCTGTCAAATGCACATTTTTACTTATTCGATGTCAAACCCTTTTCTCTCAACCGCTGTAACACCGCTCCCAGGTTGCTGTCATGGTCAGCCAGTGTTGATCCGTAGACCAGAATGTCGTCACTAAAATTGATTGTGCCTTTTAGCCACTCAGTGTCTCTAATGGTATTTTGGAAAATTTCTGCGGCACTTGAAATACCAAAATTAAGTCTCTTACATCGTGTCAAACCCACATGCATAGAGAACATAATGGTATACAGTACCTCGATTCTGTTGCTAGTTCGAGCTGGTTATAACCCTGGTTCAAGTCCAGTTTACAGAACACCTTTGTGCCATTGAGATAATTAATGACTTCATTGATAGTCAGTGTGATGTGTTCTCGCTTTATGGCCTTGTTAGCCTGCCTCATGCCCACACAAGCACACACATTCCCAGGGCATTTTGGCTTTGGTACTATGACCACTGGAGACACACATGGGGTCAGTCCTTCTATCTGTTCTACTACGCCCAGTTCTTTGTCTCATTTTAATTGCTCCTCAAGTTCCTTCCTGATATGAAACAGGACTCTGCGATGGGGTTGGGCTACTGGCTGGACCGTGTCATCAATGTGCAATTTTACCTGAAAGTCCTTTAACTTACTAAGCCCTTGAAACAGATCTTCACAGTCATGCAGCAGCTTGCTCTTGTGCATTTCTTTGCTCTGCACCTCTTGTACCTCCTCGGACTTGCTAACTAGCTGTACCATTCAGATCAGATCCAAGTCTTGTGACATTTTCCAACGCAGCAGTGAACCTCCTTTTCCTGCTACAAATTAAAATGTTTCATGACACACCCTTTTTGGGGATTCAACCTCCACTTGAAACTTTCCCAACACTATGAGTGGTGTGTTTACCTGTGTCGATATACTTTAATGTCGGTCTTTGTCAACTCTGATTTATATGTAAAACTATTGTAATTGAGCTCATCGATCACGTTGATCACGACCTCTGAGTCTGCCATGTCTCTGATGCGCTGACCACAAATATTTACTTGACAATGAGGACACTCCTGAGTTTTAGTATTAGACCTCTCTTGTGCCTCAACAGCGTAAATACATGACTCATCATCTGACACGTCCTCTCTGGGACTTGCATGCACTTTGTTTACTGCTTGCTGTGATCTTGCTCTCAGCTTCTCTTTGCTCTGCTTTTGTTGAGCCCTGCAACACACTGCAAAATGGTTGGCCTCAAGACACTTTCTGCAAGTTTTCCCGAATGCTGGGCACATATTCCTGCCTCCTAGATGCGGATACACACCACTATCACAACTCCTGTAGGTGCTAGAACCAATGGTGCTCTTTCCACCCTGTACATGTTGCTTGGCCCACTGCTTACTGACCAGTGGTTTGTTTGGCACCAATTTACATATTGCATATTGTTCATGTTTCATTTCTGTCCCCTAGGCCTCAGACAACTCCATGGCCTTGCCCACATCTAACAGTTTAGTTAATGTCATGTCTGGCTCTCCCAAGTCTCTTCTCTTTAGCTTGTGTGAGAAACAACGCTGCACAATTTGATTTTTAATGTCACAGTCTGTATCTGCAGAGTCGCACGTAGTTGCCAACTGACATAATTGAGAAGAATATGCCATCAAACTTCCCCCACTCTCTTGCTTGGCTTGTCTAAAGACAGATACTTCATTGTCCAAGTTTTGCTTGGGGGTAAAATACATGGTCAAAGCATCCATAGTTAAATCAAGCTGTCTTACCCTCTACGGATGCAGACTGAGGCAACGTATCATAAATGTATATTGACTTTTATTTAAATTTTTGTTTATTATAAGTAACATGAATCGTATCACATCACATGTCTGCCTTGTAAATTGGGTATACTGAACCCAAATGATATCCCTACTGTGTAAAAATAAAGAATTTTACTACTACTGGTACATTGATTCGACACCCCATACAGTCATCACCCAATCTAAAATTAGATTGTTGGATGGTTTCAGACGGTTGTCATCTCTTTGATTCAAACTGGATGAGATGGTTAAACGTGACTATATCTGCACACACCTTCTTTAGCTGGGTACAGTTTCAAAAGGAATCCAATGGTTAAGTTCAGTGCCCTGTCAAGGCACCACCATAAAGCTGAGTCCTAGCTTTCCCAACCTACAGTGCCGTTAGTTAACAGTTTTTATTAAATTACAGGCAGTGCCTAATTTGAGCCATTGTCTCTCTTAAACGATCATTAACAGTTACTGAGCATGCTCCAGCAACTCATCATGCAGAGGGAGGAGACTGCTGCAGGTTCCTGCGAGACACAGTAAGGGGATATCCAGGACTATTAAATAAAACAGGGTTTGGTCTGCTTATACCTATGGTTGATATTTTTACTTTTACTATGTATGTAAGCAGAGGGAGGCAGGGAAAGTGCTGATGAGGACAAAGGTACAAACTGAGGCAAGACTAACGCAAGGGGTAACAAAAAGGGACAATACATTTTTTAGATACAGAAGTGAAAAGAGAAAGACTAGGGGAGGGATTGTGAGGTTAAGAAGGGCAGCAAGGGACTGTGCAGAGGAAGGTAAGGAAAAAGCAGAAATAGAACAGAGGAGGGGGAAGGTGATGGGGCACATAAAAGAAACAGGGCCACTGGATAGGGAGAGGTAGACACAAGTCCCTTTGCAGAGAAGAGAGTACTGAAGGGACTCGCAGAGCTGAAAGTGGACAAAGCTGTGGAGCCAGATGGGGTACACCCAAGAGTACTGTGGGACTTCAGGGAGGTGCTGGTTGCATCTTTGACAGTCCTTTTTAGCAATTCACTGGAAATAGGAGATGTTCCAGAGGACTGAAGCAGGGCAGATGTAGGCCTGCTTCACAAAGGCAGTAGCAGGGAGGAGACAGGCAGCTATAGTCCAGTCATCCTACCATTGGTCGTGGGGAAGCTAATAGAGTCACTTCTAAAGGAAGGACTGTAGAGTATCTTGAATCCAGCAGATTACAGGACTTGAGGCAACATGGATTAATGGGGGAAGGTAGACACAAGTTTAGCTCTGAATGTGCATGGGGAGGATGTTTACAGGACAGATCACTGACTGCACTTTATGCTGTAAGTTTTGTCAATAAATATCTGAAGTAGGCTGTTGGGGAAGATTTCTCTTGGTCTTGGTTTACTCTGAAATCTGCACTGTAGATGGGCAATGTGGTGGAGGTCCTGTGTTGCTTACAGTAAATTTTAACAGCAGTTTAAGGTGTCCTGTGTGCTGCACTTTGATAAAGTAAAACCCTTCTGTAGTGTTATTTGCAGTATCAATTTTTGTGGCGGCAGTCCGGAGGGCAACTAAAATGGTGCAGGAGAGTTGCAGCAAAAGCCCTTAGAGGAGAGAATGAGGGATCTCAACATGTGTACCCTTGCAGAGAGGAGCGTGAGAGGTGACATGATAAAGGCATACAAGTACCTCACAGGGGTGGCTAGGGTGCAGGAGGGGAGTCTCTGTCTCCATATAGGTGTTTATCCTACTCTGGCAGAATGTACAGCTGTCTTCAGCGCTGTCGCACTAAGTTGCAACCATCTCCAGCCTCCATCCATGGTCGGGGACCATATCTCCCATGGTTTGCCCCCCCCCAAGCAGGACCAGGGAGGGAGGGACATCTTCCTCCCCTGGACACACACATCCATATACAGTAGATGGCCTCAGACCTGGAGCAGCTGACTGGCTATGGCATGATGGGCAGGGTTTCATGGAGCCGCTCCCCCAGTTTTTCCTTTGTTTTCTCCCCTGACCTCCACGGACGTTCAATAAGTGCATTGTGCGCACGCCACCTACGTGGAGATGCCCCCAGCACTCTGAATGCAGGGTCCTCCCACACAGTGCAACTCATACATGCTGCCACCTGGATTCTTCCTAGTGGCAGTCAAATGGCAAGTCACACCATCCCCCTTCCCAAGGGAAGAGAGTTGTCCACCGGATGCTCAATCCTCCATCTCCAAGCTGACTCCTGAGCAACCCACATCCATTCCAGAACCCGGGTTGCCAGCATGGCAGAAGGTAAGGCGCTGTAGCACCTCAGTGCTCCATGCCACTGGGCCAGCCCTAAAAGGGGGGGGGGGTCTGTTTCAAAGCAGGAGAAGCACCAGGGCCAGAGGGCATGTGATGAAGCTGGAGACAGAGGTTGATAAAGAGGGATGTGAGAAAGTAACATAGAATTTGATGGCAGATAAGGACTGCTTGGTCCACCTGGTCTGCCCATTTTGTTCCTTCATGCAGTATCACCACAGACCCTAACTGATCTCTGACTTTTCCTCCCTCCTTCCTTCCTCTCAGGATATCTTTTCATACTTATCCCATGCTTTCTTGAACCCCCCCCCCCACTGTCTTTGTCCCCACCTTTTCCACTGGGAGTCTGTTTCAGGAATCCACCACTCTTTCTGTGAAGTACTTCTTATACCTTTCCTGAATCTGCTTCCCTCCGGCTTCATAGCATGTCCCCTTGTTCTTGAGATCCTTTTTCTTTGAAAAATATTTCCCTCCTCAACCTTATTTACCCCCTGGGTTTCTGTGCCGTAAGTGCATTGCACTGAAACCCAGCTGCCAAACCCCCGACCACTCCTAGAGTTTTTTGAGGTCCTTGCTTACCCTTTCCACCCTCCTGGAGTGTCAAACCTGTTGTAGATCTTGGCATCATCCACAAAGAGACAGGCCTTCCCTTCCAGCTCTTCTGCAAAGTTGCTTTCTAAAGACATTAAACGGGACTTGTCTCAGTACTGATCCCTGTGGTACCCTTCTGGTCAGCCTCCCTTCCTTGGAGTGAACTCAGTTTACCACCACCACCCTCTGTCACCTATCCCCTAACCAATTTTTTACCCAGTGTACCACCTTTGGTTCCCACTCCTAAGCTACCCAGCTTGCTTACTAGTCTTTTATGTGGAACAGTGTTGAAATCCTTACTGAGATCTAGGTAGGCCTCTTCCACTGTTCCATCCTGATATAGTTCCCTGATCACGCGGTCAAAGAAATCTCTCACTATTTCACTTAAAAAGTGGAAGATGCCTGGAACAGCCTGCCAGTGGAAGTTATGGAGGTGACAACAGTAGCGGGCTTCAAGTATGCGTGGGAATATTAGTGAATAGGCAGGGAGGACAGAGGGTCACCACAGACCAGGTAGGGTCTGTGGAAGCAGGCTAGGCAGGGACCATCAGGGCAGACAGGGTGGGCCAAGTATAATAGTTCTTGTCTGCTGACAATTCTGTTTCTCTGGTGTATCACAGAAGACTGGGGAAAAAAAAACAGAGAATTTGAGGGCAGAAAGACACCAATAGCCAATCAAGTCTGCTTAAAGTTGTTACTACCTTGCCCCCCCCAAGACGAGTGCCCTGGTGGGTGATTCTACCCCACCTTCCACTACCTTTCCTTTTCTGTTCCCTGAAAGTGGCATTCTAGCCTTGTCCTACCCATTTTTGGACCCATTAATGGTCTTTGTCCCCACAGCCTCTGCTGGGATTCTGTTCAGAAATTCCACCACCCTTTTGTTTTTTATTTAAATTAGTAACATTTTTCAAATTTTAAGACAGCGTATATAGCTCATTCCTGACTTAAGGAGTTTAATAACCACTCGTTGGAGCTGCAGTGCTGTTTCTAGTGATAGAGCATATACATTTAGTATAATGGTTTTGCATGAAGAAGACTCTGTTAATCCATATTATATATGTAACCCCTAGGTGGCGCTATACTATGGGCTACTACCCCTGCCTGTATGGCTAGGCACAGGTTGAGGGGCCTGAGCTCGGTGAATGGGTGCCTCCACCTGGAGGAATGCTTTTGGGGTAACGTCACTGCTGTTGGTATAGCCCTCCGGGATGCTATAACCACCCACCAACACTTCTAGTGGCCTACACAGAGCAACAGAATAACATTCGCATATACCATGTGACAGTAATACCGAGCCCACATTCCTTGCACTTACCACCAGGGCTGGAACAGCTGCAATTGCCCTGGAGACCCCCTGTAAAAACAAGATCAGTGATGCAACAATTCAGTGGCAATACAATATCCCTGCCAAGAAGGTACACACTAGCCCAGTTAACTGTAGAAAAAACACAATCTGATTTATTCAGGGAGATTTGATCAAGGATGGGGCAGGAATCTAGCAGATCTGATTAACTCAGGTTGACCAAGCATGCACAGTGAGTCCCTTTGTTACAGTCACAACCCTGGGTGCCCAGTTTTTAAACAGTCTAGCCTGAAGCGTTGCCCGGGGTAGGCCGGTGTTGCAGCTGTTATTGGGGCCCTTAGGAGAGAAAACAGTTAGCATGCACATCAACCCAGAATTTGTAATCTGGAACCAGATGGCTCAGTTCGTTGTAATAAACCCAAACAAGTAAAACAGATGACACACAATGATTGTAGCTTTGTTTCAGGGAGCTACCCTGTTTTGTACTCATGCTACCCAGACCAGGAGGCAGAACTGATGAGATGAAGACCTCTGGATGTTGTACTGGATTGTCAGGGGAAGCAGGGCCTTCTTGACTCACTGTGGTGGTTGCTACCTGTTCAATGGTGTTGAGCAGGGGGCTAAATCCCCAAGCAAGTCTTTCATCGGAAATGTCTCTGCGATGGGAGTGGCAGTCTAGGCCGAGATTGCAGGGCCCAGACAGAGCAGGCAGTTCGGATATAGTCCATAACGAGTGCTGGAGCAGCTTCCAGCTAGCATAACATACACAATAGTGGGGAACCAGATCGCGACCCACACTACACATTCAGCACACTTTTAAGCAACACAAATATTAGCCAACAGTTCATATAAAGTCCATTTGCAATTTAGCAGGGTTTCTGCGCAAACCTTTGGCTCTGAGGCTCACTTCGGTACCTGACAGGCTGATCGCTTCTGGAGCAAGTCTTCAGTCCACTTGCAGGCAACGAACACACACACTTCTTTTCAGCTTTCGGACATCCACAAGAATTATCAGAATTAATTCTGACTGTTCTATCACTGGATGCCTCATTCAGGCAGGCCAAACACAGCCTTCCCACCGATTCTCCCATGCTACTACGCAGTAACAGCTGCTCAAATGGCTCGAGCTGTTCACCCTCCAAACTCCAACTCCCAACTGACTCACTGCTGCAGGCAGCTCTGGGCTTTCCCAGTGATCCAAAAGGTTCAGTTGGCTGATGGAATTGTCTATCATGGTAAGGGCTCCCCTTCCAGGTCCACTTAGGCACCAAACCTTAAAAACTACAATTCCTACCAAAATTCAATCCCACAAGTCCTCTGGGGACAGTCTCCATTTTAAGTTCCTTGAGGTTCGATTGGTCCAACACTGGCAGTTCCAGAACCAAAATGGTGGCTGTAATCCAAATGTTTGTGCTGCAAATAGAAGCAGACTAGAAAAAAACTCCTATGTTATAATTACTAAAGCAGATACACAGCAAACAATTACTTCTCCTAACAGAGCTCCCTCTGCGCTATTAGTGACTGCAGAATGGAGCCAAAATACAAAGAGTCAGGCTGATTGTGAGCCTTAATTCACTCGGACCCAGTCCAGACTAATTATCTCACACAGAATAGATAGCTCTTAAAGAGGCAGGCGTGGAGACTAGATAGAGCACTGTCATGCAGACAATCAAAAATGACTGCAGACACAGGACGCCATCCTGACAGCGGGCATTAGGCAAGCCCAGGAAGACATTATAGGAACCCCTATTTGTAGGGGGGTTACATGTAGTTGAGACTGATAATCTCTATAGTAGAGCTTTCTGAAGTCTGTCTTAGATACAATCATAAAAACAGTAATGGTAAGTGAAAAAACTCTCAAGAGAGGGGGGATCCACCACCCTTTCAGTGAAGAAAAAGTTTCTCACATCCTTCTTCAATTTACCTTCCATGAATCTCCAATCATACCCTCTTGTGACCGCACCATGTATCTATTTTTAACAAACAGGTCCTCACAATTTATCCTCTTTAACCCACCAGAAACTTACAAGTCTCTATCATGCCCCCTTCCCTTTTCTGTCTGGCCTTCCAAAAGCCTGGAACTGATTAAGAACAAACATGTCTGCTAGCGATGTGTACTCTGTTCTGTTCTCTCACAATATCCAAGTTAAACAGATATATTGCTTTGTCTGCTGCCTGCTTATGTATCCTTTCTTAAGGGACTGTACCACAAAGATGCTCTACAGCGTAACTAATTAATTATACACCTTCCCTCAGCACCTGTCTCTGTCTTCACAGCCTCCCTTTCTCTCAGTCTCTCACAGTTCCCTTACAGCCTTCATTAGTTACTTGTCCCAATTCACTTGCTGTACAGGCACTGCTCAATTACTTAGGTATCCCAAAAGCATGTTTAGCATTTGTGAGGGCAAACTGCTGTCAACTCTATCCTTCTTAAATAGCTATTTGCATATAAAATACACCTCTATATCAGCAGTATGTGTTGGCACCAGTGTGACATATATGTAATGTAGTTGTAGAAGAACGCCATCTTCAGTCGTGACTGTATCAAACGTGATAACTGTCTGCATGCAGAAGCTTTGTATATCTGTTCCTTGGCCACACAGGTCCCATATTCCAAAATATTGCGCATGTCAATAAGTTGATTGTGAAGCTGCAATACTGAGACTCCAGTTGCCAGGTGGCAGTTGTACTGTCAGTAAGTTTGGGTGCACACTGCAAAATGGGACAATGGCCTAATTTGACTGTGAAAGCAGCCAGCTCCCAAACGCTTCAGGGAAAAAAAGGTTGAAAAACAAAAGGAAACAAGCACCCCCCCCCCCATAAGGGTGCTACCTTGCTGTGTACATGAGTACAGTACTCACTAGGCAAAACAAAAAAGGGAAGACAGCGGAGCCCTGTATGTAGGGTGCTATGTAGGGGAGTTCTTGCCCTGCACCTTCGTTTGGCTCAGTAGATAAAATATTAGTGAATGCTGCACAGCGAGTGCTCTGCTTTCTTCTCTTGTTTTCTCAGCCTCTTCTTGTGGCACACATACAGTGGGGCAGTTAAAGGAGCAAAGACAGTCTTAATTCCGGTTGTGTCTGCTCGATCCCCAGGCTCTATTCAATTGTCTAATTACCCATATTATTGGGGCATTACTAATTGTTAATAAGCTGACTTATGTCTGAATATAATTCTTAAAAGATTTCCTGGATACTGAAAAGCACTTATAAAATGTTTTAGTGGCTTGAAAGGCCTTATTGCTTATATAATACAGTATTTAAAGGTTGGATGGAACTCTAGGTTCATCATGTCCACCCCCTACCCCTGTTTCACACAAAGAACGCATACCAGTTTATAGGGATTCCCTAAACCCTACCCACTCTGTCAGCCAGGGTACCCGAGGATTCCAGTGCAATACCAGAAAACAGGGCTGTCACCCAACCTGCCAAAGAGGATCTGATGCACTCCAGCAAGGAGGCTCTCTGCTGATTCAGTCACGGTAATCTTGTATCGAGGTGCAAAAATGGTAAGCAGGTGAAGGCACTCAGTGAGCAAAACAGTTTTGCACAGACGTGGGGACATGTCATAGATGTGGGTTTGCCGGTTCCACCCATTGAGAGTGCCAGCATTAGTGCCACCGGTCAACAGGGGGTGCCAAGTTGGGATTTTGCAGACTCCTGCTTTTGCGTGGGCTGTGCCCCCCCCAACACACACCCTTTCTTAAGATTCTAACTCAGAGGGGGGGGCAGATGGCACGAATCCCAAAATCGGCCCCCTGATGTGCCGGTGTTCAAATGCTGGAGCTCTAACCGCCGGAAGTAGGGTCAGCCATGCCCAGAGTCCATGGTTAAAGATATTGTAACTTCAACTGCCCTCCCTCCATCTACTTGGCCTTCCAACCTTAAATGACTATGCTACAGATGTCATGCCATGGTCCTGTTTTGTCTGGACTGTGGTTCACATTCAGTGGCTAAAGACACTTCAGAGCATATCCTTAGAAGCTCTAAGGGTGCACAATGTTTTTTTGCATCAGTGGATATGCAGAGACTCCATCTTCCATATGTAGTCATGATGCGCATACAGACAGTGTAATGTTTTTCATATGTCTTTAAATATATGTTCATAATTTTTTTCTTTTTTGTAGTAAAAACTGATCAAGATGTGGTAGGCTAAGAGTCAGATTTTGAAGGGTTCTGGGTGGGGGAAGTAGGTAATGTAGTTTAGTAGGTAGGTCAAAGAAGTATCATTCTGAAGAGACCCATGTTTGAGCCACTGAATAACCTCTGTAACATAGTAACTTATGGTTGGAAGGGACTCTAGATCAATCACGTCCAACTCCACCCCCTACTTCATAAGCAGGTCTGAATAAGTATGTTGTGTAAATATCTACTCATTTTTTTTCCAATTCTTTTTCCCTCTGGTCACTTCCAACTGGACCTCCCTCAGTTGATACCCAGTCTACTCTCACCCTGCCTGAAACCCTCCCTACCTGTGACCCCGGCCCTCTGATCCACCCGTGAATCATCTGCAGGCAACCCCCTGGCTTGTGCCCCCAGAGGAGGGCCACCTTCTGTTCCTCAGTGCTTCCTTATGTCAATCCAATGGCCTGCAGGTGAAGGTGAAGATCGGAGGGTAGTGGGGCCCAGGAGGGTAGGATCTGGCAGTGGACATGGGGGCTGTGGAGTGACCTCATCCATCCAGCTGACAGGGTTTTTCCTTGTTTTGCATGATTCTCCCTTCCCCTCTCTTTGTGGGAGCAGACATGCAGTGATGTCTAGGGAAGCCACACATGCTCCAGTGCACACCATGCCAACATCCACCATCTCCCACCTTCCCTTAATGCTGAGAGCTATTGGCTCGATACATCCTAGCCGCTGCCCAAAGGTGTCATGTCACGGGACCACACCCACCACCTCGGAGAAGGTGAGCAGTCCATTGATGCTCATACCTCCTCCCAGCTGACCCTCCAATGCTCTAGGCTTGCTCCTGAACCTAGGTCATCGGCGTTGCAAGTGGTAGCGCTACCGCTGTGTTGGCAGGCTGGCAGTTTGTACTCATTTAATGGGATTCCCTACTCACTCTACTACCCATTGACGAGAGTATCCAGTCATTTCTGTTGTAAGCAGACATTTGTCCAGGCCTAACCTGAAGACCTGTACTGTCTTCCATATCCATCGTTTCTGCTGGTAGGCTAATCCATATGTTCACCACACTCTGGCAGAAGGGATTCCTAATGCCACTCTTGAATTTACCACCTCTGTGTTTCTGGGGATGTCCCCATATCCTTTGTCCTTCATTTTGTGACCATGGGCAAGTCAGGAAGCATCTCAGTGCTTTCATCCTCCTAAGAGTACACCTGCCTAGCAGCGGCAGGAGCCCAAAAATCAGATGTTGCATCTCAGTTGGAGTAATAAATAATCTTTAAAAAAGTAAAAGGCCTTCTGTTCTTCATGGGTTATGCTTTTGGGGAACTGGAAAGTAACATCAAGGAATACGAAGGAATGGAAGTTGGAGCATTCTTGGAGAAGATCCCAGTCTGAGGAGGACAAGTTAGCACTAAGAACTCATTATGATGAGAATCAATGGGCAATCAATCTGAAAAAGGCAGAGTACCTGTCAAGGTTGATTGCTGCAGGGAAAAAACGTCCAGCTCAGTTCTTTCACACCATAGACTAGTTGTTAAATCCTTCCTGTCTTGGGTCAATCAGAGCTTTTTTTTTAGTAAAAAAATGCGAGGAGTTTGGATTTTTTTTTCTTTGACAAGGTCTCCTCTGTTGCACAGATTATCTCTTTGATTGGCCTATCATGGGCCAGTAGTGGCCATTCCTTTGATGTAGACCTGCCTGCCTGGGATGAGTTTCCACCTGTTTCTGAGAATGAGGTACTCCGGGGTAGTCTCTAGTTTGTGCCCCACCAGTTGTATCCTGGACCCAGGACCAACCTGTTTATTATTTTATTTATTTATTTAGTTGTTTAACCAGGTATAGCACACTAAGCTGGAAGCTTTTTTACAGGAGCGACCTGGGAGCACAAGGAGGTTAAGTGACTTGCTCAGGGTCACACAGTATGCAAGTGGAAGCTGTGGGATTCAAACCCAGGTCTGGTCTGCTGGATGTCACCAGATTTGCAGCTCAGAGCCTTAGACCACTGCGGACTGCTTCTTGGCTGTGGTGAGTCCTTGGGTCCAGTGTTCACTGAACTCATCAGTGGTTCCTTGATGATGGGCATTTTTTCATCTGCCCTAAAAAAAAAGGCTGTGGTTAAACCCATCCAATAAAGCCTTCCTTGGACCCTGACATTCTGGCAAATTACAGACCTGTGTCTAACCTTCCCTTTTTGGGGAAGGTTATTGAAAAGGTGGTGGTGGAGCAACTTTTGGATCACCTGGAGACTTGTAACAGCTACAAACCTCTCCAGTTGGGTTTTCTGCCCTGTCATAGTACTGACACTGCACTCTGCAGGGTGAATCATAATTTCATCCTAGCGAGAGACTGAGGGATTTGTTCCATCTTGGTCCTCTGAGATCTCTCATCGGCAATTGACACAGCTGACCATAGGGTGCTACTGGATCACCTGAGGAACTATGTGGATCTCACCGGCATATTTTTATGCTGGTTCAAGTCCTACGTAACTGGGAGAATGCAGCAGGTAGCCCTAGGTAATTTAATCTCTGGGGCCTCTGTTGTATCCTGTGGGGTTCCTCAAGGCTTGATCCCTGTCCCTGTGTTGTACATGTTACCCTTGGGGGAGATCATTTTGGGGGGGGTACAGTGTGCAGTTTTAATGTTATGCAGATGATACTCAGCTGCGCATTTCCTGCTCTCCTGGTATGGATTGTGCAGCTTCAGTGTGGGGATGGTGTCTTGCAGGATAAATAACTGGATGGTCTGAAACTGGCTATGTCTTAACCCAGGAAAGACAGAGGACATGGCAATCAAGCTGGGTGGGGCTCAGTAGCGGTGGGTGGGAGATCTGGCTGTTCCTTCAGTGGGCGGCCAATCTCTTATAGCTGTTGATCTTGTACGGATCTTGGGGTCATTTTGGACTGCAGGATGTCACTAAAATAACAGATGATGATGGTGGTGGTGGTTTGATCTGGCTTCTGTTGTCTCTAAACATTGCCAGGATCAAACTGCATCTGGCTCTAGTGGACGTGGTAATGATCGTCCATGCTTTCATCACCTCTGGGTTGGACTACAGTAATGCTCTTTACTAAGGGCTATCTGGAGGTTTGATGCAATGTCTGCAGCTGATCCAGAATGCTGCAACCTGGCTGTTAGTGGGCTCATCTCAGAGTGACCACATCATGCCAATTCTTGGAGGCATTGCAATAGCTACCTCTGTGGTGGTGCATCACTTTCAAGATACACCTGTTAACATACAAGACCATACGTGGTTTGGGAGTGGACTACTTGAAAGAGCTCCTGGTCCTTACCATCTGATCTGACCCCTCCATTCCACCAATGTGGGCCTGCACATTGTCCCCCCTTCCCATTTGATACATGTGGAGGACAGAGCTTTTGGAGTGGCCACTCCAATGCTGTGCAGTTCACTTCCTGGGAACATTTGCCATGTGGCCGACACAGTGGAGGCTTTCAGAGCCTCTCTGAAGACCTATTTATTCTAACAAACTTTTCCAAGCTAGTTATTTTTATCAAGTCTTTATTTTGGCAGTCATATTTGGCTATATTTTAAATTTCTGATATTATGGCTTGCTTGTTTTTCACTTTTGATTAGTGCCCTAAGCCCCCGGGATAGGGTGCTTTATAAACAGAGACTGCCGTGCCTTGTCTTGCCAAGGTGTTACTGCCCCGCTAATGTTTGCAGTTACCCTTTGCTACATTGGGCCCCTTTTCTTGGGTTGGATTGCAGCACCATACCCTTTCTTCTGGTGCTGGCCTGCATTTCAGTTCTTGAAAAATGAACTAGCCAAATCGAGTAACCTTTAAGTGAGTCACACTAGCCCAGGCAGTCTTGACTCTGGTCAGTTAAAGAGAACTTTTCTTGCTATTTAAAAAAAAATCCATAATCAGAAAAGAGAATGCTTCCTTACCTCCATGGGAGCTCTTCTATAGCTCTTTTTGAATTTTTCTGAATGACCCCAAGGAAGGGAAGGGATTGTAATTTGTCCCTGAGGGGCTAGCCACACGATCCCTTTCCTTATCACTGGCTCCACCCCTGTGCTTAGACATTTTATGACATCTCTACAGGGAGAGTGCAGGGGCATGCTGCAATCTAGTATATGGAGCATCGTTTTCAAACTCTTTTATTGGTTGGTAAAGTGGATATTTGGTACAAATGGGGCCTGGGTTTGATCTAACAAGAACTTTGTTAGTTGAACCATGGCCTTGCTTTTTACCAAATGACCATTAAATGGCCAACAAAAAGAGTTCAAAAGTGATACTCCATAGACTGGAATAGATTGACCTTAGCTCCCCTACAGAGATGTCATAAAATATCTAAGTAGGAGGAGCCGCCAGTAAGGAAGTGGAAGGGATCGTACAGCTAGTCCCTCAGTGGCAAATTATAGTCCCTTCCCTCCCTGGGGATGGGGGGGGCAGCAAACAGAAAAATTCAGAAAGTGCCACAGAGGAGCTCCTGTGGAGTTAAAAGAGCTTTTCCTTACTTGTTTGCAGCATTGAGAAAGGTTCTTTTTAAACAAGGCAAGGAAAATCTACTCACTTGTGAGTTTACCAAAATTGGCATAGGAAGTAAAAGGGTTAACAAATTATGTTGGACAGCAGCCCCCAAATAAAAAGTATAACCCAGAAAAAAGTAATGGACATCACTGTTGTTCTCAATTTTTTTTACACCTACTCAGTGTGTGATACTTTCATAAATAACTAAAGCTTTGCCCTCAGAGTATATATGATTATTGGTACAGCAATGTATGTTTCTTACTGTTTCGCAAGAGTTTCTTATGCTGGTTAGGTGACAGAACTGTGATGTGAATTTGATGGCAATGGACTGCCATGATATGATTATGAGTTGCGTATAAATTGTTTCTTTCCACAACATTTTAAATATTTCATTTCCGTGTCCCCACTTGTCTTCGGGTGGTTTGCCCAATGTCAGATGCTGTGGGATACACATGATCTTGTGGCGAGGCCATAGGAGTAATGTAGTGACATAGTAGGAATTTTTCAAGTGAAACTTTTTAGTGTGTTGTTTGGGAGGAGGGTTACAAGGTCTGTCTCCCTTTTGGGTAACGTTTGGTAGCAGCACTGGTGAGGAGGCCATAGGAGTTTGCAAAATGAAAATGTCGAGGATGAGCACATCTGGCATGCAGCACGAAGAGACAGCTGTACGTGAAATAAGAGGTACAGTCATTCTTGCTGATTGTCCAGAAACATTCCATTGCCATATAATATGTAGTATTGCACACTTTGGGAGTGTGAAACAATCTCATAACACACTGATGTCCATACAAATGCAACATGCCCTTTTGATGTTTCAGTTTTCTGCAAAACACGGACCGTTGGCATCAGCAGTAATCAAAATTTAATGATATTCCCTCCAGAAATTAAATTTTTCTGGACATTCTGTTCTGTATTACTGAAGATATTTGCAGGACATCAGACTATTTATCCCTCAGACTTCCTCTATCCCTGTTGCTTTTCCTGCTTTGAAGTCATAATCCTCTGCTGTGACATCAAAACCTGTTTTTATTTATTTTATTTATTGAGGTATTCAGAAAGACCTTTGAGTCAAAGACTCATTTACAAAGGTTCCATGTCAAGCATATAGAGGAACAGGGATAACACTGACAGAGTTTCAGGTCATTACATAACATCATAGATCAGGATACATGCATGGTACAGAGAGTGACTTGAAGACAGAGATGACATGCAATACAGTATTATAGCACAGCCACAAAAGAGTCAGTGAGACTGTTTGTCAAAGTAAGGAGGTTTGGCGGAGGCAGTGATTCTGATGTCGCCGACAGAGGAGTGTGACTTCAGAGCAAGACATGCAGCAGGAACAGATAAAGTCTGAAAAGCAACTGGACTGCATTCATGCAAATGCGATTAGTTAAAAATAAACAAAATGCTCAGAAATTTAAATTTTGGAGGCATTTTGTGTAACTGAATTTTGCTTTTGCCAGCTGTGAATTATTTACAGGAAATCAGAAAATAACTTTAAAGTCCTCTGTGAGGGTTCCGCTGGTAGTGAGCCAGCCACAGCTACAGTTGAGAATTCTGAAGTTCCCACGGTTCTGCTCCACTTTATTACTGTTACAGAAATACAGCATTTTATCAGGTGTGAGCAAGCAAAATCTCTCAAATTACCCTCTAAAATTACCCCATGTGCCTCCTCTGGAGTTTTCCCTGACTTGCTTAAATTGGTCTGTAAGCTGTCTTGTAATTTGATGCAATTCAATGCCCACTCTACAGAAACAATCAGAGGAATGATGCGAACATCCCTGTTATCACCGAGGAACAGAAGGACACCTGTGACTTTACCCCATGAAATACCTAATTTTGTATAGTGGTCCTATAGTTTGGATTTTGCCAGCAGATATGAATTTTTGCCTGCATGGTAGAAGCCCCCCACCTCTACTCACACACGCCCCCAGCATATCTTTATCCACATAGGGAGTACAGAAGGTTTCCATCAATGGAACTCTGGTTTTATAACCACAGCAGCTGATCTTGCAGTCCAGTCTTCAGAGTCCATGTTGAGATAATCTCTGTTCTCTCTGCTTGAAAATTCAAATAGTGGAATACAGCACTTGCCAACCTGTGCTGTCTCATGGAGCAACACAGTTATTTTTCTGCCTCAGAACTGATGACTTTTCCACTTCTCTCACTGTTACGAAAAAATCAATTTCGATGGGAGATATGCATTTAAACAGTAACTCTTAAAGGGGACTCACACTATTTTAAAAACCAGAAGTTGGCAGATGTTGCTTACTTGAAGACACCGAGGACCCCTTGACCATGGCCAGGCATGTCTACCCCCCCAAGGAGATTTACATTTTTAGCATTTTCCCCTTTATTCAGTATCACATAAGAACATAAATGTCATAAACTGACTATATTTTTATACTCGTGTTTACATTTATTTCACCAGGAAAAGGCTGCAGTGAGCAAGCTAATTTATAAGAAGGTCCTGTGTAAGACAGCATACAAAGTCAAAGGGCAATGAAAAATAGCAGTATACAAGACAGTACAGGGATTTATTTATTTGTTTAATTTTGGTAACCGGGTAGACCCACTGAGCCCTCAATCAGTCCCTTTTTCAGGGGAGACCCAGAATTAATTACAGATAGTCAATCACTGATACAATAATATGCAAGATGTGACAGATACAGTAATTCACAAATCAACATACAAGGTGCAACACTTTTTTACACTTGACAAATGTCAACATTTGTTAATACACTTAGTACCTTATATGGATATATCTATACAATGAATACAATTGATTAGGATTAGGGGGCATGGCCCTTAGAGATGTTAACGGCAGCAGGTGCATTGGTTAACTCCATCACATGGGCCTTAAGACCCCTTTTAAATTCTCCTAGTGAGTTATGTTCTTGTAGAGTAGTTGGTAAGGTATTCCAGAAGGGAGGAATGAAGGCAGAGAATATGCATGCATAAAATGATGAATCGTGTGACATGGCACAAGAGAGAAATTAAATGTACGAGGAGAAAAGAAAAGAAAAGCTAGCTGTGGAGTGTAGTCAATTTGAGCAACACCGCATGTACAGTAACTAATCGTACAAAGGAAGACACAAAATGAAACATAGCTTAACCACATAAGCAGACAGTACATAAATGTTCAATGAGGGCTTTAAAAATACTACGACTACTAAAAATGTTATTTAATAGGAAGGTTGTGCTTGTTTTATCTGCCTTAGACGAGGACCCCCCAAATGAGAACTTGCTGAGTGAAAACTTGCAGACCTATAGGGGGCCATGGACCCCAGGTTGAGAAACCCTGATCCAGAGAAACCATAGAAAATCTAGGAACGGTGAGGCTACAGTACAAGGGAGTTGCTGAGCAGATGGCTACAGTGGCAGACTCTTCACGTAATTAAAAGTTGCACTACAAAAAGTCATAATTCACAGTTCCGACATAAAAAAACAAGTTAATTTTTGGTTTTGACATCAGCAAGTTATACTTCACAGTTTAGACATCAGAATTGTAACTTACAACTCTTTCACTTCATTAACAAATATAATTTAAAATAAAAACCAGTAACAGCTGGAACACCAAAGTCAGCAGATGTTTGAAAAGGTTGCCAGTTTCACTAAAAGTATGAAATTGTTTTAAGTCATGACAGTCTGACATTTTATGAATTCTAATAAAAATGGGTCCCTTCACATTTTTAGTCTTTTGGATCAATGGATTATGGAAAAAAAGATGAACAGCTGGGAACAAAGCTAGTATTTCTGTCTCTGGTTCTTGATAACTTCACACTTGGGGTTTATTATTTGTTTATATATTAATTTATTTAAATCTTTGTTGCCCAGTAAGAGCACATGGAACTGAAACCAGCATATTTCCAGGTGCATCATGAGTAAGGGACAGAAAAGATTAAAACAGCAGTGCATGTTAGTGGTGAAAATTGTTTTGTTCCATTTTAGATTGACACTAATCTCCTGTCATATATGATACCATTTGTTCCCCATTTTGAGTCTGTGTTAGCACTTTTTTTAACAACTGAAATAATAAGAGAACAATTCCTTTTAATAAGGCTCGGAACATGTTTTTATCAGTATTCTGTGTTATGCAGTCCCACTGTAAAGCTTTTTATAAGGCAAAATCACTTAGGCATTAAATGGTTAAGGGCATGTGTAAATCGATTCATATAGCACTATGGTATAGACTAGACTAAAGGCATTTCCTATATAGTCAATGCTTCCCTTTGTTTCATTTATTTTTTATATAAAACTGTTATATAAATGGGTCCTACTTAGATGATGAGTTAATAAATAATAAGCCACAACTAGGTGGGTATTAAAGAATTTTAATGCACATCACAGGGGTGTAGTGAGGCACGAGGCTGAAGGCTGAGTGTCCTCACACCCCATGAAACTGCATTAGAGGATAATACATGGGGTGGTGTGCATTATGAAAATGTAATACACATTCAATGTATGTAATATTATATAAAACCTGAGTGCGAAGCTCGAAGGGTTTATTCAAGCATCACACACTGAGGGTGTGTATTAAATTCAAGTAACCATACCACCCCATGGTTATTTTTCTATAATTTCTGGCCATCAATTTTTTTTTCTAAACCCAGATAAAAGCAGTGGGAATTCTGCCTTGTGCAGGAGTCTGCCTTCAGAGTTTATACCTAGCTCCTCTTTTCAAAAACTGTAGCCCTATCTTGCACAACTAAACAATTGGTGTACTATCCCCCAAAACTAAACCACAGTTTTTAGTACTTTGTTATACTCAGTGATAAACATAGTGCAATCCCCTTTTGGTTTGCAGTTGAAATTGTGTTCGTCTAACCGTTTTTGGTTTCATGGATACTGGGGGATAACATTCTTGTTTGCAGGTTAGTTGGCATTTTAAAGCTATTATTTAGTGTGATTTGCTGACTAGACTTTTTTTTTCTTTCAGTTTGCATTCCACCTGGCAGGACGGGTGCCTTACATCACCCCTGTCCTGTCATCTGCAACTGTCTGTAGCAGCCTCCAGCATCCAGGGCTGTATACCCCATGGTCCCCCCCAAAGCAGGGCTGGAGGAGAAGGGCTGTCCTCCACCCCAATCAACACATCCAGATTGGCCCTGGACCTGCAGCATTGTAGAAGGCCATGGCGCAACAGACAGGGTTTCATGAAACCCATCCTCCACCTTTTTTCCTCCATTTTCTTCCCAACTCCATGAATGTGCAATGAGCAGGTGCAAGCTCCGCCTCCACAGAGACACCCCTGGTGCTTTAGACATGAAGCCTCCCACACAGCATGACTCGTACACACCATCAGCTGGATTCCTTCAGGTGTCGGCCAAGCAGTGAGGCACAGACACCCCATTCCCTGAAGGAGGAGAGCTGTCCTCTGCATGCTCAATCCTTCCTCACCCGGCTGACCCCGGCAACCTATATCCATTCCCGAACACAGGTCACTGGCATGGCAGGATGTAAGGTGCTTGCAGTGGCTCAGGCTTCCACGTGACAGGGCTGGCTAACTCTCCATGCCATCAGGCCAGCTTGCTAATGCGATGGTTTGAAAGTGTTGAAGAAAACCACCTGCCATGTGAGGCAACACTGCACTCTGAGCGAGTCTTGAGTGTAGCTGCTTGCTGGGTTTCAGCATGTGATTGCCATAATAACTGGCTAGTTATTACAGCAAATAATAACTGCCCATCACCACTGAAAAAAATGAATGGCCAGTTATTAAGAGTCCTTTAATACACACCCCGAAGTAACTTATCACACCTGTTAAATGGTCCATTTGCTAATTTGCATGATAATTATAATAAAAAGCAAAAAAAAAAAAGTTGTGTATTTTTTCTTTATTTTAAACATGTAATTGTATGGGTTTTAAATGTTACAAAATGTTAGTTTTAGTTAAATAGTGCTGCTATTGTTACCTTTAGACAACAGGTGGCACTGTCCATGGAGTGAGTACTGACTGAATCTCCAAACACCATGGCGGGCAAGGCCTTCTGCTTCTGTTTTGATGTTTGCTGGTTTTGCTCCAGGGACTCCCAAAATTGTATTAGGCTACTAACTAGGAAGTGTTTATTCAGTCAGTCTCCTAGCCTCCAAAAACATTTAAATTTACAGTTGGAGCCACACAAGGACTCAACTTTCTGCGGTCGGAGGAGCTTCCTGTTTGCTTTCTCATGTTCCCTACTATGACACACACACAGAGTTTTGTGCCCCCCCCACCGCTTTCCCACTGATGCCGCATGATCATTTTCTTCCTGGCCCTCCTTTCTACCATGGAGTTTTGTGATCTTTCTCTCCCTACCTCTGTTCCCCCACTGGACCAGAGCCATGTATCTTGTTGCTTTCAGGGCTGCCACAAAGTCGAACTGGATTATGACCCCCCACCTGCACTCACAGACCACTTGCTCTTTTAGTGTGGCTCATCAGCAGAGGATTCCAGGCTGCTTGATCAGATTCAGACGGCAAATCCACAGAGGCAAACTAAGCCATTGTTGGGGGTGGAATTATTTTACTATTGGAAGTTGAAGAAAGCAACTGACTGCGCAGTTATGGATGCTGCTTAACAAATGAACTAGTTAAAACAGCGTTGTTTCAGGTACAGGCCACATAGAGTAGTTTTAAGTTATTAGCAGTGGAAATAGTGAGTAGAAGTTATGGGGAAATGTTTTTTAACATCCTATGATGCTGGCAGTGTTGTTTGCTTGTTAAAAGGTTGCGTTTAGTTTGCATGAAATTAGTTTGAAATATTGTGATGGTACAAGCTAGGATTTTCAATATGGCAGCTCCTGGCTCTTACTGATATAGGTCAGTAAGTAGTATGGGGAAGGAAATGAGATTCGGCTTCTGACCATGCATTTTTAGAGAGTTAATGCATGGTCAGGTGACGTCTCTCAGCCAATGACATTTCTAGAGTTTGTTTCTTGCTGTTTTATAAATATTAAAATAATGCATTAACTTGATATTGCTTATAAGTTTAAAGAGGTACAGTAATGTTATACATAACTTCCTGTAATTTTAATGAATTTCAATAAAATTCACTTAAAAAAATCTGTGCTTATTTAAAAACTATACCTTTTAAAATGGCATTGTATAAAGCTACTACACAATGGACTCCACTGGGATAATAACATTTTATGCCATTACTAAGTATAAGACCTCATAAACACTCGTGGCATTGCCACTCATGAGTTACAGATCTTACCTTTACATGTAGAGATACAAATGATTAGCAAACTGCAACTTATTACGTATCCCAGATAATATATATATATACTCACACTCACCTCTGAGACCGGGAGATCAGAGGGTTGTGGGTTAATCAGCAGAGTCTCCTGCTTCCCTGTTTCCTCCTGAGGACATCTGTCAATGCCTAAAATGCAAATCTTACACCTGTTCCACTCACTTGCTGGGACACAAACGTGTGGGGACATGTTAGGGTTGGCTGCCTTTTACTTTACTGCTGCAGTACCTTAAGGCAGTACTTCCTGTTGGACTACCAAGACCCTGAATGTGCCCTCTGGCTGCCAAGCCACCTTGCCACAACCAGTCTATCAGAAATTTGACTCAGGCCTACCTCCAGTTATCAATTAGCTGAGACTCCAGGCCAGACGATTATCACCCCTCTCCCAATCTATAGGGCTAGACATAGTTGGCAGTGTCAGTGGCTCAGTAGGTAGCACACTTGCCTCTGAGGCCGGGAGATCAGATGGCTATGGGTTCAGTTCCCACATCTGCACTTGGGTTAATATCCCAGTATTGACACTGTAGTGCAGCATGAGAGGGGTGCTGCACTTCTGAGGTGCCGTCTTTCCGATGAGACATTAAACCGAGGTCCCATCTGCCTGGATTGGTGGTAGTTCAGGTGGATGTTAAAGATCCCATGGTACTTATCGAAAAGAGTAGGGGAATTTCCCCGGTGTCCTGGCCAAATTTCCCTCATTCACTCAAAATACTACCAACAGCTTAATCTGGTTCAAGGTCAGTTGGCATTCATCTGTATCCCTTCGCAGTCATGCCTGAAAATAGGCAGGATTTGTCTAGTGCACTTACCGGTCAACAAAAACTAAATAATATATATATATATATATATATATAAAACTCCAGCACAGGAGAGAGAGAGAGAGAGAGAGAGAGAGAGAGAGATGATTAACAGTAGGAATAAGTAAAACTGTAATCTAGTGGTTAAAGCATAGACCGATGAACCTACAGACCCAGATTTGAATCCCACCACTGCCACTTACCTGTGACGCTTAGTAGATCACTTAAAACAGCAATGTATATTACGGTGATAATGCTGACGTATCCTTATTATTCTGTTTTAGCATGCACCCTATCTCTTGTTTGATAATATAGCCTTTATTCACCATTTTGAATCTGCTTTAGCAGTTTGTTTACATTTAAAATATGACAAAGAACACCCTGTTTTGTATGGATATCCCGAGGTCTCCATTATTATTTTGTTTTTGAGCACTTGCTGTCCCATAACGTTTGAGAGCAGTGTCTGTTGCATGCTAGTCCATGTTAGTGACAAGAAAACTGATGTTAAGCAATGGGTGTTCAGGACCGATGAGAATAATGATAAAAAACCCAGCCTCCCAGACAGGGCATACACAGAAGTAACCCCCATCTTCCAGGGTCGTCACTAGTCCAATGACACAACTATCAGTCAAAGCCTGCTACAGCTGCTGATGCTGTTGTTTGTTTGTGAGTTTATCAGATTTTGGTAACTGGGTGAGCTTGCTGAGACTTGTATGCCTTTTTCAGGAATGACCCAGGATAAGCTACATACAGTTAAACAATAGAGAATATAGAGGATTATTTATGAGCAATCATACTCAACAAGGCTGTTTTTTGATTGAGTGGTTACCATGGTAACAGCAGACCTCGAGAGCGCAACTACCATGGAAACCACGAGATCAAAAAAAGTTATTGTATGCGTATGATTGCTTATACACACTCTTTTATAGTGTATGGGCAAACATTATTCTGCTCCTGTGTCCCAAGAAAATGTTCCCCAGCACTAAAAAAAGAACATATTGTGGCATGGTTCTTTCCAGCATCACTCACTTCCAGGCCATCTCTCACTGCCGCATCCAATTTATCGCGTATGTACGAAGACATTCTAAGTTACTGTGCTGCAAAAGTAATGTACTCAGTGCAGCAAAACAACAATTTGACGTCACTACTGCAGCACAACAAGCTGATTCTGATAACCGAATTTCATACAAAACAACATTCCACCATACACTATTAAACAATAGTCCCATAAAATTAAACAAGAGAGTTCATGTAGAACAATATCAGACGCAAGAGCACAGGATCAGCAGCATGGCCATGGCCACAGATTCTACAACCTTTTTCAGTCCGAGGAAGAAAATAATTCATACATTCAGACCAGCAGGACAAAGTGCAAATGTGAAGTTTCACAAAATCTTACTAGGTTCTGGGATAGAGGCAGAATGTCCTTGCATTGGAAAGATGGATCAGCAGAAGCAGGTACAGTTATGCTTGGGTGGGGGGCACCCTTTGAGTTGTCCCTTGAAGGACTGGTATGTACGGCTTTCCTGGATAGGGAAAGGAAGCTCATTCCAGAGTAGTGCTTGAAGTGAGAAGAACCACTGACCATAAGAGGTTTCTGTCCTAGGAACTTCTAGCAGAGGTTGTGAAAAGGAGTCCAGGTGCCTTCTCATCGGCTTCCAGGATATTATGTCTCTGAGACTAGGATTGCAATTTTTTTATTTTATTTTGTGTTGTTAGAGGAGTACTACAGTCGAAATTTGCACAAACATATGTTGGGCACAGTGTTTTGATTTGTGTGTTTAGTCCTGCTGTGTGCTTCCATTTGTTTGCTATTAGATTTTTCTAAATTTGCCTATTAGTTTTATGGCCTCTGGGGATCTCCATGTTTGCTGCTCTTTGTCCAACAATGCCTCTTGTCTCATGTGACTGTGATGCATCTGGGGCCACTGATTCATTGAGGGGAAAGTGCTACATCAGTAATCTGAAGCTACGTTCCTGATGTTCTGACTTCGACTACGTAATTCTATCCAATGTTTTCATTTTCTATATGTTTGTCTAAGTCTAACCAGCAGGAGCAAATTCCATAAAACTGTACCCAGCCATGAAAAGCACATACATCACCATAGGTCATCAATGCTATAATTAGATGCTATAATTAGTGAAGACTCTGTTTCCTTACAGAATACCCACTCACTTAGACCTCAAGTGATCGGTAAGCTGTAAATGTAACCTTCAGTGCCCACTGGATAAGGAAAATGACTTAAAATCACAGCTCTACTGCTGTAAAATTGACTGTAAACCAGTACTTGCTGAGTCTGTGGTCCCTGCCACATCACTGTCACATGGTACAGAAGGCATTATAGGAAAACGAAGAGCAATAAACCATGGTAATATAGAAATTCCCAGAGGCCATAAAACTAGTAGGAGAGGCCATAAAGCTAGTAGGCAAATTGAGAAAAACTTCTAATAGCAAACAAAAGGAAGGACACACCAGGACTAAACACACAAATCGAAACACTCTGCACAACATATGTTTTTGCAAATTTTGGCTATAGTACTGGTAGTAGCACCAGACTAGAAAAAAACAGCAAAAGGAAATGAAAGCAAAGGTTATGCTTTGACAAAATATCCATTCTGATGTGCACTCTGTATTGCAAAGTTCAAGTTTTTAATACTACAGGTTTATTATGAGCATTAAGGCAGGCTTGCCGAAGGAATGCTTCAGATTCCATCTCTGCTAACAGTATTAGAGGTCTATAAAGCAAGCCCGAAGCATCCATTAGTGTCTGCAGTAATGTATAACTGTAATAACAGCTTGTTGCTCACCTAATGTGTTTTTGATGACTAAATCTGGTTCTACCACCCAATTTGGCCAAGAGGGGCATAACTTCCAATTCACAGAAAAGTACCTTTTTTTTTAATCAGTGGTGTTTGCATTTTGTTCCCCTTGACAAACTCAGTAAATTTATCGTAAATTAAAGCAATCTAGCCTTAGAATGCTGTCTGCATGGATAGTGTTAAAGTGTTTTTAATTTATTAAAACCTACTGATGCACAGAATAAGTTGACTAGTCTTCTATTCTTCCATGTTTCATCAGCGTTCTGATTGGGCTAGGAACATGAGAAAAGTGATACTGTTGGCCACTGTACTAAATGCACTGTGGCTTGTAATGAAGACACTGTCAACCAGATATATGTTGACTCTAATTTTTACTTGCAAGATGGCTTCCAGCTTTCTTTCCTCTTCATTTTTGCATAGATTTAGTAGTTATGGTGGTGAGACGGAGAGTAAATTCTGAACAATGCAAAATGGCATTAATATACAAATGATACAGGGCTTCAAGTTTCAGAAGGTAAGGAAGAGTTAAGAGTATCATTCACCACTGAGTGAAATCCCTCAGGTTAAAACAAGAAAGAACGCGGATCTGTTTTGCAGTGTTGCTATCCATGGCCCAAGTTATATATGCCAGACAATGGACAATGCTGTTTTGTATGCCTTAAATGTACTAGAACACAAGTACCCTAAGCAAGGTTATTTAAGCAGGAACACACAACAGTGTGTGTGGTAATGTGCTGAGATACACGTGACTTGTGTGTTGGGAGGCATGAGGCAAAGTTGAGTACCTTTAACCACCGGAGTGTGAATGTCAGACTGTGACCGCACATCCTGAAATGAAGTTATATACATGTGTGTATATCTATCTGTCTGTCTGTCTATCTATCTCTGTAGACCGTATCTATCTATCTATCTATCTCTGTAGACAGTATCCATCTATCTAGCTAGTTAGCTATCTATCTCTACAGACAGTATTTGTCTATCTATTTGTCTATAGCTACAGACAGTGTCTGTCTATCTCTACAGACAGTGTCTATCAATCTATCTAAATCTATCTATCTAGTGATCTATCTACCAACACTCTATTCGTCTACAGATAGTATCTATCTATCTATCTGTCTATCTCTACAGACAGTATAGGCCTGCCTGTCTGTCTGTCTGTCTGTCTGTCTATCTATCTATCTATCTATCTATCTATCTATCTATCTATCTATCTATCTATCTATCTATCACTTGCTTTAGCTACCTCACTATATAGGTGCACTATGATTGTTTCACTTGTATATAATACTGCTGCTCTGTCTAAAATATCTGATTGTATCCTATTGTCTTAGTATATTTAGCTCACTGTGCTGTCTGTGTCTGCTACCATATCTTGTACATGAACTGTATTAACTGTACTTACTCTGTAACCTGATGTGGAGCCTTTGCAAATGAGTCTCTGACTCAAAGGGTTGTAATTCCTATGTGACAATAAATAAATAAATAAATATCTCTACAGAGAGTATCTATCTATCTATAGCTACAGACAGTGTCTGTCTGTCTATCTATAGCTACAGATAGTGTCAGTCTGTCTGTCTATCTATCTATCCTGAATAAATTATGAATGAGTATGGTATAAAAGGAAATAAATCAATCGAGGGGGCTGAGCAGATTGTACAGCTATGAGCCTGCAGGACAAGTGATTTTATGATCTGGTTACCCCTATGACTGGATTATTTCTGAGTATAGTGGGCTTACCCATCTGTAATTTTATATAATACCTTTGGATGGCTACTGTTAGTTTTGTTTGCAATTGTGTATACAGGGAAACAATATACAGGGAAATAACTCTCAAACCGGATAAAGTACCTTACATGCCTGATGGCGAAAAAATCCACTCTGGGCCTCACTCCACCTTGTATCCAAGACCTGTTATGCCCGAGCACTAGCACCCGTTTTATCAGAAGATCAGAACACCAGCCTCTCCAAGTCCCCCGATGCTGGACTTCTCAGGGACAAAGATCATTTGCCTATCGTGCCCCCAGCTGGCTAAATGCCCTCAGCACTCATATTACTGCCTCCACCTCTCTAGGTATTTTCAAATCAAGGCTGTTCTCTTACCTTGTCACCTCCAGCTCCTGTGACTGCCCTGATTAAACCTCCTATTTTCTCACTACCCACCCTGTTCCGTTATTTGACAAATACATGTTTGGGAAACCTTATCTCCTGCTATTGTCTGCTCCCCACACCTTTCACTCACCCTCTCTGTTCTGGACTTTTTCCCTATTTGTTTCTCCTAATCTGGCATGACCTCTTTCTTGTAATAATAATGTGATTATTGATATCTCATGTCCTTTTGCACAAATGATTTGATATGTATTTGTATATGTTTTCTCGCTTTTGACACAGCACAAATTGTTGTGTTATCTATGTAACCTTTTTTGTACTGTACCTAATTGACGTGGAACTTTTGTAAAAGAGCCTCTGGCAGTAATTCCTAGAACAATAAAGTAAACTAACTGCTAACCATTAATATGGGGAAAAGTCCCAACCATGGGTAGCGACACCGCCTTAGAACCCTGGCGGCAGCTCTCAATCTTCTGCCCAGCATCCTAAAGACCGCTGCCTGAGCGGGTAGCGCCACCACCCTTGAACCTCTGGTCATTGTCCATAGCCTCCTGCCCGTCAGTCCAGGACTAAATAAGACCACTGCCCGAACAGGTAGCGCTGCTGCCTCAGAACCCTGGCGGCTGGTCTCAGCCTGCTGCCCAGCATCCTAAAGACCGCTGCCATAGCGGGTAGCACTGCCACCTCGGAACCTCCGGCGGCCATCCACAGCCTCTTACCCATCAGCCCAGGACCGAATAAGGTATGCTCATCCCCTGAGGAGCCGTGGCTTGTATGCCGCTGATTTGATTGGCTCCACCAGACTGAAGCAGGCCTGCTATTGGCCACTTCCCCTTCTTGTCAGCCTGCCATTGGACTGGCTCACTTTGGTGGCTTTTTTGGACCAAAAGGATTCTAGGGGGCCTTTCTCTGCCTTGCCTTCCTGCTATTAATCACTGTACCTGCATATTTTGTCTGTTTATCTGCCTGGTGTTACTGATAGTGAGGTTAATTGAAACTCTTTTTTTTTCATATTTAATATACTTTATTTAAGTTTAGGAGTGTGCAAAGGTATACAAAGACCAATGAACGTGATATCATACAAACCTTAGAGTCATTCTGTAAGTATACAGGAGGCAAAAAACAAATTGTCTTATCATTGAATTAAGACCACAAAACACAGTTACCTCTGCAATGAAGTTAAACATCTAAAGTGACGTATATCCCATACTCCCCCACCCTCCCACCATTCCCCCCACCATCCCTCCCATGCAAGAGTAGAGAGAATCAGCAATCTTTCATGCCCACACCAAGTGGATTACATTAGGTTGCAGGATATAGGGGTAATGTAAAAAATAGAGCTCAGGAAGCATTGCCGTAGGGAGGGTCAGGCCTGAGCGCAGTCTTACTATGGTAAAGTTAATAGGGTCTGCAATGGTTCCCAAATTCACTTATATCCAGCAGACTTGCCAGGCATGCTGGCTACCAACCTTTCTGCCTGAAGCGCAAATAGTATCTCTCTGTGCCATTTCCAAGAAACCAGGAACAACTGAAACTCATTTTAATTGTGTATTTAAAGTTTAATTTGCCTCTTTGTTAGAGTCCAGTAAGATATTTAGACCAGAACCAAAAAACAAAATGTGTCTTTAACTACTTCTGTGCTCTGTTTGCTGACACTCCTTGCTCTGCTTCTGTCTAAACTGATATCTCCATTTCCATCCCATCCCGCCTCCTCTTTGTGCTGTGCCCTAACTGAAACTTTCAGCTCCAGCACCCTGCCCACTCAGCTGTCCCTCTACCTTGCTCTAAACCTTCCCTTTCCTCTCTCTTTCCCCCGGCTGCTTTTGGCACCATTTGCAGCCCTCCTCTGAAAATCCCTGCTGTCCCCTCTATTTTCTCAGTGCTTTACTCGCCTGTCTCTTTTTTGTTTTCATTCTCCCCCGCTCATATTGTTTCACTCAGAACCTCTGGTGCCAGCCCCAGACAGCCCCCTCGAATTCCTCTAAATTCCCACTTTTGTCACTACCTGTCCCTAGCTATTGTACACAGCTCCCAGGACCTCCTTCCGATTAAGCGGAGGTGCTGGCCCAAGCCCTTATTTAGCCTGACTTTTTCTTTTCTCTCCCTCTTTTCTAGACCACTACCCGTGCGGGTAGCGCTGCTGCCTTGGAACCCTGGTGGGTGCTCTCAGCCTTCTACCCAGCATCCTAAAGACCGCTGCCCGAGATGGTGGGGGCACCACCTTGGAACCTCTGGCGGCCGTCCACAGCCTCCTGCCCATCAGCCCAAGACTGAATAAAGTATGCTCATCCCCTGAGGAGCTACGGCTTGTGTGCTGCTGATTTGATTGGCTCCGCCAGATTGAAACAGGCCTGCTATTTGCTGCTTCCCCTACTTGTCAGCCTGCCATTGGACTGGCTTGCTTCGGCGGCTTTTCTGAATGATAAGGATTCTAGGGGCACCTTTCTCTGCCTTGCCTTCCTGCTATTAATCACTGTACCTGCATATTTTGTCCCCGCCCACCCTGACCCCAGCCCTGGCCTCTATTAAATACCCTTCCTCCCCCCCCTTACTCTGCTTCTTTTCATTAGTGGCTGTAGACAGTCTCTGGCTTCTCCCTAAAAGGGACTGACACAACCTCCCCTTAAAGGACCTGAAAAAATTATTTTTGCTTTCTGGCACATCACAGTTGACTGCCCCCTTCCTCTTCTGGGTGAACCCCCTGTTCACTCCTGCCCAATAAGTTAGATATTCACCTAGTCTCCTATCCATAGGCACCTCTTTCCACCTCAACCCTCCTTCATTTACCCCTATTGCACTACCAACATCCCCACTAGGCTAAAGATATCTCTGCTCCTTAAACCTCCCCTTTGGCAGGACCTAGCATCCTAACTTCTATAGGGCTCTGCAGCCTACTCACTATTCTGTAGTAGTTTTTTACTAACTCACCTTAGTGCTCCTTCTCTGAAGTTGCAGTCAAAAAAAAAAATGCCCCCTGCCTAAGTCCCTTTAATAGTTCTATGGCCCCAGCTTCTCAGTACAGGGACTATTTATTTATTTTTATTTAGTCTTTGATAACCGGGTAAGGCCCACTAGGTACAAATGCTTATTTTCAGGGGCAACCTGGGAGCACTGGGCGGTTAAGTGGCTTGCTCAGAGTCACACAGTATGCAAGTGGAGGTTGTGAGAATCAAACTCAGGTCTGGTCTGTTGGCTGTACCAAGCTCGTTCACACCTTGTTCCTCTAACCTCTAGGCTATACTGCCAGACTACCAACAGTACTGAAGCAGGGAGGCCACAACGTCTACCCTTTATTGCTGCTGCAATCTTGATCTGTAGGAAAAGGTCCCTACTCCCTGCACACACTAAAATGTGCTGTCAACCTTTAGAAAGAGGCTATTAATCCTTCTTATCCCATATCTTGTGCTGGAGGTAAGCTGAATAACTACTGGACCAATAACAAACCCTGTCTCCAGTCCTTGTTTCACTCTTCCCATCAAGATTAAGAAAAGAGGTACCTGAACTGAGTCATGCCTAATATATGATTTCAGAATTCCACCTAAAATCTACATACCCCCAATACCTCACAAAATCCCTATAGCTGCCTTATTATGCTGCCGTACCGCAGTGGCTGCTTCTAATACTCTGAAACTGCACAGAGTAAAAGCAAAAAGGCTACACTGGGTTCTCTGGGCATGCATACTAAGAAAGTTGCTACTACTACAGCTACTAATCTCTGGAAATGTCCACCCTAACCCAGGGCCACCTTGTGCCACACAACACCTGAGACTGGGTCGCCTCAAGATTGTTTCACTTAACATTCATAGTCTCCTTTGCAAACTACCACAGTTCCAGGCCTGGGTGGAGCTACTTCAACCGGATGTTACAGCTCTTACCAAAACCTGGCTATCACCAAAGGTCAGTGATGCTTTAATCACCCTAAATGGCTACATAGTGTTCCATCAGGACAGAATGACCAAGCAGGGTGGAGTCTGCGTAGTATATTTGAAAAGAGAGATCAAAGCCCAACTATTGTCTAGTAGTTTTTACACCAAGGAGGCGCAAACCTTAAGCCTAAAACTCATTCTGGGCCAGCAACACTAGTGTTATTACTAACCACAGTGTACATACCCCTGATGCCCACAAAATGGGCCTCCAGCAAGTACTAAGAAACCTGGAACAGCAAAACCACAGCTGGGAGCAGATTATTGTTGGTGATTTCAACACCAGCTGGCTGTCCCATGACACCCAAGCAGTTCATGACCAGGTGTCCAGCCTCTACCTCACTCAATTGGTCTCACAAGCCACCAGATTTAATTACAAAACAGGCACGAGCACACTAATTGATTGGCTCCTTGCAAGCTGCCCGGAGCACATCTCTGAGGTCATTGTCCTCCCTGACACCCTCAGGGATCATTCTCCGGTAATGTGCACTAGGTTGAATAAGGCCACCATTACAGCTCCCCAGGTCTCACAAAACTGCTCTCTGAGAACTGGGCAACTGGATTACTTTAGGCGATATTTGCAGCTGGTGGATTGGTCGCCACTTGACAGAGCCAAGGACGGCAACCAAGCCCTTAACTACTTCATTACGATCTTTACTAAGGCCTGTGACATCTTTGCCCCCATAAAACAAAAAAAACATGAGGGGTTACCAACCCTTGGCTCACAGGCTCCCTCCTTCAGCTCATGTGGGAAAGGGATAATCTGTAGCAAAAGGTCAAAGCAACTTGCAGAGTGGCAGATCTCATTAGTTATAAGACTGCCAGAAACAATTGTACAAAACTCATCTGGCAAGCTAAGGCAGCCTACTACAATGATCTACTCAAAAGGAGCTGGGGGTGTGGAAAGGAATTCTGGGACTCTGAAATCTCTCACAGGTAAAGCCACTAAAGCTCAACTAGGTCTAATAGTCGCTGCATCCAGGACTCTCCAGGAACTAGGAGACATTGCAAATGCTTTCAGCCTGGCCGTCTCTGATCTAAGTACGGTACTTCACAGCGACTACCTGACCCCCTCAATTCTAAATCAAGATCTCACCACCCCTTCACCTCCCTTGGCCAAGGGCAATGCCCCAATTTCTACTTTAAGCAGCTGACTAGAAATGACACCATCAAGTATGTCAAACATGTATTAGGGAAGACAAGGATGGGGAGTGACCTTGTGGACATGAAGCTGGTGGCACTAACTGTAAATGAGTTGGTGGATCCACTCACTAAAGTTTTCAATGCCTCGCTAAGGTCAGGAGTGTTCCCTGACAAGTGGAAAAGGCAATTGTCACCCCTGTTTTCAAAGCAGGCGATACTACCAACCTGTCAAACTGCAGACCCATCTCCATTCTACCTCCCCTGTCCAAAGCCCTCGAATGCATTGTCTCTGACCAGTTCACGGACTACCTATTGAAGTACAACCTACTTTGTGTCCAGCAACACAGGTTCCGGAAAGATCCTTTCACCATTACCACCTTTGTTGACTACACCACCCAAATATACGATGCCTTGCTTTGATGATGGCCTGGCAGTGAGGTCTATCTTTATAGACCTAACAAAGGCATTTGACACCATCAACCATCACTTTCTCCTGCAATACCTACTCTCAATTGACCTGTCAACCGATACCATTACCTGGTTCAAGAGCTACCTCTCAGGCAGGTCACAATGTGTCAAAATCAATGGCATTCTGTCTGAGTCCATGGAGGTGACTCTTGGAGTCCCACAAGGCTCAATACTGGGACCGCTCCTTTTCAGCCTCTCCATAAACCCCTTGCCCTCAGTCTGCCAGGCACACATCATGCTTTATCCTGATGATAATGCGGTCGTCTTCCTAAGCAGTAAAAATGTACTCGCCATCACCTTTGAACTTGAAGTTAGTTTTCACAGGCTAGAAACATGGTTCTCTGATAATAAACTGCTGCTCAACTACAAAAAAACTAAGAGCATACTTTTCACGCTTCCACAGAACAGAAAGAAATTTGGGAAACTGTAGGTACAGCGTTGGGATATTCTGGAGCAGGTCGACATCTTTAAATATCTCAGGTTCCACCTGGATAATGCACTCTCTTTCACAACACATGTAGACCATGTAATCAAAACTGCCAATGCAAAATTAGGTGTTCTTTATTGACACCACCACTACATGCCCTCTGATGCTCTAAAACTTGTCACAAGCTGCTCAGGTCTATCAACCATAGACTACGGCCTTATAATCTATGGCGCAGGTACTGACACCACCCTAAAAAGGGTTAAACCCCTTCTCAATAAAGCTTGTTGGTTGATCCTAGGAGCAGATTGTGTGACACATATATGTGACCTCTATAAAGCAACTGGATGGTTACCCCTTCAACTCAGGGCCCAATACTAGGCCTGCCTACTGGCAAAGAAAGCCTTACTTGGGCTTGCTGCTGAATCCACATCATGTCTATTCAAAAAACCAACTATCAGCCAACTATCAATACATGAAGAACTTCTAAGTGTGGGCTGGTGGTGCCTTTTAAGCATACCTCTATAGCCCAGAGATCTCTGTCCTATAGAGGACCCAAGTGGATGAATGATCTCCCCTCTGACCTTATTGAATGTAGTAAGGTCGGCAAGTTCAAAGCTGGTCTCCAATCACACCTAGCTGTCACTTGTATCTGTGAGTGCCCTAGCATAACCTACCCAATTACAAACTCTAGGGAGTCCCTGACCACCATCATTTCAAACACAAGGAAAGTCTCAGAATCTCCCCTTCCACCCTCCCTATGTAACATTACCATAGGTTTATCCCTCTCCCCCCTCTCCTCCCCCTAGCCCCCCTTGTTGCCATCCTCTGCTACCTTCTCATCCTCTCCTGCTACCCCCTTACTGACCTCCCCATTACACTCCCACCTGTACTCCCTTCCCCTTCCCTCTTTCCTGATCTCATTTAGTCTCCCACTTATACCACCTCCTCCTCCCCTCTTTCACCTCCTACCCCTGGACCACCCTTCCCTATACATCCCAACCCCCTTTCTCTCACCACTTGACCCCCCAGCTTCCATGACAAAGCCTTCTCAGGCTGCCACTCTTACACATCCTGAACAAAGCCTCTCTCTGGCTGCATCACTCTACCTGAGCACGTGATTCAGTAATCCTCTGCTGACCAAGGCACCTAGCGCAGGGCAGACAACTCCCTTGAACAGCTTGCACTGCTTGCCTATTGGTGGAACTGATTGTGAAATCTTCTTGTGAATTTCTAAACATATGGTAATAAAAGTGCAACTAACCTAATAAGTGCATTAACCTCTATTATGTAACCTATGTAACCATGAAACCAAAGGAATCTTTTTGTATGCAAATTTAATTTTGTACCTATAATTGTATCTGTCTGAATGCGTGTTTAGTTTCATTTCATTTTAAATACTGTTATTGGTGGTTTATCTGTCTTGTGCTATGTCTGACCTGGAACCTTTGTAAACGAGCCTTTGACTCAAAGGTAATTAATCCCAAACTGAAATAAATAAAAATAAAATCAATCTATATATCTATCTATCTATCTACAGACATTATCTATCTATCTATCTATCTATCTATCTATCTATCTATCTATCTATCTATCTACAGACAGTATCTATCAATCTATATATCTACAGACAGTATCTATTTACAGACAGCATCTATCTATCTATTTACAGACAGTATCTATCTATCTACAGACAGTATATGTCTATCTACAGACAGTATCTATCTATCTACAGACAGTATCTATCTATTTACAGACAGTATCTATCTATCTATCTATCTATCTATCTATCTATCTATCTACAGACAGTATCTATATATCTATATATCTATCTACAGACAGTATCTATCTATTTACAGACAGTATCTATCTATCTAGACAATATCTATCTATCTATCTACAGACAGTATCTATCTATCTATCTACAGGCAGTATCTATCGATCTATCTATCTATCTATCTATCTACAGACAGTATCTATCTATCTGTCTATATATATCTCTCTATCTACAGACAGTATCTATCTACAGACAGTATCTATCTATTTACAGACAGTATCTATCTATCTACAGACAGTATCTATATATCTATCTATCTATCTACAGTATCTATCTATTTACAGACAGTATCTATCTATCTAGACAGTATCTATCTATCTATCTCTCTATCTAGCTACAGACAGTATCTATCTATCTATCTATCTATCTAGCTATCTATCTATCTATCTCTATATCTCTATATCTCTATCTATCTACAGACAGTATCTATCTATCTATCTATCTACAAACAGTATCTATCTCTCTCTCTATCTATCTACAGAGTATCTATCTATCTATCTATCTATCTATCATATATATGTTACAGGTAATCCACTGTAGGGCTTGTGGTCATGCTCTGATGTACTCACACCTTGGTCTGCAACAGGATGGACACATTAGAAGGGGCAGCAGCAATGGGAGAGGATCTAAGATGCTTGGAAGAATGGTCTAGGAATTGGCAGTTGAAATTCAATGCCAAAAAGTGCAAAGTCTTACACATAGGGAAAAGAAGCCCGTACAGATCATACACACTGAATGGAGAACAACTGACAGTAACAAAACTCAAAAGGCACCTCGGAGTACTGGTTTCTGATAACTTAAAAGTAGGAAGGCAATGTGAAAAGACAGCACAAAAGCCAATGGCATCCTCAGGTGTATAAGCAGGGGTATTTCAAGTAGAAAACATGAGGTGGAAATGCCACTCTACAGGACATTAGTAAGGCCACATCTCGAGTACTGTGTATAGTTCTGGAGGCCGCATCTTAGAAAGGACGTAGATTGCCTGAAGGCAGTGCAGCAGAGGGCCACAAAAATGGTGCACGGCTTACACCAGGAACAATACGAAGCTAGACTGAGGCACCTGCAACTGTACTCCCTTGAACAGAGAAGAAATGGGGGGATATGATAGAAACCTTTAAATACATGAAAGGGATAAGTCAGGTAAAACAGGAACACCTATTCCAAGTAAACACACCACCACGTACAAGAGGACACAACATGCGCCTTATAGGAGACAGATTCAAATCCAACCATAGAATGTCCTTCTTCACAGAGTGAGTGGTGGGACCTTGGGATACTCTTCCCACAGCAGTAGTGGAATCTAAGACTGTCACGGCATTCAAGTTAGCGTGGGACAAGTACTGCGGTAATCTAGGAAAATTATAAGGTGAGGGGTTAGTCAAAATGGGCAGAATAGATGGATCTCATGGTCCCCCTCCACCATCACATTCTTATGTTCTTGGTGTACATTGTGAGGCATGAGGACACAGGCCGAGTATGTTCAGCCACCCAAAGTGCGTGTATATCAGAGCATGACCACACACCCATCAGTGGATTACCTGTCTTATAAAATGTCTGAAATTGTTTTGGAAGGGGGGTAAAAAAGAGAAAGAAGTGCAAGCATGTGGTAATTGTAGAATGATGCACAGTCATGTGGTGAGTGTTGTCCAATCAAGACAGCAATGTTATAGATTTTTCTCACCCATTTTAAAAGCATTCTTACAATTAGACTTATAATCACAATAACAACCTTGAAGTTGGTCATTTTCTTGGATTAACAACCGGATGGAGGGAGGTGGCCCTTGGCACCATCCCCACAAATGGTTGTTAATCCCTCAGAAATGACCGGCTTCCTAGTTATTTTTTTTATTTTTTTTTTTATTTATTGAGGTCTCACAGAAAATAACTTTGAGCTATAGCTCATTTACAAGGTTCCATGTCAGTAAACAGACAATATATACATTGCATAGCACAGTGAAAATTAACAAATAGTGTAACATAGAGTAAACATTTTCAGAGGTTCAAGGAACAGTGGGTATCGGAGTGTACATAGTCTGGGGTAAACAGGCAAATATAAAACAAGGATTACAGTAAGTTCAGGCTTCAAAGACTAGCAGGCCATAGAGGTAGTTGAGGGAATGGGAGAGGAATTGACAACAAAATCAGGTAGGAGTCAGGAAAGGTGGATCAAGGCAGAGAGCACCTACTGCAATAGGAGACTAGAAAAGGGGTGGGGAATCGAGGAGCAGCTCAGAAGAGCCTTGTCAAGGGGGCAGGAGGTGAGAGGGGGGGAAGCAATAGGGGTGCGTGGCACCCAGGGGAAAAGTGGGTCAAGTGCAAGTGAGTACCAGTGTTAGAAAAGTGGTCAGTGATAAGGGAGTGTGGGGTTGCAATTGCGCTTATTGTTATCTATCTTTAAGTGACTTAAATTGACCAAGCTTAGTACATGACTATAGGTTGCTTAAGTACAATACATAGTTAGCCTTTCAAAAAGGTACTAAGTAATGAGTAGGGGGCTATAAAGATAAGTGTCTGGACCTACTCTTTTTAAATATATTCATAAGCCACTTGTTATCAGGTTTCTAAATAGGCAGATTATATGTAAATATAAGACTGAAACAGTTGTCAATAACTAGCTCAGGAGATATGATAATAATGCCATTATTACACCACTGATTGAGGTGCAGCTAGAGTATAGCATTCCATTCCAGTCCATGTACTATAAAAAAATGATATCCTAAAACAGCCCAGAGCACAGCAGCAAAAGGCAATTGGGGGGGGGACTTGATATTTATTTATTTAGTTTATGTCTACTGGGTAGGTGCACTAGGCAGAGACTGTCTATTTTCAGGCACGACCCGGGAGAATTACAAAGCAAGGTAAGGCAGGATACAAATGTAACAGATAATACAACAAAGGAAGAATGATGATAGAAATCCCAGCATTAGCATACATGACAAAGGATGCAAACATATAAGCAAAACAAGTGACAAGCAAAATATTTCACGTACTAAGAACCATTAAGTGCAGGAATACTTGGGGTAAAGGGGTAGAGGGGAGACCAAAGGTCTTCTTTCTTTTTCTATTATCATATGTTTGTGTATGTATAAAAAAGTAAAGAATGGCTAAAGAAGATTCTTGAATTGCTCAGGTTCTACCTCAGATTCTGCTGAGGTACATGGATAACCTGTGGTATATACAGTAGTTCAGGGCAGTTAATGTACTGTGCATCCTGACTGGTCCAACATCCGTGCTTGTTATCATGGGAGCTCTGGAATAAGACGCACATAAACCAGAGGCAGTACTAACAGAGCTAGTTCAGCCCCTGAAAATACTATTTATTTTTAAAGTAGTGGTTCTTCTTATCTCTGAAGCATGCTTTCCTTTTTTCCTTTTCAATATGTTCTATCTGGCAGTCCAAGGTGTGATGTTTAGAACAGTACTCTTTTCGTAAGTGGACATATTTAGCCATATTCCTCTTCATACCTCCATAGTTTACTCTAATTAGCTGCAAGCATATGAACTATAACTTCATCTCCCAGTAGCACTGTGACCTGCATGAGACTGGCATCACGACTGACCAATAGGAGCCACTCATCTTCCAGTGAGTCTTTAGACTGCTCACATCTGATGCCACACTCAGTGAGGGTATATTATTGATGAGGCTTGAACAGGCACCCCATTCATTTCTGTTGAGCATGTTCTAAGCATGTAACAATGCCAGTAACATGCTGCAGCGCTATTACTCTAAAAATAGTTGTTTTTTTCCAAGTTAGACCTTGTTGAGAGGTCTTCAGCACAGAAAGACACAATTAACACCCACATCAGTGTACAGGGGTAATAATTAGATTGTGGGGGTTGATGAATTCCCTTCAAACAAGTTTACATGCAGTCCTATCTAAGATTATGTAGACTTAGATGCTTTCTGTCCCTTATGTAGGTTTGTGTCATTCTGTGATCTCATTTTATTAATGATATTGTGATCTGTCATTATAGCACACACATAATAAATCATTTATCATGTACTGTATATGCAGGTGAGATGCATTATGTAATGAAACGTTACAAGAGATGGTAGATTTACAATAGAAAGGAAAGGGGTTACAAAGCATACCTCTCAACTATCCCTGATTTATAGGGACATTCCTAATTTTGCCTCAAATATCTCCTCTGTTCCTTCTAAATAGGGCATTTCTGTCCTTGGAGAGTAGTGGGTTTGAAGCATGAAAGATTGCCAGACATTAATGTTACAGCCTAGCTCTCCTTCAGAAAATGCATTCCTTATCAGGCCTCACAATAGAGCAGGTTTCTTGAGTTGATTTTGTCATTTTGCAGAAGTGTTCCTGACTTTGGTCTTCTGTCCCTGATTTTATTGAACTGTGTCCGTGATTTGAGAGGCAGGAGATTGAGTGGTATAACTGTAAAAGATAGTGGGACACCTCGTCAGCTGGGTCTATAGTAATTCCCCTACATTCACCTAACAAGTTCTATTTCCACCCCTTATGGCCCCTCACCTTTCTATTGTAGAGAGCCACACCCCCTACTGACAGCTCCTTGCTTAATCCAGGTAACCTATTTATAGATATAGTGCAAGCTGCAATATAAAATCTGTCATTTCTGTTCAGACTGGAATGTCTTGGCACCTGATAAAAGTGCCTTTGTGTCCCCCAAATGCTCGTATACTACAACAGCTACATACAGTATCTATGTTGGTCCAATAAAATCCATTCACACTATCCATGAAAGCTGGCATGAGGCTATCTTATAAGGTCAAAAAGGCTATGCCTACATCTGGCAATTATTTATATAGTGTTTATTTTGCTACAGCTTCTATATTCAATTGTTGTGTGTCTCGTCTGACTCACTGTCATTATCTTTGTAGCTTGACTTTAAAAAAAAACTAAAGTTAATGCTAATGCTAGGTCAGTGCCACCTCCTGCTGCTGCTGCCTGCAAAACTGGGCTGTCTGTTCTCATTTAGTTCTGTGAGCCAAACTTTTACTGTCCCTCGCTGTCGAACCTCGCTCCAACAGTGATCCATTACAGTTAGAGCTGATAATTTATTTAATTCCCTTCCTCCTGAGATTGCGACGACTGCAACCTTGGGACCATTTAAGCAGAAGCTGCGTCAGTTCCTAGTTTCCAAAGCATCTTGTGACTGCTATACCTAATCTCTGCTGACAGCTAAATGTACTGGGACCTCCCTCTTTTACCATTTGCCCCATTTATAGCCCTATCCTGTTGCTACGCTATTCCATTCACAGCACTTCCTCCATTATCCCTTTCCCATTCCTGCCCTCTTTTCATCCTACCTCATCCCCCCTTCTTTACCCCTCTACTCCCACTTCCCCTCTCTCTCCTCTGTTTTCTCACCTTGTTCTCTCCCTCTACCCCCTGCCCCCTGGGTCTTTCCTGCTTCAGCTTCATTGTGGAATCGCCCTCTTTGCTCTTGTTTTGCTCCTTCCATACCCAATTCACCCCGTGTACTGTACTTCTCTCCTTGTAATCCCTTTCACCCCTCTTCAGACAAGGCTACTGGCTGCACTTGACACAATATTTATCTTGCCATATTGTTCTTTTGTTTATGTAATTACTTTCCTCATGTTGTACTACTTACTGAAACCATTGTAATTTGTTATTCTTGTGATTTGACGTGGAATCTCTGTAAAAGAGCCCTTGGCTCAAAGGTCTTTCTGATTTGTTAAATAAATTAACATCAGACTCTCACTGCTCTCAGTCCATCTGCTGCTCACCAGCCATACACATCGCACCTCTTAGATCAGCCTCAGCAGATTTCTTCCTGTACAGTTATTGGACACGCTCAGACTCATGACTTTGTGACTGCCACAGAGGATGGTGTACCTTACACACACACCCTCTCCTGTTGCTCAATGTCATCATAGTCATTCGCAGGACATGTACAAGATCTACAATGGATATGGGAAATCTGGTGTCACTTCTTAGTCTATTTCCTATTATAAAATGGGTGAGAAAAACCAAGACCTGTGACTGGTCAGATGTGATCACATGACTGTGCGTTAGTCCAGCACAGCAGCACAGGTTAGAAACACTTAACATTCTGAACCTCATTATTCAGTTTTTAAAATAAAAATCAGAGGAACCATTTTGTAACCACAATAAGGCACTCCACGGTGTGTGTAGTTGTGGGATAACAGCACTTCTTGGCTGTGTAAGGCACTCTGCATTGCCTCATGCCTCACTTCCTAAGGCATGCTGTTATCCCACAATAATGCACACCTTTTCATGCCTTATTGCCTCATTTACAGTATGCATTTTAAATAACTCTTTTTTTCTGCTTCCAAAGCAGATAAATCTAGAGGTTAGAGCACAACGCTGTGAAGCTGGTGACTCAAGAAAGAATCCCACTTCTCCCACCACTTGCTCACCTTGTAACCTTCAGAAGGTCACTTAACCTCACAGTGCCCTAGTTCTGGCCTGTAAAATGCCCTTTTTCCCATATTTTGAGTCCGCTTTACTACTTTTTTTTTATTGTTTTTACATCAGCCTTCCAAGTTTTAAAGCAAAATTCCATGAACTCGACGACTGGCCACCAGAACTCTCCCGGGGGGACCTGCCACATGGCACGCAGCAATAGAGAAGGCCAGGAGCCTTCAGTGCTTGAAATGTTCACCACCATCATGAGCAGGATGGATGACCTCACTATAGCCTGCAACGCCACAGCAGGGGCTGTAACCCAGCTAGAAGCCTGCATTACCATGGCCGAACAAAAAGCCGTATGTCAGGACACTGTGGTGCAGGGGCATTGCGTTACTCTCCGTGAACAGGCGGAATAAATCCAGGGGCTCCAGGACAAGCTTGACAACCTAGAAAACTGAAGTCACAGAAACAATCTGCATATCCTTGGTTTCCGGGAAGGGCGAGCAACGCAATTTTTACAACAGGCGCACCCTGAAGTATTGAAACTACCCTCCGGGGACCAGAATAATTATAGAAAGGGCCCACCGCACCCTTCAATCATGGCCTGCTGCAGGGGAAAGACCTCATCCAATGTGCTGGCCCACCTGCTGAATTTTACCAAAAAGGAGGCCATTCAAGATCGGGCGTGGGAGCTTGGGGCACTGTACTGGCAGGGCAACTGGATCATGCTATTTCAGGACTATTCCAAGGAACTGGTGGCTTGGAGGAAGGGCTACACAGAGGTTCGATGATGGCTGCATGATCTAGGCATCCCCTTTTCTCTGAGATACCCAGCAACATTGAAATTTACCTACAATGGAGCACAGCACCAATTTGCTATGTCAGAGGCAGAGAAGGCCTTTATCCTGCAATCCCTCCCAGGCCCCAACAACAATGTGTGCAGACCCCGTGACAGAGGCCCTCCCATGGCTAGCTCTTCAGAATATGAGGACAAGTGCTCACCCCTCAAAAAAGAGCAACCGGTAGACTTGAGCAGAACCCCCTTCCAACACTCACTTTGGGAACCAAGACCCCAAAGCCTGAAGAAGCGCCCATCATTAGAGGGACATGGAAAATGACAACACCTGCACGACCGAATGGCAGAAGCCCAAGTAGGGCCCAGTCCACATCTCCAGGAGGGCACTGGGGAGCAGGTGGTGACCAGCCCTTATTTCACCAGGAACAAATTCTCCCCACTGACCCCGGTTACTCCCCCCAACAAGACTTCTAAACTGCAAGATATGGATTCTGGCCTGCTCACGAGCCTCGCTGAAGAACCACGGACTCAACCATGCGACTGGGCTGATGACTCGGATGTTTTGAGCCCATTGTCTACCTGTGTGGCTAAGGGGACTGGAGAGAGCCATGAAGGCAAGCCTCCCGGGGACCAACGGAGCCCGAGGCCCGAAGGCGGGTGAACAGCACCTGCAGCAGAGCTACGGCCCTGTAAGGCCTCAGATAAGTGCAATTTTTGCGCTGGGTGACTAGATGGATGAGAGTAATGGGGATCTTAGACTGAGGGCACAGGGGGAGCTAGGCGGGAGGGGGATATGGCCCAAGTCAGATAATGAACATCCTGCTGCATACCTGACTTCCCTCTTCTTCCTTTTTCCTGACTTTGGCATCCTGCTGCTTTGGGGGAAGGGACAGGCTTTGATACACGATGGGCAGGAGGGCATTTGCTTCTGCCCCCTCTATCTTCTGCCCAGCAGGACTTCTGTGCAAAAGTAATGGCATTGAGTGATGGAGGGTAGGAGAGGTGTCTTACTCCTGATTGTTGGGCTTGGACAATAATGCTTTCTCCTTTCTCCTCCAGCCCTCTTTTTGGGCCTTTAGTTATCCCTCCACTGTATCCACATATTTTGGGTGAGCCTTACATATAAGCACCTGGGGCCATGATGAGTGTCACTAATGCCCGGATTTAGTTAAGCCCACAATGGGGCATCGGTGACAAAGATCAGAGCCCAGAAGACCTGAAGGGGTACCCCCCCCAGTTTTACATTCACTCACTGGCCGAGAGGAAGTCTGTGCTTTAGCAGGCCTGTAATCCTCTCTCCCCCGGCAGCCGCCACAGAGGATTTGGTACATAATAAGGGAGGGGACCACTGCACAGGTACCAAGTCCAGTTTTACCCTCCTTCTTATGTTCCCCAGGAGAAGCAGACCATCACCCCTCCGTGCCTCCCCCCTTTTTAACTGAGGGCAAACTTAGTCTTTTGCCCCAGTGGGAATCAGACAGAGTAAAGAGACCATGCCAGGCCCAGGTATTGGCCTGCTAATGTACTCCTAGTCCCGAGCAGGCACCATAAGGCCTTAGCTTTGCGGTACACGTATTCATTAGCTTGGGCCCAGTTTCAGTTATTGTTGGCCCATGGACCTGAATGTACTAAGCTGGTTCATTCGGAGACTCCTCTTCTTAGGATCAGGAATCAGTTACGAGCTGTGAGCAGAGGCCTTGCTTATTTTGGAATACGTGTTGGGTCAGTTAGGGGACCCCCTACCTGACTAAGCCACCTCCCAGGGTTGGCCAGATCAGCCATTGACCGCAGTAGCGACCGGCTTTAATTTGGCCAGACACCCATTGGAGTATCATTTTTGGTTTTTTACCTCTTTTTTTCATTAGATGTTGAAGGTTTATTGCTACGTTTCACTGTACCTAAAAGCTTTCAATACCTACTTGATGTATTTTAGAGTTCAAAGTTACCTTGTATAACCTCCACTTGAACTGGTTATTGCTGTAGTGTCTAGGAGAGTATACCTGAGCTGAGAACCCATGTCAGAACTCTGACTACTAGACACTGGAATGTAACCAGACCCCAGGCCCTGCCATTTACCAGGGTGATATTGTCTTATCCCTTTGATATCCTCCTCCCTCTGGAACACTATGACAGATGTGACAATGCACGACTGGAATGTTCGGGGCTTAAACTCCCCTATCAAGAGGAAGAAGGTTCTTTCCCACCTGAAGCAGCTAAAAACCCAAATAGCATTCCTTCAGGAGACTAAACTCCTGGGAGCTGACCACGTCATGCTGCAGAAGGACTAAGTGGGTCAAGGGATTCATGCTGCAACTACTTCCTGGAACAGAGGTGTGGCCTTTCTGCTGCACAAGTCATTGCCCTGGAAGCTCTCACGCCACAAAGCAGATGCAGAAGGGAGGTGGGTAATGGGATTATACTATACCCCCACTGGGCACATAGTACTGTGTAATACTTATGCCCCCAATCAGGATGATCCCATCTTTTTTAATGACCTGGCCTCTGTTCTTGCCTCTTTCTTTCATACCACAGAATGTCGCCCTGCTTATGGGTGTGGACTTCAACCTGACCCTGGTACCCCGGTTAGATAGGAAGGACACGGGGATAGAAGCACATAACAGAGGGGGTAACGCACTGGGTCTAATAATGGAGAAGATGGGACTTACGGATGTGTGGAGACTCTTTCACCCTCATGTTCGGGACTATACCTACCACTCAGAAGCCCACTCTTCCTATAGCCGGCTAGATTTTTGCCTAACCTCCCAAGCTCTGACGCACACCACAATTGGCACTACTATCCTTCTACATATGATTTCTGACCATGCACCGGTGCAACTTATTATCTCGTGGGGACTGGCTGCCCCCACTGCCCCAGTGTTGGAGACTAGACAAACTCCTGATGCAGGATCCAGATTTTATTGCCTGAGCCAGGAATGAGGCTACCCTATTCCTCTGGGACAATCCCATTGCGGATATTTCCCCGTGCACCACCTGGGAAGCCTTCAAAGCCACCATGAGGGGCAACATAATGGGTATGCCACAGCCAAACGCAGGGGGTGGGAACACAAACTGTGAGACCTAGAGCAACGCCTCACCTCCGCAAGGCCCTGGCATCCCCATCCATCTCATCACCCACTGACCGTGGGATCCTGAGACTCCGTATGGACATCAATCAAATCCTGAACAGGAAAGCCAAAGTGGCTATTCCATGGCTCAGACATTCCTTTTGGGAAGCGAGGGGAATAAGAGTGGCAAGATATTTGCATATCAGCTGTGCAAACAACAGTCTGCCAGCCGTATTCCAGGCCTAAAGGATGACAGAGGGGTTCTGCAGACTGAGCAAGCGGCCATAAACCAAGTGATGTCCACTTTCCATTCTAAGCTCTACTGGTCCTCACACCCTGCCCTCCCCCCAGAGGCAATGCCATTTCTATCTGATACTCCAGTACCCAGACTTCTACCCCTGCAGGCCAATGCTCTGGATCTCCCTCTCTCAGCCGGAGAAGTCGCAGAGGCCATCAAGATGATGAAGGGGGGAATCTCTGGGAGGGGACGGGTATACAGCATAGTTTTACCAGGCCCTTAATCAGATGCTGACCCCTCTGTTCACTGAGGTTTTCAGGGAGGCAGAATCTACGGGCATCCTTCCCCCTACCCTGTGAGTGGCCAATATCATTGTCATCCCCAAGAAAGGGAAAGATCTGACTAGCCCGGGCAGCTACCGCCCCATCTCCCTCATCAACGTAGACAACAAAATATATGCCAAGGCCTTGGCCACCCGGCTCAGCCCCCAGCTATCCTACATGACACACGAATCCCAGGTGGGTTTCATCCCAGGAAGGCATAGCTCTGACCACCTGAGGGCCTTGATAAACCTGATGCACACCGCCCGGCATCTTACATCTCTGACTGTGGCAGTGGCAATAGACTTTGAAAAGGCCTTTGATTCCCTGGAGTGGGACTATTTAGATGCGGTCTTGGCCCACCAAGGGGTAGGGGAGGGCTTCCGTGGTAAGACCAGAGTGATATACCATCTCCCAGTGGCCCACGTCTCCATCAATGGGATAACCTCCTCCCAATTTTCATTGGAGAGAGGCACTCGCCAGGGATGCCCCTTGTCCCCTTTGCTATTTGTCCTGGCAGTGGAACCCTGGCAGCCGCTATCAGGTCCCACCCCGCTATACAGGGCATACGGATTGGACAGCACAGCTACCCAACTCTGTATGCTGATGATCTGCTCCTTCCACTAGCAGATGCCCCTACCTCTCTACCCCACCACTAGCGCTTCTGGAGAGATTTGCTACTATTTCAGGTCTCAGGCTAAATCAAGCCAAAACTGAGATGATGCCCTTAAATCAGTATTGCACTTCCCAAATGACTCAGGAGAGGGGGCTGCTATGGGCCCTAGAGGGCATCACATACTTGGGCATAAAGATCCCCCCAAAAATGGAGCATATCTGGGGAACCAACCTGACCCCACTTCTGGCTAGCACCACGCTGGAATTTGAATGGTGGAAAACTCTCATGCTGACCCTCGCAGGGAAGATAGCATCTGTCAAAATGGTCACTGCTCCCAGATTCTTTTATCTCTTCTCTCATCTCCCGATAGAGCCTCCTAAATTTTGGACCCAGTCAATCGACTGACTAATTGGAGATCTGCTATGGGAAGGCTCCAAACCATGGTACAGCTGCAATAAACTCAGAGCCCACTGGTCCCAGGGTGGATCGGGAGTGCCCTGGTGGGAGGGGTATAAGTGGCCCTTTTTGGCTGCTCAGACTATTCAGTGGGCTAGCACACAACAAAATAGGGAACCACAGTGAGTTTGAATGGAAAAGGACATGGCCGGCCTCTTGAATGCTTCCTTCTTACTACTACCACCGCAGCTCAATAACCCCCCTAGACAACTCCTAGTGGGGGCCCCTACTATCACTGCCTCATGGAAGACTTGGAATTAAATCACAACCATGCTGTGAACCAGACCTTTGCCCTTGTCTGCTACCCCACTCTGGCATAACCCCTCCATTTTTATCATTTAACATTTTCTCCTCTGCAACCACAGTCCTGCTCTACATCCAGCCACCGCTCTCTCTGCCATCGACCCCGGAGCTTGCATGTCCAACTGGCAGACACAACTACACCTGCGAAAGGGGGCCCCCCATAGCTCCCCGCACCCAGCGAGGAACCAGTACCGGCACATGCCTCCAGGCATCGTCGGCCGGCGGAGCTGCGGCTATCAAGCTGCCTCGGACCTGTGCTGCCATTTTCCCCTGTTCTTTTTCTCCATTGAGACCACGGACGTGCAATGACGTCCACACACATATGTGCAGACGTCCGCCGTGGTCCCCCCTCCATTACACTGCAGCATGCGGTACCTCTGGGTGTCCCCAGGGGTCACTGCAGCGCGGTGTAGAGTCCCCATCCTACCCCAGGACCAGGAGAGCTGTCTCCTGACACTCAATCCCAGTCCTCCCCTGCTGACCCCCGACGACTCGAGCTCGTTCTCGAACCCGGGTCGCTGGCGTAGCACGAGGTGAGGCGTCCAGTGCCTCAACCCTCAGCACCACCGGGCCGGCTTATAACCCCTCCATTACCATTGGGAACAAGACAGTGGCTTGGCCGCAGTGGCAACGCAGGGGCATCGGGAGGCTTGCAGACCTCCTAGACCCCCAGACATCAGTCATTGTCCCCTTTCAGGCCCTGCAGCTCCACTGGGGGTTACCTCAGACAGAATTCTGGAAGTACCTGTAGCTCTGGGTGGCAACCAAACAACTGCTGACCCAGTCTAGGTCTCCCCCGATGGGATCTCAGTCCAGCCCTGGCTAGACCACCCAAAAGGCCTGGCAGGGTGCATATACTCTAAGCTCTGTGCTACTGTACCCTCACATCTGGCCTGGAAAAGGACAAGTGGGAAAAGATGTTGCAGTGTACTATCCCTGACCCCCAGTGGGAACTGGCCTGGAAAGACTCCCATAAGTGGTTCAAGGATGTACGCACCAGACTCATTCAAAATAAAAATGTTCCACTCCTGGTATAGAACACCAGCAGTTCTGTTTAAAGCTAAACTTCTCCCATCGAATGCCTGCTGGAGATGCTCAGGCCCTGGAGCTGACCTGTTTCATATCCTCTGGTCCTGTCCCAACATACAGGGTATGTGGCAAAAAATCTGCCAGACGGCGTCTTTGGTGCTGAAGAAGCCCATCCCAATATCTCTCACCTTCTTCCTCTTAGGAATCAAGGGGGACCTGCAGGATCTTTCATCTTTGGAATACAGATGGTTAACACTGCTGGCTGTTCAGACCAGTAGGTCTCTGGCCTCCAAATGGCGCACCACCGTAACTCCCACATGTGGTGAGGTTCTGGCCTCCCTCTCGCAACTTGCTACCTTGGATAAGCTCTCTCACCTGCAAAACTTCCAGATGTCTAAATTTCAAAGGTGCTGGGACCCATATCTGTGCTACCTTACGTCACCAACTGGTGTCAGCTGAGGTGGGAGGATTACCTTCTGGCCCCTCTCTGCTTACTCATACATTTACGCTCTCTGGGCGAGGATGGAGCCAGGGGGGAAGCCTCCCCCCGGCTACCTTGCTCAGAGGACCATTGCTCCCTAAGATGACCTGACCATGGCTGCTGGCTAGACCACCCCCTTGCTAGGCTCACCTGTTCCAGAGGATGGGAATAGCTCTGGATATAGCTTGCTAGAATGTACAAATGCTTTAGGTGAACCTGGCTCTTTGTGTGGTATATTTTTTTTTCTGTTTTAGGGCCCTCTGCCTGCCTGATTGCTCCATGGGCTGCTATGCCAACCAGGGTTCTGCCAAAATACCATGTGGAAAGGACATAATCTTTGTTAGCACAATGAGGCCAAGACCTTGTTCCAGGTCGTCAGCTTCCCAGAACGTGAGAACCCATCTCCTGGACCTTTTTTCTTTTCATAGTGTACAGTACTACCTTGGACAGAACTAGGATGGAAGTGATGGGGGCCTTAGCCAGTCTCTGCAGATACACTACCAGGTAAGGAATAGTTGGTGACCCCCCCCCGGCAGATCCCGACCCCTTCTCCCAACAGTACTTAATCTTATGACATGTTGTCTTGCTTTAAATATCTGCTGAAAGTCCATCATACTGTAATGCAGCCAGTTGGTTGCCAAGTTGCTGACTTCTGATTTCTTTCCCTGGATTGCTTTCCCTTCCTCCCCCCCTACTCTTTCCCTCCCCAGTGCCCTATCCCCACCCCAGTTGGTTTGACTTTGGTATCTATGTAAGCATAGTTTCTGTTTGTATGGCCCGTGTAACTTTGGGCATTTTGTATTTTTTTGAAAATGTAATAAAAATTAATTTAAAAAAAAAGAAAGAGAGACCAGCAGTGAGTGAGTGTGTGTGTGTGTGTCTCTCTCTCTCTCTCATAAAAACTAAGGACCAGTAATTAAATAAAATAATATATGGGAGAGTGTGTGTAATACCAGAATTTTACACACACCCTTGGTATGGGATACTTTTATAAACCCCTTGGGCTTTGCCTTCGGGGTTAATGTAGCATCCCACACCTTGAATGTGTGTACAATTCTGGTTACACACCCACCCACCCATATATTATTCTATATATAAGCCATATGTAAGGCTGAATTTGGACGATGTGGAACCCCCTTCTGAAGCTCACATCTGAAAAGGGATACTGGAAAGGGTTCAACACAGGGCAATATGGTTGATCTGTAATTTAAGAGGGAAAACATATCAACAGAGGATGACATGGTTAGGACAGTTCAGACTGGAAGAGAGAGGACTCAGAGGGGATATGTTAGAGCTTTACAAAGTTCTGGGGGACAGTGAACTAATGGCAGAATTCTGTATAGAACACAAAGACGGAGGAATAGCCTTAAAAACTCATAATAAGGAACTAACACAAGAACTTGCATACAAGAATAGTAGGAAGGAATTTTTCACACAAGGGCAGTAAGCAAATGGAATATTCTGCCAAGGGAGGTAGTAGAGGCAGAATCCTTTGAGATATGCAAGAAAAAGATTGATGAATATATTCTCAGGAATAGAGATCTGAAATTTTACGAAATGGTCAAACACCTTCCTCTGTCTACAAAACCACTATTGTACAAAGTATTATACCAAATGCTAATGAATGACTCAAAATAGGTGAAAATGCATCTTAGAAGCCAGGAGAACAAGGGCACAATAGTATAGAATAAAAAGGTATAGTTTAAAAATTTTCACCACCATGACACACTGCTGCTTTAACACAACTGAAAAAACAAAACAAACCTTTTTGTTTTAAATGAAGCACTCATGAAGTACCGTATACTGGCTTTAGCTTGGAGTCCCCATAAGCAGAGGGTCCCCAGTGACACCATGGATTGCTGGTTCCTAAAGCCTACAGAGAAAGAATGTTTTGAGCTCATGTTTAGGCATGTTACCAGGAGTACATAGAAACATAGACTTTGATGGCAGATAAGGATCGCTTGGCCCACCTAGTCTGCCCGTTTCCCTACCTACAGGATAAGCTGCAGATCCTAGTTAACCAGCAGCCTATTTCTTCTTACCCCCCACAAGAATTGCCTTATGTCTGTCCCATGTATTCTTGAATTCTCCCACAGTTTTAGACCCCACAACCTCCTCAGGAAGGCTGTTCCATGCATCCATCCTCTGTGAAAAAATACTTCCTCACATTGCCCCTGAACCGCCCCACCTCTATCTTTAAATTGTGTCCCCTTGTTCTTGCACATCTCTTTTTCTGAAAGATGCTACCCTCTTGGACTTTGTTGATTCCACTGAGGTACTTAAAAGTTTCTATCATGTCCCCCTCTCCCTCCTTTCCTCAAGGGTATACATATTAAGCTCCTTTAGTCTCTCCTCGTATGACTTCTCTTGCAGACCCTGCACCATTTTAGTTGCCCTTCTCTGGACTGCCTCTATCCTGTCTATGTCCTTGCGGAGATGGGGTCTCCAGAGCTGGACACAGTACTCCAGATGGGGTCTCACCAACTGTCTGTACAAAGGGATAGCAACTTCCTGTTTTCTGCTCGTGATGCCTCTCCCTATACATCCCAGTATACCCCCAGCCCTCCTTACTGCCCTCTCACATTGCTTGCTAACCTTAAGGTCATCTGATATGATTACCCCCATGTCCCTTTCCATTTTTGTTGTTGTTACTACCTCCCCCCCCACTGTGTAATCTTCCCCTGGGTTTATGTTTCCCAGGTGCATTATTTTGCACTTCTTTGCATTGAATCCAAGCTGCCATACTTCTGACCATTCCTCCAACCTTGCCAAGTCCCTTCTCATCCTTTCCACGCCTCCTTGTGTGTCAACCCTGTTGCAGATCTTTGTATCATCTGCAAAGAGGCATACTTTTCTTTCCAGTCCCTCAAGAGTACAAGAACAAGGACTGAAAACAATGGGCTCGATTTTCAATCGGTCCTTAGATTGGTGCAAGGTGCACCAATCTGTGGCTGTGGCAAATTCCAGGTATGTCAGGGACCCTGCACCCTATTTTATAAAACTGGGAGTCCCTGTGCCAAACTTCTGAGAGTTATTGCAGCCGCAGGGTTGTGCCAAACATTTGGTGCACCTGAAGGGTTTGACAGAGGGTCCCATCAAGTCCCCCCACTTAGAGCAACCCTAGAGGTGCCGCAAAGGTGGGGTGGTGAATATGCCTGCAAGGCGGGACCAGGGGTGCCATAGTGGTTGACTGGGCACAGCAGTAGTGTCAGGGTGCTGAAGTGGCACCCAGCGGGGGTGCCATGCACAGTAGAACACAGTCAATCAGCCTAGGTGGAGGAGGAGTGGCACGGACAGATAGTGACCTGGACCCCAGGTGCCAACAGCCCTGGCACATGCCCTAGAGGTGCCACAGTTCCCTACATGCAGTGTTTGGCAGTGGCTATAGGTAGGGGGTTGCAGTCAGTGGAGTGGAATATTCCCTGGGTACTCTGACAGCCCCCAGGTACTCAGCCCACTACATGGAGGCAGACTGATGCCTGCCTACAGTGTAGGGGATGGTGGCACCTATGGGGCAGGTACCAGGGCTGTTGCCACCTGGGGTCCAGGTCATGGTACATCCATGTCAACCACCCTCTACCTAGCCCAATCGGTTCTGTTTCACTGTGCATGGCACCCCTGCTGGGTACCACCTCAGCACCCTGACACTGACACCGTGCCCCTATCACCCCCTAAGGCACCCTCACTGCTCCCTTTGCTCCAATCCTGACCTTCCAGGCCCCCCAGTTGCCTCCCTGCCTGGCAGTGGTGCAGGGTCCTTAGACCAGATCCTGGTTGGTCTAAACTCAGCCCTCCATTGTGACCATGGCAGGGCTTCTAAAATTCACAAAAAGAGGATGGTGCAGCCCTTCCATGGTGCAATCCCGTGCTTCTGCCACAAGGGTGACGCAGGGCTGCTTTGGTGCATGGCATCCTGATTTTGATGCAGCCTGCATTCAAAAATCAGAATTGCTGCAATGTTTGGCACAAGGTGCTACTTGCGTCAAATCCTTTTGGCACAGGCACCTTGCGCCAAACTTCAGACTTTAAAAATCAAGCCCAATGTCCTTGCAAAAGACCCTATTCATAGAGCAGGTTCATCACAGAAAGCTTTAAAAAAACGATGTTGGAACAGAAACTTTATTTTGTCTGATTTTTTTTTTCATTAAAGTGGCAGAGCTGCATATTTATCTAGTTCATCTTTAATTTGTTCATGTTCTAACAAAGTTGGACAGAGCCTACTACTGAAGCTGTAAGTGTAGCATTATTCAGTGATTTATGTGGTTAGTGTTGCAGCTATATTGAGGCAGGGAACTGAATATTTTCATATTATTTCAGTGGAGAGAGGAAAAACAGACAGGTATGTAAGTAGTGTACATTTTTTCTATTTAACTCCTAATAAATGCCAATGGGATGCATGAACAGACATTAATTTGAAAGCGTCAGTGATGTCAGCCTCACATAAGTTTGTACCACAACGGGGGGGGGGGTTGATTCTTCAAACAGCACACAGATCTTTACATAGGATGGTGAGCAGTATTCCTGAGAGATGAGTCTGTTAATGCTTGAATGGTTTTCATGTTGTCAAGAAGCAGAAAGATGTACAACCAGCCGTTTCTTATGGGACTACTCTCTTGATTGCTATGCCTTAAGGACTTCCCTGTGACTGTAGGAAATGGAAGAGGAAGAAAGAGCAGCGTTCCCCGATCCATTAGAGACTTCTTTGAGGGAGAGGCACTTGACATCATTTGGATGTGATTCAGACAATTGAGGAGCTTTGCATTACAAGGACTGGTTAGGGAAGTGCTGGACGCCCTCCCCCCTCCACCATGTGCAACCAGAAAGGTGATCTGCTCAAGAGGTATTACACAAAACCTCTGTCAGATAGGATGTTCTAGTTCCTTGCACAAGCTGGGAGTCTTCAGTAAAGTTCAAGTCAAGTATATCAACAATGTGGGTGTCAAAGAAGGTTATAAAAGCCACTCAGCTGCTATAGGTCACCCTGAAGAATGCATTGCTGGGATGTGGAACTGATTGTTGTGTCCAGGGTAAAGAATGTCATTTGAATATTCCAAAATGCGCAGGGCAGTGTGTATAATGAGAATTTTACACACATGCACACACAAGGTGTTGAATACTACATAAACCCTGAGAGAGAAGCTTGAGGGGTTTCTACAAGCATCCAAACCTGAGGGTGTGTGTAAAATGTGAGTTTTATGTACTACCCCAATTTTGTTGTAAGTAGTTGCTGTGGAGCATTTACTTGCCACAACAGTTATATACGTACAAATTGAGCTCTGTGCAGGTAGTCATGATTGGGCTGAAGAGCAGTTGAAACTTTTTAAAATTTTTTACATGCACACAAGGAAGCAGAATTAACAATTAAATAACTAATCTGTAAGCAGATAAAATGGGTGTAAATCACAAAGTTTGTGACATGTATCCCATTTACCGTGAGTTAAATTTAATTGCCGGTGGAAGTGTGCATGCGAAGGAGGCAGTATGCACACACGTGGAGCAAGAGAAACCAGTGTAAGTTTGCCGTTGTAACCAGCTGGTTATAATGGTGACTTATAACAGTGTTTCCCTATGGGAGAAAACTCTCCCCATTCATTATATATATATATATATATATATATATATATATATATATACTGCAATTTGTGCAGTACTGCTGTACCGATCAGTGTTACTGTAGCAAGCATTATATATAAGCCCCTCCGGATTTGCTCTTGGGGTTTATGAGGCATCAAACACCTTGAGTGAGGGTGTAAAACTAATTATGCACCTTACCCATACATTATTCTCTATATACAATAATTACTAATTTACAGAACAAAGTGACAGGGAACAGTTCAGCAGTTTAGCAGTCGGCGGGAGCTAGCGTCATTTGAGTGGAGATTGAAAACCAAAGCTGCTGTGTCTCACATTTATTGTTAAATCATGTGTTACTGTGTGTGTGAGCGATGCACTTCTTTGTTACACATACTCATTTATACTGAGTGTATGTAATGGAGAATTTTAAGTACTGGTTTCAGGTTGTAGTCATCGGACGTTGATGACCCACTAAGCCAACGGGAAATAGGTTTCTATTTGTCCTCAGAACCCTGGGAGAGTGCTACACACATATTCATAGGATTTGGGTGTACTGTATTTTATTTGTGATAGGAATATGTTGATTTTAATGTATGAGTGACAACATGTTACAATTTCATTGGGTGAACTTAGTGATGCACCAGTTGCACCAGCTGAAATTACCACCAAGTTGTTTATGAGCAACCATGTTTTGCTATTTGTATTACATGGTTAGTTGTGCTAACTAGAGTGGGTACTTTGGCTGTTCACACATTGTTTCCATGGGTGTGATGTCACACTCATGCAAACAATGTGCAAACTATGAGTAACGACTTCTCTCACTTCTGTGGTCAGTACCAGTGCATGACATAGGCACTTAATGGTTACAGGCTTATACATGCTCAGTGCTTACGTTACCACTTATTTACCCAGGCAACAGGATTTATTAGACATGAGGTACAGTGTAGTAGTTTTTATATTTCAATTGATTTATTTAAAACGTTTTACCAGAAAGGGCATACTGAGCTGGTAACAACTCATTTCTACATGCATTCTAGGGAAGGAGGAAATCAGGAACAAACCAGGAAATGACAACATCAGTACAGAAGGTGTATCATCAATCATGGCTCCCGATACAGTACAGTGATAATAACTATGCAAAAAGGCTGCACAATGAATTGTACTAAAACAGCAGCTGTGACGTGAAGGTCACAACTACAGAGCAGTGAGAGAATAAAAATGAGCCCCCTTTCCTGCTAAAAGTACAAAGCTCCTCCCTATTTTCTAATACTGTACAAATACATATACCATTTGTCAGGTGGTAGGGCTAACAAGTGAGGGAATAACTTGTGAAAAAAGCCAAAACTGTCTTTCATTGCTTCATTTGGGTCTCCACAAACAGATCTGACTTAGCAGGAAACACATGCCTAATTGGACCCTCTGGGACAGTTTGTTTTCAGGTCAACAACTTTGCGAAACTGGCAGTCAATGTCTGACCTTTACTATAGAGCAATGGTTCAGTCATTGTTAACAATTATGAGCCATAAAATGTCTTTCACACAGATGAGACCAAAGTAGGACTAGGTTGGGACTGATTTTGTAACCCTTTTTATTCGCTTGTTTGGAAACATCACAGCAAGTGGGCAAGTGTGCAATTGTATGTATGTGAAAGTGGGGACAACTAAATATAAGAGTATTATTGCATGCATCTGTACAAATGTGAATAGATTGTCACACTTGACCCACCTTACCACCAATAATATACAGTAGTGAATTAGTTAATCCAAATGTCTTTCTAGGAAAGACATACCAAGATGATAGCAGCTTGTTTCCAGATGTATCTCCGGGGTGGAGGGGCCTGAGAAAGATGATACAAAAGGAGGGAAAAATAATAGTGCGTTAGCAGATATATGTAATAGACAAAAATAAATTTAATCATACAGTACTATTATGTGTTATGTAAATTATGCTGAAGTTGTCTCTCAAGGAGTTTTGCATATCTATGTCTGTCTGTCTTATGAATGTGCCATAGGTCCTTACTCTGTCAATGGCCTATCTATTCATACTCATCTGTATTGCTCCCTTATGCCTATCCCATGCCTGTTTGAAGCTCTGCAACGCATTCATATCCACCACATCCTGAGGTAGGCTGTTCCATGCATCCACCACCCTTTCTGTGAAAAAGAACTTCCTCACATTACCGCTTAATAAGCCTCCCTCTAATCTCATGCTGTGTCGAGACATTTCGAAGATAAAGAGCAGGGGTAAGGGAAAGACATTAAAAATATAATAGCTTGTGAAGAAAGGCACCAAATAATGTTTTTTTTTTTTTTTTTTTTTTTTTTTTTCATCTTTATCCCTCCTACTGCCTCAGTTGCCCCCTCCTTCCGTCCGCTCCATGTCCCCGGTATCTACCTTGGGATCTGCCCCCTAGAGTGCCCATCCTCCTCTCCTGCTACATTGGGGTCTGTCCTGTAGGTGGTCCGGGTGGACTTACAAGCGGACTTCATCTAGGGCTGCGGAGGTATTTCGATTTTCTCCCCTGGCGTCCCCTCCCCAGGGCGCCTTGCGCTAGGGGCGTCGTCCCAGTGGCAGTGTGCTACGCGCCAGACCCTCATCGCGGGCGTCCCCTCCGGCTCCGACAGGCGAAGCCGCCTCCACCTTCCCTCTGCGGTGCTTCCACCGGCTATGGAGAATGCAGAGCGCAATGCGCTCTTGGTAACCCACCCTGAGGAGAGAGCATCCGCTGGGGACGCTCGATCCTCCTCCCCGCCGACCCCGGCCACCGAGTCCGTTCCGAACCCGGGTCGCCGGCGCAGCGCGAGGTGTGGCGTCTAGCGCCTCAACCCTCAGCGCCACCGGGCCGGCGTCGGCACCAAATAATGTTTATGAACCAGGCATCAAAAAGGAGGAATGAAAGTAAGCACAGGGAAAACTCAGGGAAACAAAGGTTTATTTTTTGAATGCAGGAGGGATAGATAAAGTGAGGGGACACTGCTGAACTAAAATTCCATGATCTGTTTACCACTGCCCCAGTTTCCAATGTTATTATTATTAGTGATATAAAAGGGCTTAAGCGGCGATAACATAGCTTGTCTTTATTTTTGTTGCACTCTGGGCATATTGTGCAGAAGTATTTTTCACATAATTGAGCTGCATAGAGCCAAAAGCCAAGTTTTAAACCTTATTGTAAAACAATGGTTGGAAGTGGAGAAATCAGATCGACCGACTGCATTTTAAATGGTTATGGAAACCACTGTGTACATTAAGCGACTATGAATTAAAATTATGAAAACATAATTTTTTTTTAATTTATTAGCTCTACAGATGCCGGGTTGCCTTTTTTTATTTATTTATTTATTGAAATGTTTCACAAGGAAGGCATACTGAGCGACAAGTCGCTGGTCTCCTGGTGCGACCTGGGGGGAAGGGGTACAATAGGAATGAGACATTAAACATTCCAGTTACAAGATCAATATTAACATGCAGTTGTAAAGCAGGTATTATAAACAGTGTTACAACAGTGTTGCACATAATAGGTAGAAAGAGTGGACAATAATAAGTGCCAGGTTAATAATTAAACAAGTGCTAACATGAAAGAAAAGGAGGGAAGGAGAGGGAGGGGTGAGGTGGGGGAGGGGAAGAATCGTGTCCCTGGAGACCCCTTCAGGATGCAAAGAACCCTGCAAGGGGACTGGGGGAACCAGAGATATGGGGATAAGGCAGTGTCCCAGAGAGACCTCTTCAGGATGTGGGGAACCCTGCAAGGGGGCTGTTGGACTAGACAGAAAGGGGGATAAGGCTGTAGGGATTTAAAGAGGGAGGAGAGAGAAGGAGGAGATGTGACTTAATGCTAGGAGGGGTAATAGGACCTAACCTAAGAGAGGACTCTTCAGGATGCAGGGTACCCTGCAAGAGGGCTGGGGAAGGTCAGTAGATAGGGATTAAAAGAGTGATAGAAGAAGGAGGGAGGGAGGGAGAATTGAACCCTTGAGGGGAAGAGAATTAGCACCTTTAGTGAGGATACGGACTAATCAATAGTCCATTGGGATGCATTGGACCCTGCTAGTAGTCATGGAAAGCCAATATAGTGGCTAGATAGAATAGGGGAGATATGCTTAGGCTCAATTGGACTCCTTCAGGATGCTGAGAACCCTGCAAGGGGACTGTGATGGCCAGGGAGAAAGGTAAATGGGAGAAGGGAAGGAGAGGAGACAAGATTAGGTGCAATAGGGCCCCCTCAGGATGCTGAGAACCCTGCAAGGGGGGGGACTGCAAAGACTAGGGAGAAAGGTAGATGGGGGAGGGGAAGGAAAGGAGACATGCCTAGCTGCAGTAGGGCCCCTTCAGGATGCTGAGAACCCTGCAAGAGGACTGCAGAGGTTAGGAGGACAGGTATATGGGGGGAGAGGGAAGCAGAGGAGACAAGCCTAGATACAGTAGGACCCCTTCAGGATGCTAAGAACCCTGCAAGAAGACTGCAAGTGTAGGGAGATGGGGGGATGGTGGGGGAAGGGAGTAGATGAGAGATACAAACCCCATGGGGGTAGGAGAGGGACCCATGGAGAGCATTCGGGGTCCCTTACATTCTGTTAGAGATCAAGGGAGAAACATTTGGGGGAAGGGGAGGTGAGCTAGAAATTTGTGGAGTGGGGGTACACAGTATAAAATGAAGGTGACAGTAGAGGGGTAGGGTTTGTCCAGGGCTTAGAGGAGGGAATTAGGGAGGGACATGGCAGGAGCAGCTAGGTGCAAGGTAATTATTGAGGGCAGAACTGATGGAGTAGGCAGAGGATGAGTGCCGGATTTGAGAGGGGAGGGCATTCCAAATTTTTGGGAGGCAGTAAGAGTAACTAGATCGGCCAATTTGGGTGGATCTGTGGGGGGACTACCAGGGTACAAGAGTCGGTTGATGTAAGGGAATGGGAGGATGGGGGGGTGTTATAAAGGAGAAGGTGAGGTAGGAAGGGAGCTCACCCAACTAGTGCTTGGAGGTGAATTTAGCACAGTGGAAAAGTCACCTATTTGTAAGAAAAGGGAAGGATAGGGCACGATAAAGATAGAAAAAAGCCCCTCACATGCTCCGCTAATGCCCTTACCTCTACAGGTTCTTTTGGGTGCCACTAGCTTCCAGATCCAGCTCTCACCACCACGGCCGCTTTATCAGGTGCTGTGGTTTGAATAAAGTGGCCGCGCAAAGGTGTTCTATGTTATTGTGCTGCTGTAGTTATGTCCTCAGTGCAGCACAGCAACATCATGATGTCGCTACTGCAGCACAACAAGCCTATTCTAGGGATGGAATTCCATCCTCAACAGCATTCCACCATACACTGTCAATATAAGTTGGCTTTGTTTTTATAATGAGGACATTTAAAACTGGGAGGGAGAGGAGTTATCATTTATTTTGTTCATTGCTCTCAGAAAATGGCTGTCCAAACTCTGAGTATGACACCACATGTTTATTTTTCCTGGGCTTACAAACACTGAAACAACATATAAATGTGCCTGTAGATAACGTCAAATGCTTTCAGCTATAGTTTCCTAATCAATAAGGCATACCTGCACTGCATTTGAACTGCCGGTCTCAGATACCGTACATAGAATATTGAGTATTTCTGCACCCATTAACTAATGTGTTATCTTCTTATGATAGATCCACCAGTTACTGTCTGTAAGAAATCCTCAGTTCTCGTGTGAGCTCATTATATCCTTTTTAAAGATGTTACATTTAAAAGTAAACAAACGGCTGATTTCATGCCTGGTAGCCATCCTTTGAAGACTGTTACAAAAGGATCATATGAATGGGATTTTTTTTTTACAAGCCAACCAGCTTGATTAGGGACCCATATAAAGGCAAATAATGAGTCCTCCCCCATGGTTTTTTATCTGTTTCTTGAAGGGAAAATTCAAACCATGCAAACCATTGATGTTTCACCAGTCTATTTGTCCTGTGGTTCCCTGGGAAGCAGTCCAGCATTTTAGCTGTCTGAACTAGCCTATAATATGTTGCGTTAAAATGCAAATATAAGAATCTGACATGGCGTTGGTGCAAGTCCCTAAGGAAAAAGTCCCCAACTATTTTCCTACAAAACGAGTGGGGACTGCTGCACTATGGTGAGTCATTATGGTTACCTTCTGCCATCTTCTGAGCGAGTCACTTACTCTTCCTGTGCTTCTTTCTTTTTTTCCATACATAACCCCGGCCTTCCATTAACCTATCTGTGGGCAACAACCGTCTGTTACCAGCTGTTCATGACTTGTAATGGGACGCACTTTTCATATATACACAGTATCAGATACCATGTATATGAGTGTTTTTTCTTTCTTTCCTTCCATTCCTCATGCCTCTGTGGCAACAGACCTGAAAAAAATGAAAGTCCATGACTGCTGGAAAGAGACAGATTGCCTCCAGGCTAGAAAGGAGTACAGGAGAGCACTAAGGGACTGCAAGGCTGGAGCTAAGAATGCCAAGGAGGTACTGGAAGCCAGGATAGCAATTGGAATTGCAGACTATGCCAAAACCTTCCTTCACTAAATAAATGGAAGGAGTAAGTGAAAAGGGGGATTGGGCCTCCTGAAAACAGGGGAATGGGGGAGGAACCTGTGAAAGAGCCTGGGGTAATGGCTGAGCTGTATATTAATACCACTGTGCAGGCCACTCATACAGTTGTAAGAGTGGTCTCATGCGCATTCTTAGGGTATGAGAAACGTGAACCAAAGATAGGTGGTTCTGATACCGTAAAAATGTGAGATCACCTTTACAGTCATAAGAGTGGTCTCTGTAACAGTATTAATACATTATTGATCGAGCTCGATCCATAATATACAGTATTCAATCAATAATATAACAAGTTTTTTAAAACCTCACCTGAACATGTCCGTTTTCAGGGCAGCTGTGTGTGAGATACTCTTCACAGAATAAGAGTGTCTGTCATGCGCAGAGGAAAGGAGTGCTCAGAGTGATCAGGAGCACTTACTCGATCAATAATGCCAAAGGAATATTTTGCTTTGGTGTTCACCAAGTGGCCAATGGTAGAGGAAAAGTACTGACTGGGAGGGGCCCATGGCATCAGAAGTAGCCGTGAAGCAGCTGTGGGCATCACACTTGCACTGGTAGCTGACATCTTGGAGAAGGACAAGCCAGATAAGTCCTATTAACTCATTCAGCTCAAGGTGCAAATTTTGAATAAGGTTACACATAGAATGCTTGAACTCATATATACACCATGGGAGGGAATAGTGTTTAAGGTGTGGATGGGATACACCCTGGAATCATAGTGGAGTTAAAGGAACAATCAGTGGGTCTGCTTGCAGTAATCCTTCTGGAGTCTGTCAGGACAGACGAGGTGCCAGAGGATTGAGAAGTGAGCAGTGTGGTGCTCATCTTCAAAAAGGGGGCAAGGATGGACTCTGGCACAGGCAGTCAGCCTGACATCAGTGCTGGGCAAGGTCCATAATACCATTATCAAGACACATTAATGGAGAACTTGGTCAAGGCCAACCAAAGATCATGCTCCACCTCAGCATGACTTTATGAGGGGCATATCGTGCCAAACCATCCCAACCACCTTCTCCGAGTGAGTCATCAGGGAGGTACATGAGGAGCAGGGCCATAGACTTTGAACTTCGCCAAGGCCTCCGATGCTAAGGCACATGCCAAGCTTCTCAGCAAAGTACATCAGTATGGTATACACAAGGCATGCACATGCTGCATTGCTTGCTGGCTTATGGGGCTGGAGGCAGAAGGTTGTGGCAGACTAACACTACCCCAAGTAGAGAAGGGTACTCAGTGGCACACCACAGGGATCAGTGCTTGGGCCATCGCCGTTAAACGTTTTCATCAACAATCAAGAAGTGGCTGTCTCCAGTTGCCGGTTCATTTTGACAAGGGGCTGATGCACGACATGCAGTGTGCAGCCTATGGCAGGAGGGTCGGCAGAATGCTGGGGTGCAGCAAAATGGACCAGCAGGGCAGGAGAAGCAATTCTGCCACTTTACAAGGTCCTGGTCAGGGTAGGGGAAGTAATCCTGCCACTTTACAAGGCCCTGGTCAGTTCAGGAGAAGAAACCCTGACTCTTTACAAGGCCCTGATTAGGCTACACTTGGAGTACTGTGTGCAGTTCTGGACTCCTTGATAATAATGGGACTTTGAGGCAGTTGACTACCCCCACACACACACACAGATTTCTAGGTAATGAACTCTTTAACAGTTATTCATGCAATAACTGAACATTTTGCATAAAAACATTATGAATTGTCACCCTCTGCATTTCATCACTAAAGTTACAGTACAGGACTTTTAATTTCTGCATAACATTCATTAATTGCAGATGTCTGAGGCATATTAAAATTGGGAACATTGGTTTTGTAAGCAAAAAAATTGATGGTTGACTTTTTTTGTCTGTGCAATTAGCATCAAATCTTTTATCAATTAATATGTAATGGACTTCAATAATTATGCCCCAAGTCGTAACATTAATGCATCTTCCAAACTGGCAGAGCAGTCCAAGTGAAGCATTGCTCAGGTTCCTTCTTATTTACGTTGAATGATCATCCAATGTATAATCTATATTTTGCTCCACCATTTATCTCAGATTAATTCTTTTTTAGTTATTCTTCTTCTTTAACCAATGCCCTGGAGTCATTAGATGAATATTAATCTGGTCATTATCATTTTACCAATCAATAAATGATTACTTAACCCAGTCTGATAAGTCCTCGCTTAGAGGCTATTGGTTAACTCCAATTTTTTTTTTGTAAATTTTATTTTCAAAATGTTTGCAGATATACAGACTCATTAGTGCTTTCAGATACAATGAACTGATATGTTGACGTAACAGAAACATACTGACAGTTCATTACGACTGAAAAAACGAGTGTCTCACCTATATGGAATACCTCTGAGATTAAAGAGCTAGTGTATTGCCTGAAACTAATATTGGTTTTTAAAAGCAGTCAGCCATTACCTTTTATATCCAAAGTACTTTATCCTTTTCCCTTTGGTTAATAAGTAGATTGTTTACCTGACGGCAGTAGGTGCGATCTGTGGGACAGCACTCTGCCCAGCAGCTGACATATCTATCTCTATCCCCCCCACTACATCATCAACATTGTGACCTCACTGACTGTGACATCATTGCTGCTTGGAAAGAGCCAGTCAGTGGCTGCCAGGTCAGTCACCTGTGATGTCACTGTGACTGAGATTATAATACTGACGATGTAGTGGGGGGGGGGGAATAGAGACAGATATGTCAGCTGCCAGACTACAAGCTGTTCGACACATCCATTACAATATTATCACATAGAAGACTTTCCAATGAGAAAAAGGAATAAAAAATATTCAGAATTTAAAAGTTACAACTGACTATTTAAAATCTGTATTATTTTCCTGTCTGCCTTTTTTTGCTCTACCAGCTCTTTAAAATCAAGCACCTACCAAACCAACAGATTCTCTCCAACTGCAATCCACACTAGGCTTGCTACCAACGATGGGTTCTAACTAGTCAAGTAAGGATGTCTTTAAGGTTACCAGCCAACAGGATAATGTCGCCTTTTCCAAGACCTCAATCAAGGGTTGCCACATGGCTGCTGAATTTTTCCCCCTCCCCACCGGCATACAATTGGGCCCATTGTAGCTTTAAACATTCTAACAAATTTGTTGTCCAGTGGGCTAGGCTTGGAGGATCAACTTTACCCCAATAATGGGCTTGAGTTTTCCTCGCATTAACCAAGGCTAGGTACCAAAGGGCCCAGTTTGCATCACTTCCATTGTTGCTCTCTGCACCCAGTAGGAGTTCCAGGAGTGAGCAAGGCAATGCAGTGCCCAGAATGTTTTCCATGCTTTTATGCACCCCTGTCTCCAGAAACCAGAGATATTGAGGCAATCCAGTGTCATATGGGTATAAGTGCCCACGGTCCCCCTGCACGCGTGGCACTCCTCACTTACTGAGGGGTTTAATTTGTGTAGCTTTGTGGGGAGAGGTATGTTCTGTAGAGAAGGTTCAATGTGTTTGGCCTAGTTTACTACATCAGTCGCAGGTGCTGGCGTGCAGGATTGTCCTCTTCCATACCTCAGGGGAAATGTTTGTATCCAGGTTGCCATCGCCAAGCCTCCTTGTAATCCAGGTTCTTGGACAGGATACTACCTCTGATCAATGTGTAATAAGCTGGTAGTGGTCTGGTGCTAGGTTGAGGGAGAATGCTGTACTTTCCACTGGTGAGAGTGTTGGGCATATATCCCTCCCTATCTCATCCCTGAGAAGCCCTGAATGCACAAACTACAACTCGGGGGATATCAAATTGGCATCTGAATTCATTAAATGAGGCTATTACCCCTCCCCCCCGAATAGGTCCCCCTCTGTACTAATTCCCTTCTTCTCCCATTTCAGCAGGCTTTGGTGAACAAAGACCATATCTCCCCTCCAGCCCTTAAAGGCAGATGTGAGCACTGCAGCTGGGGATAATGCCTACTCCATGCCTTATGAATTTATGAATTGTCTGCCAGATGGAATAGGTCAACTTCGAGAAAGGTTTTTTAACTTTTGTGTCTCCCCCAGTGAAGGGCTGAGAAAACTCAACAGGCCACCCATCTCCATGTTAATGTCCTCTAGTTGTCTCCAGAGGGGTCGGTCTGCCTCACTCTCTGATCCCAGATAGGCAAGGTTGAGCTGCCCAACAGTAATGTTGTATATGTGGGAATGCTATCCCCCTCCTCCAATAGGTTCCTGCAATGTGGTGGCTCTAATTCAAGCTGGCTTCCATTTCCAAAAGAAACTGTGGAAGAGACTGTTCACCCTCCTGAAAAATTTCATACAGATTTCTATTGGCAATGCCTGCAGGAGGTACAGGAGCCTGGGGAATGCGCACATCTTTAGGGTATTCATCCTTCCGATCATACCCAGCTATCCAAGTCATCCTTCATTTTCTTGAGGAGTGGTGGGAAGTTGGTCTCATATAGCCTAGACAGCTGCTTCGAGATATGAATCCCCAGGTACTTGAGTACTTCCACCTCCTTCAGGGACAGGCATGCACTGTCCCCCCTTTCTTCCTCTTACCTAGGTAAAACAGCTTGCTCCCCCCCCCAATTTATTTTATGCCTAGATAATGCTCCATACTCCATTTGTACCTCTGAAATCAAGGGGAGCAAGGTATTCGGCTGTCTAACATATAGAAGGAGCTCATCTGCAAACAGACACACCTTATACTCTATCTCTCCCACTCTCAGACCCTCTATGTTGGTATTACCCTTCAGTGCAGCTGTTAATGGCTCCAAGGGCCATAACATACAGTAGAGGAGAGAGCCCTGACTGGTCCCCCTCTGTAGGATGAAGGGGCCAAACAGGTTACCATTTACCATCACATGGGCTAGCGGATTTGTGTAATGCAACTGTACCCATCTATGAAACTACTCCCCCAGGCCAAAGCATTCCAGGGCGCAGTGAAGGTACTCCCACTTCACACAGTCAAACGCTTTTCAGGAGCAGGAGCAGGAGAAATGATGCTTGCTGGGTCCCCTCCTGCATCCCTCCACACCGCATTTAATGTCTTACAGATGTTGCCCTTCCCTTGCCTCCCTTTCACAAAACCAGACTGATCTAAGTGGATTATGTCCAGGAGGACTTTCTCAAGCCTGGTTGCCATCATCTTGGCCAAAATCTTAGTCAGCCATCAGTAGTGAGATGCAGCAGTAAGAGGGACAAAAGAAGAGGTCCTTACCTGGTTTAGGTAAAACAATAATGGTCGCTGACCACTTAGATGGGGCAGTCTCCCCTCAGTGATGCTCTTTGACAACATTCCCATCAGGACCTCCACAGTTCCTCCCCACATACATTATGAAAATCTATTGGCAGGCCATCAGGGCTGGATGCCTTACCTCCCGCTAGGTCATGGATACCCTTTTGCACCTCCCTCCAGGAGAGTGGTGCATCAAGAGAAGCCTGTTGGGCCCCTGAGATAGCCTTGACTGGCACTTTTTTAAAGAATACTTCCAATGCCTGATCTGTGGGGTTACATTCTGAAGTGTAGAGGGCCTTATAGGTATCTACAAAACTCCTGCTCAATATCAGCAGTCATAGGTGACTCCACCCCACCCTTCTTGATTCTAAGAATAAATGCTGCACCCACTCTTTTCCTCACCTGCCAGGCCAGCCATTTACCTGCTCGGTCTCCCTCATAGTGAGCCCCAGCCCTGGTCAACAGCATCTGTCCTCCAATGAGTTTAACATTTATAGTATTCAACATGCACTTTTTGAAGCCTCCATAGAGCCCCAGATCCCGATTGGCCTTACAGGCCTTTTTATAGGTCAAAATTAGCTGCTCTAACTGTTTTAATCCAGATATCAGTGCTTTATTTTTGTGATTTGCAAACAAGATTATCTCCCTCCTAAGTGTTGCCTTGAAGGCCTCCCATCTGACTGACTCTGTTGTCTCAGCTTTTGTATAATGGATCAGAAAATCCCTAATGATCTTGACCACATAAGCTCTGAATTCAGGATCTTTTGGAAGGGTGGTGTCCAGTTTCCATTGTCTAGGTTGGATGTGCTCCCTCTCCCCCCCTTTGAGGCAAACCAGGACGTGGTATAAAGCCAACAAGCTACCATGCTGCACTTCAACTAATCCCTGCAACATGCCCTGGCTGGCCAGTACTAAATCAATTCTGATATCGAACCTGTGTGTGTGGGAGTAGAAGGTATATTCCCATGCAGTTGGGTTTTTGAGCCTTCACATATCGACTAGCCTGTAGTCAGTAATCAGACCCCAGAGTGCAGTAGCACTGCTTGTCTGCTTATAGGGAGTTTTGGATGCGCCATCAAGGATACCATGTAGCACATAGTTTACATCCTCCCAATTAACCAGTCCCGTTTAAGCTAAGCCTTCTCATACAAGAGCCTTGTGAAGAAATTTATGGTGTCAAGATTTGGCACATAGAATGACTCAACAGAGAACATCTTCCCTGAGCCCACCTGTATTTTCATGAGAAAGAATCTACCCCCAGGATCATCAACAGTTCTCTTGAACAGAGCCTGCACATGCAGTCTGACCAAAATTGCTGTCCCGCTTGCTTTGGAGTTGAAGGTGAACCCATCTATGCCGCCCCCCCCATCCTTCTTGAGAGGTGCTGCAGTTCCGTATCAGTGGCATGGATTTCTTTCAGACAGACAGTATCAGGGTTCTCTGTTAAATAATACCCAGAACTCATGTCCTTTGACTAGAGTTTTCAAACTGTTGACACTCCAGGCCATGATTTTCAATGTTTCAGTCACTGGTGCTTACATAAACATTCCTTGGGCCCACATTCATACAGACTAATTGAGGTGAGCTAAATTACTTGTGCAAAACAGGATGTGATGAGAAAATCTGCAGCAAAAGTACTGCACGCTGTACTCTGCATTTCCAGGGTGCACAGAACCCCCACTGTGGTGCTGGGGGACTGGTCCCAATGGGTACTTCGTGTGCAAAAGCGTTTTGGTTTGGTTGCTATTTATTGTAGTACAGTAGATACTATTAGACTAATTTTGCTTAGGTCTAGGCTGACATCTTCTGTAACTACAAATCCCAGAATCCCTTGCAGCTGATGTCAGGGCAGCAGTGGGAGATTCAATACCCCCACAGTGCATGTTAGAGCTTTTACAATCTCTGATCAGATGTTTTCTGGTTCTGCTTTTCTCCAGGGACTAAGTACAGTCCTCTGTGACTGTACATAGTCCATGGAGGACAGCAGGACCAGCAAACAAAAGATCGGATCTTATATAAACTCTAACATGCACTGCAGGCTATTGAATCTCCCACTGATACCTATTCCTCTGATGTCAGCTGCAGGGGATTCTGGGATTTGCAGTTACAGAAGGTGTCAGCCTAGAAGTAAACAAAATTCGTCTGATACTATACTACAGTAAACTGTAACTAAACCAAAATTTTTTTTGCCCACAAAGTGCCCATTGGGATCAACCCAATATGCTTGACTGTTGGGCCCTTGGTGCTTACTGATCCCCTTAACAGGTAACCTCAACACGAGTGGCATCCATCTTTAATGACATAAGTCATTAATTACAAAATAAGCTAAAAAGCTGCTTTACAAATATCTGAGAAAACTAAAAACATACCAAGGATGACTCAAAGTAAGTAAGTAAGTAAAATGTATTTATACAGTGTCTCAAACTCACTAACCTTAGCTTGCTTTAAGCCCAGGCTCAGAAACTTTCTGCTTAGCTCTCGTAAATGCAACTGCCGCGAGCCTAGTGTAAAAAAAAAAAAAAATATATACTCTGTTTGACAATGCTCACTGAGCAGCTCCCCCCCTTCCTTTCCCTACGAATTCCTCCTCCCCTATCTCCCTCCCTTCTACTCCCACCAGCTCTCCCCCGACCATAAGTTTTGCACCTTTTGTTATCTTTTGCTTCATTGGAGATTGTATTCTATTGTAACAAAATTGTAATTGAACTAACTTTTTTGTTTGCAAGTACTGTGTCCCTTGTACTACTGTTCTGATGTCCTCTTTGTGACGAGGTACCTTTGTAAATGAGCCTCTGGCTCAAAGGTTTCTAAACTGATGTTTAACTAAATAAATAAATAAAATAAAGAAGACAACTTCAAACACCATTAGGGTCACATGGCCCTCTTTACAAGGTGTACCTGTTTGATGTCAGAGTACAATATTTACACAATTAACAACAGACAGAAACTACGCATTTAATAATACAAGAACTACTAACACATAAGACAAACAAATTGTATGTCACATCACAATATCATCATTAAAATAAGACAAAGAATCTATTACATAAGCAGCGAAAGCATATTTCTTGCTTCATAGCTGTATTAAATTTGGCTGTAGTCATACCCTGAATTTTCAATGTTAGTGGAAGTCCATTCCAGGTTATGGCAGCTCTGTACTGAAAGGTCATGGTTACAAATCTGTTTTTATTTTTAGGGACTATCAAATCTCTCACCCCTTTTTTATGTAAGTTAAACCGATGGGTGGGACTAATAAGCCTTTCTATCAGGCCAGGGGGATAGCCAGTCTTATAAATTTTAAAAACTAAGTTCATCCAGATTTGTTGTCTCCTGATCTCAAGAGAAATTCAATTTAACGTTGTGTACATGGAACAATGATGATTATCAAATTTGCATCTCATTACAAACCTTGCTAACCTGTTATAACATGTATCAAGCTTGTGTAATATTGTTTTATTCACACTAGAATAGACATGACTCCCATAATCAATCAAAGGAATTATAAACTGATTCGCTATGACCAATCTATCCTTGGTACTCAGGCAATTTACTATTCTTCTAAGCGTACCTATCCTGGAATGAACTTTTTTTATCAACATATTTAAATGTTGTTCAAAAGAAAGCTTTTGATCTATAAGCACTCCCAAATACTTATAGACTGAAACCTTAGTTAAACAATTACCATTTACAGTATTTATTTGCAATTTTCCTTCTTTTGCACCTTTCCTAAGGGTATTTGGGCCAAATTACATTGTTTGGGTCTTCTTGGTATTTAGGACGCGATTTGAGGAATTAAAGGATTGGAGAAATACATTTTTGCTGAAATATTATATGGTAAATTTCTTTGCTAACAAATTCTGCTATTGTAATGTTTTTTTCTGTCTTTAAAAATATATGACTTTTGCTGCATCTGTTTTTTTGGTCTTGTGGGTTTTTCATAGCAAAGTGCCTTTTGGATGCATGTATCCTGTCCTGGTTCTCCTATAAATGGAGGCATTGCTTCAGTGATTCATCCTTTAGTGCTGTGTGGTCAGTGGCCAGCATGGTGCTGGGGAGTGGCGTGGTGTCCGTGTTTGGAAGCAGCTGGGAGTTTCTGGTTGGGAGTGGTATAAATCTTTGGTGAGAAATGGCATGGTACTGTATCTGTGGTCAGATACAGAGTGTATTAGACAGTAAACAGCTATGGAGCAGCTGGGAGTTGGCAACCGCAGCACAGAGGGCTAGGTGTCTGAAGATGGAGCCGGAGCACCAAAGGACATACATGACTGTTTGGTGAAAGACAGGTGGGATGTGGGTGTGTAAGGAGGAATTTAAAAATTTGGGGCACTGTTAGGATGTAGTTTATAATATATTTTATTTAGTTTGGAAAAGCTTTTGTAGATTCAGTATTGGTACTTCTGCAGTATAAGAGTGTTAAAGGGACAGTAAACATTGCAGGGTTCATTCAAATTGTGAAAGCCCATGAAAAGATATTTCAAATGAGGCACTGGACTTCCTTGTAGTATCAGGAGTCCTGAGATATGACTATCTAATTACTCTATAAATAAAAACCATGCTGCCGCCATTTTAAGATGGGAAGTGATGTCACTGAGGGGCAAGCTGTATGTTGTTAATTAGAGCTTACCCCTCAGTGACATCACTGTTGGTCTCATGATTCAATGAAATGGCTGCTGCCTTGTTTTGATTTACAGATGATTAAGGTATTCATAACTCTGGACTCCTGACACCTACAGGAGAGCCCAATACCTAATTTGAAAGATCTTTTTATGTGTTTTCACAACTTGAGTCATCCCTGCAATGTTTATTGTCCCTTTAATTGATGTAATTGGCTTGGTAAGTGTATTTGTACAAAACAACGTCTGGAATGCTCACATGCCACTAGGGAGTCATAGCAATAACACTCAACCAGTAGGTACCAGTTGTAAAATATTTTAACTGGTATCTCTAGGACTTCACACAAGGCCGGTAAAGCTTGTGGGGAAAAAGGATAATTGGTGTGTCTCGCACACCATCTGACATGTACTAGCCATCCATTACTAGTCATCAAAGCTGTCAGACGCGCCTCTTTTCAATGGCTGAAATGCATCAGCTTCATCAAAGTCAAGTATATTTAATTACCACTGTCAAATTCACTTTGAAAATGGCCAGGTTGTACTAAACAGTACATAATAATGGTACCAGGATGTAGCTCTCTCTCTCTCTGTCCCTCTCATATTGCCTGAATTATAATTGTGGCAGGAAAAAAGGAGGGGGGATACTGAGTTATTTTAAATTTCATTAGCGCCCCTCACTGCATACGATTGAATAAATTATCTTTTGTTGCAAAATGTAAATGTTCTGCACTAAATGAGATAAATTCTACAGAGGAACCGTTTTCAAAGTCAGAGTACCATTAGAGCACCCACATTGTCGACTTTTAATCAGGCTAATTGCAGAGATCAATTAAACAGGTTCAGAGGTGCGTTGCCGCAATACGTTTTTGAAGAGAACGGAGCATAGCTAAATGATAATGTTCAAGTGGGTCATTATGGGACAGGCAATCATTTCCAGACTCCGAGATCCGAATTTCATGGGAGGCAGTGTGGTGCAGTGGTTAGAGCATAGGGCTGTGAACCAGGGGATAGTAGGTATGAGTTCCACCATGGCCACTGGTTCACAGTGTAACCTTGCTGAAGCATCCTGACCTCCCAGTGCTTCATTTGTCCTCAGAGTTTTATGCAGCAGCACCTTTTGTACACTCTGGGCTGTATTTTCAGAGGCCATCTGGATGCATTTCCCACTGTGCATCACAGTTGGAGCAAACTTGTGCTGCCTGTCACACAGCAGTTATGCCCCATAAAACATGGTTTAATTTCTTGCTGCAAGTGCCACAAGTTGCCCTCGGAAAATGATGTATGTGCCATTTTTCAGCTGTAAAGCAGGTAAACTGTCATAAATGCACCCAGATGATTGAAAATAGGAGTCACACATTCCGGTACATATATTTTGATGCAGACCAAGCCCCAAATTGTGAAATGGGCCTGCGTTAAGTCCTTTGCAAATTCTACCCACTGTATTCCTAAGCAAATTATATTCCAGGAACCTGTTTGAGAATTTTTTTTTGGGGGGGGGGAGCAGACATGATGGAGCTAGAGCCCTGTCTGACCTTCTATTACTAGGTTGCAGTGAGCAGTTGGTAGCAGCTATTAGGCATGCACAGATCAGTTAAGGGGATCAGGTACTGAGACAGAGAGAATTAAGCACAGGGAGGTTAAGTGACTTGCTCAGGGTCAGTAAGTCCCAGTTATGGGATTCGAACATAGGTATCCATGCTTACAGCTCTGTACTGCAACCACCACCCCCTTAGTTATACAATTGTATATTAGCAGGACTCCACTGAAAACAATACATTGCATCTCACTTGAAGTACCCTGGGAAAATAAATCTTCAAACAAAAATGTTTTGGTAATATTCTAGTTTACTGTGGGTCATGAAGGTGTATCCAGTAGTGAATTACCAGGTATCTTTTCACCAAAACACGGACATTGCAGTATTTCTTTCGTTGTCATCTGTTGAAGGTAACAGGTGTAGTTTGTAAATTACCAACTTATTTAGCCAACATATTAGTTCTGAGAGATCACAGGGGGTATAATTTATTCAGACACACACACACACACACACACACTTTGTTAGCTTGCTTTGATTACTGAAAGAATGTTAATAACTTTTAAGCTAAGAATAAGCTATCACATGAGTGCTTGCCAGTAGTGGCTGTGGTTAAACTGGACAGAGCCTCAGGAACTCAGTTCCTTCTCCTGCTGACATGTGCAAGTGTTCCTGACCAGCCTTGGACTCCTTTCCTCACAGAAAACTCTAGGATAGTTCCCCTCCCAGTTATGGCACACTCCGCCTCTACAGTGCCAGAGGTGTAAGTTCCTCCTCCTAAACATTTCTGGTTTTGATTACTTCTGCGCAATGTTGACACCTTCCACGTTAATGGAAAGGACAAACAGTCCCAGCAGAATAACCCATCATAGCATACTAACCCACATGTATTTGGTATCACACCCTTAATATGGTCAATCTGTGTTTCCCCTTAATTTATTTTACCAGTATTTTTGATAGTATATATATTATACAACAGGTGTAGACATAAATTGGGCATGATAAATGTGTTATTCATTGAGCATTGAGTTTTTGGTAACCAGGTAAGGACACTAGGCAAATACAATCCTATTTTCAGGAATGACACAGGAATCTTGGCACCCAATTTACAAGATTATATGTTATCTTGCAAGTCGAGTATGTTAGAAAAATCGCTAACTTGAAGTTCAGTACCTCGCAATGGGCTAGTATACCAATCGGAATCAGCGTTTACAATGCTGAAACATCACAATAGGTTGAGCAGCACTGACACCAGTTTTTAAAGTCAAAGAGAAGCAGTTAAATCTTCACACAAATAGTTGATTTAAAAGTTACAACTAGTTACACTAGTAAACCGATGTTGTATAAACCGAACACACAATGGTCTGGCTCACAATATGCAGTTTATCTTCAAGTGTGAGAGTGCAAGACCATAACACATGATTTGCAAAAAAATATTTTTGATCTTATATAATATCTATAGGACACATGTGGTTACAAGCTCTGCAGCTCAGTATGATCTTCCTTGACTTTTTTCCCCAAAATAAATCAGTAGAGATAAATAAATATCCAAAAAGGGCAACATAAGCAATAGAAGATTTAAAGCAAGCCACGAAGTTAAGGGCCAGTCTGTAAACAGAATGTGCACTATAACCTTCATATTGAAAATCCATCTGTAATTCTACATTCGCCAAACTACTCAATTGCCCTTTGATGTTAGTCAGGTGCAATCCTGGTTCATTTTGTTTATTTTATTTGAAACTGATTAAACCAGGTAAGCAAACTGAGACCAGCAGAGGGCGCATTTCCAGCTGTGGCATACAGGAATGCTGTATACATAAACTGGGCGGCACTAGTCTCACGATGTTTGGGCATACTCAGTGGTGCCAGCACCTCACTAACTCCCTTCCCTGCATTTGTTTCGGCAGGAACTGATGGGGTACTGACATCATGGAGAATATTCAAACCTACAAGAAATGGTACTTCCTCACCTGAGTACGGGGCACTCCTGTTAGTTTTTTTTTTAATACATAAAAAACAGCCTTGGCTGCCCAAACAGGGTGGTGGAATCACATATTTACATTTTCTATTTGAAGGTACACATTCTCTTTAAAGGTAAACGAAAGGTCATCTAACCTATCGGCTTTCCAAACCACTGCTATCAGCAAAGGACATAATTAAGCCAATTCCATCTTTCCTGTGCAAAGGCATATTTTCTTTCTGAAATTACCTTGATATCAGATTACCTTGATATCAGAGCACTGATTAATTGGTTATCAATAGATGGACGCTAAAGATATCTAATGATAAAGTAAGTGACAATGCTTTATCTGAGAGCACTCGAAGGCGGTTGGTTAAAGCCAAGGTCATGTCAAGATAGTGCTTGGAAGATGAAAAAGGCCATTAAAAGGGCCAGCTGAGGCAACCTTTTCAGGAAGACTTCCTTTTTTTTTTTTTAACTTTCATTTTATTATGACTTCAAAAACTGGTACCGTACACTGAGAACAAAAAAGCCAAGGGAAGAAAGGAGGGTGTTAGCATTTTTTCATGGCCCTCTCATCAGGCAGTGAAAATTTGGAATAATCTAAGAACTGAGACAAGTTAATCCATGCAAAATGTTTAAAACTGGATTGGAAGAATGGTTATAGTCAAGTTCACATTGTACTTGTTAGGGCCTGTGCACTATGCCTACATGCCACCATGCACAGCACATAGGCTGGAAATATGGCCAACAGCCGCACATGGGAGCCACGGGAACTCCGTGGTATGCACAGCACCATGCATCACAGGTTCCTCATCCCAACTGATGTGCATAGCTCTATACACAGTCAGGATGGGGGTGTACAGGGAGGTGTGACCACAGAACACAGGATGCGTAATGCCACCTCTGTGTGGCACAGGGTGGCAGGGGGTGCCAGAAAGCTAACATACCATATAATATATATATATATTAATATATGGATAGGTCAATTTAATACCACTGAAAAGTATACAAAAAAATGTGAGTAATAGCATTACAGCAAAAGTGATCATAATATTGATGCAGACTGATAATACTATCGTTCAGAGCTCTGAACGATAGTATTATTACAAAAATACAAGAGCACATGCACAAGGCTGTCTCAGGCTGTACAGCTAGTTACTATGGCACCTACAGCTGTTGCTAGAGACACGACCTATCAGTCACAAAATGTGCTTTGCCATTGGCTGCTTTTTGTCTGTGGACGGGCAGCACAGTTTTGAAAACATGGCAGCTTTGTCTTGTTTAGTGAGGGAAAAATCACAGCCTAGCACTCTGTTTTATCTGGTAGGACTTGCTAGTGAAGGGGACAAGCAGAAGCACTGTGACCCTGCCAGAGTGATTGAAGTGGGGGTGTGTTCAGTGCAGTGGTCAGGCGGCTGTTGTCCTAACGATAGTGGCAGAACAATTCAGAGACCATTATTTAATTTTTTTTTTCGGATCTATATATTGAAAAAAAATAACAGATAGGGGACTGAGTAGTACAATGGTGTAAAACCATCTCAATGTTCGTTCTGGGGACTTGGGAAACTTTCAAGCCAATGATAGCAACAGAACAATTCAGAGCCCATTATTTTATTTATTTATTTACTTATTTTTTCAGATCCATATATTTAAAAAAAATAACAGGCAGGGGACTGGGTATTACAGGATGTAAAATCATCTTGAGGTTCTGGGGACATGGGAACCTCTCGAGTTTCGCTCTTGAGGTTCCTGTTTCCCCAGAACCTCTTGATGGTATTACACCCTTGTAATACACAGTCCCCTATCTATTATTCTACTTTTATAGCCCTACACAAGCAGAACTGCCAGCAAAGATCAGGGGTTGAAACTAACTTTTTCAGTCACTAGTCAGCAGGGCTAGTGACTGGAAAAAATCTATTGGCCCCACAGGCCTTTCACTAGCCCAGCACAAACAAAACAAGCTGCAGTAAGCAAACAGCATTACATTTCCACTCTCCCAGCCAGTGCCCAAGACCATGTTTTTGAAGACTTATTTAGGTCCTACCCATCACCATATGCAAGCAAAGATCTTTTTTTTAATACAATGTTTTATTGTCAAAGAATATTGTGTTCTTTTTTAAAAATGCCCCCTGCTTCCCACAGGGATTATTATTTGACTTGGTGGTCTCTAAAAACAAAATCCCCCTGGCACACAGTAAGGGATCTGAGGTGAGGAAGACATTGGTTGCTTCTAATGAAATGGGTCTGCGGCCTGAAGTTCTTGACTGGGAGAGGACAATTTAGCTATAACCACTGTGAGACTTTCCCACAACTCTTGATGAGGCATCAACTCCTGTCTAACTACCCTCTGTCTCCTACCTCAATTAGCCACCACCGATGAGGTGCTGTGTGTATCATGTGAGAGCTCAAGCCAGAGAGCATGATGGCATTGCGAGCTGATAGAAGAGCCAGTGGCACTGCTAACCATGTGATCCACATGCAGTATTGTGGCGGCTTGGGGTATGATCAAATAAGTTCGGGATGTGAGAGGTGGTGATTTCAAGCTGATAGAAGAGCTGGCGGCACATCCCCTTTTCTCTAGTAAGTGGGTCGATGTAACGTCCCAGCTGTCTCTGAAACTGTCAGTCAACCAGTACCCCACTCAAAATCCCATGGGAACATGTGCTAGATCACTGTGGCTTGCCTGCCTGATCCTTTACTGTGGTGCCTGTCAAGGAAAGGAGAAAAAAACACAAGATGACAGTACCCACCCGATGGAAAAATCTACCTGTATTTGGCAGGTGGCACTTGCCATTTTCAAACCCTGAAAGATACTGTATGTACATTTAGACAGTTTCTCTGCCCCAATCCTATTACTGTGTACAGTGAGTGTCTGCAGCCCTGTTCCAGGCTTTGAGTTAGCATAAAGCGTATTTTAGGGGCAGGCCAGCAGCAGCACTCTGCGGCCACCCAGCTCATACACAGAAGCCATGAGCTGAACATACTAAGGTACATTTTAATGTTACAACATTACAAAAAAATTTCAAAACATGGCTAAATTAGCTCATCAGGCAGGCAGCTCCTTGTATGAGTTGCCTGCCAGGATGTTATTAGCTGCCCTTTAAGCACAGCTGCTACTCAAACCACAGGGACACACTTTGCTGTTTTATAGCAATCAACAGACAAAGCCCAGGCAGTTGGAAAAGGAGGCAACTGCAAGCTCCAGAAGCTACAAATCTCATTAGCTGAAGGAACATTTTGATAAGCACCTCCAGTTATATTTTCATGACTTCTAAAACCTCTACAAGAGACAACAAAAAAGGGCATATCACTCCTAAAATGTGACAGTTTAGCAATGTGCTTTGACCTCACTCCATCTCACTTAACCTCCCACTTATTTTAAATTATAAAATGTCAGAGGAAAATTCAGTAATCTGATTGGCTCTTGGCCATGTACATAATATTTTTTATTCATGGTAAAAAAAAATAGTTCTGTCCAACAGTGAAGTGTCCAGAGCCATGATCAATAAGCATTTGCAACACTGGCATTTCAGTTAGCCCCCTACAACCAGAACTGATCCTCCATCACAAACATGGCTGCTACCTTTACACTGTAAAAAAACTTCAACTGGGCCCTAAAAATAAAACTACATTGAATAAAAAAACAGATTAATTAAATGTTGTTTCCATGATCATCACACTTTCCTTATACTCATAAACTTATTAGAAACATTAAATATTGTTTATAGTTTTCACTAAAACTGTTTCTTTGCTGACAATGAAAAATTCTCCTTCTATCTTTACGTGCTCATCGGGAAAATCTCTTCTGCTTGCCCTGACAGTGAGATAATTGAGTCTCTGGCTGTAACAGAGGCTTTTGTTGTTGTGTGTGTGTGTGTGTGTGTGTGTGTGTGTGTGTATATACAGTATGTTAGGAGAGAAACATTCTGCCAGAGGAAATGAGCAGAATTTTGAATCCATGTATTTCATGAGAAACATTCCATGATAAACATTCCATATCTTGAATTTTGATGCCAGCAAAGAACAAACTTTGTCCAGCAGTAATACAATGACATCATCTGTGACATCATTTGCAATGGGCGGAAGGACTATTTTATCATAAATGCATGCAAGTAAATCTAATGTTTCTACATATAAAAATGCTTTTCCCAACTATAAAAAGTTTAAAAAAGAAGAAGCCCATTTTATAAGCACACTAAGCCACTCCGGGGTGTGTACAAAACATATTTTACCACACATCCAGTGGCTGAAATCACTCGGCCTGCGGCCTTGTGCCTCACCATGCCCCTGGCCATGTGGTAAAATATGTTTTATACACACCCTGTCGTGCCTTATTGCTTACAAAACCCATGCCCTGTTGCAGGTTTTTATTATTATAATAGAAAAGGGGGTTATTTGTATTTAGTTAGGCTGTTGCTAGCTTGATTAGAGTAGGTTAGTTACAAACAGTGCAGTTTCACATCTCTGCAAGGATACAGATGCATTGGAGGGGTTCAGAGAAGGACAACCAAGATGATGCAAAGTATGCAGGGAAAATCATACGAGCAGAGGTGCAAGGAGCTGGATCGGTACACGCTGGAGACAAGGAGGGAAAGGGGAGACATGACTGAAACTTTTAAATATGTAAAGGGGCTCAATAAAATGTGAGAAGAGGGTTTACTTAAGAGGAAGGAGGGGGGTCAGAACTAGAGGGCACAGCCTCAGACTGCAAGGAAAAAGATACTGGGGCAATGTGAGAGGGCATTTCTTCACAGAGAGGGTGGTGGAGCCCTGGAACAGACTACCAGACATGGTGGGGGTTAAATCGGTGGACGAATTCAAGAGGGTATGGGACAAGCATATGGGGCTGAGTATGGGGGGGAGGGTGGAGCTGGCAGGGAGGGGGAGGGGGAGGTGTAGGGAGAAAAAAAAGGGCAGATTAGATGGGCTGGTATGGTCCTTATCTGCTGTCAAGCTTCTGTGATTCTATGATTCTATGTTTCTATGAAATTAATTACCGTTCAGATGATGTGTCTCAACCAATGAAGTTTTCAGAGTTGGTCACTTTCTTAGCCTCATTTTATAAAAGCAGGAAGGGGTAGCATATTCATGGAGCAGAGCTTTGAGCGTGAAAGAGGAGGAGGAGCACATGGAATGTGTATAAAAGGTGCTGTAGAAAACCCAATTCCTTTCCTTGGAAAATCCTGCAACCTATGATCTCATTACCTGTATTTTCCAGCTTCTGCCGTTAAGGAGCAGCGGACAGCTAATTGGAAACTTTGAATAACACAATATTAAGATATCCACTCAGCCTGTATTTTCTATTTTCTCTTTCATGCATGGATGGCATTAGCATGAATGCAAATCTGATGATCTGTATGCAGGACACCTACTGCCAGCAGTGTAACAGCAGGTGATCACTCATCACTGGCCGGTAGGTCCCATAGGATACAGGGCTGACCCATCACCCCACCCCACCACAGAACCGCTGTTGGGTTACAGCACACAATGCAGGGTGGCAGTGTGAGTGCGCTGCTTCTAGGGGACAGCTGGCTCCATTTCCATACCCACCATGCTCCCTGTCTGCAGAGGCCTGGCATGTAGGATGGGCTGGCCAGCCATCCTAAGTGTGATGTTAGAATTGGGAAATTTCTGACATAGCTGATCACCACCACACACAACCCCCAGAAGCACCCACACACCTTACAGAACCAGAATAGAGGCCCAATGGGCCTGATGCCTGTCTGTGCTGTAGGTAAGTCCCCCCCCACAGAAAATCCTCAGCCAGTGTCTAAAAATGCCACCCCCTGTACATGTAATGTAACCATGTCTTAGATCCTCGGGCCACACGCTACTGGAGGTCCCCAAGGTCAGGACTAAGGCAGGACAAAAATCATTCTCTCATACTGCTCCTTCCTTGTGGAATAACCTCCCTGTGGAGATACGAGACACCCCATCATTGCCGTGTTTCCGCACAAGACTCAAGACCCATTTTCTGTCAACAAGCATATGCCGATGCCTCCGCCCTTGACACTACTGCAGTGACCTCTGCAGCCTGCTCACCTAACTATAATCGTTAGCCCCTAACAATGTTGCACTAACTCTTTCCTCTCTCAATCTGAACCTATTAATGCTCTTGAACTATGTTACCTAGGGAATCTACAGTACTGTCTCAATAATGTCTCTGTCAATGGATTATGTAATGAACAACACTGACCATTCAGATATATCAATCCTATTTAACAACTATGTGTAAACAGCTGAATACTGTATACCCTTAAACTATGTCACCTAAGGAATCTAGAGTACTGTCTCACTAATGTCTCTGTCAATGGATGATGTAATGAACAACACTGACCAATCAGATATACCAAACCTATGTAATGTCTACTATGTGTATACAGCCGAATACTGTATACCCGTGATAACCTGTACTTCCATATGTTTTCTACTGTTTATTATCTCTTGTACTGTTATTCCCGGGTCGCCCCTGAAAAAGGGACCTTCGGGACCCAGTGGGCTTACCCGGTCATCAAAATTCAATAAATAAATAAATAAATAAATAATGTCATGCACCCAGTGGCTCACAGTAATGGAGGTTATGGCTGGCAGGGGAGCAGGGGCAGTTAGTCATTCCTTCCCAGCATCCATGTGGGTCCTACACTAGGGCAAGGGTGTAGACAGGCATACTCACTGTACACATTTGTGTACAGTTTTGTTGAGTGCCTGTCACAAACCATAAGCCACTCTGTTAATATCATTCTAATCTGTAGTATTTTGGTTAGTGTAGACCACTGAGGAGTGTCCAATACATGTATAACCTCTTTAGAGAGTAGAGGAGTCATCTGACAACAATCTGACCTGTTTGGAAGGGGGTGCCATTTGGAAAGGATGTATACATTTTTTAATTGGGGGGGTGTAACTGTTGGAGATTGTGTACAAAATGGAAATTTCTGGCTACACTCCTGCACTAGGGAAGTGGCCACATCCTGACACTGCATGTGTTGGTCCAATGGACTCGATGGGTGGGTACCCCTCTGCTGTACTGTTGTTCAGTCTGGCCATGGCATGCCATATTCACCACACTGATAGCGGCAGTAGAGGGGCCTCTCAGTGCTGTGCACAGGCTGACACATATACATGAGTAACAAGGCCATCCGATACACAGCCTCCCTACCACCACCTCCTGCCGCAGCAGTCCGGGAGCCTGCATACCACAGTAGGTTTGCAGCACCCAGAAACGCAGCAGACAGCAGTAGGGAAGCCATTCCTGTATCCAGCCCCTTGCTCCTTAATCCTCATCAGCTCGAGTTACATATTATTCACCCAAAGTCACCCTGCTTGTGATGTCACTCTGTTGATGTGGAAATAATTGTGATGCTCGCCGCACAATTACGGTGTCAGATGGGCCATAGACTGTGGTGGTCAATAAATTCTAAGGGGTAGAAACTGTGGTTCCTCTCCAATGTCCTTAATAATAAAAATGAGGTTAGTAAAAATGTGAGATATAAGCAGTGCTGGAAATGGAAAAAAGCTGGTGGAGCAACCCACCACCTTTAATGTAGGATCGAACATACCTGACTGGAGTCTAGGGACTAATTACCTCATTAAGTGCTGTATTTGTAACAGCTTGTGTAGTCCAAGGGAAGTACATTTTACACAGAAACAGTCCTTTCCCATTTTACTCCTGGAATGGAATCAAACTTTTAATTTCACGTCAGGAACTGAGTTCCATGCCCCCAGTTCCCCACTGAATATAAGTTGAATTGTGTGGTGTGTTATTCAAAATGATTTTCTAGAAGCATCAGCTACTCTCTGAGCAACTTCCTCTTGTCTGCCCTCAGGGGTCAGTCTCTCTCTCCCTTATTTAAGTTCCTGCTCTAACTTCAGCACCACTAAATATCCAAATATATCGTAATAAAATACTGAATGTTCAGACGCATCAGTGTTTACTGTATATATACCACAGAGAGCATTTAAAGTGATTAATTAGGGGTTTGCACATTTACACTGATCATATGGCAACTCATAACAGAGTGCTTGCTGACTCAAGGAAAACATTTCAATGCTTTGCAAAAGTACCTATGCTATAAATAGGTAATGAGGGTGGTAATGGGAAGCGTCATAGGCCGAATGATAAACAGATAAAAAGCTGTGTTACAAGAGGTTTGCATTAGGCAGACTGAAGCACGTAGCTCTGCCAAAGAACTTCTTAGCATTAGGAATGTATGCCCGGTTTTGAACAATGCTAGCCTTTTATCTAACAGAACGGGATGCTTTATTTCATCATTATTTCTCCGAAATGCACATCAGGCTTTCATGTTGGAAAGAACAAAGTATTTGAAGGGCAAACAAATTCCTAAGTGTACCAGAGAGCAGTTCACATTAAAATACACCATGCATGTTCAAAAGGAGAAGATGAGAACGAAGAAAGCGTGTTGCACAAATCAAGTATGCCACATTGTTTTTATAAGTCTGCTTAGCGAAACTCGGAAGGAGACTTTTTGATAACTGTCTGCTTTGTGTGGCCAAACTCAGAAAATATGAACTTTGGTGGTTTGAGCACAATGTGGGAAACAACAAAGCAGGGTCCCGCAACATAGACATAATGCAATGCTATAGAGCGATGCATTGGGATTGGCACTCAGTATTGTATTAGATGAACTATAGGATTCACGCATGTATTTTCATTTCATCATCATCATCATCAAATCTTTATTTATTCAGGTGAACATCATTGAGCAAGGCTCATTTACAAGATGGACCTGATAAGGTCAAGGTTCAGTAGTTGATACACAACAGATACATCATACACTTATATAAGACAGTTATACATACAGGGGAAAATAACGTTTATAAACACAGTGATGTACAGTAAATTCACATGATAAAAAGCAGTTACAGGAAAGTTAAGCTAATATTTATGGTATGTACAGTATATACATATCCCAGTGGGGGGGCATGGCAGACACTCAACATAATGTAATACTAGGATGGTGAAGGTATTACTGGGTGCCATAAGATGGGGTGTCTGTCTGGAAGGAATATGCCATATATGGTTTGGAAGGGAGATTTGTGAGATGAAAATGCTAGCTCTAGTGGTAGCAATTGCATTTCTCTTTGAAGAAGACTGTACAATGCTGTTTAAAGGATGCAAATGGAATGATATTGGACAGTTTTTCATTTAATGAGCAGAGTCAACAAAACATCAAGATCTGTCAAGGCAACAGCCAAATTCAGTGGACATTAGCAGTCCAAATGATAACTGTAGTCAAAGACGGATGAGGATCACTATAGCATCCTAGCAGGCACCATCTTCGGATAACTAACAGCCTGGCTAGTGACAGCAGCACCACCACCAGTGACATCAGTGGCATAAATTTGGGCTATTGGTGCTTCAGGATCTCCATGGACAGCTCTCAGAGTGCAGCACAGTGCAGCAACAACAGCCCCAGCCTGGCAGGGTGTGGTGGACAGCTGAGAGCCAGGGAACCAACTCACAGCAGCCAGCTGCGGAATTCACATGCTTCACCTGCCACATTCCTGGGAAGGGAAAGAAAGGGGGAAGGGGAAATTGTTTAGCCAGGAAAGATGCACTAAGCTGAAGCTTGTTTCCAGGTGCGACCTGGGAGCACAAGGAAGTTAAATGACTTGCTCAGGGTCATACAGTATGCAAGTGGGGGGCTGATGGGATTCAAACCCAGGTCTCCAGATTTGTAGCTCAGTCACCTAAACCACAGCGCTATACTGCCTCCATAGGCAAGCAAGGGGAAAAGAGAGAATTTGCATCCCATTGTCATGTTCTACCAGTTACAGCTACTCGGGGACGGCAGCAGCAGATTGGTGCTGAGCAAAGGCTCAAAGCACAGATTCTTCTGCCAGATGTGCTGTACAAATGACTGTTTCATAACTGTTGCTATTTTGTGTGGGAGTGCCACCCATACCAAGGATATATATTGTGTAATATACAGGGCATGTCACGGCCAAACTCAAAACCCAACAGTTGGTTGCTCACTCCTATGCTGGCAACCAGAGTGTCCTCCACACTGACCAATGAGCACAGCAGTAGGACTAACACTTGCAATGCCAGCAACCCAGGTTCAGGAATAAATACCGGTTGTAGGGAGCTGGCTGGGAGAGAGAGGACTGAGTGTCCCAGGGACAGCCCTCCTCCTTTGGAGTGGTGGAATCCTGCTTCGTGCCACATGACTGCCACTTGTCAGAGGCCAGGTCATAGCATAGGCATGAGCAGCAGAAGGGGCAGTGCTGTCAGCAGATGCTGGCACACATGTGCGCAAATGTGTGTGCATGTCATTGTATGTCGATGCATTAGGGAATAAACATTAGAGGAAAATGCCCTGGCCTGATTCGGCACTGCCGGTAGACATGGCATGACCAATATGGCAGGCCACCTACCACTTTTTTCTTGAATTTAAATGGACTTTGGATAAAAATCAAAGCCATGGTTCAGTTAACATGGCTCCCAAAAGTCCATATAAATTCAGGAAAAAAATATTTCAAAAAGATGCTACATAGAGTTGAATGGAGCACCCCCCCCCACACACACACACACACACACACTATGCCTATACAGACTAGATGTCATAAAATGTCTGAACACAGGGGTGGAGCCAGAGATAAGGAAGTGGAAGGGATCACGCTGACCGCCTCTCAGTGGCAAATTACAATCCCTTTCCTCAGGGCCGGTTTTAGGACTTTGGGGGCCCCCAGCAAACTCAATGACTGGGGCCCCACAGATGGGCCCCTCGATGGGCCCCTGCACCCCCTCTCCGGGCCCCTCCCTAAACCCCCTCCCTGGACTCCTCCCAGTAATATTTGTACATAGATCCAACTACTGCACAATTTGTCAGACACAATGACCTGGAGACACTAGAAGTATTACATTTCTAACAGATGATTAACAGAATAAATTGCAAAAAAACCTTCCTTAACTGCCCCATCGACTACTGCACAATTTGTCAGACTCCTTCTCAGACACAAATTAATGGCCTTAAGAGCAATACTATAAATAATATAATTGCAAAAAATGCTCCTTTCCAGCTGCTGCAATTTGTTTTACCTCTGCTCTGCTGCTCTCTACCTCTCCAGACTCCCGTCTCCCACACTACTACATTTATTTTAATTTTAGTTCAAATTATATGGTCCAGACCATCTTATGGTCTCCAGCTCCCACCCCATCTTGGTTATTACCTACCCATAAGTAATCCTCCTTAGTCCTCCTCCGGGTCTTTCTGTCTCCTCTGGGCACTCTGCATTGACTGGCAATGCTACACAGTGAATTGCTGCTGCTGGCTGCCTAGTGCTTAGCTCTTGCCTCTTTTTATTTTAAATAAATGAATTACAGCAGCACTAGCAGACAGTAACAGCACATCTGGAAGCAGTGGAAGATCTTTGGCTCCTTCTGGGCTGGTTGAGGCAGCTGGCAGGCAGTAGTACTGTCTCCTCGCTGGCTGGTTTTCTCAAGTCTCCAGATAGTGGCTGCACTAGCGAATTCTCTCTGGTGCTATGGAACTGGTCCTCGACTGTATGTAGTTCCAAGAGCACTGGAGGGCCTGTACTTATGCTGCAGACACGGACTTGAGGGGGAACAGAAATGTTCAAGTCTGAGTGGGAGGAGGTGCGATAGACAACAATGGACCTACTGGAGCCCTATGATTGATTCCAGCACAGCACCTCCTCCCATGTCAGCACGTTCTTTGCAGCACAATACAGGAATGTGGGGAACATGAAACAAAGCTGCCTGGGGATAGAATTGAAGGTGGGATAGTGGCATGGACTGCGAGGCATGGTTTGCCATTCCTTCGGGGAAATCGGGGCCCGATTTTCATGCACAACAGAAAGCCAGCAGCAACAAATGCAAAGCTTCATAATAAACCACACGAAAGGGCAACTGGACAAGGAAATCACATGTTGTTGATGGGAAGAAATTCAGGGAACTGGAGCAGAGGACATGAAAGATTAAACTGAAGGTACACAGGGGCTTTCCAGGTGCTAATGCTGCTCAGCTATGTTGATCGGGGGAGCAGTATTTTATTTTCTTATATGATGCTGTGGTGATCCGAGTGGGGTGGGAAGGACAAAAAAGTATGCTGCTGGGATGGTTAGTGTGTTGATGCTGGGGTCTGCCGCCAGACCCGCTACATGTGCCGCCTGCGGCGGCTCATTTGGGGGCCCCCCCATGGCCACGGGGTTCGTGTTTGCCTAACACCAGCCCTGCCTTTCCTTCTTCAGTGGGCACATGCTACTACCCAGGGAACTCTGTAATTCCCTTTGTATGCAGTAATTTGTCCAGTCTCCCCTTGATTGCCTGTACCATCTTCATAAATTATTTTTAGCATCATATCCTTTCACACTGACAATCATTTCTGGATTTAAAAAAATTCTGAACTGTCAATGTACTTTAAACCAACAAAAGTAGCAGTACTCCTTATTCATTTGTGACGCCCTTCCCAGAGGCTCAGGGTGCCATTGCAAGATAACAACAATATATAAACACAAAGACAATTATCCACCACATAAAATACAGAAATAAATAACATACATTATCATATAAAATGTATACAAACAAAATTGGTAAAAATGACTAACAATTTAGGATGTGCTGGAATATGATGTTACTAAGGCCCCGTCCACACTGCACCACTCAGACCCTGTGACAGATAGAAACCGTTACAACGGGAGTGGTGCAGTGTGTCCCTACTACCCGCGGTGTCCGTTACAGGACCGGCACCATGATCCACACTTTTGGGCGAGCGGCGTTACACGTGGCACCGATCCCACAATGCAGCTCGCGCTGCGCTAGGGGACCGGTGTCACGCATCCACACTATGCCCGGTAACGTTACCGAGGTGTAACGGTTTCATAACTGTTGTTGAAACCACCTCATATGTGGTTTCAACAACGGTTCCGAAAACACCTTCTATAATGTTATAGGTATAAATGCAAACCATTGCCGGTTAACGGTTTGGGCACTCTGTAACATTACAGAGGGGTAGTGTGGACAGGGCCAAATAATCCCCAAATGATTGCTGAAACAAATGTTTTCAAGCCTTTCTTAAAGAACTACTGACTCCTCAAAGAAAACTTTAAAAAACAGGATAATTAGGTGCAATTCTGCTTGCATTCCATTTATATTTTATGTAGTTCTCCTCTTCATAGTTTATTACTAAACAAATGTGTATGAATATGATTGTTGTCCCTTAGAGTTCATTTTGAGTTCATCTGCCTCTGTAGCTTACTCCCTACTTCAAGTCATAGTCCTCTGTTGTGACATCACAAACTGTTGCCATGGGCGTAACTGTGAGGTCACAACCAGTGCTCTATGACTTCAGGTAGGGAGAAAGCAGCAGGAATAGATGAACTCTTCAGGAGCAAAGATCGTGTTTTCATGCAAATTAGCTCACTTCTAAATAATGGGGAGAAGGAATACAGAACTAATTGGAAATACAGGCTGGACAGTGCCTAAATATTATGTTTTGTTTGAGTTCGCCTGAATATGTCACCAGCTCTTTAAAGGCCTCCACTGATGGAAAACCCCAACGAAGTTCTGAAAGTCCATATAAAACATGGCTAACTGCCTAAACGTTTCACTTTTTCACAACTTTCGAAGCTTGGGAACCTTTTGCAGCTCTCAGTTCCCTACTCAGCTCTCATCTCAAGACACACCTTTGTTCTATCACATATGATTTCTAATTCTCCCCCCGCAGCTCTCTACATTTGACATCCCCCGCACCAGAAATAGCTGACTCATCTTCAGTAACCTGTACCGTAGGTGCCCATGTGTCCCCAAATCATCATATAACATATAAATGCTATAATTTTATTAAAAACATGCCTCAGTTACTAGCACAACTTCTCAGAAAGTTAATTGAAGCATACTAAGAATAGATAGACATTAATCATTTAATTATGTCCCCACAGAAATGTAGAGTTCTTCAGAACTCTTTGTCAATAACCTTGCTATTTATTTAACATCTCTTTCATTCAGGTCAATATAGATGTATCTCATTATAGCAAACTATGAATTGAGTTTAATCTGAAAAATCAACCATGGGCCAATCACTGTGGGGTGTTTATGTTAATATTAAATTATTTTTCTGTGCTGATATAATTATATGTTTTGCCCTTATGGGCACAGTGATTCCTTATGCAAAAAGCATGTACACATCATCAACATCAAATCCCTAGCTGCTTTTAAAGAAGCCGATGTCGAGCTGCCAGCCAGGTAGCGCAGCTATAAGCTTTCTGCTCACTACTCCAGTGTCTCATGTTAGGAAACAGACTCAGGTTGAGGGGGCTGACCAGGGCAAGGAGTGCATCCCACTGAACAGCTCTCCTTCTTCAGGGATAGTGGATTCCATCCTCTGCTGACTGCTACCCAGCAGAGGCTGGGGGGGAGGACATGCGGAGGCTACCACAGTATTGGGCATAAAGTGGTATATCTCCTTAAAAGTTGGTCTTCTAATGTATAAGGCCCTGCGTGGGTTGGGTCCTGACTATCTGCCAGATCTCCTGCATCCATAACACTCTCTTCACTCCACCGAGGTGAACCTCTTAGCTGTACCACCGGTCAGGCTAAAAACCTCGGGCAAGACTTCCCAGGGATACGAGTTATTGCTTTAATCAGTTCTATCCCTGAGACAGAACTAATATATGCAAATTTTTGATTACAATGTCTGCTGTAATTATATTGCTATGTTTGTAAGTTTCAACTTGAAAATAATAAACATATTATTAAAAAAAAAAAAAACTTGGACAACTGAGCCTTCAAGGTAGCTGGCCTGGTCTTATGGAACTCCTTTCTGAGGGCTGTCAGAGAGGCCCCAATGGTGGAGACCTTTAAGAGGAGTTTGAAAACTTTTTTGGTTCAGCAAGCCTTTGGGGATTCATTCCATCTCCCATTACTCATCATCCCTGCCAAGTTTTATGAGACATGGTGTTTTTAAATTGCCTAATGTATGAGTCAGGTATTGTTTTATTTACTGATATTGTCATGATTATTTTTGCAGTGTTTGTCGGTCCCCCTGGGCCTCTGGGGAAGGGGTGTCTATATCAATAATGCCTACTACTACTACTTCTACTGCCGCAGATGCTCACACATGCTCACGCACTTCTGCGCATGCACACTCTGTATCACTGCATGCCAGCAGCTCCAGGGGAAAAAATGGGAGAAAAAAAACACCACGGTGGCAAGATGGTGACCAGACCCTCATAGGCTCTGCAGCACCGGCCAGGCAAACATGTCCTGAACTGGATCCTTCACCAGATTGAGAAACTGCACTCCCCAGGGACTTCACCATGAGGGTAAGCCACAGAGGCACGAAGGAGGTCAGGGTAAGTATCTGGGGATTGTGGTTGATGGGGCAGGGGGGTGATCAGATGATGGCCACTCAGTAGCTGGAGACGCACAAACACAGAGTTAAAAAAAATAAGGTAATATGAAAATGGTTACATACCTCAATAAAATAAAAAGTTGCTACATTAGGAAATTTCATTTAGGCATATTGGTGTATCAATATTTAATCATGAATAATGCAGAATGTAAATATTTATGAGTCATTAGTAGTGCATGATACTGGTGAAAATGTTGCATACTTTTTTATTCTATTTTAGATTACCCCCATATCTCCTGATTTGTATGATGCCCCTTTTTGAGTTCATCGTGGCATGCAGGTGCAGACGAACTCATTGACATGAGAGGTGCTATACAGGGTGTGGGGGGGTGCGCCCAATGGAGAGCTCCATAGCAAGTGGCAGGCCAATGGATCGGCAGGCTGGGGATGATTCAGTTTCTGTTGCTAGGGCAGAGCTGGCTAACTTTTTAAAGGACAGAGCCACACCAACAGTGACGCAGCTCTGTTCTTTGATGTATGACGCCCTGCATTACATTGACTTCCTGGTTGCACATTCACAGTGCCGCAGCGCTTACAGTGTGAACGTGCTGAGCCTGCCGACTGCTCCTGTCTTCCTTGTGTTCCCATTCGAGCCCCCACCAGTAAATCACTCCTCCACTTCCTGTGTCTCTCTCCTGGTAAAATTATTTTTTTAAATGTAATTATAAAAAGCAATTTCACCCCCCCATGACACCAGTGTATACAACGAATATTCGGCATTGACAAATGCCTGTTTCCCATTTGGAGTCTGTTTTACCACTTTTTTTCTTTACAGTTGAAATAATAAGAGGAGCCTTCCTTTTAATATGGCTCAAACCAGGTTTTCACTAGTATTCTCTGTTATTTTTGTCTGCACATTGTCTATAATCACTTTTCATATGACTGTCATGAACTGGCATGTAACAGACACTACTCCCTGACTTTATGGGACAACAGGTGCACAAAAACAGCTGAGAATCCTGATGAAACCTGGTTGGTGCCATACTAAAAGCCTTTAACCCCAGTACGAATTTTCTGCTTATCTAAAAATAAAAACTTGTTAATTGAAAAACAATAAAACTCCTTTAATTATTTCAAATATGAAAAAAGTGCTAAACCAGACTTAAAATGGGGAAGGGAGGGTATCATACAAGTCAGGAGATAAGGGGCAATCCGGAACTGAATACAGAAGTGTAGCTCAAAATTTTCATCGCTGTCATGCACTGCTGCTTTAATAAGCATCAATACTATAAATATGATAAGGGAGGGGGGAGTGGATAAAATGTAGAGATATGGAAATGTTCATATCTCTTGCAATTGAGGATTCTGTCTTTTTACTGGTGTTTTCAATCCCAAGGAACAAATTAAATTCTTTTGTCATCACTCCCCCACCGGGCTTTCACCAGTGAAATTTCACTTTTGTTATTAAACGTTCATGGAGTAATTTCATTAAGTTTTGAGAAAAGCAAATCGAACCATAATTACAGAAGGCTTTGGTCTAGTGGATTCAAATGAAATCAAGTGGTCAAGTGAATATCCATCAAGACAAGTGTGACTGGTCAATCAGCAGTGCAGGCAGTGATCAGGAGCAAGCCTTGTACACGCCTTGTTCTCCAAACAAAAAGGTGCTAAAGGTCAAGGGGGCAAACTGTGAAGCTGGGGAGGGGGCTCAGAGGAAACATGAGGAAGTACTTCTTCACGGACAGGGTGGTGGATGCTTGGAACAGCCTCCCAGTGGAAGTGGTGGGGGCTAAAATGGTCACAGGATTTAAAAATGCTTAGGATAGACACAAGGCAATCTTGAAGCGGGGGGGGGGTGCAACCTGGTGACCAAGTAGAGTCTGCGGTGGCAATGTAGGTAGGGAAACTAGGACAGACTAGTTGCACCAAGCGGCCCTCATCTGCTGCCAACTTTTATGTTTCTGTGTTGTACATGTGCTGTAAGAAAACCTGTGCCTACTTTAGAATAAGATGAAGTAATTAATTACTATATTCATTTGTAATTTGTGAACAGGAAAAGAACTCTAAGCTGAGACAAGTCGTTTCCACGTGCATCTTGGAGTGGGAGGTGGGTTACAGGGACTTGTTTTTGTTACACTTTACGTGTCCATTTCAATGTAAGGAAGGATTAATTGCATGCAACAGTGTAATTACACTGAATGCTGGCCAGAACACTAAGAAAAAAATAACTGTTCTTACGTTAAATGCCATGAGACTTTTTGCTTCTGCCTCGACAGTCATCAGAGATAGGCATAAGGAACCTGGGTTTAACATCTCATCCAAAGGATGGTGTGCCAGCAGTGCAGCACCTCCCCAGAGCTGCAACTATCAGGTCAGTATTGGGTATCAGCCCACATTCCTGGTGTAGGACTAGAACCCTTGCCCTTCCAATCCCCCAGTCCCAGAGATGACTGCAAAATCCTCTGATGCTGCTGATCCACTCGGTGTGGATGCTCACCTCTCCTCTTCAGGGGGAGCATTCCATGTTGTACATCTCATGGAGAGACGCCTGGTGGGGCTTAGCGGCGATGCTGTTGGCAATGTGGGTGACCACACATTGTCTGGCATCTCACCCTCTGAGAAGCATCATGGACATTCACACATACAGTACGAGGATGATGGGATGAAACGGGAGGAAAAAGTCTCGAGTAGATGCACAATTATGTTGGCCCTGACTCCACTCACTCCCAACGGGCATGCCATATAATTGTCTGGTGGACAAGAGCTGTGGCCAGCAGGGAGACCATGCCAACAACAATGGAGATGTCAGATGGGAGATGCAAGAAGGAAAGAAGGCACCAGCAGAAGCACAGCACAATAGAGAATTATGTAAGTATCAAAAACAAACAAAAAAAAAAATTGAAACAAAACATGTTTTGGTAATGATTACACCAGTAGCCATCTTTCACTTTTACTAAGAAAAGAGAAGCAGCTCAGTCAGCTACAGCAACAAAGTATACAAAAGGTGAGCAATCAGCAGAATGCACGTTTCCAACTGGAAACAAAATAGGGACCAAGGAGTCAACAGTGTCCCTTTAAGAACCATAATTCTTTCCCACATGTATATGAGAGAAAGGCAGACTGATGATTAATAAATATGTAACACACCCCTACCCTGCTCTAGGAGAGGGATATGGTTTCTGAGCTCCTGGGGCTTGGAGAAGCCCAAAGTACAAGAACTGGAAACTAAAGGGTTATGATTTTAGGTCTAGTGGTGCCATCAGGTAGAAGGAGCCTGGGGAATAAAAAGAGAATTGTAAGATGCTCTGGGAAAGAGGCATTGGTGTTACTGGAGGAGTTGGTGGAGGAGGGTCCTGTGGGACTCCCCACCCCCCAAGAGGGCTTCCCAGTAGCCTTTGACCTGGATAAGGGTCAAAAAGATGATCCTTGGGCCAAGGATGATGATTAGGAGAAGGCACAGCATCCTACCTTGACTGCTAAGACCAATGAATGGAGAATGCCAGTGACTTCCCATGGATAGGTGAGGGGGTCAAGGGCACCATAATCCCATAGGTTTCATGGCTGGGTCCCCTGTGGAGGCTACTTGCATTAGAGGACAGGGGACTGTGATTCCCACAACTTCCACATTCATACTGTGTGAGTCTGTACAAGTCACTTAACCTCCCCAGTGATTCCCAGTCTCCCCTGTAAACAGGCACTTGTCCCTAGTGGGCCTTACCCAGTTACTAAAGAATATTAAAAAAAGATAGATAGATAGAGAGATAGAGAGAGAGATAGATAGATGATAGATACTGTCTGTAGATGGATAGATGGATAGATAGATAGATAGATAGATAGATAGATAGATAGATAGATAGATAGATAGATAGATAGATAGATACTGTCTGTAGATAGATAGATAGAGAGACAGACAGACAGACAGACAGATAGAAAGGCAGGCAGATATATAGTAGCTAGATAGACAGCAGGTTAACCCCCAAGTGCTGAAGATGGAAGGTTTTATATTTTCTCAATCATTTGAAAATTTTAAACTGACAGGAATGGGAATTGTCACAGATTCAAATTCCACCACAGCTACTGGCACACTGAACTTGTCAATTGGTCTCCCTGTGCCTCAGCCCCCGTTCTGCACAAGGCGGGTAGCTTCAGGCAGCACTGCCACTTGAAAACAAGAAGTTGAGACTCGGCAGGGCTAGCCTGAGTAAATAAATTGTAAACTAAAACTCACATGGCTACCTGCAAACAGATTGATAGGCTCCGTGAAGAAGTGGATAGCAAAGGCATTTAAAAGCTATTAAGCTCATGTCGAGATAGCTTCAATTAGTGCAGTATAACCTCATTACATAAGCCACTGATACAAAATAAGACCGTTAAGCTTGCCGGGGTTACAATATTTTTATTCCCTTTTTAATGATAAATTTCTTCAACAAAATGTCTAAGCCACAGTTTGGGATTCGAGTTAATGCCTTTTTAATGAGCACTTTATAACCATGTACCATCCATGCGTTCTGGGGCATTTGTAAATTGTGATCAGTCAGACATGATCATGTGATTAGCCAGATCACGTACTTTTTTTATCTCTGTTTTATAAAAACAAAGGAATGCATCGCCTTGTTTTATTATCATGTTATGCCGTTGTAAATTAGAGCAGTGTTGGTATTGTCAGGTAGCTAGTTACCTTTCATTTTCCCTCCTTTTATTACCTTCACTGCATAGTTTACGGGATTTATATCACATTCAGTAGCGCCAGTTGGTGCACTGTTACTACAGCAGGGCTCACCGGGACACATCACAACATACTGTAGTAAAACTAATGGCATGAGCAATTTCACATGTTTGCAAACTGACAAAGGGTCAGTTCACTAAACTTACAGTGACTGTTGCATATGCCTCACCTGTTACCTGTTTGACACTAATCTGATACAATATTAAACAGCACTGCATCAAATTACTGTCAGGGAGGTGACAGCTAAGTTAGCGGAGCCCTCCATACAGGCACTGTGGCTTTAAACCAGGCTGTAAATAAACTTTCCCAACTGTGTCCACCAGCTCAAATTTGTCTGCCCAGAGAGGTTTAAAAGGCCCTGAAACCTGATGCCACAGTGGCAAACTTAGAAAAACATCACTTTTGGGCACAGTTTAACTTATATTTCACAGGCAGTATAGCCTAGACATGCTAACAAAGTAACTAGCTATGAATGAGCTTAGTACATCCAGCAGACCTAGGTTTGATTCCCACAACCTCCACTTGCATACTGCATGACCCTGAGCAAGTCACTTAACCAGGCCAAAGCTCAGGGGTCACCCCTGAAAACAGGCACTTATGTCTAGTTTGGCCTTACCCGGTTAACAAAGAATAAATAAGTATTTCTCGGTAGTTAGCTTCCTGTTTTTTTTTTTATAAGAACTGCACATTATATAGAGAATAATGCATAGGCGACTGTGTGTTACAGAGTTTTTTTTACACACCAGAGGTGTTTAATGACCCATAAACCTCGAAAGTAGTGTGATATAGGAGGTTGCCAGCTATATAGAGTAATGTATGCGTAATAGAGCTGTAAGGAATGCAGAATTCCGCCAGTGGAATGTATGGGGAATGGCAATTCCCTGTTCAAAATGCTTTCCAGAATTTCTTTTTGAATTCTGTGGATTTCCAAAAAGCATTTCTATGTAAACCATGGAGTTTCTTTCCATGAATTACATAAACCATGGAATTATTCTCCACGGATTGTAGAAAAGGAATCCCCGGTATATGTACACTGTGGATTATAAGTCCATTAAAAGCATTCTGCTTTCGAAATGTTGTTATTCCGCTACCAACAAATTTCCATGGAATTAAAGCAAAATTTTCAGAAATTCCCTTCTGTCAGAATTTTAAAAATTCTGCCCAGCATTAATGGACAGCCATGTACAACAAGGCTGTTTTCCATTGAGGGGTGAGGTGACATCATTTGCCTTGAGGGGTCTCTATGATGCCAGTTGATATGCACACTGAATGCAGGTAGCAGCTCCACTGATATGCACACTGAATGCAGGCTGTGGCTCCATTTATATGCACACTGAATGCAGACAGCAGCTCCGCTGATATGCACACTGAATGCAGGTAGCAGCTCCATTGATATGCACACTGAATGCAGGCTGTGGCTCCATTTATATGCACACTGAATGCAGACAGCAGCTCCACTGATATGCACACTGAATGCAGGCAGTGGCTCCACTGATATGCACACTGAATACAGGCAGTGGCTCCACTGATATGCACACTGAATGCAGCAGCTCCATGAATGCAGCAGCTCCACTGATATGTACACTGAATGCAGGCAGTGGCTCCACCGATATGCACAATGAATGCAGGCAGCAGCTCCACTGATATGTACGCTGAATGCAGGCAGTGGCTCCACCGATATGCACACTGAATGCAGGCAGCAGCTCCACTGATATGCACACTGAATGCAGGCAGCAGCTTCACTGATATGCACACTGAATGCAGGCAGCAGCTCCACTGATATGCACACTGAATGCAGGCAGCAGCTCCACTGATATGCACACTGAATGCAGGCAGCAGCTCCACTGATATGCACACTGAATGCAGGCAGCAGCTCCACTGATATGCACACTGAATGCAGGCAGCAGCTCCACTGATATGCACACTGAATGCAGGCAGCAGCTCCATTGATATGCACACTGAATGCAGGCAGCAGCTCCACTGATATGCACACTGAATGCAGGCAGCAGCTCCACTGATATATACACTGAATGCAGGCAGCAGCTCCACTGATATGCACAATGAATGCAGGCAGCAGCTCCACTGATATGCACACTGAATGCAGGCAGCAGCTCCACTGATATGCATATTGAATGCAGGCAGCAGCTCCACTGCTATGCACACTGAATGCAGGCAGCAGCTCCACTGATATGTACACTGAATGCGGGTAGCAGCTCCACTGATATGCACACTGAATGCAGGCAGCAGCTCCACTTATATGCACACTGAATGCAGGCAGCAGCTCCATTGATATGTACACTGAATGCAGGCAGCAGCTCCACTGATATGTAACCTGAATGCAGGCAGCAGCTCCACTGATATGTACACTGAATGCAGGCAGCAGCTCCACTGATATACACACTGAATGCAGGCAGCAGCTACACTGATATGTACACTGAATGCAGGCAGCAGCTCCACTGATATGCACACTGAATGCAGGCAGCAGCTACACTGATATACACACTGAATGCAGGCAGCAGCTCCATTGATATGTACACTGAATGCAGGCAGCAGCTCCACTGATATGCACACTAAATGCAGGCAGCAGCTCCATTGATATGTACACTGAATGCAGGCAGCAGCTCCACTGATACGTACACTGAATGCAGAGGTTGAAAGTGGATTTCTTCTAAGGAAGGAGAATTTGTGGACTGAGAGATTAGCAGTATTTTTGAGGTCCAGTTTATACAGCTCAGTATTTCATCACCCAGTGTCGGACACTTGCCATAAAAATAGCTGGCAATGATGTGATGCAATGACTACATAGATTTGTTGATAATGTAGAAGGTCATGAATGAAGTGGGACCCCAGTATCAACAAGCTCCTGACACCCCTATGCCCTGACCATGGCATCGAGGTCTAGGAGATGGGAACTTCTGAGGGTGCCACCTTCGCAGTTGAAGTTGGCCAGGGATGGTCCACTAATGGTTGCTGCCCCCCACTCTATGGAACTTTCTACCCATGGAGGTTCATTCCACTTGTTCCCTGGCCTCCTTTAAACACCTGTTGAGAAGCCATCAGAAGATATTGTCCTACAACCAGACAGGCTAAGAGTTTCTGCCTCTGAACTACACTGAGAACCTTTTGATTTGATTATTTGTCTATTTGTTGCTGTTTTGTACAATGATCTGTTAGAGACATAGACAATGACAGCAGAAAACAGGAACTTGACCAATCCAGTCAGCCCAATTCTACCTAATATAGATTGCGAGTACCCTAGCACTATATATGTAAGTGATAACATGCAACAGGATTTGAGGTCCTGCTCTGAGATATGCATGCCTTGGGTGTGTTGTGAAACATGAGGCAAAGCAGGGTGCCTTCTACCACCTGAGAAGTGCGTAGATCAGAGCATGACCACTGACCCTAAAGTGTGTTAACACACTTATTAAAAGGGTGCAAAATTAATATATATGGTAAACACATGAAAAAGATTCAGGCATATGGTTGTTGGGAAATAATACACGGCCATGTGATGTGCTTGCATCAGTGGTAGAGTAGGATTTATTACAGTGGCACGGTAGTGCAACTATAGTTAGAGTTGAGTAGACTGTTTAATGTTAAACTCCTAACTTTTCACTTTAATAACTTCACCCTCATTCAATGAATTTGCACAACATTTTGCATGCATGTTTTTTTTTTGGGGGGGGCAACATCTCTTGATGTGCCAAGTTTCATTCCAGTCATATGTGTGGATTCCAAGATCTGTATAGTGCATTTTTAGGAAAAATCTGTTTTTTTTTCTGTTTTATGTCATCACATAGCACCCAGACAGTTTGGAATTTTGGTCTGAAATTTTCAGGGCAGTAAGGGCTTGCCCCAGAGTTGTGCCTTTCCTTGGTTTGTTGAAAAAAATATTAACATGTTTCCAAGTTATAAGTATTTGCAATTTCAGTTCTGAGCATGCTCAGTAGGTTCTTTTGGATAGATGTTTGATACCCTACTGAGCATGCTCAGAACTGAAATTGCAAATACTTATAACTTGGGAATGGATTAATATTTTTTCACCAAACCGATGAAATGCACCATTTTGGGGCAAGCCCTTTCTAACCTGACAATTTCAGACTAGAATTCTGAACCATCTGGTCTGCAGCCAATGACAAAACAAAAACTGCATATATACAAAAGATTTGTTTCCTAAAAACACACTAAAACGATCTCTTTCAAAATAACAAACACCTGAACCTAGCTAAACAGAACCAATTTAGCTAGATTCTGCCAGTTGTGTTTTTAAAAACTTGCCAGAAATACCTTTTCTGGACACCCCGAAATCCAAGGTGTCCAGCTTAGCGAGAGGAGCCATTCACCTGCATTCTCTGTATGAGAACAGCAGGACTTTCTTGAGTTCTGCAGCTGAAGGTGGAAGTCGTGCTGCGGGCTGCAGTGAGAGCAGTGAGCTGCCAATCCTGTTCCGTCTGTCTGTCTCTCTTTTTGTGTCTATCTGCCTGCCTGCCTGTCTGTCTGTCTGTTAAAAAAGAACTGCACTAAGCAGTTTTTTTTAAATACTGTACTGGGTTCAATTCTGTTATTGCTCTATCTATACAGGCCTTTTAGTAACTTCAGCAGTTTTTCTGATTTATACAGTGGTGTCACGTGCCATTTTAGAATTGTATGATGTGCATTATGTCTCTCTGTCAGTCACAGAGATTCTGTTATAGAACATAGGTGCAGTGTATCAACAATGGAAGAGATTAGCAAGGAACAAAACTATATCATACAGTTCTAAAATGGTACCTACTACCTATGTGCAAATCAGAAACACTCACTAGGATAATTAAAAAAATTGAAGAGCTGGAACTGTAACAGAATCGGATCTAGTAATTAAAGATAAGCTTCTACAGGGGAAAATAACTTACAGGTTCAGTGCAATTCTCCTTTCAAGGGAAAATATTACTTACAGATCAGAGGCACGGCGATGGGGGCAACTTTTGCCCCCAGTTTTGACAATTTGTATCTTGCCTATTGGGAACATTTTCATATCAGAAACACCTCCACAAATCCACACTTTGGGTGTGTGGATTTGTGGAGGTGTTTTATTGATGACATATTAATTATATGGAGGGAGAAAGAGGAAGAATTGAATTCCTTAGTTCAGTATCTGTAAAAAATGAATGAGGCTCTTAAATTTAAACTTGTGAATTTTGACAGGCTATAATTTTTGGATGTAACCCTGTACAAAGGTGGGGAGGGGGTATTGCATCAGATCTGTATGTACAAAGTACAGATTGAAATACGCTTTTACAGGCTGAAAGTTGCCATCCAATACGTGTAAAAACGGTGATCCCAAAGGGACAGTTGGTACGCACCAAATGAAATTGTAGTGACCCTAGGAGGTATGAAATTAGAGCACAGGAAATGGCAAATAAGTTTGCCATTAGGGGTTACAAACAGTGGGTAGTAGATAAAGCATTGCAGGAAGTAGGCTCTATGGAGAGGCAAGATCTAATGAAATATGAAACTTCTAAAAGTGTGCAACAGAGTTTTGAATTTCCGAGGTTTATTACAACGTACACACAGGGAGCCATGGAAGTGAGGGAAATAATTAACAAATGATGGCCTATTCTATTTAGAGACTTAAGATTACAAGATATATTGCTGGATAGACCCGAGATAATGTTTAGAAAAGGATAAAGTATTAGAGACAAGTTGGTTAGGAGCCATTAAGTTGCACCAGAAAAGAATACGACTTTTTGGAAAGTCCTGAATATGAATAAACACTGTGGCAACTGTATTTATTGCAGTTTCATAGTTCAGGGGTCAGAAGTGATCCATCCTAAGGGCAAGAAGAAAATATTTTGCAATGCTTTTATAAACTGCAACACGGAGGGTGTGGTTTATAGTTTGAGATGTAAATGTGATGCATTTTATATTGGAAGAACTATAAGAAGTTTTAAACAGTGGATTGGGGGACATGTACGAGCCTGGAGGGATGGTAATATAAAATATGCAATTGGCAGACATATACAGAATAAAAATAAATTGGAGCATACCATAACTTTCTTTGGAATTGAAAAAGTAAAACGGAATTTGAGAGGGGGAAGATTGGGAAAGTGAAGTAAGCCAAAAGGAAACAGCCTGGATTTATCGAACTTGGGCATGTTTCCCACCTGGCTTAAATGAATCCATTGAAGTAAAGCACTTATTGAAAAAATAAAAGGTGCTTTAAATGGTGGAATTTGTTTAAGGATATAGCAAGTTTTTGTGAGTTGCCACCCCCCCACCTTTTTTTTGTGCCGGGCTGCATCCATAATAAAATAATAGATAGTATGTGTTAAAATTATGCTAAATGGCAATCAATTGTGATCTTTTTTTATTTGAAGTGATATCTGTTCTTCAGTTTTTATTATGTGAATGGTGCATTTGGGGAGCCACTGCCTAGCAAGTGACGAATTGAGATTGTCACTTAAAATGTCAGTAAATGGCTTAATAATTCTAAATGAAAATAAGAATTGTCTCTTCTCGAGACTTGACAAAATTGTATATGTGAAATAGAGAATTGATTCATACATATACTAGGTACGATGGATATAGAATATTAGTAAATGGCTTTATAATTTAAAACAAAAATGAATAAACATTGATTGAAATTGATGAGTTAAATATGTTAGAGTGGATGCTTATTTTGTTTCCTTAGATCTTCAGGAAATATTTGAAAAGGAGTTTTTTTATATAAAGGTGAAGGGCCAAAGCAAAAAAAAGCTACAAGAAGATACAGCTTCACAGAGAAGATCAAAGAGACTGTGTTTTAAAATGTCATTGGGTTCTTTTAACCATGTAACTTTGATTACGATGGGTTCTGATTGTTAATGGTTACTGTATTTATTGCTTGGATCATGTGTTGGTAATAGGTTTGTGATGGGCATCATTAATTAGGTTAAATATTCTCGTGCACTTTAATTAATTTATTTGATGTGTAGTAGTATTTATATACCCCACACAGGCCTTGTCTTTCATGCCTCTGATGAAACCATGCTAGGACGTGGTGAAACGTAAGGCTTTGTTGCTCTAGCTTTGTAACTGTCCATGGGTGTGCTTGTCCTTTGTATATGGATTTTTTTGAATTTTAAATATTAAAAGAATAAGATTTTGCATCATAAAAAATGGATTCTTGTTTCTTCAAATTTTGGAAGGTGCATCAGCCAAAGGATCAGTATCACGGATTTAAAAAGGTGTGGATGGATTGAGTAGGTGGGTGCACCTTATACGAGGTTCAGTTATAAAATCATGAAAATCTTGAAATGTTGGGACAAAATTAAATAAAAAAAGAGTGAATCTGTGAAGAGTGAATGTGTAAGGAGTGAATGTGTGAAGAGTGAATGTGTGAAGACTGAATGTGCCAGGACCTGCATTTCTGCAGGCAGCAGGAGTCTTCCCATGCCACATGGTCAAAAGGGCCCTGCACATCTGCACCTGTTCACACAGGGCCTTGTTAGTCAACCAGTGTCCATGTTTCATCATAAACTGACCATTATAATATAAAAAAATGCTTAGAAAGCTGCCGCCCATTCACTATAATGGAGCGTGCCCCCGCGTCTCCCTAGCATCATGTCATAACTTTGCTGAGCATGGGGGCAGAGCGTGGGTGGCTCTTCAGACTGGGAAGTCCTCCAGGACCCAATTTAACTAAATTACGAGCATTTTTACAATTACACTATATCAGCATTTATGGACATGTGGAGATAGAAAGAATTACCCTGAGGTAAGGCACTCATATATCGGGTGCAAATGAGAAATTAAATAACTTGGTGAATCTCTTCAAACAATTTCCCATTTCCTTTCCCTTATAATGTACTTTATTGCACTTTCTTGTCCGTATTGTATGTATTAGTCTGCAGTGCTGTTAATTCACTCCTCTCACATCAAATCCCAGTATTTATCTAATGATACTGATGTGTTGTTTTTTCACTCTGTTGCTTCTGTGCTTTATATTCCCTTTGGAAATGTGTTGTTGAGTACTGTATATATACAGTTCCATAATACTGCATGGAAATGTGCTTTTGATTACTGTACTCCCATGTTCCCCTTCCCCCAGGATGCTCCGGGAGACGAGCAATTTTATATTGTTCAGTGTGCCTTTCCTGGTGAAACTTTTTAATAAATAAAATAATATTACTGTATTACTGTGCATTGCTTGATTGCAAGTGTTCAAAAATATGAAGACGCACTTTCAACAAATGAAGCACTATTTCCACTACCTACTACCACTACTAAAAGGAGTGAAATACAGTAGCATTAAATAAGGATATTCATACTCAAGAATCTGTACAAAGTAATGTTATGGGTTAAATGATTGCCATTAAAGGAACACTGTCAAAGCCATTTTGGCCTCAAATTGTCCCTAGTTTAAAAAAAACACATCTCACAACTGTTCACAGTCTGTAGAATGTGCTGATGTAACTGGTAGTTTGATTCTGATTCTTTTTTTCTTTCTAAAAGTGAAAAACAGACTGCTCACCATACTGGTGTTACCACACCAAAATGTAAAATGTGTTTGTTCACATTAATCAACTCCCACTCATCTTTCCTGGAATTAAGAACACCCCCACACTGTCTAAGCCACTCAAGATGCAGTGCATGCAGAGGAGTCTATTGCATCATGATTGGCTGCACTGCTTGGGGGTGCTCCTAATGTTTAGAAAGTGAGCAATAAGGATAGATCAAGGATTTATATCAAAACAAGGTTAGGTCTATTTACATCATTACTATGCGTTTCAGTTCTAAGAAAGGAGGCACATTAACCCACCAACAACACCAATCACTTTTAGAGAAGGTAAGCAATCATAGAATGTAGGTTTTCAACTTGAAATGGTATGATGGAAAAAGGGTCGACAATGTCCCTTTAATAAAGCATCAAAGATTACTATGAATTTTAGTTCCAAGGCTCAGCGGAAAGCACTTCCTTTATGCATGGTATTTGATTTCCATGGGATAACAGGGGTAACAGCTCTCCGTAATGAGGGACAGTTGAGTGGTATGGTGTGGTCCTTTCTCTGGTCATTCTAGTCCACACCAAGTTGTAGAAGAGGACCTCACTCTGATTGCTGCCAATCAACAGTAAATTACTGAGTTTATTTTCATCCCAGTATGCACAGTGCTGCTCCAGAGACAGTGCAATGGCTCAGATGTAATGTATCAGAGGTAACGACAGTAGGAGCCCAATGCAATTAAATATAATTAAGTTAAGGGATTTTTGGGAATAACACCATTTGCATAATTATGCTCTAAAATGGGAAAATAAATCGTGGTTATGTCTCGCACATACTGGAAATGTGCATCGGTATTCTATTAGATCTTCTGTAGTTATAGAAGAACTGTCACAGTCATGCTGTTCTGATTGAAATTATCTGAGTCTAGCATATTCTTTCAAACAACCCCTTAAAGGGATACTGTCATCCTTTTTCTGCATCATGTTATTTCTAATTTAAAACCCACATTTTATGATAGCTTTCTAGTCTAAAATTCAGTGATGTTGCTGGTTGCTTTATCTGTTTTCTTTCTTAGTAGAAATGTAATGCATGTTAATGTTGTAATCATACTCAACTTTGTTTTGTTTCAAAGCCTTGATCTACTCTTATTGCATACCTTCTAAACATTAGGAATACCCGTAAGTGACGCAGTTGCTCAAGATGCAATAGCCCCCTCTTCTCCCACTGCATCATGAGTGGCAAGACTGTGCTGGGGGGTTTTCCAAGTCCAGGAAAGATGTAGTGAGAGTTGATCAAGGATTGTAAATAAACTCATTCTTGTGTGGTAACACCAGAATGGTGAGCAGTCTGTTTTTCACTTTTAAAAAGAATTAAGGAACGAGACTCAAACTACCACCTACATCATCAAGATCTACAGAATGTGACCAACAATAACTTGTGTTTTTTTGAAACTAGAGAGACGCTTTGAGGCCCAAGGAGCTTGTCAGTGTCCCTTTAAAGCAGTAGTGCTGGTTATGAGGACAAACTTGAACCTAGTCATGACAAGCAGAACCTAAACCTTTTTATTCCAATTTAGATCACTCTTTTCCCCCAGTCTTGTAAGGCACCCCTTTTCTCCCATTTTGAAGCTGCTTTGGCATGTATAGAAGTGAAATCTAAGGACTTCAACTCTTCAACTATACAGTGGGAGGAGTGTAAGCCTAAGTACAAGGGCAGTAGGCAGTCCTGAGGATTGTTATCTGATACAGTGCATGTGTGTGCGCGTTGGTGTGTATACTTTCATTCAACTAAAACCTGGACTCATTTTTTTGTGGGGGACCAGTCTGTTTTGCAAAACTTACTTAACCCGTACTCATGTTTCTCATGTTTGACAATACTGGAACAGTGTCAAATTCTGCAGTGAAAAAAAAAAAATCTTGGTGTCATACTGCAGCCTGCTTTTCCTTTCAATACTCACATAAAAATTCTATAAATGTTGATGTTCACCACTTATGTAAAAACATTTTTCACTGGAAATGGAGCCCCTCTCAGGTCCACTTCCAAGTGTACTCTGGATAAGCTACAGAGGTTGTAAAATGATGCTGCTACATACTACTGGCACCAAAAAAAATGCACAGCCATTTCACCCTAGAGCTGACCAAGCAATAGAGAACTGATTTTAAAATTCTGTCTCTCATCTATCTTTATATAGGTTATTAAATTGTTTGGCCCATAGTCGCATTTCTGAGCTCCTGTCCCCAGTGTCTTTAACCCAGAAATCCATCCATTCTGGTTCCCAAAATCTATTGCTTGTCCCAGGGGCAAGTCTAAAAACCAAAGAGGCAGCTGTGCCTTTTCTAGCTGCAGCCATTTGTGAAATATGTTCCCACTCCATATTGCATAGAGGGTTAATATGAAAATCTGTATGCAAGCTTACAAAACACAGAAACAGTAAATTAACTCTAAACCTGCAGGCACAAGAAACAGGGGAGGCCCTATATCACAGGGCACCAAGCTGAGATTAGCGTAGATGAAGTAGTTAATAATAAAGTTGCAATTCAAGTCAGCGCACTGGGGCCGGATCACCACTGAAAGAGCACGTTGGGAGCAATAATGATAAAAACAGCTGCAATTCGAAAAGGATACCTAAACATGATTCCAGGAACTTGTACAAAACTTCATGCCTAGAATATATTTATTTCGATGTTTGAACAGAAAAGACATTCTCAGCTAACAGCTCATCCCAATGCATCTTGGGGGAAGAGGGGAATATGTTACAACACTGAGAGTTAAAAACTGGCCAATCATAGTAGCACATACCTGACATGAACGCTGATATCAGATGGCAAAACATAGGCTACATCTCAGCAATGACTTTCTAAAACTAAAACACAAAAAAAAAACTATGGATTAATGGAAAAAAAGGTAATACAAAACAGAAACCACCGGGGCAACAGAAACAAACCTCGATAAGAATATTTATTGATTACATTTTGTTGATCAGGTGGGCCCACTGAAACTAAAAGTCCCTTTTTCAGGGGCAACCTGGGTAAACTAAGAATACAACCTTAACCAGCAACATAATTCTGTCCTCAAAGTCCCATTTTCAGGGGTAACCCAGGTAATCTGAGAATATTATTGTGTCCTTCAGAGAATACAACCTGAAGACAGCAGGAGACAGTTAAATGGAGTTCACAGTAAGAAAAATATCTTTTTCTAAAAGGCAAACTCTTTGCTGTATAATCCTAGCTCCCCAGGCCCACAGATCAGCAACAGCAATATGTAGGCGAAACTATAATAAAGAAAGAAAATGCTTATTCTTTGCCGAGACATGTTGTTTACATCATGGTATGCTGTAAAGTAAAAGTTGCTAACAGAACAAAGTGACTAGTAAAGTATCACAGCAGAATGTAAGCAGTAGGAGAGAATATGTGCTGATTTTTTTGTATGCTTGTTATTTTCAATATTGTTCCCTTGCATGCAGAACATTCAAAATATTTGGGTGCCTAATTACAGGCCTGGAAGACAAGGTTACTTTAACATACTGCATTAACTAAGGTAATAGATTATTTTAAGTGTAGATCAAGAGAGGGTCATGCTGTGTTAGCCCGCAGAAAACCAGGAGAAAAACAAAAAAGAGAATTTTTTTTCTAGGTAAAGATAATGGGCTCGATTCCAGGACGAATGTCACAACTCACCGGTGTATGCGAGTTGCGACATTCACCGCTACGCCGGGGACCCTGCGCCGCATTCTAAGAGTGGCAGGGTCCTGGCACTTATGCCATGCGAGTTGCAACATGTGGAGGCTAACGCCATGGGCATGGCATAATAGTCCCGCATGTCACAAGTCATGGCCCACAACAGAGCATGCACCTGGGGGTGTGGGGGGGACAGGACAGGTGGCACTGGAGTCCGGGAGGGGGCACACTGCACAATGGACCCCCGGGGTCCCTGACATTTGGGGGTGGGGGGCATGGATGTGTTTGTGGGGGCACAGGGAGCACATCGGCACCATTGCCGTGGCTCTGCGGAGTGGGCATCTGAAGGATGATACTGTTGGATGCCCCTTAGAGCAGTTCCGAGCTGCTCTAACATCGCTCCACCAGTGCAGCTCCTGGAATCGCTGCAGTGGGTTACAGCAGCTGCCCTCTTGGAATAGGGTGCTGTTGCTGCCATAACCCACACTTGCGCCATGTTGTTGTGGGCTGCAGCGTAGTACGTGGCCTAACCCATGGTTGGCATAGCCCACAGCCAACATGGCGCAAGGTGCCTCTTGGAATTGGGGCTGGCGTAATGCTTGGCACAAGTTACGAGATACGCCAAGAAGTTTGGTGTATTTTGGCTTACACCGGCATACGCCAACTTGGAATCAGGCCCTATGCCTTTATTAAGCTAATGAAAAGCTAAGGACATAAGTTTTTGAGGTCTATAGCACATAAAGCTTGTACCTTTAATTTTTCTACAGCCCACATTTGAGGAATGCATTACCACTCTTTATCTGTGACTCTCCAACTCTAACCATATATATTTTTTTCCATCTTGTGTTTATGCTTCTCTCCGCCAGACCCCTTTGGCTTCCAGTCTGCAGTGGTTAAATTGGAACTGTTTAGGTGGGGGAACTCTAGATTTCTAGGTGGTGGAACTGTGAACTGTTATTTACTGGTGGTAGAAGTCGCTTATAGTAGTCAATGGAGAAAAATGACAGAGGTGGTGGAACTGTAATACAATTTTTTAAGAGGTGGTAGAACTGAGTTCCTGTAGGCTCCTGCCCAGTTTAATCCCTGTCAGTCCATCCAGCCCCATCACCCACCATCCTGGTGTCTTACCTGACTCTGAGAGTCCCTCATGGAATTCCCCCTTTAGTGGGGCCAGGTGGAAGGGCTGTGCCCCCCTGTCACTGTCCCAGTCTAGATGAGAGTCGGGGTTTGGTCAGTGGTTGGGAGTCTGCAGTGGGCTGGGAGGTGTCATCCTGAAGGCAAGGAGTTTTACCTCTTTTATGCCCATAACCCCCCCCCACCTCCCCAATGCTGGGCCTTGCCCTGTCTGACCTTGCACACACTAGCAATGCCCCTGGTGAAGAGGCATGCTACCTGGCCCACTTCAGGGATTGCTAGTGTGGCAGGACCCAACGCCATCCCTCTCCTGGCTGGGAGCACTGCTGCTCGGATGTGCCTTCCTCCTATGTTCACTCCAAAACTGAGGTCACTAGCGTGACAGTGCATAGTGCTACCCATGGGGCCATTGGGTGGCCCTACTCTGACCATATTTAAGGCTTAACACAAGACTCACATGTTGAGACAGGCCTATTTCTTTTCCCAGTGCATTTACCCAGGATTGCCTAGCTGAGATGCAATGTTTCATTTCCAGCAAGGTCCTGCTCCTAGCCATTTCCCAACCAGGTAGAGGGGAGCACTGAATGACTTGCTTAAGGTCATACTGTGGGTATTTGGCTCTACAGGTGTTTCAACCTGCAGTTTCCTGCTTCCTGTGCCAGTGATCTAACCACTAGACTACACTGCCTTTTTTTAATCACCATCACACATCCGCCATAGCGGTAAATGGTCAGCACCTCATAGAAACTTAGACTTTGACGGCAGATAAGGACCACTTGGCCCACCCAGTCTGCCCATTTCCCTTCCTATTGGATAAGCTGCAGATTCTAGTTAACCAACAGCCTACTTCCTGCAACTGCCCACTACAATTGCCTTATGTCTGTCCCATGCATGTTTGAATTCCCCCACTGTTTTAGACCCAACAACCTCCCCAGGAAGGCGGTTCCATGCATCCACCCCTCTCTCCGTGAAAAAAAATGTCCTCACATTACCCCTGAGCCGTCTCCCCTCTATCTTTAAATTGTGTCCCTTGTTCTTACACATCTCTTTTCTGAAAGATGCTACCTCCTGGACTTTGTTGATTCCCTGAGGTACTTGAAAGTTTCTATCATGTCCCCCCTGTCCCTCCTTTCATCAAGGGTATACATATTAAGCTCCGTTAGTCTCTTCTCATATGGTTTCTGATGTAGACCCTGCACCATTTTAGTTGCCCTCCTCTGGACTGCTTCCATCCTGTCTATGTCCTTGCGTAGATGAGGTCTCCAAAACTGCACACAGTACGCCAGATGGGGTCTCACCATCTGTCTGTACAGAGGGATAACCACTTCCCTTTTTCTACTTGTGATACCCCTTCCTATGCATCCCAGTATCCCCCTGGCTCTCCTTACTGACTTCTCACATTGCTTACCCACCTTTAAGTTATTTGATATGACTATCCCCAAGTCCTTTTCCATTTTTGTTGTTGTTAATACCTCCCCTGCTATTGTGTACTCTTCTCCTGGGTTTTTGTTTCCCAGGTGCATTACTTTGCACTTCTTTGCATTGAATCTGAGTTGCCATATATCTGACCATTCCTCCAGCCTTGACAAGTCCCTTCTCATCCTTTCTACCCCCACCTTGTGTATCAACTCTGTTACAGATCTCTGTGTCATCTGCACAATACCTCAATACAAAAGGGTTTACCGCAACCTCAGTTCAAGTGCCATAGCCTTTTAATTATTTTCAAAAACAGCAGCAGCATACACAGAGTAGGTCAGGCTCAGAAAAATGCATACAGTTCTCAGTTATTTTTCATCCATGGCTAAAGCAGTCTCAATGCGGTATATCTAAAACAATACGAGCTTTCAAAACGCCCGCCAACCGCCTTGTTCAGCCTGAGCCCGAGAACTCATGTGACTGACATTTCAACGTCATGATGGCATCTTCATCAGACTCTGTTTTTTTCCAAACAAATTTTTATTTATTTTCCATAAATAACATACAAAAAAGGTAAACACTGAAGATATAATGCAGTATCAAATTCAAGTTTATTGTGAAGGGATAAATCCATTGGGGAGGCTCATTTTCAAGGAGGACCCTTTTTTTGACAATAACAAACCATACATACAGTTGATATGGGGATACAAAATTAATTAACAGACACTATTTAACAAAATGTACAATATGAGCTATACAAGGCAGGGGTGAGCAGGCAATGCTGGGAAACATATAATCAATATATGAGGATGGTATAAACAATACAAACAGGAATAAGTATAGAGGTACTACAAGGTAAACATAGAAAGATGTTGGGCAAAAGAGTAAATATATACATATATACAAAGCAACAGGAGAAGAATCATCATTAGGCTTACTGTGGAACTAATGAGAGTTTGTTATCATGGGCAAATGGCAGAGAGGAAAAAACAGGCTAGCACCTAAGACAGATATACAAGAGTGATGGTATTAGAGGTAAGCTAAGGAGGTAGGTCAGTATGTAGCAAATAATGTGAACGCACATATGACAAGCAATGAACAGGTCTAGATATTATAAACCTATAAACTCATAAAATTTTAGTTCTAACTAGATCCCAAGCATGTCTAAATTATAACTCATATTATCAGTGACATTACTTTCCCTATGCAGATATACACTGCAGGTTTCATTACATCTTATGAGTATCCCTAGAACAGCATCCTATCTAATCAGGTGACAATCACTTGAAAAAGGGATCCCATGTGGTATCACATTTATCCAAAGGCCTTGTATTTAAATAATTGACTCATTCATTAAGAGCTAAATTGGTTAGATATTTGGCCCATTCATCCAGGTCAGAGGAGCATCTATCCTTCCAATGTGTCAAAATCAAGTGTTTGAAGCCGAAAGCTGCTAACATAAGCCATTTCTTTTATTTTTTTTAATATCATCTGTATTTCTACTCCTCCTGTACAGCCCCCCATCTGACTGACTGCCCCAGCTCCATCCCCCGGAATTACCGGGGCTTACCTTACACCAGGTCCGGGAGCGGTGCCTGCAGAGAGTCATTTGCCATCCTGCTGCCAGTGTCCTTTTTCCTCCATTTTTCTCCCATGTTTCTGAGGGCCCCAGGAGAAGGTCAAATGCATGTGCCTTATAGCCCCGGTAATGACCCTCTTCCACCTGCCCCATTGCCCTATCGCCTGGCACCCTGCTTGTGCAGCTCTTCAGTCTCCATCAGGGGGCAGTGGTTAGTGAGGGATGCCATCCCACCTCCCCAGAGAGGACAGCTGCCTATCGGCCACTCCATCCAGCTCCGCCCTCCCCCCAATGCTGACCTCCGGTGACCCAGGCTCGCTCCCAAACTTGGGTCGCCAGCATGCCATGAGGTTAGACATCCAGCACCTCAGCCCTCCGCACCACTGGGATGGCATAAGCCATTTCTTTTTGTTGTTGAATTCAGAATCAAAAGGTTCCTTGTATCTCCTAATATGAAGATCCCAGGTTTGAAAGGCAGGTTAGCTCTAAGAATCTGTTTGCATTCTTTCCAAATAATTACCCAAGGTGATTTAACCAGTGGGCACTTCCATCACATGTGAAGTAACTCTGCATTTCCAGATCCACATCTGCAGCAGTTGCAATCAGTAGCATGGCCAAACTTATGTAACTTAGCTGGAGTGAAGCAAGCACCAATCATGAAATATGTTAAGTTGCACTAGACGGCCTTGCATATCTTTGTTAACTCTATAAGTATTATGCCACATGAGATCCCATGAAGACTGAGATATCATATGGCCTAGCCTTTCTTCCCAGAGTTCCTTGGTTTTGCAGGTCAAATCTGGGCCTGTGTTGATGGACACTTTATATAACTTGCCTGCCCCTCATCATACCTCTCAACCTTCTTCCCCCCAAATGTGGAACATTGCCTGTCAAAATGTGGAACAAATGGGCAAAATGTGGAACGCTTAATCAAATCTTTACCTAAGAAGCTCAAAACACTGTTAAAATGTTGCATTTATGTTCAGAAAGTCTGTTATTAATTGAATAATATATATTTTTGCATCATTTACTATGGATTTTTGCTATAAAATGTTGACTTTGAATGTGGAACAAGTCCTCACAATGTGGAACAGGGAGTTTTTGTGAAGTAAAATGAGGAACGTTCCTCGTAATGTGGTACAGTTGAGAGGTATGCCCCTCATTACTGTGATTAGACTACCAAATTCTTTGGAAGAATAAACAGCAAAATTAACATCTAGAATGCTTTGCTGCACTTCTCTAATTCACAAAAACTGAGTGAAACTCAGTGTATAGTAGCTTGTATAAATCTCTCTACTCAGCAAATGACCTAACAATACCATTGTTAGGGTTTACTAGGTCCCTTATGGTCAACATACCTTTGCTTTTCCATATTGAGTTGACCAAAGTAACCCCCACCCATAATCATGGAATTCCTCCATAAAGGAGTATATTCCATGGGAAATAGGGGAGTAGATAGATACCTATTAAACCACTTAATGGGCCCTGCCGCTAACTTCAAACATGGATGGGAAGCTGTACTGGCTGGATACATGCCCAGTAGGATATTAAACAATGAGTATGGACTGATTATTGTTGCTTCATATTTGACCCAGAGAGGGGAATTACTATTTGCTGAGAACCAATAACAGATCTGCCTATATAAAAAGGCCTGATAGTAGCGTTTGAAATCAGGAAGACCCATACCCCTTTGTTGCAAAGTTTTCTTAAGCTTCTCTAGACTAAGCCTAGATTTTTTTCCCTTCCCATAAGAACTGCCTAACAGTTTATTCTTCTTAAACCAACTAAATCTGATGTCCATATGAATATTTTGCAATAAATACAGAATTCTGGGTGCTAACATCATCTTATGTGCGTTAACCTTTCCACATAAAGATAGATTAAGCTTACCTCATTTGTCCAGATTAATGCTGATTTCTTCTATCAGTGGTTTTATGTTACTTGCTACTAGATTTTCCAGCCTGTAAGGTATCTGTATACCAAGGCACGTAATGTACTTCCCTCCCCACTTTAGATTATATTGGGCACAAAGTGATCTAAGGTTTTCTTTATTACCTATCAGTGGGAGAATTTCGGATTTGGACCAGCTAATTGACAAACCAGAAAATAGTTTGGATTTTTCCAACAAGTCCGTCGTATGCCTTAAAGACCCATGGGGGGGTTTGACAAAGACACTAGTATATCCTCTGCATATGCCACTACTTTGTGCTCACATTTCTTAAATGTGATACCAGAAATTAGGGAGTCTTGTCTGATAAGACAAAGTAAAGGCTCGAGAGCCAATATAAATAAGTGAGGGGAGAGGGGGCAACCCTGCCTAGTCCCCCTTTCCAATGAGAATATTTCTGAGAGGATTTTATTCATATAAAACCTGTCACGAGGAGCCTGGTATAGTATGGCTACCCTCGAAACAAAGCTATCGCTAACCCAAAGCAGGGAACTCCTCATACAAATATTACCATTTGATAGAATCGAAGGCCTTATGAGCATTCAAAGGTAGCAGTATAGATGTTTCTTGTAATTTAGAAGCCATCCATATGGTAGAGAGAACTCTTCTAACATTCTCAAAGCCAGAGCGACCCTTAATAAAACCCACCTGGTTATTATGTATATGCCACTTCAATATACCTGTACCTTGTAGCCTTGTGGCCAAGATCTTTGTCCAAATCTTATAGTCCACATTCAGCAAAGAGACTGGGCAGTATCTTGCTGGGTCTAGGGGGTCCTTGCCTTTTTTCAACAGGACCGTAATAATAGCGTCTTACATAACTGGTGCTAAGGCTTTTTTTCCCCCTTCATTTCTACAAAAACTTTCTGAAGTACAGGGGTTATTTCCTCACTAAGAAAAAGAGTATAATTCAGCTGGAAAACCATCTGACCCCAGAGCTTTTGCCCTGGAAAAATCATTAATAGACCTTCTAATCTCACCTACTGTAATATCCTTACATAAATCATGTCTAGCTGACTCAGAGATTTTAGGCAAATTAACTTTGGATAAAAAAAGTTTAACTTTGTCCCGGTTTGAATCATACTTTCTTGCATGTAAGTCCTTGTAGAATTTTAAAAAAGACCTTATTTATGTCGTTATTACTAGTGAAAATATTATGAAAGTCATCTCTTACATGATGTATAAAGTTTCTGTGTTGAATCTGCTTGAGCCTATATGCCAGAAGCCTGCCTGCCTTTTCCACAGACTCCCAATAGTTTTGTTGTATCCTGAATAGTGCAAATGTTGCCTTTTCAGTATGAATCTTATTAATTTCATAGCGTAAGAAGATCAGCTTCCTAAGAAGACCACCCCCAGATTATTTTTTCTGTTTATGCAGCCTCTCCAGCTTTTGTAGTTTCTCCTCCTTTCTAAGCAGGGATCTCTCTCTCTCTCTCTCTCTCTTTTTATGTGATGAGAAGCTCAATATTCTACCCCAAATATATGCCTTGAATTCCTCCCATTGTGTGGCGTAAGATGTCTCCCCATTGTTGTTAATTTCAAAAAATTGTTTTGTTTCTTCAATGATCCAAGGCTTACATTTGACATCATTCAGCAATGTGCAATTAAATCTCCAATGGAATGATCACTCGGTTTTGGGATCTAAATTCAATATGACAGAGACAGAGGCATGGTCAAACACAATGATTGTACCAATATCAGCACCAATCAGGCTAACTAGCCTATTGGATATTAATATCATGTCAATCCTACTGTATGAGTTGTGTCTATTAGAGTAAAAAGAATAGTCCTTCTTGTTGGGGAACATCAAATGCCATGTGTACGTGAGACCCAAGTCGCGCATTCTATCATATAAAATCCTCCTAACTTTAAGATTAGTTTCATGACTACTAGAATTGCTCTTGTCCATGAGATAATCTAACACCAAGTAGAAATTACCCCCCGCCCCCCCAAACAATATTTGGGCTAGTGACCTTATTAAGCTCATAAAAAAAATCAAGAAAGGAAGTGCTTGACTCCCAGTTTGCAGCATGTATATTACATATAGACAATTCTATACCATCTAGAGTTCCCTCCAAAATTTGCCATCTCCCATTTGTATCAGTTCTGTGGCAAGAGGGAATGAAATAATTTTTTTTATTGATCAATATAGCTAGGCCTCTTTTTTTTTTTTTACTAACAGAATTGTGATAAACTTCCCCCACCCTTAACTTTTTGAGTTTGGTTGCCTCATGGGGCAACAAGTGTGTCTCTTGTACCACAGCAATATCTGTTTTTAGCTTATAAAGAAGAGAAAGTACTTTCTTTTAATTGGCGTTCTCAATCCTTTAACATTCCATGAGACACTTTTGACATTAATCTGATTATTACTCATTGTAACTGATAAAAAATGCTATTTCTGTTGAGCTATTATTGTTGGTGAGAATTAAGCTAAACTGGCACAATACGCCAACCAAAGTCCAGCCACACCGGTAAATCTTGGCTGCTTCACACAGAGGGAACTATATTAACTTGAAGACTTGAGCATGAGTTACCTGCAGTCCATACCTGAGGACATGAAAACCTATTGATACACTTGGATAATCCTGACTAAATTGTAATAACAAGTATATGTTTACCATAAGTGACTGCCCTAATTGCAAACAAATACCTAATGAACTAAGAATAACCTTAACAATGTAGTAAGACCATGACCCAAACCATAGGTCAAGTATAAAACCAATTTGTGGTGAAAAAATACCAACAAAGGTGTTATACTGTAGAAAATGGTGTTTGGGAAGAAGTTCTGTGACTCTAAAAATCAGAAGTGCAAACAGTATTCTACCATAAGTAGTCAGCCAAGACCTGTGGAGCCTAGTGGCAGGGTAACCCCCAATGCTGTCAGTTCCCAGACCCTTGTCAAATGACATGTAGTCTCTTAGATTCTTCTGTTAGTGAATTCCGTACAGCAAATGTAGAGTGAAAAAATAACATGAATAACAAACCCATACAAAGAAAATATTGGAATAGCAAATGGTACCTGTACAGCATCACACAAGAATAAACCAGACCAATTTGCATATATATCGATGGGGTAATTATTGAAGCAGGATATAAGTGGGAGACCAGAGAAAACCACAAGGGAGTGAGAGAGAGAATTGGTAACAGCTATAGACCAAGGAATGAGATCAACAAAAAAAATGATTGTCTTTTGCTACACTGGTCCTATGTCCATCCAGTACCGTACGTAGCAGTATAAGTATGTTACGATCTTTCTTCGACAATGAATAAGCCAGAAACTCCTCAGGCAGGATCTATGCATTCAGTCTTATCAAGGCGCATATTTCATCAAAATAGTACCATGGGGCATTCCCCTCAGACTTTAGTATCTGTGTATATGGAACTCACACTCCTCCAACTTGTAAAAGTCAGCCATTATTATATATGGTCCAATGACAGCTTCCAAATCTGAATATGCTCTCTCGCAGTGCTCACTGCAATTCAGTGCTTACCTTTGGACATCCACCATGACAACTGGATAAAGTTAAAAAAAATACTTTTTAAAGTAAGGATTTGATAAATTTCCAAGATGTTCCCAACATTTGCACTTTATGAATTAAATGCATGGTAATGATGAAAAGTTTGACCTGTGCTTTTTTATTCTATTTTAGAATGCCCCTTATCTCCTGACTTGCATGATACCCTTTTTCCCTATTTTGAGTCTGCTTTACCATTTTTGTATGGTTGAAATAATAAAAGTATAATTCCTTTTAATATGACTCAAACCAGGTTTTCATCAGTATTCTCTGTTGTTTTTGATCACCCATGCTTTAAGATCACCTTTCCTGTGGCTTTTATGAACTAGCATGCAGCAGACACTGCTTCATGTCCTTATGGGACAACAGGCTACATAAACAGCTGAGAATACTGATTCAAACTTGATTCGAACCTTATTAAATGGAGTGGTCCTTTTATTATTTCAAGTGTGAAAAAAGTACTAAAGCAGACTCAAAATGGGGAAAGAAGGATGTTGTGCAAGGCAATCTAAAAAAGAATAAAGAAGTACAGGTCGAACTGTTCACTGCTGTCATGCATTGCTGCTTTAAATTCCAAATCAGAAGAAGAAGCCAGAAGGTGAAGGAAGGAAACATATTCAATTCAGTGCTTCAGAGTAACTGGTAACTGGTATTTTTCCTTTAAACTTAGATTGTAGGCTTGTAGTGACACTATACTTTCTTTCTGTGTTGTCTTTACTTATAATTGTTTTTGGGCTGTTGAAAATTTAAAAAATAGTGGTGGTGTAATTCTGTGCTGTCTTTAATTGCTGCAAATTTTATCTTGGCTTGTCTGACTGTCCTGTAGCTGGGTGAAGGGTGTTAATTGTCTGGCCTCTGACCTCAGCTACGTGATAACTGAAGGTGGGGCTTAGTCACAGTTAAAGCAGCAAACAGAAGTTCATCTTCTCAGAAGAAGCCAGAAGGTGAAGGAAGGAAACATATTCAATTCAGTGCTTCAGAGTAACTGGTAACTGGTATTTTTCTTTTAAACTTAGATTGTAGGCTTGTAGTGACGCTATACTTTCTTTCTGTGTTGTCTTTACTTATAATTGTTTTTGGGCTGTTGAAAATTTAAAAAATAGTGGTGGTGTAATTCTGTGCTGTCTTTAATTGCTGCAAATTTTATCTTGGCTTGTCTGACTGTCCTGTAGCTGGGTGAAGGGTGTTAATTGTCTGGTCTCTGACCTCAGCTACGTGATAACTGAAGGTGGGGCTTAGTCACAGTTAAAGCAGCAAACAGAAGTTCATCTTCTCAGAAGAAGCCAGAAGGTGAAGGAAGGAAACATATTCAATTCAGTGCTTCAGAGTAACTGGTAACTGGTATTTTTCTTTTAAACTTAGATTGTAGGCTTGTAGTGACACTATACTTTCTTTCTGTGTTGTCTTTACTTATAATTGTTTTTGGGCTGTTGAAAATTTAAAAATAGTGGTGGTGTAATTCTGTGCTCCCCCACCCTCCCACCCCTTCCCCAACTCTTAATTATATGCCCTGATAAATCTGATTGACAGGAGCTAAACACAGGGTATAGTAAGAGGTGTGAAGTAGGAGGGGCATAAGGGGGAAGAAGACCACCTTCAGCACGACAAGTGTTTTGACTCATTTATTTATTTATTGGTTTCTTTTTCCTTAAAAAATATATATATCTGAGGATCAGTTACAGGATTTTTAATACTGTAAATAAATAAAAAGAGAACTAAGAGAGCTTCAGTAGCAGATAAGTAGTGGAATTGCAGTATAATGGGAGTGGTGCAATGTAGTGGCTGTGGGCAGCCATATTCAGGCAGACCTTCTGGACACTGAGGTGTTGCCCTATCTGCATGCATCTCTCGGACTGAGGGATGAGGTAGCCAGACTCAGAGCGGAAGTAAACTGGGTCAGGAGTACCATCACCCCGTCCAGGAACCACCCAGTCCAATGCAGCTGCCTCAAAGGATGCCGAACGAGGAGCACTTGGACGACAGTGGGCTCAGGGAGGGTTAGAGCAGTCAGGCAGAGGCACATCCCAGATCCTATTCCTCTCAAGAACTCATATGCCACACTGGCAAATGAGGACAACCAAATAGAGGTACCCAGGGAAGTGGAAGGAAAGGATGTGGAGGTTAGGCAAGGAGGTGACCTCAGTGGGAAAGCAGTGGACCCCAGAGGAGGAGGAAGCGAATCCTGGTGGGGGACTCCATCATAAGAGGGATCCAGCTAGGAACACAGGAGGGGGAGGACAGGGAGGTGAGGTGCCTACCAGGTGCCACGGCATGGAGGGATGGAAGGAAGATACTGGGGATCACTGGGAAGGCAAGACAGGAGGGTGAGCTGGATGTCATTATCCACCTAGGTACTAATGACTTGGCAAATGGGGAGCCAAAGGAAGTTCAGGAAGAGTTTAGGAAACTGGGGAGGGTCTCAAGCAAGTAGCTACTTCTGTCACTTTCAGAAGTACTACCTGTGAGAGGCAAGGGAGAGCATAGGAGTGCATGCACCAGGAACTTTAACTCATGGTTGAAGAACTGGTGCTGTGAGGAAGGGTTTGGATTCATTGGTGACTGGGGACCCATCTGGAGGATGGAGGTTTGTTCAAGCCTGACGGCCTGCATCCATCCTGGAGGGAATCCAAGCACTCAATGATAAGTTTAAATGCTACATTGACAAGCATTTAAACTAGCAAAGGGGTGGCAGGCCAGCAAGGATGGTACCTACTTGCTCACCCCCACAGCTAGTAATGGAACCAGTGAACCAGAGGAGTGGCTATCTCTGCAAAGCAGTGTGCAAAAGTTGGAGATTAGTGTCCAAAAGGTGGATAAGCAGAAAGAGCAAAATTCAGCAGAAGGCAGACAGCAAGGAGAACCAGGGATAAATGACAACCAAGGAAGGGGCTGAGTAGAACAGTGAAGCAGTCTAGGGAGGTCAAATCATGGAAAGCCATGTGTGCAAATGCCAGAGCCTTAGCAACAAGATGGAAGATCTGGAGGCTGTCATGGTACAGTCAGACCTGGACATTGTGGCCATCACTGAAACCTGGTGTAATGATAACCATGACTGGGAGATGGCCATACCTGGCTACAACATATTCAGAAGAGACAGAGCAGGCAGGAAGGAGGAGGAGTGGCACTGTATGTGAAAAATGACATAAGGGCCACGCAGATCCAGGAGGAACAAAATGGGGGAGAGATACTGTGGGTTAAGCTGGAAAGGAAAATGGGGCCAGCCATCCGCACAGGTGTGGTCTATAGACCACCAGCCCAGGAGGAAGAAACAGATAGGAGTTGATGCTAGCCATCCGAGGATGGCTGACAAGGGTGAGGTAGTACTGGTTGAGACTTCAATATGCCAGATGTGGACTGGAGCATCCCAGCAGCAGCATCAACTAGGAGCAGATTTATCCTGGACTCTCTTCAGGGTGCCTTCTCAAGCAACTGGTCATGGAACCAACTGGCAGAAGGCAATACTGACCTTGTGCTCACAAACAGGGACAGTGTGATGGGGGTAACAGTGGGGGAGCACCTGGGTAACAGTGACCACCAGTCATTGTGGTTTGAAATCACAGAAAGAGCAGAACCAAACCACACAAAAACACGTATCCTGGATTTTAGGGGGTCAGACTTTGGGAAAATGGGGAGATGCCTGAAAGAGGCATTAAGGGGAATGGGACAGGAATCAGGGATTGAGGAACAGTGGGCAGTATTTAAAATGGGGATTATAAGAACAACAGAATTATGCATTAAGCAGGTTAGCAAGAGGAAAAGAAAGAGGAGACCATTATGGTTTTCCAAAGAGGTAGCAAAGAAAGTGAAAGCCAAAAAGACTGCATTCAGGCAATACAAAAAGACACAGGCAGAAGAGGATAGGGAGAAGTACCAGGAGAAACAAAGGAGGCAGGGAAGTCAGTAAGGGAAGCCAAAGCTCAGACAGAAGAACACATTGCAAAATCAGTGGTTAAAGGGGACAAAACCTTTACAGGTACATAAGTGAAAAAGAAGGACAAAGGAGGGATAGTTAGACTGAAGGGGAGGATGGGAGCAGCGTGGAGGATGACAACAGTAAAGCTGACATATTGAATAGGTATTTCTGCTCAGTCTTTACTAAGGAAGAGGGGGTAATGGGTCTGAAGGAGTACAAGGGTGAGAATGGTGCAGAAATGGACACAAGTCCCTTTACACGAGAAAGGGTCCTGAAGGAACTGAAGTAATAAGAGTTGACAAAGCAATGGGGCCAGATGGGTGCACTCCAGGGTCCTTAAAGAACTAAGAGGTGGTGGCTGAACCTCTGGCTATCCTGTTCAGCCAGTCACTGGAAACAGGAGGTACCCAAAGACTGGGACAGCAGATGTAGTCCCCTTTATACAAAAGTGGGAACAAAGAGGAAGCAGGAACTACAGACCAGTCAGCCTCACCTCGGTAGTGGGAAAGATCATGGAAGCACTACTGAAGGAGATTGGTGGAACATCTGGTTGTCAATGGACTACAGGACCCAAGGCAGCATGGTTTCACCAGGGGAGGTCATGTCAGACCAACCTCATTGAATTTTTTGACTGGGTGACTAGGAGGTGAATCAGGGAGGGCAGTGGACATGGCCTATCTGGACTTCAGCAAGGCCTTTGACACTGTGCCACATAGAAGACTATTACACAAACTGGGGAATATGGGTGTGGGCAGGACAGTAGTGTGGTGGGTAGGTAACTGGCTGGGTGGCAGGACACAGAGGGTGGTGGTAAATGGCTGTCACTCCACAGAGGGAAGAGTGACCAGTGGGGTACCACAGGACTCGTGCTGGGACCGGTCCTATTCAACATCTTCATCAGTGACATTGCACAGGATATAGAAGGCAGAATTTCACTGTTCGCTTGACACAAAGCTCTGTAACAGAGTAGACACACCAGAGGGTGTAGACAGAATGAGAAGGGACCTGCAGAAACTTGAAGAATGGTCAAGGGTTTGGCAGTTGAAATTCAATGCAAAGAAGTGCAAGATAATGCATATGGGCACAAAAACCCCAGACAATATATCAGTTGGGGGGTGAGGATATAGCATGCACCAAGCAGGAAAGGGATCTTGGGTTGTCATCTCTGATGACCTCAAGGTAGGGAACAGTGTGACAAGCATCAGGTAAAGCAAATAGGATGCTGGGATGTATAGCAGGGGCATCACCAGCAGGAAAGGAGGTCATAATTCGCTATACAGGACACTAGTGAGGGCCCCACCTGGAGTACAGTGTACAGTTCTGGAGACCATACCTACGTAGGACGTAGACAGGGTAGAGAAGGTTCAGAGGAGGGCAACAAAGATGGTGCATGGGTTGCATCACAAATCCTATGAAGACAGGTTGAAGGAACTGAACATGTACTCCTGGAGGAGAGGAGGGAGAGAGGATATGATAGAGACATACAAGTATCTTACAGGGAGGAACAGGGTGCAGAAAACACTATTTTAAGCCGAAAAGATGTTTCAGGACTAGGGCATGGGATGAAGTTGGAGGGAGGACGATTCAGAGGAAACATGAGAAGAATTTCTTCACAGAACGGGTGGTGGACAAGTGGAACATCTGCCAGAGGAAGTGGTGGGGGCTGAAACAATCACGGGATTTAAGAATGCATGGGATAGACATAAAGGAATTCTAGAGGTCAGGGGTAAGGGGAAATAGACTTCTAGGAAAACAAACTGAACTTACAAGGTCAAATGGGCAGACTAGGCGGGCCATAGGCCCTTATCTGCCGACACTGTCTATGTATCTATGTATCTATGTAAATTGATTGACTGATTGATTCATTCATTAATTTATTCATTCATTAGTTGATTGTTTGAAAGAACCACCAGGGCTCAATCAATGCTGGATCTAATCCTCAGCAACAAGGATGTCCTGGTCAGAGAAGTAGAACTTAGAGAAGCACTTATACCATTCACCAAACAGATTTTACAAAGATGAGGGTGTGCACAGCACAAGCACCTTGGGAAACCAAGCTCATCAGTGTTCAGCAAGAATAAGGCACTATGAAAAAACACATTGAATGTTGAAAGCAAGAATGTCTGCTTTAGGGATGGTAGAATGTCTGAATTAATATTTTGAACTCGTGTTCACAGATGAAAGGGATGGGCAGTGAAATGTTTCTCAAGAAGAAGCAGAAGGACACACTTCAAGATATTTATAAAAGGGCAAGGATACATCCATATACTTCACTGGACCACACCAGTCACATGACCATGCATTTAGATACTGCTGATGCAAGGTTAGAATTCGGCTCTCATTATGAAGGCTGAAAAACCTTATTTGCTACAATGAGCCATTGTATAAGCACAATAAGCCAGTCTGGGTTGCGCAATAAACGATTAACAAAACACTTCCTATTGGCATAAGGACACTCAGTCTTCATCCTTGAGCCTAACTGTTCCCCTTGGGCATGCATCATTAACCCTTTAATTCACACCCCATCATGGTTTATTGCTTACAAATGTAACACTGCAATAGATCGCTCCTGGTCCTCAGATCTAAAACATCAAAACAGCAAAGCAAGAAGATGGTCTCCAATCAAATCCTTCACATACAATTCCAAAAAGTTGAACAAAGGTACTCTCTCAGATAATATTTATAGATTAAATAATTTATTTATGGCAAAATATAATTTTCCAGACCTGTACAAATAACACAAATGTTTCACAGCAAACTGTTGCTTCTTCGGGGTATCAGGTTCAAAAATGAAACTTTTACAGATGCACTCAGTTCCCAGTTATACTCAGTTTCCACTGGAGGGGCTGAGTAAATCCAGTGATTCAACTTTTTGGAATCATGTACAGCATGTAACACAGAAAATGAGCTGCAAAATTGCTAAATACAGTAAACATAAACAAGGCAAATTGTGACTGATACAATGCATCCAAAAATCCTGAAGGAGTTAGTTATAAGGAACTAGGCATACCACTGAAAATTATAAAAACCACTGGTTTCTGGTTTTTAGCCCCCAAAAAAAAAGCAAAATTCCAGACTCTGGACTGACTGCACCCTGGCAAAAGCAAAGAATTTCACAGAATTTGAAATTTTATTCCAGATCAATGGAACTGCAAAACTTTTTTATATAAATTGCTTCTTGCACTATTTTAATTTTGTTTTATTTAATTTTAATTTGCTGTGTAGTAAGCTTTCATTTATTCTGATTAATTATACACATACTAAAAGACAACAGTAAAAGCCCAGTCAAATCCGGAAATTAGACTAACAATCATCCGTGCAATCCTGTAATTCAAAATCTTGAAAACGGAATTTCATTACTTCAGTCACTTTAAACCAGTGTCCTTGGATATTGTATTCAACTAGTCCATCAAAACTGTGCCTAATGACTGGAGTGTGGTCTACGTAGTGTCAGCATTCAAGAAAGGCTACAGGGCAGAACCAGGGAACTGTGAATGATTTTATATTATCAAAGACGATGCTAAAAATGAGAGCAACAGAATTTATTTGTTATTGTAACATAACCCATTAGTTAAAGAATCCCTGATGTTTCCAGGACACACTGGAGATATGTAAATATTTAGAAGCATCTTGGCTTTTATTTAAAGGAGCACTACACCCTCACAGATTGTAAATGTTATCTGTTTCCTTATCACCAATCAGCTTTGTTTCTGTAGCAGTTGGGGGATATAAAAATGTATTTTAGTTTACTTTTACTGTTAGCAGTAGTCCTCTGGAGCTCTCCTGGGTGCCTCCATTTTCTGATTGTTGAAATCTCAGTTTGTTCCTGAGGGCTGCATTAGCAGTTGTATGATGTCACTTAGCCCATATACATTTTGCAGCCCTATGCAGCAAGTCTACATAACCTTTAAAAACCTCAAGAAAGACACAAAGTGATAGTGATTTACAAGAAAAATTCCCGCTCTTCCTCTCCAAAGATGTTTTTGAAATTAAATAGGTGTATTTCACACCTTTCTCACTATTTGTTTTGTTCTAAATCAGCAGACAGGGGTATTGTGCTAACTAATGGGTGTTGACACATTATCTTCTAACTGCTAATGCTGCTCCTAGGAACAAACTGAGATATCAATAATCATAAGATGGAGGCACCCAGTATAGATACACTGGACTACTGCTAGCAGTAAGCATAAACTAAAACAAAAGTTTATATATTGAACTGCTATACAAATGGAGCTGATTGGTGCCAAACAAAACAGATAACATTTACAAAATGTGAGAAGATAGTGCTCATTTAACTTTCATGTGGTGGCTGAGTGAGTTAATCGTTTGTACATGATCCCTTTCTAATTTCCATCAGAATTGATCTCTGTGCTGTGAGTCTCCTTACGTGCGGACAGTGGCAGCCACATTCTTTCTTCTGCTTGACTGTAAAGTGCTAAGGGATGCAGTTTGCATAAAAGGAGTTATAGAAAAATAAACACCTTTTCTTCCTTGTAAATGAAACACTAAATATTTTCAGGTTCAACTTTCCAGCAGTTCAGGAAAATTTGTACTCTGATAGAATATGATCACATGACCATGATATAAATCCTACACTGACCCATGGTTTGACATTGCCCTTGCATTCTGTCCAGCAAGGGTATTTTTCTCCTTTTTATCTTAAAAATAAATGCAAAACTATGATTCATATATGCACAAGGCACATGGGTAACTCCAACAATTATCAATACCATCTTGCCCCTTATTTTTTAACTGCTTGAGAAGCCAATACCATTTTATAATAGATTTAGAGCAGAGTCCAAGAGCTGTGATTCTGATCATGGTGGACTGTAGTTTTGATATGATTATTCCTATTTCCTCCCTTACATTATCATGCTGCTTTGTGTATTGCTTGCTGCCTTGCTTTGCATTTTTGTACAAGGTCTCTGATGCTCTGCTTTTGTTTCCCTGAGATACTGACGTGGGCCTTTGTCTAGGCAGTGGCCTTAGACTATAGTTGGCCTTGCTGAAGGTGAGGAGATGAGCTGTTGAGATAATCTGCGTGCATCAATTTCCATTCTCGCTTCTAATGCTTAGGAAATAAAAGCCACCAGTAAGGTGTAACAAGTACCATTGGAGACTTGCCCAGTCTCCCAGTTACTGTAAGTGGCATTCTATCGTAAATAGAAAGCATTACTGAAATTTCATGAATGATCACAATAAAAAGGAATCACTTTCCTACAATGCATAATGCAGTGGCATTTACACTACACATAGATGGTACATAATGTTGAGCAGTAGTGGAAGAAAATAATTATTAAGCAGCATTGTACAGAGAGAGAGATGCATGCACTTTGACAGCACTGCCATGCCCCAACGGATTGTTTGTATGTTGTTTTTTAGTAGATGTTTACAAAGCGCTCCTCCAGGACTCGGAGCACCTGTATAATAAATAAATGCGCTGTAAATAATATAATGATGATCTGGAGACTCTGATCAGTCTCAGAACATTAGTCCTCAGCCATCCTCCATGGCATGAATGGCAGGGGGAGGTGTTCAGGCAGTCCTTGGAATTTCTTTTAAATTAATAAGACACCTTTGTTGATGGGAATAAGGCAGCCCTGCACATATAAGGAATAATGTATGGGTGGGTGACCATACACAACAAGCCTGTGTTTCCACTGAGTGGTAGAGACAACAGCATATGGACCCTGAGAGTGAGCTCGAGAAGGCCAATCTGTTATCTCAACCCTGAAATGGAAATTCGGTGAAAGTTGTGTATGATCATCCCTATTTTATTTTTTATACTACAGCATATGGTTTATTTTCTTGTTCCAGTATGAATTTCTCTCTTTCTGATGTTTCTTTGGAGGGAACTGCTGCAGTTGTGAGATCATTGCATTGTGTGTGTGCAGTTGGCAGGTCATGACGGCTTATCAGCCTTGCCCCACTCCCAAAAGTCATCTCTTACCTCTTTCCAGTCATCGGTGAGTACACCCATAGATTTCCCCATGGCTGGGCGAGAGGGGGAGGACTTTTCTCCCCCTTGACAAACATATGCAGCATTGCAGCATACCAGAGTGGCAGGGTGGACCACCAGGACATTGGTAGGGCTTCACTAGGCCCAAGCCTCAGTGTTTCCTGTTGTCTCCTCACACCGTGCTGTAACAGCATTATGAGTGTGCTTGGAGGCATGCACACCCGACTTCACTCTCCAGCAACTTCACCCTTCTTGTAGCACGCACTGCATTGTCACCAGGCCTCCACCTGGTGGCAGTTATAGGCCAGGGTGACAGGCCTTCCCACCTTGAGAGAGGAAAGCAGTCCCTTAGGTGCTTGATCCTCTCCTTCCCCAGCCAAGCCCTGGTGACTCGAATCTGTTCTTGAGCATGGCTCGCCAACATGGGAAAAGGTAAGATGTTCACAGTGGCTTAGCCCTCTTTGCCGTCGAGCTGGCCACAACAAGGTTTTTGAATAGCCTTAATTCCATACTCAGTAAGCCGTAACCATGTACTATAGAACAATACTGAGCCAAGAGGGGGCACTAGAGAGCCTCTTTCCTGGCAGGAAGCACACTGCACAAGCTCTCCACCCAGAACTGACAAACTGTATAAATTGTATTGTTTAAATGCTATTACAACTTATACGCTTGATGGCTTTTCACTCTACAAGCTTTCAGAACCAAGCAGAAACCAAACTTGCAATGAGCTGGCCAAAAGGACAGCAGACTGGAGCCACAAAAAATGCAATGATCCAGTAAGCGAAGGTCACGTGGAGCACCTAGCCTGGTAAACTGCCCAGCACTGATCAGCCACCATGGCAAATGCCGCTAGAGTCCATGCGGGCCATGGACTCTAAAATGGAATGAACATTGATCCATCTGGAGGCTCTCAATACTAAACTAAAAGACCTGACTGCCAGGGTAGAGGATTCGGATGAAAGATCAATGACCACAATGGCAACTGTGGCAGCTCTCACCCAGGAAAATAGCTAGCTCTGTGGCCACATGAAGACTCTTGAAAATGAAATGAGTGCCAGGAATTTATGACTGATCAAGGTCCTAGAAGGTGTCGAAGGCTCCAGTCTACTAGAGTTCCTTACAACCTGGATCCTTCAGCATTTAAAACTACCCTTAAGATTTGATGGCTCACAGTTTCGGAAGATCTAAAAAGTAAACCCCAGGAATGCACTGCAAGGGGTGAGCTGCAATAGGATTGTGTTGTTGAGAATGGCTGGGGTAGAGAGCTGCGATTTGGTGCTGGGGGCAGCACGAGCAGCATATCCTCTAATGATTGAAGGAGCTGACATTAAGTTTTATCTGAATCTTTACTTCACCCCTGGAGCCAGAAGGAAGAACTTTGATGCCATCAGACGGTGGCTGTGTGCTCTAGGAGTTGTCCACTTGTTCCTGCTGCCTGCCTGACTCCGTGTCCTCTATGGAGGTAAGACTTGGCAATTTTCTGATCCAGATGATGGTGAGAGGTGACACCGCAGACTCCTGAGGTAGAAGCAGCTTCAGAAGAGGGCTAAACTTGGTTATTAAAATGAAGCACATACTCATTTTCCCATGGGACTCTAAGCAGACATCTGTTCAGGTTTTCTTTCCTGTAAAACTTTAGCCCATTATCGAGACACATGTTTGTGTAATGTTTCAAAATGCTGGAGACTTGATTTTCTGTTTGATGGGACTTTACTCGGGGCAGTTAGTGGTGAGTGGGTAAAATATGCCTTTTGTGGCAAACCGATTTGAATGGCATCAACCACGTGGTCAAGAAGGGTTTCTTCAGGTGCGCACTCTCCTTCTCTGGACAGCCTCCCTAGAGACTCCTGATACTGATGTTCTCATCCATAAAATATTGCTAGCTAATGTTTAATTACAACTGCAGTCCTTGTTACTGATTGTTTCTGATTACAGGTTTTAGCAGTGTTTTACAGAGCAAGAATATCTGCACAGATTCAGAGATACTGCCCTATACTGCTCACGTTTAGTGTTCATTATTTGCTGCCCCATACTTGTATTTATTTATTTTATTTATTTAGTTTTTGTTGACCGGGTAAGTGCAGTAGACAAATCTTGCCTATTTTCAGGCACGACCCGGGGGAGGTGGATACAGATGAATGTCAACTGACCTTGAACCAGATTAAGCTGCTGGTGGTATTTTTAGTGAATGAGAGAAATTTGGCCAGGACACCGGGGAAATTCCCCTCCTCTTTTCGATAAGTGCCATGGGATCTTTAACATCCACCTGAACTACCACCAATCCAGGCAGATGGGACCTCGGTTAGGGTGGTGGATACCTAAAATAGCCTTCTAGTGGAGGTAATGGGGGTGAAAACAGTGATTGGGTTCAAAAATGCCTGGGACAGACACAAGGGAATCGTGGGGATAGAGTAGAGAGGAGAAGAGATTATGACATGGGTTAAGTAGGATTTGCAAAAAAGAAAAAACAACTGGGCAGAGTGGGTAGGCCCACCCTTATCTGCCGCCACATTCTATGTATCTATGTTTGTAGTTCATGGGAGCAGTTGCTCGTTCAGAGGCATAGTGTCCTATTGCCACTTCCTATATTATGGTTTAGTAGCAGTTCTAGAAAACTGGGTTGTCTACCTTTATTGTCTCCCGACTCTCCCTTTATAGGAGGATACCATCACAGCCACAGAAGGGGCTGACGGTTTTGGAACCTGAAAATACTTTGAGACATTTGCTATACCCTCCCATTCTTTTGTGTCAGATTACATGAAGGCCTATCTGAATATCAACGTATCTGTTGTACAGTATATACAGAATAATATGGAGGGGGTGTATAATGAGAATTTTACACACACACGAGGTGTTGGATGCGACATAAACCCTGACAGCAAAGCTCGAGGGGTTTATTTAAACATCCAATACCATCAAACTTAAGGAGGCAGTATAGCATAGTGGGTAAGGGTACTGAGCTCCAAACCTAGTAACCAGGGTTTGAATCCCATCAGCTCTCACTTGCATACTGTGTGACCCTGCACAAATCATTTAACTTCCTTGTGCTCCCAGATCACACCTGGAAACAAGTCCTGTCTTAGTGTACCTTTCCAGGTTAAACAATTCCCTCCCCCCTAAAATTCAAGTTTTACACACCACCACCCCATGTTTTATTTTATATAATTGCTAGGGAGCGTTGTTTCACCACAGCAATTACATAAAATAAAACAACCTCACTGTACAGCCACAGTCTGGTTGGGTTTCAGTGTGGTCCCCAGTCATGTTGAAGTGGGTGTTGAAACTTTTAATTTTATTTTTTAAGTTAGTTGAGTTTTACGTGCTGGAAAGGCTTCAACAAGTGTAACTGTAACAGTTCAGTTTTTTTTTTAAAGATTACATACCACTGAGTGCGAGTGGTGGTGAAGTGTTCACCTGGGTGTTCAGGGTGATAACAGAAAAACAGATGACTGGCACATGCATGGAGCGAGAGAAACCCAGCGTGAGTTTGCCATTATAACCAGCTGGTTATATTGGCAAATTCTAATCAAGTTTCCCTTAGGGAAAAAACACTCCCCCATTGTTATCGTGCTTTTATTTATTATCTCATGCATGAGAATATAATGTTTGATGCATTATGTAAAGTCAATAAGTTATAAGTTAAAGACAAATACTGAGCCAAATGTTTACCCACTCAAGACTGCATTTAGAAATCCAAAAGCACACGGCCGCCCATACAGTCCAGCTGCAGTGTCTCACACTGCTGTGCAGGTGACCCAAGTTTGGGAGTGAACTCGTGACGCCATGTCAGCAGGCAAGCCAGGTGGCATTGGGCTCTGGTGCTACAGGAACCCATGTGTTAGGCCAAGGGAGCTTGCTCCCTCCGCAAGACATCACTGCATGCTGCCAAGGCCACTCGATGAGCTACGCACAAACCTGGGGAGAACTAAGGGAGAGAAGTGGAGAAAACCATGCCTATCTCTGGGATGGCCTGGGCTTCTCCTAGGTGCTGCTACTTGCCAATGCATGGTCCTAGTCCACACTGCAGACTACCTCAGGGGAGAGGATGGCATTCCCCCCTCCAGAGCCCTTGCTATGAATGGGATAACCATGGGAGATATCCTGGGGCAAGACCCTGGAGCCAGGTGCATGGGGTTAACAGACTAGAACAGGATATATCCCTAAGAGACATGGATGGGAGAAAAAACTGAATAACAAAGTAAAAAAATCTAAAAGCACTTTATCTGGTACAGTATAATGTAACCAGAGTCCTGATTGCTGTAGAGCTTTTGTGGCTAAACTGTTTCCTCAAGGTGGACAATGCTTTGAAATCTGATCAGCTGAGCTGATATCTTGGTTTCTAGTGCCTTAGATAAGGTATTCATTGCTATTTTTCTACTTATGTCAAACTCATTCTCAGAGTGACTCAAGATTTTTCAGTTATATAGATACATAGACAATGTCGGCAGATAAGGGCCTATGACCCACCAAGTCTGCCCATTTGAGCTTGTAAGTTCAGTTTGTTTTCCTAGAAGTCTGTTGCCCCTTACCCTGACCTCCAGAATTCCTTTATGTCTATCCCATGCATTCATAAGTCCCGTGATTGTTTCAGCCCCCACCACTTCCTCTGGCAGGATGTTCCACTTGTCCACCACCCATTCTGTGAAGAAATTCTTCCTCGCATTTCCTCTGAATCGTCCTCCCTCCAACTTCATCCCATGCCCTCTAGTCCTGGAACATCTTTTTCGCTTAAAAATAGTGTATTCCTGCACCCTATTCCTCCCTGTAAGATACTTGTATGTCTCTATCATGTCCCCTCTCTCCCGCCTCTCCTCCAGGGAGTACATTTTCAATTCCTTCAACCTGTCCTCATAGAACTTGCGATGCAATCCATGTACCATCTTTGTTGCCCTCTTCTGAACCTTCTCTACCCTGTCTCTGTTCTTACATAGGTAAGGTCTCCAGAACTGTACACTGTACTCCAGGTGGGGCCTCACTAGTGTCTTGTATAGTGGAATTATGACCTCCCTTGTCCTGCTGGTGATGCCCCTGCCTATGCATCCCAGCATCCTATTTGCTTTACCTGCTGCCTTGTCACACTGTTTTCCTACCTTGAGGTCATCAGAGATGATAACCCCAAGATGCCTTTCCTGCTTGGTGCATGCTATATCCTCACCCCACAACTGATATAGTATGCCAGGGTTTTTGTGCCCTATATGCATTATCTTGCACTTCTTTGCATTGAATTTCAACTGCCAAACCCCTGACCATTCTTCAAGTTTCTGCAGGTCCCTTCTCATTCTGTCTACACCCTCTGGTGTGTCTTCTCTGTTACAGAGCTTTGTGTCATCAGTGAACAGTGAAATTCTGCCTTCTAGGTCCTCGTAATGTCACTGATGAAGATGTTGAATAGGACCGGTTCCAGCACAGATCCCTGTGGTACCCCACTGGTCACTCTTCCCTCTGTGGAGTGACAGCCATTTACCACCACTCTGTGTCCTGCCGCCCAGCCAGTTACCTACCCACCACACTACTGTCCTGCCCACCCCATAGTCCCCAGTTTGTGTAATAGTCTTTTATGTGGCACAGTGTCAAAGGCCTTGCTGAAGTCCAGATAGGCCATGTCCACTGCCCTCCCTGATCCACCTCCCTGGTCACCCAGTCAAAAAATTCAACGAGGTTGGTCTGACATGACCTCCCCCTGGTGAAACCAAGCTGCCTTGGGTCCTGTAGTCCACTGGCAACCAGATGTTCCACCAATCTCTCCATCAGTAGTGCTTCCATGATCTTCCCCACTACCAAGGTGAGGCTGACTGGTCTGTAGTTCCCTGCTTCCTCTTTGTTGTATGTGATGTATCTTGTTGAATGCAGCAGTCTGTTTAGCAGTGAGACAACTCGGTGATTCCAAAGCACTGCCATAGGGCTGCTTTTTCTCTGCTTTATGAAACCTGTCCACACACTTATACTATATGCTGTTGCTGGAATGTCTGATGGATTCATTGATGGATCGATGGACTGATTGACTAAATCAATTTTTTTTTTTTTTAGTTTTTGTTGACCGGGTAAGTGCACTAGACAAATCCTGCCTATTTTCAGGCCCGGCCCGGGGGGAGGGGGATACAGATGAAATGCCAACTTACCTTGAACCAGATTACACTGTTGGCGGTATTTTTAGTGAATGAGGGAAATTTGGCCAGGACACCAGGGAAATTCCCCTGCTCTTTTCGATAAGTGCCATGGGATCTTTAACATCCACCTGAACTACCACCAATCCAGGCAGATGGGACCTCGGTTTAACATCTCATCTGAAAGGGGGCACCTCAGAAGTGCAGCACCACTCTCATGCTGCACTACAGTGTCAGTACTGGGATATTAACCCAAGTGCCAGATGTTGGAACTGAACCCACAGCCCTCTGATCTCCCGGCCTCAGAGGCGAGTGTGCTACCTACTGAGCCACTGACGCTGCTTGAATAAGAGAGAACTCACAATCAACAAAGCATGCCATCTTACAAAAATATTTCCTGGAACTTTAAAACTACTTTTATGAAGTGTCTGATGTATTTATCATTTATTTATTTGAATCTTAGATAGAGCTTACAGTTCTTTCACATAGGTTCCACGTCAGAACAACAATAATACAGGTTTTACAGGCTGAATAGAAAACTAACAAAATTTCAGCTATTTCTAAATCAGACAATACATGCAAGCAGCTTTATATTCATTGTATATCGTAAGCAGACCAAAGTCTAGAGGAGGTATACAATAATTAAAGGTTACTGCCAAGTCAAAGAAGCAGCCTAGGAGGCTTTGTCAAGGATAAGTAGGAAAGTTTATGGAAGGAGGGGTTCCAGAAGTAGGTGGAGGGAAAGAGAGGGATGAGGGCAAGAACTGCATTAGATGAAAGAGAGTGAGGGGGTAGGATTAAAGGGTGACGAGGACAGAGATAGACTCTGGTGGGGAAGAATGAGTAAGAGGAAGAGTGGCAGTGGGGGTGGGTAGGTGAGGGGTGGGGAGGTAGAAGGAAATCAGAGTTGCCTGTCCTGTTCCCAATGAAATATGACAGTCCTGTGCGTGCTATGTATTCTATTATATTGGTTGTATCATCAGGGTGTGTATTATTTAAAGTCCAGGTTGTGCCTGAAAGCAGATATCTGACAGACTACCTAGTGAGCTTATCTGGTTACCAAAAACCAAAAAAGAAACAAATAAATAAACTATTATCTAATGGATACCATGTAACAAATTAACACACGAATGAACCCTCATAATTTCAGCAGTGACCTATGGCAGGTAAGCTTACATATGGGTGCTGTATGAACAAAAGGCTCGTTCACACAGCAAGTTCTGCACCATTGTGAGTGGTGCAGAGCTGTTACAATGTAGCCACCTCACTCGTGAACACAAACCACATCACAATATCTGCATGCGTTGCATTTCACCGCGATGCCACTTTCCTTGCAATCGCAAAGTGGTGTTGATGTTCCTCGTGGCCTTGTGAACAGCTGGCACCACTCACAACAGTGCCAGGTAATTCCTATGCTGCACTTAAGTAGATTTCCCACCCTACTGGAAAACTACTTACAATGCAGGAAGCTATCCTGCAACACTTTAAAGCCCTGTACATATGAATGTTCATATGGAGCATTTCACAAACTGCAGTGGAACCGAAGGAGACAGATGCAATGAAGCTGCATGCCTTTTGAATGCGGTAAATGATTAGTGCAAGACTGGTTCTACAGATACCAAGCAACACACTGTTCAGGAATGACAGGATAACAGGGAAGGGCAGCAGGGCAGCACTGTATGTAAAGGAGGGTATCCTGGCCTCAGAGATACAGGATGCTGGCAGGACAGAAGGGCCTAAGACAATCATTAGATCAAGACAACCCATGCATGCCGATGCATCTTTGCTTTTCTGACCATTAATATTGCTTGCCCTGGCCTCAATACCAAAGTTCATAATGAAGTCTCTTCAGCTGAAAATATGTTGGTGGTGTGCCCAAGAACCGTACAGTTTAACATGAGTAAACCAAGCAAGCAGACCACTAAATAAGGAAACCAGAGGTCAAATTTAAGATAGCAAAAATAAATTTAATATTTAGAGCTGCCCTCAGGCACAAGAAACAGACTTGTTTTATGGAAGATTCAGTACTTCAGTTCACACACTTCTTTGAAATCTTGTGGGGGACAGCTATATGTAAAAAAGGCTTTTTGCTGTTTCACTGGCTCACCGCTTCTAAAGACAAAAATGTATTTAAGATTCAGAAATGCCCTTTGGCAAAAAAACTGCAAAGTGCAAACCTGTTTTAGAAAATATTCTGTACTGCTGTTCACAGTGCTTCTTTGAAACTTTACAGGACTTGCATACAGTACCTCTCATATAGCCCAAATTATGAGGGATATCCCTCATTTTGCAGCTCCAAAATGTTGCATCCCAAATCAGCTCTCATGGAAAAGGTGCTGCTGCCCAAACAGAGAAGGTACTTTAAACTCAGACTTTAAAGCAGTAATTCATAATACTTTATGATGCTGAAGCAAAGTTAAACTGCACATATAAAGGCATGTTTCCACAGTGTTCTGAGCTTGCATCCCCATACCTGATTTTGTGTCCCACCTTGAGGGCCAGAGTCCCACATTTTCCGTGTCAGAGGCCCACATCTCATTAACACAATGGGCTGGATAACCACATCTGATGCTGCAAGGCAGCCGCTGAACAAGGATTCCTAGCAAAATGGCAGCAGAAATGAGTTAACTTCTGCAGGTAATGGCTTTCTCAGTCAGCCCATTGTTATCTGCTTTGCCGAGCTCTTCCAGAAAGCCCTTTCCTGACCTTCGAAAGGGTGCCTTCCAATTGTTCGAGCCTGGTTTCTTGAAAGGTTTGTTTCAAGATGACAGCATATTGATTTCTCGCTGCAAAAAGGTGCCACTGAACTGAGCCAAGCAAATAAAAACACTACCTTGTATCATTCAATGGTGCCTTCTACAATAGTGTTTTACATTAGGGTAATGCTGTAAAAGGGGCTTTTGTTAGCTGTACGTAATAACCCCCCCCCCCTTTTCTTTTTATTGTAAGGCTGTTTAAATGCCAGTCCTTCCAGAAGTTCTTAATAGTAAGAATAGTAGTACTGCTTATGGTAGAAAAGAATATGAATTGAGTAATTGCCTTTTTGGGCTGAATTGAGCGATGCTTTTCTGTTTCTGAGCCAAAAATCTGTTGCAACAGTATTTTCTATTTCTCTAGCTGTTTCTTCGCTCCTTCCTATCTCTGTGTCTTCCCTACTGTACCCACACCTTGGCCACTTGTAGGTATTCTTTCGGTCCCTATAGTAGTTTTCCAGTCGCTCTCCCAGTCCAAATTGCGAGGTTTCCTCCATTTGCGTTTGCTAAGCATAACGGACCTCTCAATAGTGCGCACGATCGCACTGCATGAATGTGCGCATGGAGCTTCGCGATCATGCGAATGCTCCGTGCAAATGAGCTTGTGACTTTAATCTTGTGCTTTTGTTTACAAGGGAAGCAGACTTCATCCCTAATAGAGACTCACCCATGCAGGAGTAGTGTGGAAAAACCAAGTAAGTCACAGGGCAAATTATACATTACAAAACATCTCTCTAGCTAAACATAGGGATGTGCCCTGGTTCAGTAAAGTTTCTTAAGGTTTGCATTTCAGAACGTCTTGCATTTCTGGACTTGCACACTTGTTTTAAAGTATAGCTGCAATATAGTGACTTGTTTATCTAGCACTTCAGCCAAAGGCTCGTCTGTTGGTTAAATAAAACAAAGACAGGCATCATTTCCTAGACTCCCTGTTTGGAGCCTTTGCTTGTGAGAGAACTCAGGGCCTCCCTGCAGCTTTCCTGTCTTCTTTAGAGCCGGCTGGCCCTTTCTACGCTCCTTTTATGACAGTGGCTGATGGGAGGAATCTGACTCCCTGGTGAATCTTTTTCTTTTACCTTTTTTTTAAATTGTTTAACCAGGTGAGACATACTAAACTGAAAGCTTGTTTACAGGTGCAACCTGGGAGCACAGGGAAGTTAAGTGACTTGCTTAGGGTCACACAGTATGCAAGTGGGGGCTGTGGGATTCAAACCCAGGTCTCCAGATTTGCAGCTCAGAGCCTTAAACCGCTGCGCTATACTGCCCTTGCATTGTTTTATGTAACTTATGAATACTAAGCTAATTAAATCCTTAATACTGAGCGTTTTAATGTATGAAAACACGTTTTGAGCCTCCCTGATGTTAATTTTGTTTAAAGATAGTTATGGGAGGGGTTTAGTACATCATGTGACCTGTTACCTGTATATATTCACTGAGAGTGTCTTGTAAGTTTAGTTGGTTGGTTGGTAGAAGCTCTACCCTACCAGTCCCCTAGGCTGCTACTAGGTGGATGAAGGTTTTTGTTGAAAGAAGCCAATTTCAGTTTTGTTTATATATATTTATGTCTTTATTTTCCGTTCTCAGTCTGCTTGTTTATTCTGTTGTTTAATAAATCTGACTTGAAGATTTGAATCCTGACACTTTGCCTGGATTCCATTTGTTCCCACGCTCACAAACACCAGCTTTATGGATTCATATTACCTCACAGATTCTTAAACAAGCTGATGGACTGATTTAATCCATAGGCTGCCAACAGAATTAGAATGCATAGGAATTTTGGAGTGATGTATCAGTCAGGGCCTGTTAGAGTTAAAAGCACTGGGAAACAATTTTCAGCATGCATGTTGTTGCTTTCTTTCAGTTTAATTCACATTTCTGATGTGCTTTGGATGTTTTTTTTTTTCATTAAAGTGATGATTTGTTTTACTTTCATAATTACAGTACTATGAATATCAAATATCAACCTGGAAGTAGTATTCCAAGAAAGGAAAGGAACTTATCTAACCAGAAAAGGCACACTAAACCAGAGCTCGTTTCCAGGTGTGACCTGGGAGCACAAAGAAGTTAAGTGACTTGCTTAGGGTCACACAGTATTCAAGTGGTGGCTGATGGGATTCAAATCCAGGTCTCCAGGTTTGTAGCTCAGTGCCCTTAACCACTATGCCATACTGCCTCCTTCTAAGAATTCCCATAATTCATAGTTGTGACATCACAACCATGCATCACATGATTCTTACACTTTTGTTTCTGAAGTAATCAGCACTCACTCACACCATGCTCTAATTAGCACAGCACAAGTCAGCATCTGGACCCAGTGATTATAGAAAAAAATAGCATATCGGCATATTAGCTTGTTTTTTTTACACACCCTCAGTGTCTCATGCCAATACAAACCACTCAAACTTCACTTTTAAAGTCCATGGGCACGTGTGACACCTTTAGACACTGTGCAATTTGACAGTCTCTCTAGCTGTGTGGACTTTATGACTGACTTTAAAGGGGAACAGTCAGCACAAAGAGCCCGAAACCCAACCATGGAGCTAGTCCTAGTTTGCACTTCATGTGCAAAATCATTATTTTTTTACGTACTGTTTACTGCAGTGTTGCAGATTGTATCAAGCTGATTCTGCTTACTTGCAAGCTGACATTTGCTGTAACCAGAGGTCTCAAAATCCCCTGCAGCTAACACCAGAGCATGGCTGCAGCAGTGGGAGGATCATTAGCTTGCGGTGCATGCAGGAGTTTTTATAAACTACAATCTTTTGTTTGCTAGTCCCACTGTCCTTCCAGGCTTAAGTACCATCACACAGGACTGTATGCAGCCCCAGGACAACAGCAGGACTGGCAAACATCTAATCTGAGCTTATAAAAGCTCTAATATTCATTGCAGAGTATTGACTCTCCACTGCAGAAACTTTATAAAATAAAGTAGTGACTATCCCACTGCTGAACCCTTATAACATAAGGTATTGACTCTCCCACTGCTTAACCCTTATAACATAAAGTATTGACTCTCTCACTGCTGAACCCTTATAACAGAAAGTATTGACTCTCCCACTGCTGAACCCTTATAACATAAAGAATTGACTCTCCCACTGCTTAACCCTTATAACATAAAGTATTGACTCTCTCACTGCTGAACCCTTATAACAGAAAGTACTGACTCTCCCACTGCTGAACCCTTATAACATAAAGTATTGACTCTCCCACTGCTGAACCCTTATAACACAAAGTATTGACTCTCCCACTGCTGAACACTTATAAAATAAAGTATTGACTCTCCCGCCGCTGAACCCTTATAACATAAAGTATTGACTCTCCCACTGCTGAACCCTTATAAAATAAAGTATTGACTCTCCCGCTGCTGAACCCTTATAAAATAAAGTATTGACTCTCCCACTGCTGAACCCTTATAAAATGAAGTATTGACTCTCCCACTGCTGAACCCTTTACCAGATGAAGTATTGACTCTCCCACTGCTGAACCCTTTATAAAATGAAATATTGACTCTCCCACTGCTGAACCCCTTATAAAATAAAGTATCGACTCTGCCACTGCTGAACCCTTATAAAATAAAGTATCGACTCTCCCACTGCTGAACCCTTTATAAAATGAAGTATTGACTCTCCCACCACTGAACCCTTTATAAAATAAAGTATTGACTCTCCCACTGCTGAACCCTTTATAAAATAAAGTATTGAGTCTCCCACTGCTGAACCCTTTATAAAATAAAGTATCGACTCTCCCACTGCTGAACCCTTTATAAAATAAAGCATCGACTCTGCCACTGCTGAACCCTTTATAAAATGAAGTATCGACTCCACTGCTGAACCCTTTATAAAATAAAGTATCGACTCTGCCACTGCTGAAACCTTTATAAAATAAAGTATTGACTCTCCCACTGCTGAACCCATTATAAAATGAAGTATCGACTCTCCCACTGCTGAACTCTTATAAAATAAAGTATTGACTCTCCACTGCTGAACCCTTTATAAAATAAAGTATTGACTCTCCACTGCTGAACCCTTATAAAATAAGTATTGACTCTCCACTGCTGAACCCTTATAAAATAAGTATCGACTCTCCACTGCTGAACCCTTATAAAATAAAGTACTGACTCTCCCACTGCTGAACCCATTATAAAATGAAGTATCGACTCTCCCACTGCTGAACTCTTATAAAATAAAGTATTGACTTTCCCATTGCTGAACCCTTATAAAATATAGTATTGACTCTCCCACTGCTGAACTCTTATAAAATAAAGTATTGACTTTCCCACTGCTGAACCCTTATAAAATAAAGTATTGACTCTCCCACTGCTGAACCCTTTATAAAATAAAGTATTGACTCTCCCACTGCTGAACTCTTATAAAATAAAGTATTGACTCTCCCACTGCTGAACCCTTATAAAATGAAGTATCGACTCTCCCACTGCTGAACCCTTTATGAAATAAAATATTGACTCTCCCACTGCTGAACCCTTATAAAATAAAGTATTGACTCTCCCACTGCTGAACCCTATATAAAATAAAGTATTGACTCTCCCACTGCTGAACTCTTATAAAATAAAGTATTGACTCTCCCACTGCTGAACCCTTATAAAATGAAGTCTCGACTCTCCCACTGCTGAACCCTTTATGAAATAAAATATTGACTCTCCACTGCTGAACCCTTATAAAAAAATATTGACTCTCCCACTGCTGAACCCTTTATAAAATAAAGTATTGACTCTCCCACTGCTGAACCCTTTACAAAATGAAGTATCGACTCTCCCACTGCTGAACCCTTTATAAAATAAAGTATTGACTCTCCCACTGCTGAACCCTTATAAAATAAAGTATTGACTCTCCCACTGCTGAACCCTTATAAAATAAAGTATTGACTCTCCCACTGCTGAACCCTTTATAAAATAAAGTATCGACTCTCCCACTGCTGAACCCTTTATAAAACAAGTATGACTCTCCACTGCTGAACCCTTTATAAAATAAAGTATCGACTCTCCCACTGCTGAACCCTTATAAAATAAAAGTATGACTCTCCCACTGCTGAACCCTTTATAAAATAAAGTATCAACTCTCCCACTGCTGAACCCTTTATAAAATAAAGTATCGACTCTCCCACAGCTGAACCCTTTATAAAATAAAGTATCGACTCTCCCACTGCTGAACCCTTTATAAAATAAAGTATCGACTCTCCCACTGTTGAATCCTTTATAAAATAAAGTATTGACTCTCCCACTGCTGAACCCTTATAAAATGAAGTATTGACTCTCCCACTGCTGAACCCTTTATAAAATAAAGTATTGACTCTCCCACTGCTAAACCACTTCTAAAATAAAGTATCGACTCTCTCACTGCTGAACCCTTTATAAAATAAAGTATTGACTCTCCTACTGCCGAACCCTTATAACATAAAGTATTAACTCTCCCACTGCTGAACCCTTATAACATAAAGTATTGACTCTCCCACTGCTGAACCCTTTATAAAATAAAGTATCGACTCTCCCACTGCTGAACCCTTTATAAAATAAAGTATCGACTCTCCCACTGCTGAACCCTTTATAAAATAAAGTATCGACTCTCCCACTACTGAACCCTTATAAAATGAAGTATTGACTCTCCCACTGCTGAACCCTTTATAAAATAAAGTATTGACTCTCCCACTGCTAAACCACTTCTAAAATAAAGTATCGACTCTCTCACTGCTGAACCCTTTATAAAATAAAGTATTGACTCTCACTGCTGAACCCTTATAACATAAAGTATTGACTCTCCCACTGCTGAACCCTTATAAAATAAAGTATTGACTCTCCCACTGCTGAACCCTTTATAAAATAAAGTATCGACTCTCCCACTGCTGAACCCTTTATAAAATAAAGTATTGACTCTCCTACTGCTGAACCCTTATAAAAAAGTATCGACTCTCCCACTGCTGAACCCTTTATAAAATGAAGTATCGACTCTCCCACTGCTGAACACTTTATGAAATAAAATATTGACTCTCCCACTGCTGAACTCTTATAAAATAAAGTATCGACTCTCCCACTGCTGAACCCCTTATAAAATAAAGTATTGACTCTCCTACTGCTGAACCCTTATAACAAAAAATATTGACTCTCCCACTACTGAACCCTTTTTAAAATAAAGTATTGACTCTCCCACTGCTGAACCCTTTACAAAATAAAGTATCGACTCTCCCACTGCTGAACCCTTTATAAAATAAAGTATTGACTCTCCCACTGCTGAACCCTTTATAAAATAAAGTATCGACTCTCCCACTGCTGAACCCTTTATAAAATAAAGTATCGACTCTCCCACAGCTGAACCCTTTATAAAATAAAGTATCGACTCTCCCACTGCTGAACCCTTTATAAAATAAAGTATCGACTCTCCCACTGCTGAACCCTTTATAAAATAAAGTATTGACTCTCCCACTGCTGAACCCTTATAAAATGAAGTATTGACTCTCCCACTGCTGAACCCTTTATAAAATAAAGTATTGACTCTCCCACTGCTAAACCACTTCTAAAATAAAGTATCGACTCTCTCACTGCTGAACCCTTTATAAAATAAAGTATTGACTCTCCTACTGCCGAACCCTTATAACATAAAGCATTAACTCTCCCACTGCTGAACCCTTATAACATAAAGTATTGACTCTTCCACTGCTGAACCCTTTATAAAATAAAGCATCGACTCTCCCACTGCTGAACCCTTTATAAAATAAAGTATCGACTCTCCCACTGCTGAACCCTTTATAAAATAAAGTATCGACTCTCCCACTGCAGAACCCTTTATAAAATAAAGTATCGACTCTCCCACTGCTGAACCCTCTATAAAATAAAGTATTGACTCTCCCACTGCTGAACCCTTATAAAATAAAGTATTGACTCTCCTACTGTTGAACCCTTATAAAAAAGTATCGACTCTCCCACTGCTGAACCCTTTATAAAATGAAGTATCGACTCTCCCACTGCTGAACCCTTTATGAAATAAAATATTGACTCTCCCACTGCTGAAGTCTTATAAAATAAATTATTGACTCTCCCACTGCTGAACCCTTTATGAAATAAAGTTCTGACACTCCCACTGCTGAACCCTTTATGAAATTAAGTATTGACTCTCCCACTGCTGAACCCTTTATAAAATAAAGTATCGACTCTCCCACTGCTGAACCCTTATAAAATAAAGTATCGACTCTCCCACTGCTAAACCTTTATAAAATAAAGTATCGACTCTCCCACTGCTGAACCCTTTATAAAACAAAGTATTGACTCTCCCACTGCTGAACCCTTTATAAAATAATGTATTGACACTCCCACTGCTGAACTCTTATAAAGTATTGACTCTCCCACTGCTGAACTCTTATAAAGTATTGACTCTCCCTCTACTGAACCCTTATAAAATAAGGTATTGACTCTCCCACTGCTGAACCCTTTATAAAATAAAGTATCGACTCTCCCACTGCTGAACCCTTATAAAATAAAGTGTTGACTCTCCCACTGCTGAACCCTTATAACATAAAGTATTGATTCTCCCACTGCTGAACCCTTTATAAAATAAAGTATTGACTCTCCCACTGCTGAACCCTTTACAAAATGAAGTATTGACTCTCCCACTGCTGAACCCTTTAGAAAATGAAGTATTGACTCTACCACTGCTGAACCCTTTATAAAATAATGTATCGAGTCTGCCACTGCTGAACCCTTATAAAATAAAGTATTGATTCTTCCACTGCTGAACCCTTTATAAAATAAAGTATTGAGTCTCCCACTGCTGAACGCTTTATAAAATAAAGTGTCGACTCTCCCACTGCTGAACCCTTTATAAAATAAAGTATCGACTCTCCCACTGCTGAACCCTTTATAAAATAAAGTATCGACTGTCGCACTGCTGAACCCTTTATAAAATAAAGTATCGGCTCTCCCACTGCTGAACCCTTATAAAATAAAGTATCGACTCTCCCACTGCTGAACCTTTATAAAATAAAGTATTGACTCTCCACTGCTGAACCCTTTATAAAATAAAGTATTGACTCTCCACTGCTGAACTCTTATAAAATAAGTATTGACTCTCCACTGCTGAACCCTTGTAAAATAAGTATCGACTCTCCCACTGCTGAACCCTTTATAAATAAAATATTGACTCTCCCACTGCTGAACTCTTATAAAATAAAGTATTGACTCTCCCACTGCTGAACCCTTATAAAATGAAGTCTCGACTCTCCCACTGCTGAACCCTTTATGAAATAAAATATTGACTCTCCCACTGCTGAACCCTTATAAAATAAAGTATTGACTCTCCCACTGCTGAACCCTATATAAAATAAAGTATTGACTCTCCCACTGCTGAACTCTTATAAAATAAAGTATTGACTCTCCCACTGCTGAACCCTTATAAAATGAGGTATCGACTCTCCACTGCTGAACCCTTTATGAAATAAAATATTGACTCTCCCACTGCTGAACCCTTATAAAATAAAGTATTGACTCTCCCACTGCTGAACTCTTATAAATATTGACTCCCACTGCTGAACTCTTATAAAGTATTGACTCTCCCTGCTGAACTATAAAAGTATGACTCTCCCACTGCTGAACCCTTATAAAATAAAGTATTGACTCTCCACTGCTGAACCCTTTATAAAATAAAGTATCATCTCCCACTGCTGAACCCTATAAAATAAGTATTGACTCTCCACTGCTGAACCCTTATAAATAAAGTATTGACTCTCCCACTGCTGAACCCTTTATAAAATAAGTATTGACTCTCCACTGCTGAACCTTTATGAAATAAAATATCGACTCTCCCACTGCTGAACCCTTTATAAAATAATGTATGACTCTCCCACTGCTGAACCCTTTATAAAATAAAGTACTGACTGCCCCACTGCTGAACTCATAAAGTATTGACTCTCCCACTGCTGAACTCTTATAAAGTATTGACTCTCCCACTGCTGAACCCTTATAAAATAAAGTATCGACTCTCCCACTGCTGAACCCTTATAAAATAAAGTATCGACTCTCCCACTGCTGAACCCTTTATAAAATAAAGTATGACTCCCACTGCAACCTTTATAAATAAAGTATTGACTCTCCCACTGCTGAACCCTTATAAAATGAAGTATTGACTCTCCACTGCTGAACCCTTTATAAAATAAAGTATTGACTCTCCCACTGCTGAACCCTTTATAAAATAAAGTATTGACTCTCCCACTGCTGAACCCTTTATAAAATAAAGTATCGACTCTCCCACTGCTGAACCCTTTATAAAATAAAGTATCGACTCTCCCACTGCTGAACCCTTATAAAATGAAGTATTGACTCTCCCACTGCTGAACCCTTATAAAATAAAGTATTGACTCTCCCACTGCTGAACCCTTATAAAATAAAGTATCGACTCTCCCACTGCTGAACCCTTTATAAAATAAAGTATTGACTCTCCCACTGCTGAACCCTTATAACATAAAGTATTAACTCTCACTGCTGACCCTATAACATAAGTATTGACTCTCCACTGCTGAACCCTTTATAAAAAAAGTATCGACTCTCCACTGCTGAACCCTTTATAAAATAAGTATCGACTCTCCCACTGCTGAACCCTTTATAAAATAAAGTATTGACTCTCCCACTGCTGAACCCTTATAAAATAAAGTATTGACTCTCCTACTGCTGAACCCTTATAAAAAAGTATCGACTCTCCCACTGCTGAACCCTTTATAAAATGAAGTATCGACTCTCCCACTGCTGAACCCTTTATGAAATAAAATATTGACTCTCCCACTGCTGAACTCTTATAAAATAAAGTATTGACTCTCCCACTGCTGAACCCTTTATGAAATAAAGTTCTGACACTCCCACTGCTGAACCCTTTATGAAATAAAGTATTGACTCTCCCACTGTTGAACCCTTATAAAATAAAGTATCGACTCTCCCACTGCTGAACCCTTATAAAATAAAGTATTGACTCTCCCACTGCTGAACCCTTATAAAATAAAGTATTGACTCTCCCACTGCTGAACCCTTTATAAAATAAAGTATTGACTCTCCCACTGCTGAACCCTTTACAAAATGAAGTATTGACTCTCCCACTGCTGAACCCTTTAGAAAATGAAGTATTGACTCTACCACTGCTGAACCCTTTATAAAATAATGTATCGAGTCTGCCACTGCTGAACCCTTATAAAATAAAGTATTGATTCTTCCACTGCTGAACGCTTTATAAAATAAAGTGTCGACTCTCCCACTGCTGAACCCTTTATAAAATAAAGTATCGACTCTCCCACTGCTCAATCCTTTATAAAATAAAGTATCGACTTTCCCACTGCTGAACCCTTTATAAAATAAAGTATCGACTCTCCCACTGCTGAACCCTTTATAAAATAAAGTATCGACTCTCCCACTGCTGAACTCTTAAAATAAAGTATGACACCCCACTGCTAACACTTTATAAAATAAAGTATCGACTCTCCACTGCTGAACCCTTTATAAAATAAAGTATGACTCTCCCACTGCTGAACCCTTTATAAAATAAAGTAGTGACTCTCCCACTGCTGAACCCTTATAAAATAAAGTATTGACTCTCCCACTGCTGAACCCTTTATAAAATAAAGTATCGACTCTCCCACTGCTGAACCCTTATAAAATAAAATATTGACTCTCCCACTGCTGAACCCTTATAAAATAAAGTATTGACTCTCCCACTGCTGAACCCTTTATAAAATAAAGTATCGACTCTCCCACTGCTGAACCCTTATAAAATAAAGTATTGACTCTCCCACTGCTGAACCCTTATAAAAATAAGTATTGACTCTCCCACTGCTGAACCCTTATAAAATAAAGTATTCCTCCCACTGCTGAACCCTATAAAATAAAGTATTGACTCTCCCACTACTGAACCCTATATAAAATAAAGTACTGACTCTCCCACTGCTGAACCCTTATAAAATGAAGTATCGACTCTCCCACTGCTGAACCCTTTATGAAATAAAATATTGACTCTCCCACTGCTGAACCCTTATAAAATAAAGTATTGACTCTACCACTGCTGAACCCTTTATGAAATAAAATATTGACTCTCCCACTGCTGAACCCTTATAAAATAAAGTATTGACTCTCCCACTGCTGAACCCTTAAAAAGTATTGACTCCCACTGCTGAACCCTTATAAAGTATTGACTCTCACTGCTACTATAAAGTATTGATCTCCACTGCTGAACCTTTATAAAATAAAGTATCGACTCTCCCACTGCTGAACCCTTTAAAATAAAGTATTGACTCTCCACTGCTGAACCTTTATAATAAAGTATTGACTCTCCCACTGCTGAACCTTTATAAAATAAAGTATTGACTCTCCCACTGCTGAACCCTTACAAAATAAAGTATTGACTCTCCACGCTGAACCTTTATAAAATAAGTATTGACTCTCCCATGCTGAACCTTTATAAAATAAAGTATGACTCTCCCACTGCTGAACCCTTATAAAATAAAGTATCGACTCTCCACTGCTGAACCCTTTATAAAATAAAGTATTGACTCTCCCACTGCTGAACCCTTTATAAAATAAAAGTATCGACTCTCCCACTGCTGAACCTTTATAAAATAAAGTATTGACTCTCCCACTGCTGAACCCTTATAAAATAAAGTATTGACTCCCCACTGCTGAACCATAAAAAGTATTGATCTCACTGCTGAACCTTTTAAAGTATGACTCTCACTGCTGAACCCTTTATAAAATAAAGTATCGACTCTCCACTGCTGAACCCTTTATAAAATAAAGTATTGACTCTCCCACTGCTGAACCCTTATAAAATAAAGTATTGACTCTCCCACTGCTGAACCCTTATAAAATAAAGTATCGACTCTCCACTGCTGAACCCTTTATAAAATAAGTATTGACTCTCACTGCTGAACCCTTTATAAAATAAAGTATAACTCTCCACCTGAACCTTATAAATAAGTATGACTCCACTGCTGAACTTTATAAAATAAAGTATTGACTCTCCCACTGCTGAACCCTTATAAAATGAAGTATTGACTCTCCCACTGCTGAACCTTTATAAAATAAAGTATTGACTCTCCCACTGCTAAACCACTTCTAAAATAAAGTATCGACTCTCTCACTGCTGAACCCTTTATAAAATAAGTATTGACTCTCCACTGCCGAACCCTATAACATAAAGATTAACTCTCCACTGCTGAACCCTTATAAATAAAGTATTGACTCTCCACTGCTGAACCCTTTATAAAATAAAGTATCGACTCTCCACTGCTGAACCCTTTATAAAATAAAGTATCGACTCTCCGCTGAACCCTTATAAAAAAAGTATCGACTCTCCCACTGCGAACCTTTATAAAATAAAGTATCGACTCTCCCACTGCTGAACCCTCTATAAAATAAAGTATTGACTCTCCCACTGCTGAACCCTTATAAAATAAAGTATTGACTCTCCTACTGCTGAACCCTTATAAAAAAGTATCGACTCTCCCACTGCTGAACCCTTATAAAATGAAGTATCGACTCTCCCACTGCTGAACCCTTTATGAAATAAAATATTGACTCTCCCACTGCTGAACTCTTATAAAATAAAGTATTGACTCTCCCACTGCTGAACCCTTTATGAAATAAAGTTCTGACACTCCCACTGCTGAACCCTTTATGAAATAAAGTATTGACTCTCCCACTGTTGAACCCTTTATAAAATAAAGTATCGACTCTCCCACTGCTGAACCCTTATAAAATAAAGTATCGACTCTCCCACTGCTAAACCTTTATAAAATAAAGTATCGACTCTCCCACTGCTGAACCCTTTATAAAATAAAGTATTGACTCTCCACTGCTGAACCCTTTATAAAATAATATTGACACTCCACTGCTGAACCTTATAATATTGACTCTCCACTGCTGAACTCTTATAAAGTATTGACTCTCCACTGCTGAACTCTTTATAAAGTATTGACTCTCCTCTGCTGAACCCTTATAAAATAAAGTATTGACTCTCCACTGCTGAACCCTTTATAAAATAAAGTATCAATCTCTCCACTGCTGAACCCTTATAAAATAAATGTTGACTCTCCACTGCTGAACCCTTTATAACATAAAGTACTTGATCTCCCACTGCTGAACCCTTTATAAAATAAAGTATTGACTCTCCCACTGCTGAACCCTTTACAAATTAGTATTGACTCTCCACTGCTGAACCCTTTAGAAAATGAAGTATTGACTCTACCACTGCTGAACCCTTTATAAAATAAATATAGGTCTGCCACTGCTGAACCCTTATAAAATAAAGTATTGATCTCCTGCTGAACCCTTTATAAAATAAAGTATTGACTCTCCCACTGCTGAACCTTTATAAAATAAAGTATCGACTTCCCACTGCTGAACCTTTATAAAATAAAGTATCGACTCTCCCACTGCTGAACCCTTTATAAAATAAAGTATCGACTCTCCCACTGCTGAACCCTTTATAAAATAAAGTATCGACTCTCCCACTGCTAAACCCTTTATAAAATAAAGTATCGACTCTCCCACTGCTGAACCCTTTATAAAATAAAGTATGGACTCTGCCACTGCTAAACCCTTTATAAAATAAAGTATTGACTCTCCCACTGCTGAACTCTTATAAAATAAAGTATTGACTCTCCCACTGCTGAACCCTTATAAAATGAAGTATCGACTCTCCCACTGCTGAACCCTATTTAAAATAAAATATTGACTCTCCCACTGCTGAACTCTTATAAAATAAAGTATTGACTCTCCCACTGCTGAACCCTTATAAAATGAAGTATCGACTCTCCCACTGCTGAACCCTTTATGAAATAAAATATTGACTCTCCCACTGCTGAACCCTTATAAAATAAAGTATTGACTCTCCCACTGCTGAACCCTATATAAAATAAAGTATTGACTCTCCCACTGCTGAACTCTTATAAAATAAAGTATTGACTCTCCCACTGCTGAACCCTTATAAAATGAGGTATCGACTCTCCCACTGCTGAACCCTTTATGAAATAAAATATTGACTCTCCCACTGCTGAACCCTTATAAAATAAAGTATTGACTCTCCCACTGCTGAACTCTTATAAAGTATTGACTGCCCCACTGCTGAACTCTTATAAAGTATTGACTCTCCCACTGCTGAACTCTTATAAAGTAGTGACTCTCCCACTGCTGAACCCTTATAAAATAAAGTATTGACTCTCCAACTGCTGAACCCTTTATAAAATAAAGTATCGTCCCTCCCACTGCTGAACCCCTATAAAATATAGTATTGACTCTCCCACTGCTGAACCCTTATAAAATAAAGTATTGACTCTCCCACTGCTGAACCCTTTATAAAATAAAGTATTGACTCTCCCACTGCTGAACCCTTTATAAAATAAAGTATCGACTCTCCCACTGCTGAACTCTTATAAAATAATGTATCGACTCTCCACTGCTGAACCCTTTATAAAATAAAGTACTGACTGCCCCACTGCTGAACTCATAAAGTATTGACTCTCCCACTGCTGAACTCTTATAAAGTATTGACTCTCCCACTGCTGAACCCTTATAAAATAAAGTATCGACTCTCCCACAGCTGAACCCTTATAAAATAAAGTATCGACTCTCCCACTGCTGAACCCTTTATAAAATAAAGTATCGACTCTCCCACTGCTGAATCCTTTATAAAATAAAGTATTGACTCTCCCACTGCTGAACCCTTATAAAATGAAGTATTGACTCTCCCACTGCTGAACCCTTTATAAAATAAAGTATTGACTCTCCCACTGCTGAACCTTTATAAAATAAAGTATGACTCTCCCACTGCTGAACCCTTTATAAAATAAAGTATCGACTCTCCCACTGCTGAACCCTTTATAAAATAAAGTATGACTCTCCCACTGCTGAACCCTTATAAAATGAAGTATTGACTCTCCCACTGCTGAACCCTTTATAAAATAAAGTATTGACTCTCCCACTGCTAAACCACTTTAAAATAAAGTATGACTCTCTCCTGCTGAACCCTTTATAAAATAAAGTATTGACTCTCCTACTGCCGAACCCTTATAACATAAAGTATTAACTCTCCCACTGCTGAACCCTTATAACATAAAGTATTGACTCTTCCACTGCTGAACCCTTTATAAAATAAAGTATCGACTCTCCCACTGCAGAACCCTTTATAAAATAAAGTATCGACTCTCCCACTGCTGAACCCTTTATAAAATAAAGTATTGACTCTCCCACTGCTGAACCCTTATAAAATAAAGTATTGACTCTCCTACTGCTGAACCCTTATAAAAAAGTATCGACTCTCCCACTGCTGAACCCTTTATAAAATGAAGTATCGACTCTCCCACTGCTGAACCCTTTATGAAATAAAATATTGACTCTCCCACTGCTGAACTCTTATAAAATAAAGTATTGACTCTCCCACTGCTGAACCCTTCATGAAATAAAGTTCTGACACTCCCACTGCTGAACCCTTTATGAAATAAAGTATTGACTCTTCCACTGCTGAACCCTTTATAAAATAAAGTATCGACTCTCCCACTGCTGAACCCTTATAAAATAAAGTGTTGACTCTCCCACTGCTGAACCCTTATAACATAAAGTATTGATTCTCCCACTGCTGAACCCTTTATAAAATAAAGTATTGACTCTCCCACTGCTGAACCCTTTACAAAATGAAGTATTGACTCTCCCACTGCTGAACCCTTTAGAAAATGAAGTATTGACTCTACCACTGCTGAACCCTTTATAAAATAATGTATCGAGTCTGCCACTGCTGAACCCTTATAAAATAAAGTATTGATTCTTCCACTGCTGAACGCTTTATAAAATAAAGTGTCGACTCTCCCACTGCTGAACCCTTTATAAAATAAAGTATCGACTCTCCCACTGCTCAATCCTTTATAAAATAAAGTATCGACTTTCCCACTAATGAACCCTTATAAAATAAAGTATCGGCTCTCCCACTGCTGAACCCTTTATAAAATAAAGTATCGACTCTCCCACTGCTGAATCCTTTATAAAATAAAGTATCGACACTCCCACTGCTAAACACTTTATAAAATAAAGTATCAACTCTCCCACAGCTGAACCCTTTATAAAATAAAGTATGGACTCTCCCACTGCTAAACCCTTTATAAAATAAAGTATTGACTCTCCCACTGCTGACCTCTTATAAAATAAAGTATTGACTCTCCCACTGCTGAACCCTTGTAAAATGAAGTATCGACTCTCCCACTGCTGAACCCATTCTGAAATAAAATATTGACTCTCCCACTGCTGAACCCTTTATAAAATAAAGTATTGACTCTCCCACTGCTGAACCCTATATAAAATAAAGTATGGACTCTCCCACTGCTGAACTCTTATAAAATAAAGTATTGACTCTCCCACTGCTGAACCCTTATAAAATGAAGTCTTAACTCTCCCAATGCTGAACCCTTTATGAAATAAAATATTGACTCTCCCACTGCTGAACCCTTATAAAATAAAGTATTGACTCTCCCACTACTGAACCCTTATAAAATAAAGTATGACTCTCCCACTGCTGAACCCTTATAAAATGAAGTATCGACTCTCCCACTGCTGAACCCTTTATGAAATAAAATATTGACTCTCCCACTGCTGAACCCTTATAAAATAAAGTATTGACTCTCCCACTGCTGAACCCTTTATGAAATAAAATATTGACTCTCCCACTGCTGAACCCTTATAAAATAAAGTATTGACTCTCCCACTGCTGAACTCTTATAAAGTATTGACTGCCCCACTGCTGAACTCTTATAAGTATTGACTCTCCCACTGCTGAACTCTTATAAAGTATTGACTCTCCCACTGCTGAACCCTTATAAAATAAAGTATTGACTCTCCCACTGCTGAACCCTTATAAAATAAAGTATCGACTCTCCCACTGCTGAACCCTTATAAAATAAAGTATTGACTCTCCACTGCTGAACCCTTTATAACATAAAGATGACTCTCCACTGCTGAACCCTTTATAAAATAAAGTATTGACTCTCCACTGCTGAACCCTTTATAAAATAGGTATTGACTCTCCACTGCTGAACCCTTTATAAAATAAGTATTGCTCTCCCACTGCTGAACCCTTTATAAAATAAAGTATCGACTCTCCACTGCTGAACCCTTTATAAAATAAAGTATCGACTCTCCACTGCTGAACCCTTATAAAATAAAGTATCGACTCTCCCACTGCTGAACCCTTTATAAATAAAATATCGACTCTCCCACTGCTGAACTCTTATAAATAAGTATTGACTCTCCACTGCTGAACCCTTTATAAAATAAAGTATGACTCCCCACTGCTGAACTCATAAAGTATTGATCTCCCACTGCTGAACCTTTAAAGTATTGACTCTCCCACTGCTGAACCCTTATAAAATAAAGTATCGACTCTCCCACTGCTGAACCCTTATAAAATAAAGTATTGACTCTCCCACTGCTGAACCTTATAAATACAGTATTGACTATCCTGCTGAACCCTTTATAAAATAATATAGTCTCCACTGCTGAACCTCTTATAAAAAAAAGTGACTCTTCCACTGCTGAACCTTTATAAAATAAAGTATTGACTCTCCACTGCTGAACCCTTATAAAATAAAGTATTGACTCTCACTGCTGAACCCTTTATAAAATAAGTATTGACTCTCCCACTGCTGAACCCTTATAAAATAAAGTATTGACTCTCCACTGCTGAACCCTTATAAAATGAAGTATTGACTCTCCCACTGCTGAACCCTTTATAAAATAAAGTATTGACTCTCCCACTGCTGAACCACTTCTAAAATAAAGTATCGACTCTCTCTGCTGAACCCTTTATAAAATAAAGTATTGACTCTCCACTGCCGAACCCTTATAAAATAAAGTATTGACTCTCCCACTGCTGAACCCTTATAAAATAAAGTATTGACTCTTCCACTGCTGAACCCTTTATAAAATAAAGTATCGACTCTCCCACTGCTGAACCCTTATAAAATAAAGTATTGACTCTCCCACTGCTGAACCCTCTATAAAATAAAGTATGACTCTCACTGCTAACCCTTATAAAATAAAGTATTGACTCTCCCACTGCTGAACCCTTATAAAAAGTATAGACTCTCCCACTCTGAACCCTTATAAAATAAGTATGACTCTCCCATGCTGAACCCTTATAAATAAAATATTGACTCTCCCACTGCTGAACTCTTATAAAATAAAGTATTGACTCTCCCACTGCTGAACCCTTTATAAAATAAAGTTCTGACCTCCACCTGCTGAACCCTTTAGAAAAATAAGTATTGACTCTCCCACTGCTGAACCCTTTATAAAATAAGTATTGACTCTCCCACTGCTGAACCCTTATAAAATAAAGTATCGACTCTCACTGCTGAACCTTTATAAAATAAGTATCGACTCTCCACTGCTGAACCCTTTATAAAATAAAGTATTGACTCTCCCACTGCTGAACCCTTTATAAAATAAAGTATTGACTCTCCCACTGCTGAACTCTTATAAAGTATTGACTCTCCCACTGCTGAACTCTTATAAAGTATTGACTCTCCCTCTACTGAACCCTTATAAAATAAGGTATTGACTCTCTCACTGCTGAACCCTTTATAAAATAAAGTATCGACTCTCCCACTGCTGAACCCTTATAAAATAAAGTGTTGACTCTCCCACTGCTGAACCCTTATAACATAAAGTATTGATTCTCCCACTGCTGAACCCTTTATAAAATAAAGTATTGACTCTCCCACTGCTGAACCCTTTACAAAATGAAGTATTGACTCTCCCACTGCTGAACCCTTTAAAATGAAGTATTGACTCTACCACTGCTGAACCCTTTATAAAATAATGTATCGAGTCTGCCACTGCTGAACCCTTATAAAATAAAGTCTTGAATCTTCCACTGCTGAACCATTTATAAAATAAAGTATTGACTCTCCCACTGCTGAACCCTTTATAAAATAAAGTATCGACTCTCCCACTGCTGAACCCTTTATAAAATAAAGTATCGACTCTCCCACTGCTGAACCCTTTATAAAATAAAGTATCGACTCTCCCACTGCTGAACCCTTTATAAAATAAAGTATTGACTCTCCCACTGCTGAACCCTTTATAAAATAAAGTATCGACTCTCCCACTGCTAAACCCTTTATAAAATAAAGTATCGACTCTCCACTGCTGAACCCTTTATAAAATAAAGTAGACTCCACTGCTGAACCCTTTATAAAATAAAGTATTGACTCTCCACTGCTGAACCCTTATAAAATAAAGTATTGACTCTCCACTGCTGAACCCTTATAAAATAAGTATCGACTCTCCACTGCTGAACCCTTTATAAAATAAAGTATTGACTCTCCCACTGCTGAACCCTTTATAAAATAAAGTATGACTCTCCCACTGCTGAACCCTTTATAAAATAAAGTATTGACTCTCCCACTGCTGAACCCTTATAAAATAAAGTATTGACTCTCCCACTGCTGAACCTTATAAAATAAAGTATCGACTCTCCCACTGCTGAACCCTTATGAAATAAAAGTATTGACTCTCCCACTGCTGAACCCTTTATAAATAAAGTATTGACTCTCCACTGCTGAACCCTTATAAAAAGTATGACTCCCCACTGCTGAACCTTATAAAGTATTGACTTCCACTGCTGAACTCTTATAAAGTATTGACTCTCCCACTGCTGAACCCTTATAAAATAAAGTATTGACTCTCCCACTGCTGAACCTTTATAAAATAAAGTATCTACTCTCCCACTGCTGAACCCTTATAAAATAAAGTATTGACTCTCCCACTGCTGAACCCTTATAAAATAAAGTATTGACTCTCCCACTGCTGAACCCTTTATAAAATAAAGTATTGACTCTCCACTGCTGAACCCTTTAAAAATAAATGACTCTCCACTGCTGAACCTTAAATAAGTATTGACTCTCCCACTGCTGAACCCTTATAAAATAAAGTATTGACTCTCCCACTGCTGAACCCTTTATAAAATAAAGTATTGACTCTCCCACTGCTGAACCCTTTATAAAATAAAGTATCGACTCTCCCACTGCTGAACCCTTTATAAAATAAAGTATGACTCTCCACTGCTGAACCCTTTATAAAATAAAGTATGACTCTCCCACTGCTGAACTCTTATAAAGTATTGACTCTCCCACTGCTGAACCTTATAAAGTATTGACTCTCCACTGCTGAACCCTTATAAAATAAAGTATCGACTCTCCTGCTGAACCCTTATAAAATAAATATTGACTCTCCACTGCTGAACCTTATAAAATAAAGTATTGACTCTCCCACTGCTGAACCCTTTATAAAATAAGTATGACTCTCCACTGCTGAACCCTTATAAAATAAAGTATTGACTCTCCCACTGAACCCTTTATAAAATAAGATGCTCCACTGCTGACCTTTATAAAATAAAGTATCGACTCTCCCACTGCTGAACCCTTTATAAAATAAAGTATTGACTCTCCCACTGCTGAACCGTGACTGAACCCTTTATAAAATAAAGTATTGACTCTCCCACTGCTGAACCTTTATAAATAAAGTATTGACTCTCCACTGCTGAACTCTTATAAAATAAAGTATTGACTCTCCACTGCTGAACCCTTATAAAATAAGTCTCAACTCTCCCACTGCTGAACCTTTATGAAATAAATATTGACTCTCCCTGCTGAACCCTTATAAAATAAAGTATTGACTCTCCACTGCTGAACCCTCATAAAATAAAGTATGACTCTCCCACTGCTGAACCTTTAAAATGAAGAGTATCGACTCTCCCACTGCTGAACCCTTTATAAAATAAAGTATTGACTCTCCCACTGCTGAACCCTTATAAAATAAAGTATTGACTCTCCCACTGCTGAACCCTTTATGAAATAAAATATTGACTCTCCCACTGCTGAACCCTTATAAAATAAAGTATTGACTCTCCCACTGCTGAACTCTTATAAAGTATTGACTGCCCACTACTGCTGAACTCTTATAAAGTATTGACTCTCCCACTGCTGAACTCTTATAAAGTATTGACTCTCCCACTGCTGAACCCTTATAAAATAAAGTATTGACTCTCCACTGCTGAACCCTTTATAAAATAAAGTATCGACTCTCCCACTGCTGAACCCCTATAAAATAAAGTATTGACTCTCCCACTGCTGAACCCTTATAACATAAAGTATTGACTCTCCCACTGCTGAACCCTTTATAAAATAAAGTATTGACTCTCCCACTGCTGAACCCTTTACAAAATGAGGTATTGACTCTCCCACTGCTGAACCCTTTATAAAATGAAGTATTGACTCTCCCACTGCTGAACCCTTTATAAAATAAAGTATCGACTCTCCCACTGCTGAACCCTTTATAAAATAAAGTATCGACTCTCCCACTGCTGAACCCTTTATAAAATAAAGTATCGACTCTCCCATCTGCTGAACCCTTTATGAAATAAAATATCGACTCTCCCACTGCTGAACTCTTATAAAATAAAGTATTGACTCTCCCACTGCTGAACCCTTTATAAAATAAAGTACTGACTGCCCCACTGCTGAACTCATAAAGTATTGACTCTCCCACTGCTGAACTCTTTTAAAGTATTGACTCTCCCACTGCTGAACCCTTATAAAATAAAGTATCGACTCTCCCACTGCTGAACCCTTATAAAATAAAGTATTGACTCTCCCACTGCTGAACCCTTATAACATACAGTATTGATTCTCCCACTGCTGAACCCTTTATAAAATAATGTATCGAGTCTGCCACTGCTGAACCCTTATAAAATAAAGTATTGACTCTTCCACTGCTGAACCCTTTATAAAATAAAGTATCGACTCTCCCACTGCTGAACCCTTTATAAAATAAAGTATCGACTCTCCCACTGCTGAACCCTTTATAAAAAAATATCGACTCTTCCACTGCTGAACCTTTATAAAATAAAGTATCGACTCTCCCACTGCTGAACCCTTATAAAATAAAGTATTGACTCTCCCACTGCTGAACCCTTTATAAAATAAAGTATTGACTCTCCCACTGCTGAACCCTTTATAAAATAAAGTATCGACTCTCCCACTGCTGAACCCTTTATAAAATAAAGTATTGACTCTCCACTGCTGAACCCTTATAAATAAAGTATTAACTCTCCACTGCTGAACCCTTATAAAATAAAGTATTGACTCTCCACTGCTGAACCCTTTATAAAATAAAGTATCGACTCTCCACTGCTGAACCCTTTATAAAATAAAGTATCGACTCTCCACTGCTGACCTCTATAAAATAAGTATTGACTCTCCACTGCTGAACCCTTATAAAATAAAGTATTGACTCTCCACTGCTGAACCCTTATAAAATAGTATTGACTCTCCACTGCTGAACCCTTTATAAAATAAGTATGACTCTCCACTGCTGAACCTTTATAAAATAAGTATAATCCTGCTGAACTATAAAATAAAGTACTCTCCACTGCTGAACCCTTTATAAAATAAAGTATCGACTCTCCACTGCTGAACCCTTTATAAATAAAGTATTGACTCTCCACTGCTGAACTCAAAAGTATTGACTCTCCCTGCTGAACCCTATAAAATAAAGTATTGACTCTCCACTGCTGAACCCTTTATAAAATAAAGTATTGACTCTCCCACTGCTGAACCCTTATAAAATAAAAGTGTTGACTCTCCACTGCTGAACCTTATAACATAAAGTATTGATTCTCCCACTGCTGAACCCTTTATAAAATAAAGTATTGACTCTCCACTGCTGAACCCTTTACAAAATGAAGTATTGACTCTCACTGCTGAACCCTTTAGAAAATGAAGTATTGACTCTCCACTGCGAACCCTTTATAAAATAATGTATCGAGCTCTGCCACTGCTGAACCCTTATAAAATAAAGTATTGACTCTTCCACTGCTGAACCCTTTATAAAATAAAGTATTGAGTCTCCCACTGCTGAAGCTTTATAAAATAAAGTATCGACTCTCCACTACTGAACCCTTTATAAAATAAAGTATCGACTCTCCACTGCTGAATCCTTTATAAAATAAAGTATTGACTTTCCACTGCTGAACCCTTATAAAATAAAGTATCGACTCTCCCACTGCTGAACCTTAAAAATAAATATGACTCTACTGCTGAACCCTTTATAAAATAAAGTATCGACTCTCCCACTGCTGAACCCTTTATAAAATAAAGTATCGACTCTCCACTGCTGAACCCTTATAAAATAAAGTATTGACTCTCCACTGCTGAACCCTTTATAAAATAAAGTATGACTCTCCACTGCTGAACCCTTATAAAATAAAGTATTGACTCTCCCACTGCTGAACCCTTATAAAAATAAGTATCGACTCTCCACTGCTGAACCCTTTATAAATAAAGTATTGACTCTCCACTGCTGAACCCTTTATAAAATAGTATTGACTCTCCACTGCTGAACCTTATATAAAATAAAGTATTGACTCTCCACTGCTGAACTCTTATAAAATAAAGTATTGACTCTCCCACTGCTGAACCCTTATAAAATAAAGTATGACTCTCCCACTGCTGAACCCTTATAAAATAAAGTATTGACTCTCCACTGCTGAACCCTTATAAAATAAAGTATCGACTCTCCACTGCTGAACCCTTTATAAATAAAATTCGACTCTCACTGCTGAACCCTTTATAAAATAAAGTATTGACTCTCCCACTGCTGAACTCTTATAAATAAGCTGCCCTGCTGAACTCTTATAAAGTATTGACTCTCCACTGCTGAACTCTTATAAAGTATTGACTCTCCACTGCTGAACTCTTATAAATAAAGTATTGACTCTCCCACTGCTGAACCCTTATAAATAATCTGACCTCACTGCTGAACCCTTTATAAATAAGTATTGACTCTCCACTGCTGAACCCTTTATAAAATAAAGTATCGACTCTCCACTGCTGAACCCTTATAAAATAAAGTATTGACTCTCCACTGCTGAACCCTTATAAAATAAAGTATTGACTCTCCCACTGCTGAACCCTTTATAAAATAAAGTATTGACTCTCCACTGCTGAACCTTATAAAATAAGTATTGACTCTCACTGCTGAACCCTTTATAAAATAAGTATTGACTCTCCACTGCTGAACCCTTTATAAAATAAAGTATGACTCTCCACTGCTGAACCCTTATAAAATAAAGTATGATCTCCACTGCTGAACCTTTATAAAATAAGTATCGACTCTCCCACTGCTGAACCCTTATAAAATAAAGTATCGACTCTCCATTGCTGAACCTTTATAAAATAAAGTATTGACTCTCCACTGCTGAACCCTTATAAAATAAAGTATTGACTCTCCCACTGCTGAACCCTTTATAAAATAAAGTATTGACTCTCCCACTGCTGAACCTTTATAAAATAAAGTATCGACTCTCCACTGCTGAACACTTTATAAAATAAAGTATTGACTCTCCACTGCTGAACCCTTTATAAAATAAAGTATGGACTCTCCACTGCTGAACCCTTTATAAAATAAAGTATTGACTCTCCCACTGCTGAACTCTTATAAAATAAAGTATCTCTCCCACTGCTGAACCCTTTATAAAATAAGTATCGACTCTCCCACTGCTGAACCCTTTAAAATAAAGTATTGACTCTCCCACTGCTGAACCCTTTATAAAATAAAGTATTGACTCTCCCACTGCTGAACCCTATATAAAATAAAGTATGGACTCTCCCACTGCTGAACTCTTATAAAATAAAGTATTGACTCTCCCACTGCTGAACCCTTATAAAATGAAGTCTCAACTCTCCCACTGCTGAACCCTTTATGAAATAAAATATTGACTCTCCCACTGCTGAACCCTTATAAAATAAAGTATTGACTCTCCCACTACTGAACCCTATATAAAATAAAGTACTGACTCTCCCACTGCTGAACCCTTATAAAATGAGGTATCGACTCTCCCACTGCTGAACCCTTTATGAAATAAAATATTGACTCTCCCACTGCTGAACCCTTATAAAATAAAGTATTGACTCTACCACTGCTGAACCCTTTATGAAATAAAATATTGACTCTCCCACTGCTGAACCCTTATAAAATAAAGTATTGACTCTCCCACTGCTGAACTCTTATAAAGTATTGACTGCCCCCTGCTGAACTCTTATAAAGTATTGACTCTCCCACTGCTGAACTCTTATAAAGTATTGACTCTCCCACTGCTGAACCCTTATAAAATAAAGTATTGACTCTCCAACTGCTGAACCCTTTATAAAATAAAGTATCGTCTCTCCCACTGCTGAACCCCTATAAAATAAAGTATTGACTCTCCCACTGCTGAACCCTTATAACATAAAGTATTGACTCTCCCACTGCTGAACCCTTTATAAAATAAAGTATTGACTCTCCCACTGCTGAACCCTTTATAAAATGAAGTATTGACTCTCCCACTGCTGAACCCTTTATAAAATAAGTATTGACTCTCCCACTGCTGAACCCTTTATAAAATAAAGTATCGACTCTCCCACTGCTGAACCCTTTATAAAATAAAGTATCGACTCTCCCACTGCTGAACCCTTTATAAAATAAAGTATCGACTCTCCACTGCTGAACCCTTTATGAAATAAAATATCGACTCTCCCACTGCTGAACTCCTTATAAAATAAAGTATTGACTCTCCCACTGCTGAACCCTTTATAAAATAAAGTACTGACTGCCCCACTGCTGAACTCATAAAGTATTGACTCTCCCACTGCTGAACTCTTATAAAGTATTGACTCTCCCACTGCTGAACCCTTATAAAATAAAGTATCGACTCTCCCACTGCTGAACCCTTATAAAATAAAGTATTGACTCTCCCACTGCTGAACCCTTATAACATACAGTATTGATTCTCCCACTGCTGAACCCTTTATAAAATAATGTATCGAGTCTGCCACTGCTGAACCCTTATAAAATAAAGTATTGACTCTTCCACTGCTGAACCCTTTATAAAATAAAGTATCGACTCTCCCACTGCTGAACCCTTTATAAAATAATGTATATGCTCTCCCACTGCTGAACCCTTTATAAAATAAAGTATCGACTCTCCCACTGCTGAACCTTTATAAAATAAAGTATCGACTCTCCCACTGCTGAACCCTTATAAAATGAAGTATTGACTCTCCCACTGCTGAACCCTTTATAAAATAAAGTATTGACTCTCCCACTGCTAAACCACTTTAAAATAAAGTATCGACTCTCTCACTGCTGAACCCTTTATAAAATAAAGTATTGACTCTCCACTGCTGAACCCTTATAAAATAAAGTATTAACTCTCCCACTGCTGAACCCTTATAACATAAAGTATTGACTCTTCCACTGCTGAACCCTTATAAAATAAAGTATTGACTCTCCCACTGCTGAACCCTTTATAAAATAAAGTATTGACTCTCCCACTGCTGAACCCTTTATAAAATAAAGTATTGACTCTCCCACTGCTGAACCCTTATAAAATAAAGTATTGACTCTCCTACTGCTGAACCCTTAAAAAAAGTATGACTCTCCACTGCTGAACCTTTATGAAATAAAGTATGACTCTCCACTGCTGAACCCTTTATAAAATAAAGTATCGATCTCCCACTGCTGAACCCTATAAAATAAAGTATCTGACTCTCCACTGCTGAACCTTTATAAAATAAAGTATTGACTCTCCCACTGCTGAACCCTTTATAAAATAAAGTATTGACTCTCCACTGCTGAACTCTTATAAGTATTGACTCTCCCTCTGAACCCTTATAAAATAAGTATTGACTCTCCCACTGCTGAACCCTTTATAAAATAAAGTATCGACTCTCCACTGCTGAACCCTTATAAAATAAAGTGTTGACTCTCACTGCTGAACCCTTATAACATAAGTATTGATTCTCCACTGCTGAACCCTTTATAAAATAAAGTATTGACTCTCCACTGCTGAACCCTTTACAAAATGAAGTATTGACTCTCCTGCTGAACCCTTTATAAAATGAAGTATTGACTCTCCACTGCTGAACCCTTTATAAAATAAGTATCGAGTCTCCCTGCTGAACCCTTATAAAATAAAGTATTGATCTTCCACTGCTGAACCCTTTAAAAATAAAGTATTGAGTCTCCCACTGCTGAAGCTTTATAAAATAAAGTGTCGACTCTCCACTGCTGAACCCTTTATAAAATAAAGTATCGACTCTCCACTGCTGAACCTTTATAAAATAAAGTATGCTCTCCACTGCTGAACCCTTATAAAATAAAGTATCGGCTCTCCCTGCTGAACCTTTATAAAATAAAGTATCGACTCTCCCACTGCTGAACCCTTATAAAATAATATCGACTCTCCCTGCTGAACCTTTATAAAATAAAGTATCTGACTCTCCACTGCTGAACCCTTTATAAAATAAAGTATTGACTCTCATGCTAAACCCTTTATAAAATAAAGTATAGACTCTCCACTGCTGAACCCTTATAAAATAAAGTATTGACTCTTCCACTGAAACCCTTAAAATAAAGTATCGACTCTCCACTGCTGAACCCTTTATAAAATAAAGTATTGACTCTCCCACTGCTGAACCCTTTATAAAATAAAGTATTGACTCTCCCACTGCTGAACCCTTATAAAATAAAGTATTGACTCTCCCACTGCTGAACCCTTATAAAATAAAGTATTGACTCTCCCACTGCTGAACCCTTATAAAATAAAGTATTGACTCTCCCACTGCTGAACTCTTATAAAATAAAGTATTGACTCTCCCACTGCTGAACCCTTATAAAATGAAGTATCAACTCTCCCACTGCTGAACCCTTTATGAAATAAAATATTGACTCTCCCACTGCTGAACCCTTATAAAATAAAGTATTGACTCTCCCACTGCTGAACTCTTATAAAGTATTGACTGCCCCACTGCTGAACTCTTATAAAGTATTGACTCTTCCACTGCTGAACTCTTATAAAGTATTGACTCTCCCACTGCTGAACCCTTATAAAATAAAGTATTGACTCTCCCACTGCTGAACCTTATAAAATAAAGTATTGACTCTCCCACTGCTGAACCCTTTATAAAATAAAGTATTGACTCTCCCACTGCTGAACCCTTTATAAAATAAAGTATCGACTCTCCCACTGCTGAACCCTTTATAAAATAAAGTATCGACTCTCCCACTGCTGAACCCTTTATAAATAAAGTATTGACTCTCCCACTGCTGAACCCTTTATAAAATAAAGTATTGACTCTCCCACTGCTGAACCCTTTACAAAATGAGGTATTGACTCTCCCACTGCTGAACCCTTTATAAAATGAAGTATTGACTCTCCCACTGCTGAACCCTTTATAAAATAATGTATCGACTCTCCCACTGCTGAACCCTTATAAAATAAAGTATTGACTCTCCACTGCTGAACCTTTATAAAATAAAGTATCGACTCTCCACTGCTGAACCCTTTATAAAATAAAGTATTGACTCTCCACTGCTGAACCTTTATAAAATAAAGTATCGACTCTCCCACTGTGAACCCTTATAAAATAAAGTATCGGCTCTCCACTGCTGAACCCTTTATAAAATAAAGTATCGACTCTCCACTGCTGAACCTTTATAAAATAAAGTATTGACTCCCACTGCTGAACACTTTATAAAATAAAGTATCGACTCTCCACTGCTGAACCCTTTATAAAATAAATATGGACTCTCCACTGCTAACCCTTTATAAAATAAGTATTGACTCTCCACTGCTGAACCCTTATAAAATAAAGTATTGACTCTCCACTGCTGAACCCTTGTAAAATAAGTATCGACTCTCCACTGCTGAACCCTTCTAAAATAAAATATTGACTCTCCCACTGCTGAACCCTTTATAAAATAAAGTATTGACTCTCCCACTGCTGAACCCTTATAAAATAAAGTATGACTCTCCACTGCTGAACCTTATAAAATAAAGTATTGACTCTCCCTGCTGAACCCTTATAAAATGAAGTATCGACTCTCCCACTGCTGAACCCTTTATGAAATAAAATATTGACTCTCCCACTGCTGAACCCTTATAAAATAAAGTATTGACTCTCCCACTGCTGAACCCTTATAAAATAAAGTATGACTCTCCCACTGCTGAACCCTTATAAAATAGTATTGACTCCACTGCTGAACCCTTTATAAATAAAATATTGACTCTCCCACTGCTGAACCCTTATAAAATAAAGTATTGACTCTCCCACTGCTGAACCCTTTATGAAATAAAATATTGACTCTCCCACTGCTGAACCCTTATAAAATAAAGTATTGACTCTCCCACTGCTGAACTCTTATAAAGTATTGACTGCCCCACTGCTGAACTCTTATAAAGTATTGACTCTCCCACTGCTGAACTCTTATAAAGTATTGACTCTCCCACTGCTGAACCCTTATAAAATAAAGTATTGACTCTCCAACTGCTGAACCCTTTATAAAATAAAGTATCGTCTCTCCCACTGCTGAACCCCTATAAAATAAAGTATTGACTCTCCCACTGCTGAACCCTTATAACATAAAGTATTGACTCTCCCACTGCTGAACCCTTTATAAAATAAAGTATTGACTCTCCCACTGCTGAACCCTTTATAAAATAAAGTATTGACTCTCCCACTGCTGAACCCTTTATAAAATGAAGTATTGACTCTCCCACTGCTGAACCCTTTATAAAATAAAGTATCGACTCTCCCACTGCTGAACCCTTTATAAAATAAAGTATCGACTCTCCCACTGCTGAACCCTTTATAAAATAAAGTATGACTCTCCCATCTGCTGAACCCTTTATAAAATAAAGTATCGACTCTCCCACTGCTGAACCCTTTATAAAATAATGTATCGACTCTCCACTGCTGAACCCTTTATAAAATAAAGTACTGACTGCCCCACTGCTGAACTCATAAAGTATTGACTCTCCCACTGCTGAACTCTTTTAAAGTATTGACTCTCCCACTGCTGAACCCTTATAAAATAAAGTATCGACTCTCCCACTGCTGAACCCTTATAAAATAAAGTATTGACTCTCCCACTGCTGAACCCTTATAACATACAGTATTGATTATCCCACTGCTGAACCCTTTATAAAATAATGTATCGAGTCTGCCACAGCTGAACCCTTATAAAATAAAGTATTGACTCTTCCACTGCTGAACCCTTTATAAAATAAAGTATCGACTCTCCCACTGCTGAACCCTTTATAAAATAAAGTATCGACTCTCCCACTGCTGAACCCTTTATAAAATAAAGTATCGACTCTCCCACTGCTGAATCCTTTATAAAATAAAGTATCGACTCTCCCACTGCTGAACCCTTATAAAATGAAGTATTGACTCTCCCACTGCTGAACCCTTTATAAAATAAAGTATTGACTCTCCCACTGCTAAACCACTTCTAAAATAAAGTATCGACTCTGTCACTGCTGAACCCTTTATAAAATAAAGTATTGACTCTCCTACTGCCGAACCCTTATAACATAAAGTATTAACTCTCCCACTGCTGAACCCTTATAACATAAAGTATTGACTCTTCCACTGCTGAACCCTTTATAAAATAAAGTATCGACTCTCCCACTGCAGAACCCTTTATAAAATAAAGTATCGACTCTCCCACTGCTGAACCCTCTATAAAATAAAGTATTGACTCTCCCACTGCTGAACCCTTATATAATAAAGTATTGACTCTCCTACTGTTGAACCCTTATAAAAAAGTATCGACTCTCCCACTGCTGAACCCTTTATAAAATGAAGTATCGACTCTCCCACTGCTGAACCCTTTATGAAATAAAATATTGACTCTCCCACTGCTGAACTCTTATAAAATAAAGTATTGACTCTCCCACTGCTGAACCCTTTATGAAATAAAGTTCTGACACTCCCACTGCTGAACCCTTTATGAAATAAAGTATTGACTCTCCCACTGTTGAACCCTTTATAAAATAAAGTATCGACTCTCCCACTGCTGAACCCTTATAACATAAAGTATCGACTCTACCACTGCTAAACCTTTATAAAATAAAGTATCGACTCTCCCACTGCTGAACCCTTTATAAAATAAAGTATTGACTCTCCCACTGCTGAACCCTTTATAAAATAAAGTATTGACTCTCCCACTGCTGAACTCTTATAAAGTATTGACTCTCCCACTGCTGAACCCTTAAAATAGTATTGACTCTCCTCTACTGAACCCTTATAAAATAAAGTATTGACTCTCCACTGCTGACCCTTTATAAAATAAATATCGACTCTCCACTGCTGAACCTTTATAAAATAAGTATTGACTCTCCACTGCTGAACCCTTTATAAAATAAAGTATTGACTCTCCACTGCTGAACCCTTTATAAAATAAAGTATTGACTCTCCACTGCTGAACCCTTTATAAAATAAAGTATTGACTCTTCCACTGCTGAACCCTTTATAAAATAAAGTATTGATCTCCCTGCTGAACCCTTTATAAAATAAAGTATTGACTCTCCACTGCTGAACCTTTATAAAAAAAAGTATTGACTCTCCCACTGCTGAACCCTTTATAAAATAAAGTATTGATCTCCCACTGCTGAACCCTTTATAAAATAAGTATTGACTCTCCACTGCTGAACCCTTATAAAATAAAGTATTGACTCTCCACTGCTGAACCCTTATAAAATAAGTATCGACTCTCCCACTGCTGAACCCTTTATAAAAAAAGTATTGACTCTCCCACTGCTGAACCCTTATAAAATAAAGTATTGACTCTCCCACTGCTGAACCCTTATAAAATAAAGTATCGACTCTCCCACTGCTGAACCCTTATAAAATAAAGTATTGACTCTCCCACTGCTGAACCCTTATAAAATAAAGTATGACTCTCCACTGCTGAACCCTTTATAAATAAAATATTGACTCTCCCACTGCTGAACCCTTATAAAATAAAGTATTGACTCTCCCACTGCTGAACTCTTATAAAGTATTGACTGCCCCACTGCTGAACTCTTATAAAGTATTGACTCTTCCACTGCTGAACTCTTATAAAGTATTGACTCTCCCACTGCTGAACTCTTATAAAATAAAGTATTGACTCTCCAACTACTGAACCCTTTATAAAATAAAGTATCGACTCTCCCACTGCAGAACCCTTTATAAAATAAAGTATCGACTCTCCCACTGCTGAACCCTCTATAAAATAAAGTATTGACTCTCCCACTGCTGAACCCTTATAAAATAAAGTATTGACTCTCCCACTGCTGAACCCTTTACAAAATGAGGTATTGAGTCTCTCACTGCTGAACCCTTATAAAATAAAGTATTGACTCTCCACTGCTGAACCCTTATAAAATAAAGTATTGACTCTCCACTGCTGAACCCTTATAAAAAAGTATTGACTCTCCACTGTGAACCCTTATAAAATAAAGTATCGACTCTCCCTGCTGAACCTTTATAAAATAAAGTATCGACTCTCCACTGCTGAACCCTTTATAAAATAAAGTATCGACTCTCCACTGCTGAATCCTTTATAAAATAAAGTATTGACTCTCCTGCTGAACCCTTTATAAAATAAGTATTGACTCTCCACTGCTGAACCCTTTATAAAATAAGTATTGACTCTCCCACTGCTAAACCCTTTAAAATAAAGTATCGACTCTCTCACTGCTGAACCCTTTATAAAATAAAGTATTGACTCTCCCACTGCTGAACCCTTATAAAAAAGTATTGACTCTCCACTGCTGAACCCTTTATAAAATAAAGTATTGACTCTCCACTGCTGAACCCTTATAAAATAAGTATTGACTCTCCCTGCTGAACCCTTATAAAATAAAGTATTGACTCTCCCACTGCTGAACCTTATAAAATAAGTATAACTCTCCCACTGCTGAACCCTTTATAAATAAAGTATTGACTCTCCACTGCTGAACCCTTATAAAAAAAAGTATTGACTCTCCCACTGCTGAACCCTTATAAAATAAGTACTGACTCTCCACTGCTGAACCCTTATAAAAAAAGTATCGACTCTCCCACTGCTGAACCCTTTATAAAATAAAGTATTGACTCTCCCACTGCTGAACCCTTATAAAATAAAGTATGACTCTCCACTGCTGAACCCTTTATAAATAAAGTATTGACTCTCCACTGCTGAACCCTTATAAAATAAGTATTGACTCTCCACTGCTGAACTCTATATAAAGTATTGACTCTCCCACTGCTGAACCCTTATAAAAAAGTATTGACTCTCCCACTGCTGAACTCTTATAAAAAAGTATTGACTCTCCCACTGCTGAACCCTTATAAAATAAAGTATTGACTCTCCACTGCTGAACCCTTTATAAAATAAAGTATTGACTCTCCACTGCTGAACCCTTTATAAAATAAAGTATTGACTCTCCACTGCTGAACCCTTATAAAATAAAGTATTGACTCTCCCACTGCTGAACCCTTTATAAAAAAGTATTGACTCTCCACTGCTGAACCCTTTAAAATAAGTATTGACTCTCAAGCTGAACCCTTTATAAAATAAAGTATCGACTCTCCCACTGCTGAACCCTTATAAAATAAAGTATTGACTCTCCCACTGCTGAACCCTTATAAAATAAAGTATTGACTCTCCCACTGCTGAACCCTTTATAAAATAAAGTATTGACTCTCCCACTGCTGAACCCTTTATAAAATAAAGTATTGACTCTCCACTGCTGAACCCTTATAAAATAAAGTATTGACTCTCCACTGCTGAACCCTTTATAAAATAAAGTACTGACTGCCCCACTGCTGAACTCATAAAGTATTGACTTCCCACTGCTGAACTCTTATAAAGTATTGACTCTCCCACTGCTGAACCCTTATAAAATAAAGTATTGACTCTCCCACTGCTGAACCCTTATAAAATAAAGTATTGACTCTCCCACTGCTGAACCCTTATAAAATAAGTATTGACTCTCCCACTGCTGAACCCTTTATAAAATAAAGTATCGACTCTCCCACTGCTGAACCCTTATAAAATAAAGTATTGACTCTCCCACTGCTGAACCTTTATAAAATAAAGTATTGACTCTCCCACTGCTGAACCCTTATAAAATAAAGTATCGACTCTCCCACTGCTGAACCCTTTATAAAATAAAGTATTGACTCTCCCACTGCTGAACCTTTATAAAATAAAGTATTGACTCTCACTGCTGAACCCTTATAAAATAAGTATTGACTCTCCCACTGCTGAACCCTTTATAAAATAAAGTATTGACTCTCCCACTGCTGAACCCTTTATAAAATAAAGTATTGACTCTCCACTGCTGAACCCTTTATAAAATAAAGTATTGACTCTCCCACTGCTGAACCCTTTATAAAATAAAGTATTAGACTCCCACTGCTGAACCCTTTATAAAATAAAGTATTGACTCTTCCACTGCTGAACCCTTATAAAATAAAGTATGACTCTCCCACTGCTGAACCCTTTATAAAATAAAGTATCGACTCTCCCACTGCTGAACCCTCTATAAAATAAAGTATTGACTCTCCCACTGCTGAACCCTTATAAAATAAAGTATTGACTCTCCCACTGCTGAACCCTTATAAAATGAAGTATTGACTCTCCCACTGCTGAACCCTTTATAAAATAAAGTATCGACTCTCCCACTGCTGAACCCTTTATAAAATAAAGTATTGACTCTCCCACTGCTGAACCCTTATAAAATAAAGTATTGACTCTCCCACTGCTGAACCTTTATAAAATAAAGTATTGACTCTCCCACTGCTGAACCCTTTATAAAATAAAGTATTGACTCTCCCACTGCTGAACCCTTATAAAATAAAGTATCGACTCTCCCACTGCTGAACCCTTTATAAAATAAAAGTATTGACTCTCCACTGCTGAACCCTTATAAAATAAAGTATGACTCTCACTGCTGAACCCTTTATAAAATAAAGTATCGACTCTCCACTGCTGAACCCTTTATAAAATAAAGTATTGACTCTCCACTGCTGAACTCTTATAAAGTATTGACTCTCCACTGCTGAACCCTTATAAAAGTATTGACTCCTCCACTGCTGAACCTTTATAAAATAAAGTATTGACTCTCCACTGCTGAACCCTTTATAAAATAAAGTATCGACTCTCCCTGCTGAACCCTTTATAAAATAAAGTATTGACTCTCCACTGCTGAACCCTTTATAAAATAAAGTATTGACTCTCCCACTGCAGACCCTTTATAAAATAAAGTATTGACTCTCCACTGCTGAACCCTTATAAAATAAAGTATTGACTCTCCCACTGCTGAACCCTTTATAAAATAAAGTATTGACTCTCCCACTGCTGAACCCTTTATAAAATAAAGTATTGACTCTCCCACTGCTGAACCCTTTATAAAATAAAGTATCGACTCTCCCACTGCTGAACCCTTATAAAATAAAGTATTGACTCTCCCACTGCTGAACCCTTTATAAAATAAAGTATTGACTCTCCCACTGCTGAACCCTTATAAAATAAAGTATTGACTCTCCCACTGCTGAACCCTTTATAAAATAAAGTATCGACTCTCCCACTGCTGAACCCTTTATAAAATAAAGTATTGACTCTCCACTGCTGAACCCTTATAAAATAAAGTATTGACTCTCCACTGCTGAACCTCTTATAAAATAAAGTATCGACTCTCCCACTGCTGAACCCTTATAAAATAAAGTATTGACTCTCCCACTGCTGAACCCTTATAAAATAAAGTATCGACTCTCCCACTGCTGAACCCTTTATAAAATAAAGTATTGACTCTCCCACTGCTGAACCCTTTATAAAATAAAGTATTGACTCTCCCTGCTGAACCTTATAAATATACTCTGAACCTTATAAGTATTGACTCTCCCACTGCTGAACTCTTATAAAGTATTGACTCTCCCACTGCTGAACCCTTATAAAATAAAGTATTGACTCTCCCACTGCTGAACCCTTTATAAAATAAAGTATCGACTCTCCCACTGCTGAACCTTTATAAAATAAAGTATTGACTCTCCCACTGCTGAACCCTTTATAAAATAAAGTATTGACTCTCCCACTGCTGAACCCTTATAAAATAAAGTATTGACTCTCCCACTGCTGAACCCTTATAAAATAAGTATTGACTCTCCACTGCTGAACCCTTTATAAAATAAAGTATTGACTCTCCACTGCTGAACCCTTTATAAAATAAAGTATTGACTCTCCACTGCTGAACCCTTATAAAATAGTATTGACTCTCCACTGCTGAACCCTTTATAAAATAAAGTATTGACTCTCCACTGCTGAACCCTTTATAAAATAAGTATTGACTCTCCCACTGCTGAACCCTTTATAAAATAAAGTATGACTCTCCACTGCTGAACCTTTATAAAATAAAGTATTGACTCTCCACTGCTGAACCCTTATAAAATAAGTATTGACTCTCCACTGCTGAACCCTTTATAAAATAAAGTATTGACTCTCCACTGCTGAACCCTTCTAAAATAAAGTATCGACTCTCCACTGCTGAACCCTTATAAAATAAAGTATTGACTCTCCACTGCTGAACCCTTATAAAATAAAGTATTGACTCTCCCACTGCTGAACCCTTTATAAAATAAAGTATTGACTCTCCCACTGCTGAACCCTTTATAAAATAAAGTATTGACTCTCCCACTGCTGAACCCTTTATAAAATAAAGTATTGACTCTCCACTGCTGAACCCTTATAAAATAAGTATGACTCTCCCTGCTGAACCCTTTATAAAATAAAGTATTGACTCTCCCACTGCTGAACCCTTATAAAATAAAGTATTGACTCTCCCACTGCTGAACCCTTATAAAATAAAGTATTGACTCTCCCACTGCTGAACCCTTATAAAATAAAGTATTGACTCTCCCACTGCTGAACCCTTTATAAAATAAAGTATTGACTCTCCCACTGCTGAACCCTTTATAAAATAAAGTATTGACTCTCCACTGCTGAACCCTTTATAAAATAAAGTATTGACTCTCCACTGCTGAACCCTTTATAAAATAAGTAGACTCTCCCTCTCCACTGCTGAACCCTTTATAAAAAAGTATCGACTCTCCACTGCTGAACCCTTTATAAAATAAAGTATTGACTCTCCCACTGCTGAACCCTTTATAAATAAATATCGACTCTCCCACTGCTGAACCCTTTATAAAATAAAGTATTGACTCTCCCACTGCTGAACCCTTTATAAAATAAAGTATTAACTCTCCCACTGCTGAACCCTTATAAAATAAAGTATTGACTCTCCCACTGCTGAACCCTTATAAAATAAAGTATCGACTCTCCCACTGCTGAACCCTTTATAAAATAAAGTATTGACTCTCCCACTGCTGAACCCTTTATAAAATAAAGTATTGACTCTCCCACTGCTGAACCCTTATATAAAATAAAGTATTGACTCTCCCACTGCTGAACTCTTATAAAATAAAGTATTGACTCTCCCACTGCTGAACCCTTATAAAATGAAGTATGACTCTCCACTGCTGAACCTTTATGAAATAAATATTGACTCTCCCACTGCTGAACCCTTTATAAAATAAAGTATTGACTCTCCACTGCTGAACCCTTATAAAATAAAGTATTGACTCTCCACTGCTGAACCTCTTATAAAATAAAGTATTGACTCTCCCACTGCTGAACTTTATAAAATGAAGTATCGACTCCCACTGCTGAACCCTTTATGAAATAAAGTATTGACTCTCCCACTGCTGAACCCTTATAAAATAAAGTATTGACTCTCCCACTGCTGAACCTTATATAAAGTATCGACTCTCCACTGCTGAACCCTTATAAAATAAAGTATTGACTCTCCCACTGCTGAACCCTTTAAAAAAGTATTGACTCTCCCACTGCTGAACCCTTATAAAATGAAGTATGACTCTCCCACTGCTGAACCCTTTATGAAATAAAGTATTGACTCTCCCACTGCTGAACCCTTATAAAATAAAGTATTGACTCTCCCACTGCTGAACCCTTTATAAAATAAAGTATTGACTCTCCCACTGCTGAACCCTTTATAAAATAAAGTATTGACTCTCCCACTGCTGAACCCTTATAAAATAAAGTATTGACTCTCCCACTGCTGAACCCTTTATAAAATAAAGTATTGACTCTCCCACTGCTGAACCCTTTATAAAATGAAGTATTGACCTCCCACTGCTGAACCCTTATAAAATAAAGTATTGACTCTCCACTGCTGAACCCTTTATAAAATAAAGTATTGACTCTCCCACTGCTGAACCCTTATAAAATAAAGTATTGACTCTCCCACTGCTGAACCCTTATAAAATAAAGTATTGACTCTCCACTGCTGAACCCTTTATAAAATAAAGTATTGACTCTCCCACTGCTGAACCCTTTATAAAATAAAGTATCGACTCTCCCACTGCTGAACCCTTTATAAAATAAAGTATTGACTCTCCCACTGCTGAACCCTTATAAAATAAAGTATTGACTCTCCCACTGCTGAACCCTTATAAAATAAAGTATTGACTCTCCCACTGCTGAACCCTTTATAAAATAAAGTATTGACTCTCCCACTGCTGAACCCTTTATAAAATAAAGTATGACTCTCCCACTGCTGAACCCTTTATAAAATAAAGTATTGACTCTCCCACTGCTGAACCCTTTATAAAATAAAGTATTGACTCTCCTACTGCTGAACCCTTATAAAATAAGGTATTGACTCTCCCACTGCTGAACCCTTTATAAAATAAAGTATTGACTCTCCCACTGCTGAACCCTTTATAAAATAAAGTATTGACTCTCCCACTGCTGAACCCTTATAAAATAAAGTATGACTCTCCCACTGCTGAACCCTTATAAAATAAAGTATTGACTCTCCCACTGCTGAACCCTTTATAAAATAAAGTATTGACTCTCCCTGCTGAACCCTTTATAAAATAAAGTATTGACTCTCCACTGCTGAACCCTTATAAAATAAAGTATTGACTCTCCCACTGCTGAACCCTTATAAAATAAAGTATCGACTCTCCACTGCTGAACCCTTATAAAATAAGTATTGACTCTCCACTGCTGAACTCTTATAAAATAAAGTATTGACTCTCCCACTGCTGAACCCTTTATAAAATAAGTATTGACTCTCCACTGCTGAACCCTTATAAAATAAAGTATTGACTCTCCCACTGCTGAACCCTTATAAAATAAAGTATTGACTCTCCCACTGCTGAACCCTTTATAAAATAAAGTATTGACTCTCCCACTGCTGAACTCTTATAAAGTATTGACTCTCCCACTGCTGAACCTCTTATAAAATAAAGTATTGACTCTCCCACTGCTGAACCCTTATAACATAAAGTATTGACTCTCCCACTGCTGAACCCTTTATAAAATAAAGTATTGACTCTCCACTGCTGAACCCTTTATAAAATAAGTATTGACTCTCCACTGCTGAACCTCTTATAAAATAAAGTATTGACTCTCCACTGGAACCCTTATAAAATAAAGTATTGACTCTCCCACTGCTGAACCCTTTATAAAATAAAGTATTGACTCTCCCACTGCTGAACCCTTTATAAAATAAAGTATTGACTCTCCCACTGCTGAACCCTTTATAAAATAAAGTATTGACTCTCCCACTGCTGAACCCTTATAAAATAAGTATCGACTCTCCACTGCTGAACCCTTATAAAATAAAGTATCGACTCTCCACTGCTGAACCCTTTATAAAATAAAGTATCGACTCTCCCACTGCTGAACCCTTTATAAAATAAAGTATTGACTCTCCCACTGCTGAACCCTTTATAAAATAAAGTATCGACTCTCCCACTGCTGAACCCTTATAAAATAAAGTATTGACTCTCCCACTGCTGAACCTTTATAATAAAGTATTGACTCTCCCACTGCTGAACCCTTTATAAAATAAAGTATCGACTCTCCCACTGCTGAACCCTTTATAAAATAAAGTATTGACTCTCCCACTGCTGAACCCTTTATAAATAAAGTATTGACTCTCCCACTGCTGAACCCTTTATAAAATAAAGTATTGACTCTCCCACTGCTGAACCCTTATAAAATAAAGTATTGACTCTCCCACTGCTGAACCCTTTATAAAATAAAGTATCGACTCTCCACTGCTGAACCCTTTATAAAATAAAGTATTGACTCTCCACTGCTGAACCCTTTATAAAATAGTAAATGATCTTATTCACACGGAGTCCTTGTCACCATATCAAATTTACGGCAATGAAACTGGCTTGTATCGGTGGTGCCTTCCAGACAAGACCCTGGCACACAGTGCCTTAAAAAGCAGGAGGATTGTGTCACTGTGCTAGCCCGTGTGAGTGCTCATGGCTCCCATAAACTGCCACTTTATCTCATTGGTATATCCCCTGAAACCTGATGTTTTCGATATGTTAACATGCCAGTACTGCCTGTGCTTTATTTATTTCTTCATTCGGACATAACCTTTGAGCAAAATGCTCAACTATGCGAGTCGCATAAAGTCCTGGATGCATGGTGCACTGTTTACTGTTCACCAACTAGTACACAGACCATTTTATGAGTGTCAAAAGGCATCTGTGATCACCCGATCTCCTTCTAAAAGCTGTGCTGCTCCTGGATAATTCACCAGCACATCCAGAGATGCCTGTTACCTAGACATGGGATGGAAGCATTACATGTTTATTTTTGCCGGCAAACGCTACCTCCAAGATCCAACCCTGTGATCAGGTAATTCTTGAAATTTTCAAAAGGGTATATCAGAAGCAGTTGCTGTAGACGCGAAAGAGGTGATAAGCGCGCAGGAAATCGTTAGATCCAGTACACTGAAAGACATGGTCTGTATGGGTGGAGAGGCTTGGGAGAAGGTGCTCCCTAAAATGATTACTAAGGCATGGGGGAAAACCAGGCATTATTGTAACCAAGGTGCTGGAACCCAAGGTGGTCACTGAGGGAGAAGGAGAAAGAGAGCCACTGAATCCAGACAATGACCCAGAAACTGCTGCGCTGAGGACGTGATCACAAAACTGAACGTCTCTAACTGAAAATGGCATGGGGAGAGTGGGTGATGTGTGACAGCATGGAGGAAAGACGTGAGTTTATGTCCGAAGAATGCGACGGTGTTGAGAGTGAAGAGGAAACCCCTCCCATCCTCATGCATTCCCCAGCTGTGGAACGTTGCACTAAATGCCTGACATGGCTTCAAACTTAGGCCGACTGGGACCCCGTTGAACTAATGCTGTTGCGATGTCTCTTCGTGCAAAAGCTGCGAGAGAAAGAGTAGCTAGCCTTCAGCAAACAACGATGCTGCAGCTCCTTACACCACCGAAAGGCAAATCAAATTTACAGTACTGTACCTGCATAAGCATATATATAAAAAAATCACAAACTTACACCAAAACTCCTTTACACCTCTGTCCTACAATACAGTGGTTTCTATTTCCAGTGACCCCAACAACATCAGTAAAACCAATGCACTCTCGCTACACTGAACTCCCGTCTATCCAAACTTAAAATGTGTCACCCAAGCAGTTTGGTTAAACGGGACTGTACTGTATTTGAATATTGTTCAATACCTTTGGTTAGGGCTTAGCTAGCTAAGCAAGAGTCTTCTGGAGGACAAATTAATTTATTTCAAAGCGTTAACTTAGAAACCATCTGTGGGATGCAGCAGGCTAGTGGTAAGTGAGCACTGGGGGTCAATAAAAGCAGCAATGAGACTAAAAGCATGAAAAACAAATAATCCTTTTATCAATATGTTAGGTTTCAAATCTACAAACTTCTAAAGCCTTGTCAAGCTAAAACAAGCCTATTAGACACCTCACATTTGGAATCTGAGGTTCCCAAGAGTCAAGGTGTAAAGAGGAATCAAGAATTTGCCATCTGCAGCAATATCTGATTCACAGTTTTAAAAAAGGTCATGTGGCAGTATTGAAAGGGGGCAGATATAAAGGGTCTGAGCTGTCACGATACTTTGCATTCAGTTTTTTTTTTTAGTCTTTGGCAACCGGGTAAGGCCCACTAGGCACAAGTGCCTGTTTTCAGTGGTGACCCAGGAGCTTTGGGCTGGTTAAGAGACTTGCTCAGAGTCACACAGTATGCAAGTGGAGGTTACGGGAATCAAACCCAGCTCTGCAGGTGCCAAGGTCACTCGCAGCTCATTACTCTAACCTCTAGGCTACAGAGCTTGATAACTCTGGGTAGTAGGATCATGATACAGTTAAAATTTGTTGTGTTATTTGTTTAGGAATAAAATGTTAATGTAGGAACACTTATATGTCAGTTAAACACAGGACCGTAGCTATAGGGGGAGTGCTTTCAGGGGCACTGCCACCCCTTGTTGAGCACAGCTTGAGCTGTCTTTTATCATCTCCAAATTCCATTTCAAGCAGCCACATAACAATGTTATTTGTGCCTTTTCAAATTGTTGCCGAATGCTCTCACTTTCTCTCATCTCAGTTTGCTTAAGGCAATCTGTTTGTTTATTGCTGGAGCAATCCCAGTTACATATGACTAATCCACTTCTCCAGCCTCTACCACTTAAAAACTGTTTAAACAATTTGACTGGATAGTATTGGTTAAGTGCTAGTGCCTCTGCCATGGCACTTAGAGAAGGAGGACAAGGAAGACTGCCAAATGATCTGTTTTGTCCCTTTAATTAATTAATTAAGGAGGCAGTATAGCACTGTGGTTTAGGGCATTGAGCTGCAAACCTGGAGTCCTGGGTTTGAATCCCACAGCCACCACTTGAATACTGTGTGACCCTGAGCAAGTCACTTAACTTCCTTGTGCTCCCAGGTCACACCCAGAAACCAGCTGTTACTTAGTGTGCCTTTCCTGGTTAAACAATTTTCCCTTTCCTTTTAATTATGCTAACATGGCACCAGTGCTCTGTTCACTGGCTAGCAAGTAAATTAAATCTGAACGTATGTGTGTGTAAGAAAGCTCAAATTTTGGGACTAGGCTACTTAGCACCTTCAAGTTATGATTACCACATTGCATCTTTCAGACCATCACAACAGGTGTTCTGCTTGATGTACAGCCATAGGTTCTACAGGAGGCATGCTACAGATCCAGTGTCATTCCCTGTGGGTGTCCTGCTTTATGTAAGGCCTGCAGGTTCCTGCATGAAGCAATGTGCAGGTTCAGCAACATACCCGCTGAGTCTGCTAGTCCGCGTAGGGCCCACAGTCCCTTAATGAAGCAAGCTACAGTCCAGTGCCATGTCTGATAGCTCTTCTGTTTTGCAAAGGCCCCACTGAGTCACTGCATTTACATTTTTTTCAGCAGGAAAACTAATTGAAAACAATATCTTAATGCATCTATAACAGTTATAATACAAAGCATAAAAAAGGAGGGAAATGAAAACGTAGAGTAACAAGTCATTGGAAGCTTGTGGAATCTGTTGGGAGGTGTCCCTCAGGGTTTGAATGATAATGTGATGCAGAATTAATGTTACCCTAATTTCAGCACTGTCTTGTCAGACAACGTAAAATAGGCCCTGTCCACACTACACCGCTTGTGCCCGGTAATGGATGCAATCCGTTACGGCCGTGGAGCGGTGCAGTGCGTCCACACCTCGGGCGGTGTCCATTATGGGACCGGCACCACTGGTCCACCCATCAGGATGTGGGCAACCGTTACAGCGGTGCCCGATCCCACAATGCAGCTCATGCTGCGCTTGGTGCCCTGCAGGGGACCGTTATCGGCAGTCCACACTACCGCCGGTAACGTTACCAGGGTGGGATCGGTTTGAGAATCGCTGTTGAAACCACCTCAGCGTGGTTTCAATAACGGTTATGGTCCAAGCTTTCCTTGCAACGTTACAGGTGTAAACGCAACCTGTTACGGTAATGTTTTACACCCTCTGTAACGTTACAGAGGCGTAGTGTGGACAGGGCCATACTGATGCAGCAATTTTTTGATAGAGGGTGGCAATATTAAGGTAGTGCCAACATTGTCTGGTGTAATTAAGTTTTTTGCGAATAATGTATATATTCATTGCAAAACATGATGTTAATGCAGACAATAGGGTTAAAAAACACAAAGTAAGAAAATTAAAACATTAGGATTTGGAGTCTCAGGAATCTTGTTAAATCAAATGACAAGAAGGAGCAAAACTAGTTCTTGCATTTTAATTGAACATAATCACGATCCAGATTAATTGATTCCTCTGTTGAGGTTGCCAAATTGTTTTTTTTTTTTTTTTAACTTTATTAAGGTTTTGTTAAAAAGATACAATATTTGAACGTAAAGAACAACAACAGCAATACAATTAGTCATGGCTGCTGAAAGATTAAAAGGAGAAAGTTTAATCATTCCCATTCTTTGGCTTGTTAAGATAAAAATTATTCAATTTTGTTAGAGTTATATTGGCAAACTGGAGGACTTCAGGAACAACTTTAAGGCTCAAGAGTCAGTTCCTCTGAATTTGAACATCAATGAGTGTGGTGTGTCCCTCCTTTTTATTTCCAATCTTAGTCTCTATCTTTGGTTGTGGAATATATTTTAAAAGTTAATTCCAAGCCGTTTATTGGCTTAGATCAAATTGGTTATCAGTTTATCAAAATGACCTGCCCATTTCTGTTCATATGACTCATTTATTCAATTATTCTTTCTGCCATGGGGTTTCTCCCAAATGCTGGAAATCAAACTTCATCAATCCAATCTACAAATTAGGTTTCAAGAACATTCTGTCAAATTATCGACCAATCCCCTTAGTTTCTGCTTTATTAAAACTGTTTGAAAGAATTATTTTTGATCAAGTAAATGAACACCTCTTTAAGTATGATTTCCTGACTGGGATACAGCGTGGGTTTAGATCTAAATATAACACTGAGATGGTCTTGGTGGAGTTCACAGACTATGTAAATGGCCACGGGGCCCTGGATGAGGGGCTCCATGTGGCATCAGTCTTCATGGACTTCACCAAGCCTTTGACCTGGTTGACCACAAACTTCTTTTGTACATCATGGCTAAATAGGGCTTTTCATTGGGTTCAGTATCCTAGTTTATAGGTTACTTGCAAGGGAGATCCCACTGTACTAATACTGAAGGGGTTCAATCTGAGTTGAAGGAGATTCAATGTGGAGTCCCCTGGGGGTCTGTTTTGGGTCACTTGTTCTCATTATTTTTTAATTTAATGCCAACAGTATGTACTAATTCCAAATTAATTCTATATGCAGACAATGCAATCATTTTCAGTTCAGATAAGGACCTTTATTGTCTTCAAAAAACACTTCAAAGGGACTTTAACAATATTCACAATTGGTTCATGTCCCACAAGTCCCACAGCAGCAGCATCAACTAGGAGCAGATTTATCCTGGACTCCCTTCAGGGTGCCTTCCTCAAGCAACTGGTCATGGAACCAACTCGGCAGAAGGCAATACTGGACCTTGTGCTCACAAACAGGGACAGTGTGATGGGGGTAAGAGTGGGGAGCACCTGGGGAACAGTGACCACCAGTCACTGTGGTTTGAAATCACAGAAAGAGCAGAACCAAACCACACAAAACACGATCCTGGATTTTAGGGGGCAAACTTTGAGAAAATGGGGAGATACTTGAAAGAGGCATTAAGGAGAATGGGGCAGGAATCAGGGTTGAGGAACAGTGGGAAGTATTTAAAATGGGATTACAAGAGCAACAGAATTATGTATTAAGCAGGTTAGCAAGAGGAAAAGGAAGAGAGACCATTATGGTTTTCCAAAGAGGTAGCAAAGAAAGTGAAGCCAAAAGATTGCATTCAGGCAATACAAAAAGACACAGGCAGAAGGGGATAGGGAGAAGTACCAGGAGAAGCAAAGGGAGGCAGGGAGGTCAGTAAGGGAAGCCAAAGCTCAGACAGTAGAACACATTGCAAAATCAGTGGGTAGAGGGGACAAAACCTTTTACAGGTACATAAGTGAAAAAAGAAAGGCAAAGGGAGGGATAGTGAGACTGAAGGGGGAGGATGGGGGCCGTGTGGAGGATGACAACAGTAAAGCTGACATATTGAACAGGTATTTCTGCTCAGTCTTTACTGAGGAAGAGGAGGGTAATGGGTCTGAATGGAGTACAAGGGGTGAAAATGGTTAGAAATGGACACAAGTCCATTTACGAGAAAAAGGGTCCTGAAGGAACTGGAAGTAATAAGAGTTGATAAAGCAATGGGGCCAGATGGGGTGCACCCAGGGTCCTTAAAGAACTAAGAGAGGTGGTGGCTGAACCTCTTGCTATCCTGTTTAGCCGATCACTAGAAACAGGGAGGTACCCAAAGACTGGAGGATAGCAGATGTAGTCCCCTTATACAAAAGTGGGAACAAGAGAAGCGGGGAACTACAGACCAGTCAGCCTCACCTCGGTAGTGGGGAAGATCATGGAAGCACTACTGAAGGAGAGATTGGTGGAACATCTGGTTGTCAATGGACTACAGGACCCAAGGCAGCATGGTTTCACCAGGGAAGGTCATGTCAGACCAACCTCATTGAATTTTTGACTGGGTGACTGGGAGGTGGATCAGGGAGGGCAGTGGACATGGCCTATCTGGACTTCAGCAAGGCCTTTGACACTGTGCCACATAGAAGACTATTGCACAAACTGGGGAATATGGGTGTGGGCAGGACAGTAGTGCGGTGGGTGGGTAGCTGGCTGGGCAGCAGGACACAGAGGGTGGTGGTAAATGGCTGTCACCCACAGAGGGAAGAGTGACCAGTGGGGTACCACAGGGATCAGTGCTGGGACTGGTACTATTCAATATCTTCATCAGTGACATTGCGAGGACCTAGAGGCAGAATTTCACTGTTCACTGATGACACAAAGCTCTGTAACACAGTAGACACACCACAGGGTGTAGACAGAATGAGAAGGGACCTGCAGAAACTTGAAGAATGGTCAGGGGTTTGGCAGTTGAAATTCAATGCAAGGAAGTGCAAGATAATGCATATGGGGCACAAAAACCCTGGCACAATATATCAGTTGGGGGTGAGGATATAGCATGCACCAAGCAGGAAAGGGATCTTGGAGTTATCATCTCTGATGACCTCAAGGCAGGGAAACAGTGTGACAAGGCAGCAGGTAGAGCAAATAGGATGCTGGGATGCATAGGCAGGGGCATCACCAGCAGGAAAAGGGAGGTCATAATTCCACTATACAAGACACTAGTGAGGCCGCACCTGGAGTACACTGTGCAGTTCTGGAGACCTTACCTATGTAAGGACATAGACAGGGTAGAGAAGGTTCAGAGGAGGGCAACAAAGATGGTGCATGGATTGCATCACAAGTCCTATGAGGACAGGTTGAAGGCACTGAACATGTTCTCCCTGGAGGAGAGGAAGGAGAGGGATATGATAGAGACATACAAGTATCTTACAGGGAGGAACAGGGTGCAGGAATGCACTATTTTAAGCAAAAAGATGTTCCAGGACTAGAGGGCATGGGATGAAGTTGGAGGAGGATGATTCAGAGGAAGCGTGAGGAAGAATTTCTTCACAGAATGGGTGGTGGACAAGTGGAACACCCTGCGAGAGGAAATGGTGGGGGCTGAAACAATCACGGGATTTAAGAATGCATGGGATAGACATAAAGGAATTCTGGAGGTCAGGGGTAAGGGGCAACAGACTTCCTGGAAAACATAAACTGAACTTACAAACTTAAATGGGCAGACTGGGTGGGCCATAGGCCCTTATCTGCCGACACTGTCTATGTATCTATGTATCTATGTATAAGTCCAGTGAAACCATGTCTATGCCTTTTCCTGTCCAAGCAAGCCTTCCTCTTATGACTTTCAATTCTTTGATCTGTTAGGAAATTTAATTGAATGTATTGATAGTTTTTGTTATTAAGGGATTTATTTAGGTAAATATTTCACATTCGAGACCCACATTGTTCAGTTAATCAAAATGATTCACAATAGATTAGGTATGTTGTGTAGGAGTAATCAGTTTCTGGACCCAGACTATCACATATTATTGACAGACAGTCTATTACTTTCAAAGTTTGACTATGGTAGTATTTTTTATTTCTTTCTGACTGATACGTTGTTTACTAGATTAAATACATTTTATAATACCATTTGTAGATTTGCAACAGATATGAAAGGACCTACTCATCGTCACTTAAGTAAGTCTATGGGATGTCTTCCTCTTAAACAATGCATTGAATATAAAGCTTCAGTCTTTGTTCACAAAATGATGTTAGGCTTGATGCCTAGTACAGTGACTGAGAAATTTTCAAGAAGTACTAATATATTTTCCACTAGGTCCCAACTTAGAAACATAGAAACATAGAAACATAGAAGTTGTCGGCAGATAAGGACCGCAAGGCCCATCCAGTCTGCCCATTTCTTTTTCTACCTTATAAATGTGCCATCGGCCTTTGCTCTGTCAGTGACCTATCTATTCATAGTCATTTGTATTGCTCCCTTATGCCTATCCCATGCCTGTTTGAAGCCCTGCACTGTATTCATAGCCACCACTTCTTGTGGTAAGCCATTCCATGCATCTACCACCCTTTCTGTGAAAAAGAATTTCCTCACATTCCCCCTTAATCGGCCTCCCTCTAATCTCATGCTGTGTCCTCTTGTCCTGCTATTTTTCTTATATTTAAACATGTTAGACCCTTTCACCTTGTTTATGCCCTTAAGGTGTTTAAATGTCTCGATCATATCACCTCTCTCCCTCCTTTGCTCAAGGGTATACATATTGAGCTCCGTTAATCTGTCCTCATATGTCTTCTGATGCAGTCCTGCACCATTTTGGTTGCCCTTCTCTGGACTGCCTCAATTTGGTTAATGTCCTTGTGAAGGTGTGGCCTCAATACTGCGCAGTACTCCAGATGGGGCCTAACCAATGTCTTGTACAGAGGGATTATTACCTCCTCTTACGACTTGTGATACCCTACTAATACACCCTAACACCCCCTAGCCTTACCTACTGCTTTAGAGGTCTGCTTGATGATTTTAGGTCATCAGTGATGATGATGCCCAAGTCTCTTTCTTCCTTTGTGACTGCTAGCAACTCCCTCCCAGCCTATAAGTGGCTTCAGGGTTTCTCTTCCCTATGTGCATGATTTTGCACTTCTTTGCATTAAATCCCAGTTGCCACTCTTCTGACCATTCTGCTAGTTTATCCAGATCTCTTCTCATTCTGCCCACCCCATCTGGATCATCTACTCTGTTGCAGATCTTGGTGTCATCTGCAAACAGACAAGCCTTACCCTCTAGTCCATCTGCGAGGTCACTAATGAAGATGTTGAATAGGACTGGCCCCAGAACGGATCCCTAAGGTACCCACTTGTGACTTGCATCTCTTCTGACTGTATACCATTTACCACCACTCTCTGTTTTCTGCCAGTCAACCAGTTTGCCACCCAGTTGACCAACTTCAGCCCACCCGAGCCTACCTAGCTTATTTATCAATCTTCTATGTGGAACAGTGTAAAGCTTTGCTGAAGTCAAGGTAGGCGACATCAACTGCTCCCCTTGGTCCACCACTCTGGTTACCCAGTCAAAGAAATCTATGAGATTAGTTTGACAGGACCTTCCTTTGTAAACCCATGCTGTCTTGGATCCTGTGCCCTATGGATTCCAGGTGTTGCACTATCCTTTCCTTAAGGAGTGCCTCCATAATCTTGCCCACTACTGAGGTAAGACTGACCGTCTGTAGTTCCCCGCCTCCTCCTGCTACCACTCTTGTGGAGTGGGATCACATGAGCCCTTCTCCAGTCTTCTGGGACCTCTCCTGTGCTCAGAGACTCACTAAACAATTCTGCTAATGGCTCTGCTAGTTCCTCCTTTAGCTCCTTAAGTACCCTGGGATGTATGCCATCAGGTCCCATTGCCTTATCCACCCTGAGCTTAGCAAGCTCTTGTAGGACCCTCTCTTTTGTGAAGGGAGTAGTGCTCACCTCCTTCCCCCCTGTGTCCATGATGCTGAGCTGTGGGCCCTGCCCTACCTTCTCTTCAGTAAATACTGAGCAAAAGTATCTATTTAGGATAGATGCCTTTACAGGGTCCTCCTCCTCACATGCTCCCTTTTCTCCATTAAGCTTAGCAATACCCCCTCTGGACTTTCTCCTTTCACTAATGTATCTATAGAAAGTCTTGTCACCTTCTTTACTGTTCTTGCTAGTGTTTCCTCAGTTTGGGACTTTGCCTGCCTTACTGCCTTACCTGCTTCCTTAGGGCAGTTTGGTATGCCTCCCTATCTTCATCCGCTGTGTTCCTTATATTTTCTGAAGGCCAGCCTTTTTGGCTCTGACCTTTTCTGCTACTGTATTTGAGAACCAAAGTGGTTTCCTTCTTCTTTTGCACTTCCTTTTCTGTCTAACACAATGGGATGTTGCTTCAAGTATTGTATCCTTAATGCTTGCCCACTTTGCCTGTACCTCCTCACCTGTGTTTCTTTTTGCCAGGGCTAGCTTAACTCTGTTGGCCATCTTATCAAAGTCAGCTCCTCTGAAGTCCCATATTTTTGCTTTGGAATGGGACGATTTAGATGTAGTAGCCAAATTGAACCATACCATGTGATGGTCACTGGCCCCCAGGTGACCTTCTACCTGGAGATCTGTGATCCCTTCTTTGTTAGTCAGTACTAGATCTAGGATAGCCCTGTCTCTTGTGGGTTGCTGTACCAGTTGTTTGAGGCCCTCCCCCTGCAGGGAATCCACTATGAGTCTAGTTCTGGCAGATGTTCCTGCTGGTATTGACCAATCTGTATCTGGCATGTTGAAGTCTCCCATTATCAGAACCTCCCCTTTAGCTGTCATGTTTTGTATATCTTCTAACAGTAATGTGTCTATGTCCTCCCTCTGGTCTGGGGCCTGTAGACAACCCCAGTTCTTATGGCTGTCCCATTTCCTGTTTCCAGGGTGACCCACAGTTCTTCTGGCTCCTTATGTATTCTGAATTTCTGTAGCTTTGATATTTTCATTAACATACAGGGCCACCCTCCCCTTTTTGCACCTCGGTCTCTTCTGAACAATACATAGCCAGGTACTGAAGTCTCCCAAGTGTGGTTACTGGTAAACCACGTCTCACTAATTGCTACTATGTCCAGTTTAGCCTCTGACATTATTGCCTGCAGGTCTGGGATCTTATTTCCCAGGCTGTGAGCATTGTGTACATGATTTTCCATTGGCCAGATTTTGGTGTGTTGGTTGTTGGGTGAAGTTTGGCATTACCCCTGTGCATCGTATGGGGAGACAAACCTTTTTCTTACCTGGTGATGCAAATGAGCGGCAAACACGCTGAATTCCTGTTTGACCACTAGCTGAGGGGAGGGGTGTTCTTCCCATTCGGCGTATGGTGCTGCACCCTCTCCCCATTGCTAGTTTAAATATTCTGCAAAGGCGTCAAACTTCTGCCCCAATGCACTGACTCCTCTTTAGTCAGATGCAGTCCATCAAATTTAAAGAACTTTCGCTCCCAGAACTGTTGCCAGTTCCTACAAATCTGTGTCCTTTTTCCTGGCACCAGTCCTTGAGCCACATGTTTAGCTCCCCTATCTCCCTTCTCTGACCTTCCGTCCATCTGCTCCCTTCTCCCAGACTGGCAGGATCTCAGAGAAGGAGATGCGCAGACAAATAGATGATAGTTTGTCACCCAGCCTAGTCAGGTGTTCCTTGGTCTCCACAACTGACGGCTGGGCGAGATCATTAGTCCCTATGTGTACTAGGACATCAATGTTTTCTCCTGCTTTGTGAACAATTTAGCAATGCGGTCAGTGTCTCTCCATGCTGATGTACCTGGAGACATCTGACCATCACCCTGGCTGGAGATGGGTATCAACTCCCGAATCATGGAGTCTCCTATGATAAGAAGTTTTTGGATTTCCTTTGTGCTTGTTTAGTTTTGGTTCCTGATTTGGGTGAGTATTGTTGGCTAGCTCCTGTGCATGATGTCCTGCTCTGCAGTGTCTTCTGCCTCTTTATTTGATTTCGAGATAGAGGCAGATACCTGTTTGTAGTGTTTATATGGTTTTGGAGGTAATGTGTTGGAGAGCAGAGGTGATGGGGCACCTGATTTGCTCCTCCTAACCACCTGCCAACCTCCTGGACCAACTACCCTCTGCGGTCGAGGTTTTCTGTTGGATGCTGGGGAAATGGTGGGTGGTTCTTATAATGTATTTCCTCTTCAATATGAAATTTGAGGCGTGCAATCTCTGCCCATGCTGCCTGGAGCTGAGACCTAAGATCTCCAAAGGCCCAGCATGTAGGACAGTGTCCTAAATCCTGTAAGACTGTCCTTCTGAAAATTGTTCCACAGTACCTGCAGTTAATGAATTCCATTCCAAATAAGTTGCTGGGTTTGTAACCTAGTCAGAGTAATTAGAAGGAAAAAAAATGCAAGTAATGGTTTAATTGTGCTTTGTTTAACTTGTTATAACAAGTTAAATTACTAGTGCCCTGTAAATGAGATCACCTTGTGAGGCCCCACTGATCCGCCTTCCTGCTCTGCCACAGGAAATGTCACAACTGTGGTACCCTATAAAAGGAGTGTAGCGTGGGGTGGTTGGGGTGGGGGGGGGTGGCTGGGCCCTTCCCCTGCCTAAAAAGAAGAACCACGGACGAAAGAACAAGGAGGTAAGAGCAGAAACAATCAGTCAACAACAAATGCAGTAACCCTGAAAGCTTATCCTAATGTTAGATAAAACTGTAAAACCTGTAAAGCACCACCTGTAATAATTTCAGAAAGATATACCCTGTAAGAAACACTTTGCTCCAGAGAAAAATAAAACAGTAACAGAAGATATACCTTGCAAAGACAATTTGAGTCAGAAGATTACAGCAGTAATCTGTTAGCACACACCTGTAGGCACACCTTGTAATAATGCAGAAGAAGGTATACCAGCAACAACAATTTGAATCAGAGAAAAAATAAAGCAATGAAATGTTAGCAATAAACAGTAGCAATCCCTGTGAGTAAAAAATTAAAACACCACCACACAGTAAATCTGCTTAGCCAAACTAAGTCTTAATCCTTCTCCCTTGCTCTGGTAAATTTCTCTACTCTGCCTTTCAAGCAGTCTTAGAAGGAAAGAGCTCAGGTGAAGCTAGGTGCCTTGGCCAGCAAACCAAGTCTTCTACCCTTAGATTTTACTAACTTAGATTTTTTTTTTTCTATTCCCAGGTTCATCTCATCTTTTTGTCAAAGACCTTTTAAATATAAGGTTACTTGTTACAATAACCTGCACCAGTCTGTTTTGAGTAGTGGTAACCTGAATGTATTTAAATCCAGCCTGTACAATGTTGTACTGCAGGATTCCAATTGTTCATGTTTCATGTTATGTTTTAACTGTACCTGCCTAGTGTTTTGTGTACACTGATCACTGTGAAAAATAGCAGTTTTTGCCAGTCTATTCATCAGTTTAAATACAAAGAAATGAAATGTCAATGAAATTAAATTGGTAGTGTGGTGTTCCTCAGGGATGTCAACCCTAAATCTCCCACCTCCCCCCAGACTGTAGCCTTCTGTCTGAAGCACACGGTACAGCTCCAAGCCAGTGCCTCATAGGCATATATTCTTTGGAGGTAGAGAAGTATGTCTCTTCACATGTGCCCAACAGAATAAGCCATAGCTTTCTTCATGCAGGGCCCTGCATGAAGCAAGAGGTCATGTTTATTTGCTCAGGATAGATGGTGGGCATTAGGATTGAGAACCCCAAAGAACACCACACCACCAATTTGCCAAGACTCCCGAGACTCCAAACCCTAATGTTTTCATTTCCTTACTTTGTACACTTGAATTTCCTATCTTTTTGTGATACTGAAATTGTATCCTCATGGCTGGCTCCCCGAGCTCAGCCCTGAACGTGAGTCACTGGCACGGGAGCACAACATGATACTTGCTGGGCCAATGGCTGGCCCTGCACACAATGTTTCTTCATAACTTTTATGACCCTCCCCCCTTTCTCAACATGACAGGTGTCCTTTATAAAATATTGCCCAAAATGTCATTTCGTGTCACAAGCTTGAGAACATTGTTTGGGCAGGATTTGAAAAATGATTCCTGTCACATTCATGAGGTGGGGCAGAAGAATGACCATGTTGAACATTTGGGGTCAAAATATTGAAAATTACCAAAGTTCTGAGTGAACGTTGAACATTTTCAATGTTCTTTCGTAACTTTTTTGTTTATTAAGACTTTGACTCAAAATTTTCAACACAGCTATTTTATGATTCTTCCTCATTAACTTGGTAGGTGAAATTTTTTAAATCCTGCTGAAAAGGCAGTTTTATGGGGCAACTTTGAAATCTTCCTTGGGGCCTGATTTGAAAATGTTCACCTCCCTTGTTCATGAGGTGGGGTTAAAACAAAGTCATGTTGACAAGCCGGTGAAGAAAGGTATGACAGATTCTGTTGGCAACATGTGGCTATCCATACTTCTCTACTTTTGAAGACAGTATCACTATGAGGTGCCAGCTTGAAGCTGTACCTTGTGATTCAGACAGGAGGCTACTGGCTGGGAGGAGGGGGTGGGCAACAGGGTTGACAATGGAAGACGCCACTATTGATGCGTCAATACTCTGGAGACCCAAAACCCTAACGTTTTTCACTTCCTTACTTTGTGTGCTTTGTGTTCTTCAACACTAATCTCTACATTAAGATAGTTTTTTGCAATTATTATTATTTGCTTTTGTTAACCAGGTGAGCACACTAGATAACCAAGTGCCTATTTTCAGGTGCGACCCGGGAGATTACAATGGTACATTCTTGGACAAGCAAAACAAGTAAGGTTACATTTAAAGTGCATCATACAACAAGGTCAGTACAGGAAGGCAGCAGGATTTTAACAATGCAGACAGCAGGTAGTATAACATTAGGGTAGTCTCAGGATAGGCAGTGGCCACCATGTCGGGTGGCAATTCAATAAAAACTAGTAGGTAGGCAGAGAAGAAACAAACTAGGGTGGAGGAGGCCCAATGCGTAATATCTATCTATCTATCTATCTATCTATCTATCTATCTATCTATCTATCTATCTATCTATCATACCTACCTATAAATATCTGGGTTATGCAGTGGCCCCAGGAGAAATACTGCTGTTATTTTTTAAGTGCTGTTTGAACTTATGACATCACAAGTGGCAAAGTCATGACTGATGCCATATGGTCAAACAGCACAAGAATGAAATATCAGCGATATTCCTCCTGGGGCCATTGCATGTTTGATTTATCCAATACTTGGCCTTCTGATGTTGGTTTTGTAGCTTCTTAGTGGGTGAAGAAATTTTTTTGTTGTTGTTTTCAATGGCTGAGTGGTTCAGAAAGGTCATGGAATGTGTATAACGCTACTGCATGTGTCATGGCATTCAACATGCGGATGCTAGTGGTGTGTGAGCGCAGCAGTTTAGTGGCTGTTTCCAAGTGAAGTTAGAGCAGGCAGTGCTTGAATATAAGCCGAGGAGTGTGGTTTCATTATCATGGACAGCAGAGCTGGAGTGCTGGTGGAATGAACAGCGACTCCGGTATGGTGAACTGTAGTGCAAAGAATGCTGGGGTGCTGCTACTTGTTGTACTGTGACACTAACAGTGTCACAAAATACGTTTTGTTAACATTGCTATTTATTTTCTTAATGAACAAGAAGTTTAGTGGGAAGCGATTGAAAGGAAAGTGATCTGAGTGTGTCTCAGCTGAAATGAAACTGCCTGGTGGGAGCCAGCAGGTGAGTGAAGTTTTAAAATTAGAACTGAGCTGTTCAAACTGCTGGCTTCCACCTATCAAAAGCTACAGTGAGGATCGTTTTTGTTGGGGGACTTACGGTGAGAACATCCAACCTAGAGTGAGAATAATTCGATGCTCTCACTGTTGGTCCAGAGAAAGCAAAAATATCAGTGGTATCTGCCAAACAGTACCCCCACAAGCAATGGATAAATAACTATATATATATATAGTGTAAGAAGGAGCTGTTACTGTGCTTTGTTATGGAGGTTAATCAGGGAACATAAGAATTCAATGTTGAATCAACTAGAAATGCTTCCTTAGTATCAGAGGTGGCCTCATGCTTTTGGTGTCCCCAACAAGCTCAGTCACGGGGTGTCCTCTACCCATATGGACCCTTCTGCCTCTGACCAGTTGGGCAATACTGTGCCAGGTAATCTCATGAGCTTACGTTGCCACTTTGGGGGTTTTAGCTTAACCCAGTAATGCCCAATCAGTGCTGTTTCAAGATCAGTGGCTAAGGATATTGTGATGTTTTTTTAAAGCTGCATGCAGATTAGGCAAAAGAAAATCAGATATGAGGGAAGACTGTGGTCAGTGATAATAATAAGCTGGGTGTACTATTGTATTGGGATTTATTCCTATGTTAATGTGTAAAACTGATATGACTGTACCTATCAAATATGTTTTTATCATTAAATGGTAACAGTCAGCACTAAGAGCTTCACGCCCATGTTTGCTGCTATGCGTACTTGACCAAGCAACCTGTGGAGCTGGTGAATGTATGTACTCTACCTGGTCCAGGCTCCCCTGGAGCTGGTGATTGTTTGTATTGTACCTATTTGCTCCTGTACTCATGATGAACCTTTATAAACGAGCACTTGTGCTGAAAGGTGTTGTCTGAATAATAAATAAATAAATAAAATAAAAACATAAATAATGTGTGGGGCTGGCTCCAATCGACACTTTTTGTGCAAAAACATTTTTTTTTACTTTGATATTCATTGTACTTTAGTAACATAGAAACATAGACCATGATGGCAGAAAAAGACCAGTGGTTCATCCACTCTGCCCATACTCCCTATAATCCCTGGAACCTTCCCAGGAACCTATTGTTCCTACAATGTACTAACCCACCCGGGCCTATCCCCATTTTCTTCCCTGGTCTTGTCATCCCAGGCAACCACTATTCCCTTCATTCCATCCCGTGACTGCTTGATAGTAGATTGTATCAGACAAATTTGGCTTACTTCAAGTCTGGCATTTACTTAACCAGAAATCCCAGAATTCCCTGCAGCTGATATCAGAGCAGGGCTGCAGCAGTGGGAGACTCAGTAGCCTGCAGTGCATGATAGAGTTTTTATAAGCTCTGATCTTTAGTTTGCTGTCCCACTGTGAGTCACAGAGGACTGTACCTAGCCCTGGAAGAAAAGCAGAACCCATTGTGACAAAGGACTGTACCTAGCCCTGGAGGAAAAGCAGAACCCATTGTGACAAAGGACTGTAACTAGCCCTGGAAGAAAAGCAGAACCCATTGTGACAAAGGACTGTACCTAGCCCTGGAAGAAAAGCAGAACCCATTGTGACAAAGGACTGTACCTAATCCAGGAGGAAAAGCAGAACTTGTTGTCACAAAGGACAGTACCTAGCTCTGGGAGAAAAACACAACCAAAAACATTTAAATGGAGCTTATAAAAGCTTTAATGTACACTGCAGGCTACTGCATCTTCCACTGCTGCAGTCCTGCTCTGATGTCCGCTGCAGAGGATTCTGGGATGTAATTACCAAAGACGTCAGCCTGGAAAGAAGAACAAATGTGTTTGATACAATGTACTACACAAATAAATAAAAGTTTTTGCAGGTAAAGTACACTTTAGGATCAGCCCTGTACAGTGGGTGTGGGGCCCTTGGTGCCGACTGTTCCTCTTTAATATTATACTGCTGTGGCTGTTGACTGTTTGCGTCTACTTTTTGTATCATGGGCAATAACCAGACCTGTTGAAGAATAAACCAATGAACTATCAAGACAGCACAGCTGGAGAAATATGTGTCCAATGATGGGGTGAATGCCCCATTGGTGGAGGTGTTTAAGCGGGGTCTGAAGGCACATCTTTTTAGAGAGGTGCTTACAAATTGCATGTGAAGCATAGACATAGACTGCTAAATTGCTTATTCTAGATTAGGATCTGCATTTGTGTGTTCTGCATTTGATGTATTTCATTTATTTTCAATTTTTGCCTGCCTGTACAGTGCCCAGTGCCTCTGGAATGGGGCACTAGGTAAATAAAATTGTACTTACTTACAATCATGGATTGAAATGAGAAAGGAGAAGTGTGACCCACCTAATTTAAAACCATAAATTTAAGTCTCAAAAGACTGAGGATTTACTCTACCAGGGTCCGGCTGGGGCCACCAGTAAGTTAATGGGCCCCAGTGGTCACAGCGACTGAGGTTACACAAGGCCCTGTGTTGTCAACATTCAGAAAACTCAATTCAACTAGTGAAATAAGCATCCAGTGAAGACCTCCAGACAACTTGCTGATACACAGTGAAGTGGCTGCAATTAAACTGCAAAGCAAGTAGTAAATCACATCCGAATGTTTATCCCGAATGGAGGTGTGTGGGGGGGGGGTAGTATCCTTTTGTGATAGTGAACTAGCATAGTCCTCCATGCATGAATACATTTCCTCTGGGTCTTCATAAAAAACAAATGTAACTTTCATGAGGTTATCACCTAAATGGTGAAACTGTAAATAAATATGTAGGCTGATACTTTTAAACGGTCCTTAAAACCACTTGCATCGCTCCAGTTGTCATCAAACTTGTAAAGGGCATGAATCTGTAGTGCTTCTTGAAGTTATTTTAAATCAGAGAAATGATTTTAGCCGATCAGAATTGCTTAGAAACATAGCTGATGACTGTAGAAAAAAGGTCCTGTAGCCCATTTAAGGTGCTTTTACATTATAACTTACCTGTAGTGTTGCCATCTGAATCAGCTTGTTCTGCTCCGCTCGCATGGTGCACCACAGCCCTTTCCTTTTACATGCTGTGGCTGTGCAGCGTTCCTGCTGGCCTTCCTGTGTTTTGGGTGCATTTCCAGCAGAGGGGTTAGTGAATGGGAGTGGCGCCAATGTTGGTAAAGCAGTGTTTTTACATGCTTGCAAAAAAACACCTGCACCAGTGCACTCCACTCCACTCCATGTCCCCAACAAATCAGGGAACGCTCTGTGCAGCAGCAGAGTGGCTTGCAAAGCTCCAACTACTCTTTACACTGCTGAATCTGCACCACTGCAACTCATCTGCACCGCTGGCACTGATGTAGATCCAGTGGTGTAAAAACCTCTTTAGTCAGTTCAGCCCTACCAGTTGCTGGATATTGATGGTTCTAGCGGCCAATCACTCCTCTATTCCCCCATCCCCTTTTCCTAATGTTTCTACCAACCTTGTGTTTACTTCACCCATGTTTGAATTCCTCCACCAAAGTAGCACAGGGGACTTTACTTAGCAGTTTATTCCACTTACCACTACCCTCTCCATGAAGTAATGTTTCTTGACATCCTTCCTAAATCTTCCCCACCAGCTTCACAGAGTTACTCCTGGAGTCTGTCTTCCCACTTAAAGTGAATAGCTCTCTGCTATCAACCTGATTTATCTTGGTAAGGTAATTATAAGTCTCCATTATGTCTCCTCCCTCTCTCTCTCTCTCTCTCTCACTCTCTCATGATCTCCAGTGGGTACATATCGAAGCCCTCCAGAAATTTCATGTAGAACCTCTCTCTGCAACTGCAAGTTTAGAATTCACCCAAAAAAGATGTTCTGAACTGGTTCAAGATCATTCACCCATTTGCTAAAAGCCCATACTTTGGAGCCGTACAGTAAAATACTGACCACTTTGGCATCAAAGGCTGGTTTCAATGCAGAATAAGAACTGCTTGCAAATGCCTTGCTAAGATGCAAGACCCCCTGGAGACTTGAATGCCCTGCTTCTTAATCTTGGTAATATTTCTGTTCCGTGATGTGGTTGTATCAAAGGAACAGTGTCTTTTGTTATTTTGTTAGCTAGCAATTTTTAGTATTGCTAGAACAGAAATTCTGTAAGAATTCACAGAATCTAATAATGTAGCAGCATCACTCTCAAGCCATACATTTTAATGTAAGAGGTCACAGAAGCAATATAAAAAATATTTTTGCTTCACTAAGCTTATAATGTTATTAGGCTGATAAATTTATCTTTTTGACCAAATAAAATGTTTTTGTTCTACTTTTATGTTTCTTAGTCGATAGCACTCTCCAAACATTCAACATAAGGGGCAGTGTGGCTTAGAGGTTAGAGCACTGGAGCTTGGGAACTGAGAGATCACAGGTTCAAATCCCACTAATGCCAAATAATAACAGTGTCTAAGTTCTGGCAAGCCACTTAACTTCTCAGTGCTATCCTGGGCAATTAAACTGTACAGAAAAAGAGGAGGGACAGAATCCCAGATGTGAGGTGCTCGGCCCCCGTGGTAAGAAGGTATGGGCCACCAGTAATATGTGTGCCCACTACTGGCTGACAACTGATCAGCATTACCATTGGCTGCAGAGGCAGTCGCTTGCTCTTTCAGCTAGCCAGAGGATTAGGTATGGCTAGACAACCTGAACGATGGGGATGGGGAAAAGGGGGATAAGTCACTTAAAATGGGTGTTTTGGATCACCAAACAATAAAAGGCAGAACAAGACTCAGTCTCAGGTTTGCAAATTTTTAGTCTGCATTGAGCTGGTGACTTTGACATTTCACTGTACAACAGCTTATTCATGAGTTTCTCCTTATTGATTCAATCAATCATTTCAATTCTCTTTTTCCACAAAGGTTTTTGTCCTCCATAGGCAGGTCTGGGCAGTCTATCAGCCCTGTCCTTGAGTCTGATGGCCGTCCACTTACATACTCCAAGTACGGAAGCAAGTACCTTCATGGATTCCCTGTGGTGGGGCTGAAGGGAGAGGGCCCTCCCCCCCCAGCAGACAATCCAGCATGTGGCCTCAGGACTGGATCAGCAGGGCAGGTTATTGGGAGACAGGCAGGGCTTCACTAAGCCCAAGTCTCTATGTTTTTTCCTTGTTTTCTCCCCTGGGCCCATGGAAATGCATTGAACATGATGTGCATGCTCCACCTCTGCAGAGATGCCCCTGGCGCTCTGTGCGTGGGATCCCTTCCCGCTGTGTGCTTCGCCTGCACTGCCACCCAGATACCTCCAGGTGGCAGTCAACAGCGAGGCATGTCAACCTCCCCATCCTGACGTACACTCAATCCTCCCTTATCCGACTAGTCCCCGAGCAACCCGCATCCATTTCCAATTCCTGGTTGCTGGCATGGCAGGAGGTGAACAGACAGGTGCCTCAGCCCTCCACACCCTGGGCTGAATTGCCATGTTTCTTAATATTCCACTGGACAAACTTAAATCTGCAAGTCCGAGAAGTTATCTTGTGCTAGCCTGGTAATGTACTGCATTCAGCAGTTTGTTTCTGTCACAGAGGATCCAAATTGTTATTCCATACCTTGAAGGCTCTGTTCTGGCTCACAATGGCATGTGACATCATGCCCCTGTCAGTGGACCCATCAAACTAGAGGAAGAGAAGAAAAGAAAAAGGACTTTTAGAGTGACTTGTGTCAGTCTTAGCTATCGACAAAGGACAATCCCACTTGGGCCTCTGTAGAGATAATTTGTCACAGCACAGTGCATGGTGTCACATGAGTGACAGCAGGAAGAACTGACTGAATGACCTGTCCGTCTGTCTGTCAGTCGCTGCACAACTGTTGCTGGATAAGCACCAAACCTATCCTAATCTTCACAGAGACCTCCAGTCCCAAGCTGCTCATGGAACAGATACTGATGATGTATTGCCTGGCACAAATTAGTGTGGTCGACTGGCTAGAGTAAAAGATTGGGAGACAGGAGTCCAAGTTTCAAATCCCACAAGAGCACCCTTACATGCTGTGTGACCTTGAGCAAGTCATTTCATTTCTCAGCTCTTCAGTCCACCCAGCTGTAAACGTGGGTTAATGTAGAGCTACTCTAAAAATGAGATATTACATCTCAGCATGGGTTATGCTGGGTAAATAAATTGTAAATACAGAAACAACATGCTTAAGCTGAAAAGGTTTGAGCCATACCATACTCAAAACTCAAAAATATGCAAACATTGGGTGAGATTTTTAGAGGGGCACCACATACTTGTTTTACCCTTCCAATCCATTTCATGGAATCACAGCCAAAAGTTAGACCACTTACAAAGTGGTGATTTCTTTCCCTATGATATTGGTCTCATACAAATACAAAAACCTAAATGTGATCATTATCGGCATTAGTCAATGTTTGTCGTCAACGTACTTATCTAGTTTTGAGCCTGAACGTTGAAAGTGTTGACTGACACCACCGATTCTGGAAGTTACTTTCAATTGTCCAGCAATTGTTCTGTGAAGTAATTTGTTTGAGATTTCCCTTGAACCTTCCTTCTCTCATAGACAGTGTTCCATTTTGAAATTTTATTTTCAATTCTTTTTCTGGCTGTCTGGCCAGGGCAGGGATGTACCCCCATATCTGTCCCAGGACCCAGTGGCTGCCCCCCCACAGCACTTCCCCAGCTGCCTGATCTGGAAGGACCATGACTTTCCCCTCAAGGAGGGGGCCTCCCCATAGTGAGAGACCAAGATAACCCTGAGACCACAGCTGAGACGTATGCTAGCATTGTTTCAGCAGTGAGGTGGAGGCTGGAGCCTCATGCATCATGCTGCTGCCTGCCCAGAGGTTTTTGTCTCAGAAGATCCCCCCTGAGCTCAGCCATGCAATGATGGCAGTTGCGTGTGGCCATGTGTGCTCCCACGCATGGTGTGCAAACATCCATCATTGCCTTCCCCCTGCTTGTGTGGTCCCAGGCTAGTGTTTACCCAGCCTCTGCTAGGGGTGTCACCACATCACTGGGCACCGCAGTTACCTTCCTGGAGGAGGAGGGCAGTCCCTCAGATACTCATCTTACCTCCAACTGGATGGCTATCTGATGCTCTGGATCCATTCCTGAAGCCGGGTCATCAGCATCACAGGTGGCAGCACCATCACTGTTCCTGTGGGCTGGCACAATCTTGTAATTTGATTCTTATGTATTCTGAAGAGCTGCACTTGGTCTGATGGTGTTATCCCTTTTAGATATTCAAATACTGAAGATGTCTCCCCTAACTCTTCTTTTTTCCATGGAGAACATCCTCAGCTCTGCCAGTCTGCCCTAATAGCCTATGTGTTTCAAGACATGAAGCAGTGGACAGTCTCCTCTACACCTTCTCAATGCTGGGCTGGCAGTATAGCCTAGAGGTTAGAGTAACGAGCTGTGAATGAGCTTGGTACATCCAGCAGATCTGTGTTTGATTCCCACAACCTCCAGTGGCATACTGTGTGACTCTGAGCAAGTCACTTAACCTTCCCAGTGCTCCCAGGTCACTTCTGAAAACAGTCACTTGTACCCAGTGGGCTTTGTCCAGTTACCAAAATAATAATGCTGTTGATCCTTTCCTCAGATATGGGGACTAGAACTGTACACTACACTCACAAAGGAGTCTGACTAGTGATCCATCCGTACTGGAGCATTGGAATCATTTTTGATCTGCTTGCAATGTTTCTCTTGACGTACGAGTTTCAAGCAGGGACAGAGGTCACACTTGTGGTGTCGGGTGGTGCAGAAAACAGGGGCAGCCAGACCCTGAATATACAACAGCAGTGAAGAGTTGCACTCAAAAGAAAACAATAGAAACAAAGTTGCTTTGGCAAATAGTTTGAAAGTATATGTTGGCTGTATGTACAGTAGCAAGCAATCGGCAACAGGCATATTAGTCCAATCAAAGCGCTGAAAAACATGCCAATAAGGTGAAGCTTGCATCCAGTGATAAGGGGCTGAACTGAGCTGGACATGGCCCAAATGCACTGGCACTTTGCCGGTAAAGTGCTTTGTCATGGGGCCTCTTGATGTACTGTACAGACTTATTTGATTTGCTAACTGCTGCTGTTCTCAGTCACAGCTTCGCTGGGAGAACGTAATGACAGTTTCAGCATTGTAACCCTTTGTAATAGTATTGTAGCAAGCCAAGACCTTTGGGATACATCGCCATAAAAAAGGCTCCAAGCAAGCAAAGTTCAGCAATAAACAAGGGTTTCAAGCAGTTTACTTTGACAGAGCAAATACAAAACAACACAAAACAAAACAAAATAATTTAGCTTGATTCAATGCTCCAGTTCACAGCAGCCCTGCTCTCTCACTCACTCACTCACTCACTCACTCTCTCTCTCTCTCTCTAGCCCTGCTCTCTATCTGTCTCTTCCTCTCTCTCTCTAGCCCTGCTGTCTCTCTATCTTTCTCCCTCTCTCTCTAGCCTTACTCTCTCTCTCTAGCCCTGCTCTCTATCTCTCTTCCTCTCTCTCTAGCCCTGCTGTCTCTCTATCTTTCTTCCTCTCTCTCTCTAGCCCTACTCTCTCTCTCTCTAGCCCTACTCTCTCTCTCTCTCTCTCTCTCTAGCTCTCTCTCCCTCTCTCGCCCTGCTTTCGCTCTATCTCTCTCCCCTCGCTCTCTCTAGCCCTGCTCTCTCTCTCTCTCTCTCTCTAGCCCCAAATCCTCCCTCTTGCTCTGTCTTGTTTCCTTTTATGCCTCCCAGGTGAGGCTCATTTAATCCCTTACTCCATGAGAAATTTCGAGCCTACATATAGGCAATGCATATGGCCTAGAGCTGCTGACGCCTTAAGAAAAACTTTGAAAAACATAATTAGGTACAGTTCAGCTTCCATTCCATATATATTCTAAAGACCCCCCCCCAGTATTTATTACTAGGGACGTTTGCATGAATGCATGATCTTTATCCCTCAGGGTTCATCTATCTCTATAGCTGACTCCCTACATCAAGTCATAATCCTCTGTTGTGACATCACAGTCTGTTGCCATGGGAGTAACTGTGATGTCACATGCAGTACATTATGACCTCAGATAGGGACACAGCAACAGGAATAGATTAACTTTTCAGGAGCAAAGATCCTGTTTTCATGCAAATTACCTCAATAAAAAAGAATAGGGAGGAGGGATACAGAACTAATGTGAAATGCAAGCTGGACTGCATCTAGATATTATGTTTTGATAAAGTTCTTCTGAAGGTGTCAGCTGCTCTTTAAAGGGTCAGGCCTGAAATTAACAGGGCTGGATTTCAGTTCAAGAAAGTTCCAAATGGGTGGCACTCCAGTTGAAAAAATGAACACTTTCAGCGTCCTGATGTTGGGCTTGTGGAATAAAAACTCACCTTATTAGTAATTCAAGTGAGCGTTTATTTTTCCAACCAGTGTGCCACTCATTTGGAAGTTTCTCAAGTCAGGTTTGGATTTGGCAGTCTGGGGTCAGCACTAGCACAGCTTTTCTGGAGCATACTGTTTCACTGGTTTGTTAACTGTGTTTCTATTCACCCTATTCTCCTGCTAATACCTTAGTGGAGAGGTCCGGGGGAAGGTTGTGTAGGCCCTGTCACACCCCAATCAATGGAGATCATAATCCTTCCCAGCACAGTCACTAAAATGTGCAGAACCATGCAGGGAAGAGGGCGGTATTGACGCACAAATGGAAAACAGGGCCATTTTCACAACATGGAGACCTTCGCATCATATGGTCAGCCTCCTGCAACCCCCCCCCAATAGACCTTCTACAGGCAGGCAAAAAGGGGGAGGGTCACAGTACTGTGACAGGAACCCTGGAGACAGAAGGGTAAGGGATTTGGGGGGGAGGGAGGCAGTTATAGATAGACAGCACTTCTGTGAGTCTGGTGCTTGGGAAGCTGGTTCCACTGGATGCCGAGGATTGAGTACGGTGGTGTGGGTTGTGGGTCACAGATCTAAACTGAAGAAGGCCATTGAGTCAGGGTAATAAAAATTAAAAAGCAGCAGTCCTAAAGGGAACCCAAAGGTAAGGGGGATCAGGTGGGGAAACATCCAGGCAGCACTGCCTGAGTACACAGGTTCGAAAAATGGTGTTGCACCATGCACTTTGCATGATACCTGCCATGCTGTAGCTTTGTAAGAATAACAAACCACTATGTTTTTTTTTTTATTTGTACTTTGATTACTGGCTAGGCGCACTGACGCCAAGCACCTTTTTCAGGCATGACCCAGGTACTACAAGCATAATACACAGTTAATAGTGCAGCAGTTTGACATATGGGAAGTGGAATGCAACAGATGTTACAAAATAGTTTCACAAAAAAAAATTAAATTTTAACATTTCACAAGTGCCAGACTGGAAGCTTGGTGAACATGAATAACAAACATTAATTGCAGATGGATACACAGTGGGTTTAACAGTAGAGATTGCAATTGTGGTGACCATACATTGATGCAGAATGCATACCTATTAGAAGCAGGAGCAGGTACGGAGGCTTAACAAATGGTCTTTCATCTTATGAGTGACAGCTGTAGTGAAGGGGGACTGCCTGAGGGGAGCAGGTATGGCATTCCACAGGGAGAAAGCCCTAAAACTGAAAGGACTCTGGCTGCAACCCCAATTTTCACCAAGATTTGGCAGTCAGCTTCATGTTGTGATTTTGTAGTAGAGAGGTCCTCTCCTCTGCTGCTAATGAGTCTGTCTGAGTATAGTACAAAAGGGTGGCAGGTAGCGCAACAGCAGGGAAGAGTCTGTCCCCGGCTGTGCACCGCCACCCTTGGCAACTTTTGTTTGGTGCCTGTAGCGTTTGTACAGTATTGCCTTTTGCTTGACTTGCTGGATAGTTTGATACATGTTATAAAATGGGCTTATGAAACCATGGTCTGTGATTTGCTGACATGCATCACATGACATTTCTAGTTCTATGATGGCATGATGAACTTTACAGCCTACCTGCGCTCATTCTCTGATTTGCACTGTTTATTTCTTTACTGGAACACCCACTACACCCAGCTTATTACAGTTAATTATAGGTCCTTAAATGGCTGCTGTACACAGTCTTAGCATTTTGGTTCTTTTGGCATGGTTTAGCGCTCAAGCTATTAATTTTTCCATGCATCTGTTCCAAAATTTGGAATTCGATACTCACAGTGCTGAAACACACTGAAAACAACAACTGCAGTTTGAGATAGAGCTAAAAAAGCATTTACTGAACACTCTCGTTTGCAACTCTACTGTATCTATTAGCGCTGAACCTGTATTGTTGTTTATGTTTCCCCATCTGTGTCATTTTACCATTTCTCCTTATACCAAATATTTAGCACTATGTGGGAATGCAAAATTCTTTTTTTTTCTTTATTCTTTGGTAACCGAGTAAGGCCCACGTGACTGTTTTCAGGGGTGACCTGGGAGCACTCCGGAGGGTAAGTGACTTGTTCAGAGTCACACAGTATGCAAGTGGAGATTGTAGGAATCAAACCCAGGTCTGTCTGCTGGATGCACCAAGCTTATTTACAGCTCATTACTCTAACCTCTAGGCTATACTGCCTCTAAATTCTGCAGGCTGAATTAATGCAGAAGGCCAGTTCTGCTTTCAAAATGCTTTTCAGAATTTCATTTTGAATTCCACACACTTCCACAGCGCATTTCCCTGTAAACCTTGGAATACTTTTATGCAGGTCGTGTGACCCACAGAATAATTTTCTGTGGGTTGCAAAGAAGGAATCCACGTTTTATGTAAATCACAGATTACTAATCTGCGATAAAGATTCCTCTTCAGAAACATTGGAATTCCACTACCAGCAGAATTCCTAGGAATTAGGTGTCATTTCCTGACTGTTTCCCTGGGATCTGAAAATTATGCTCATTGCTTCTGTTGTGTTAAACTGGTTGTTATTGTAGCTGGTCAGGTGCCTGGGTTGTGACTGAAAACAGGCTATCATCCTGGTGAACCCACCTGGACAACAAAAAACGTAAAATAAATATATCTGGGATTTTTCTACCTGGGCCAGAATATAAGAGAGGATCTATTTTTCATCGCAGGACTTTGTTTCAAGTTTAACTGTGTTTACCTGTGGTTTGTTTGTCTTCTATCTTCATGACTGAAGAAAGACTGACTATTCTGCTTTAAGCACTGCATTTATCGGTGATGTTTTACTTTCCTTAACACGTTGCATAGCAAAAATAAAACGTACAGTACCCAGACATGAAAATATCAGTTACAGCAATTATAATCATTTAAACAATTTTCAAAACATGAGTCAGTCTTAAGAATAACATGCAGTTTTGTATAAAGAAGCTTGGCCCAGATACCTTGGGGGCCCCATCCCTATAGACCTGCCAAGGTTTTTAATCCGACTGCCCCCCTCCCCCAGCTAAAGACAAAACAGAAATGGTTCCTACTTCACAAACAACTTGGATTCCCTTCCCCATCACTTGACGTGAGGCTCTTGTGAGGTCTTGTGCATGCCAAGAATCCTAAGGGTCAGGCTGTGCGAGCCCTCCCTTTCCCTTGTCTGCTGAGAGGGGCACACAGGGAAGCTTCTATCCTGATTGCTGAACTAGATGCTGACGTGTGTGCTGGCTGCAGCAGCTAATTGCAGTTCATCCTTGCCTCTTTTTTGGCGTACAGTCTGTAACACCAACCACGGGGAGAAAAAAAAATGAAAACAACCACAAAAAAGAAAATGAATTAGACCGCACCACTGTATCTTTAGATAACTAGGGCAATACGTTTTTACTGAACAGCAGCACCATAAGCAAAAACTTCACACTATTTACATATTACACTACGATAAGAAATATCAGTCACTTGCCTTCTCCAGACACTAAACTTTTTCTTGCAACCTACCCCCACTTTCAGGTAATATAGTATGTTGACTGATCTGTGTTACTGCCCTGGGTGGGAGTAGGCATGAGTGGTATGCTTGCCTGGAGTCCCTTACACTTAATGTGAATGGGTTGATTAAAGCAGCAGTGCAACAAAATTAAACAGAAAATGTGACCCTACCCTTTTTTCACTATCACAGATTCCAGGCATCTTCCAGTTTTATTTGGCGATACTGTTTTCTAATTCCACCAACATTTGACTGATTTATAAATGTTTCAGTTTAGGTTTTTTTCTTCTCAAGGAAAAAAGATGGCCAACCCATTTTGCATAGAAATACCAGTGTAGACCTGGCAAGGGTTAGGATCAAGAAAATTAAAAAAAGGCTTATGGTGCACAGCATAGAAGGTACTTAGACAAGTACTTTTAACAGTATGGTAATATTTTTATGAACCGTAGGTAGCTGACACTAGCTTTTTTGGAAAAACATTTTTCATTGAAACGCTGCTTTAACTTTCCTTTGGAGATGCTGGATTTAAGTGTAAAACAAAATACACAAACATTTAGACTTACAGTACTTGACTTCCTTTCTGAAGGACACTTTGTGACAAAGTTCATTTGTACAGAGCACAAGTCACTGGTCCATGTGTCTGCAGAAAGTTAGCTAATAAACAGTTCATTATGGTAGTTTCAAATGACACCTGAGCAATACTTTGTAACCCTGTGGTCTGCCAGCCCCTAGCTGCCGCTCGCTGAAGTAGATAGCATTCCCTCCCCACTGCCAGCAGTTCACACATAGAACCAGCAAAGACTCAGACTCTCTCTGTGCTTTTCTCTTGTTGGGTAACAGTGGGAACAGCTGGCCTAGCCACACTTCTCAGGCAACGCTATACCCAGAGACTCCCGGCCCCATCCACACTGAATCCTAAACCTTCAGTCTCGGCTAGAGGTGCTGCTACCCCTTAACAATCACTTTCCTTAGCAAGTAGGGTACATCCAGCTTGCGTCTACATTTCAGAATAAACAATTTACCAGAGAAGACAGTAGAAGGCTGTCACTTCCCCCACGAGGCCATGGTGCTTCTCCACCTTATGACATGTGGCTGGGCCTCCCCTCACACCTTGCCTTGTTATGTTGCAGACATCCCATGACCCGCTGTCTTTGTATGGCATTCCAACAGACAGGCCATGGGTGCCATTCTTGTTTTTGGGGAGCCCCTTTCCCCAAACCTCTCATGGAAGTGCAATCTCCAACCTTATTGCTGCTGTCTCTCAGCAGTACCTGCTTCATTAACCTCTGGGTTGCTTGATGGTCTCTGCACCATTCCTGGGGTTGCCCTATCTCCAGGATGCCTATGTTGTTTCTCAGGGGAATCCACCACTGGCCATCAGGTGGGCTCCATTAAAGAAACCCCCCCCCGGGGCACCTACATCCTCCTGATGGTCCCACTACTCACTGACTGTTAACTGGTGATCTCCAGTGAAACAAAGTAGACCCAGGCCTCTACTGGATCTCTGCAGGCCTAGCAGCTGTCCCTAACATGCTGCTCCCAATTGTCTCAGCCTGTGCTGTACTGATAATGCACTTTTATTTCCTAAGCTTCTCCCACCAGCTACACTGTGAAACCTGGCATCACTGAGTCAGTTGAAGTCTGGACACATAACTTAAACAACCTCCTCACCCTACTGGTAGGACAGGATCGTTATATTTTGTTTCTTGGGATTCTGAGCACCCCCATCCATTCAGCATATGAGTTACCTTGCCCCCAGTCCTTTATCCCAGGGATGGCAGGGCCCTAATTCCAAACTGGCATGGAATTCCACTCATCCCCCACCAAGCTGGGGACCCATCCTAACCCATTCATACAAGTGTGCGCCGAACCACTGGTACCAGCTACCTTTCATTCACTTAGTGTTTCCATTACTGATTACAATCTTTTCAGAGTTGAGACTCCTCATTTACAAAATATACCACCATTGGTTTGATTGTCACCTCTACTTATTCATGCCCCTCCACTAAATTTACAGCTGCACCAATTTCAAAAAAAATGTTCCATATGTAGGTTAAATAATTAGCTTCCAATGTCTGAACTATGTGCCCAATCTGGACAGTACAGCCCTGGGCAGTCACTTCCATTTGTATTACGTCTGATGATTTCACTCTGCCTAATGCAAATAAAAAGTTCCCACTTTCCCATTTGCCTCACACCTTCTCCTTTCCAAAACTTCAATGTTCTAAGTACGCCTCAAAACCATCCATCTGATTATATTAGACCAAACCAACCAAATCACTGCCAGGGCAGGTCGGTTCCAGTTGTACCTGCCTTTTGTATTTGGATAACTAGATATACAAATGTTTTTGTTTCCAAATAGTTTCCCTTCAGATATAGCACAAAGACATTGGGGGAGGGGTGGCATCTGCTGCTTGATTAAAATGGTAGTAAATTAGGAATAAACTGGTCCAGAGCATCCCCCTGTTCTTCAGCCAGTAAAGCTTTGCAGTCGCAGTTTAAAGTCCAATTGGTGCCGTAATTTCTATGCAAAGCCTGCTTCCTTGACCAAAATATGAGTGCCTGCAGATCCAGACCTGGTTTTGGTGTCCCACTCCTGATAATAAAACATGGTTACATGACACCTTGTGCCTGTCATGTCACTGTGCGACACCTCACCCAGACTCTTCACCTTGGTGTGAATCAGCACCCTGCACCATAAAACACAATCGGTTATTAATTTTTATTCCACAAATGCACTGACATATGCCCTAAACCGTCTTGATTCCCACCTCCCAGTCTGCTGAACCTTGCTGCCTGTCATTCCCAGCATATCCTGAAGGAGTATGTGCCATATTCAACTGGATCCTGTGTGTGCCCTACATAAACTACAGTCGATAATTTGTGGGTTGTTTGGTGTGTGCACTGTGCCTGATGGCCGTCTGTGGGGCTTCCAGGAAAGGAGATGGCAGGTAAGTCACCAGGCATGCATGCAGCATGGTCATATCCACACCGCTGTATGTACACTAGTGCTAGTGTTGTCAAACTCCATACCAGGCATGGCCCTGCATCTGTGCACTGCTCTGCAGTGGTGTGTGTAATATGCCTTCTGTGCCACATGAGTGTGCATGGCGCATAGCTTGTGTGTCCCTCAGTGCCCTGTAATTCACATGCATACCCTTTTTGTGTTCTATGTCTCCAAAGCTCCAGCCACAGAATGTGATGAACTAGGGACCAAGATGCTGAGGCAGAGTGATGGGCACACCCACGTTCTGGGCACCCATATCTTGACTTGCCTGAGGGGGAGGAGGGCCACCAACAAGTATGAATGCAAAGAGAGGCACCATGGTGCACAGCACAGCCACAACAACTCATTGTGCAGAGAAGGAGGAGGATCAGAGACATGGGGTACCTGACAGCAGTGCCACGTAGCGTGGCTTGCTCAGGTATGTCTCCATGTGTTTGTGTACTGCACCATCCAGCCCTGTTGCATACTATACATTCCTTATGTGTGTGTGGCATGTAGAGTCCTGGGCTATACATGTCTGCTACCACTGTGCAGCATTGTGCAGTGCCTACTCATGGGTTGTGTTGGGTCATCTGGTTTGGCAGAGTGTGCAATGCATACATACTGATAGACTGGACTGCAGAATCCAGTGCAGAGCTGTGTTTGTCATGGCACATGCACTGCACCATCTGCATTGTTTCCCTGGGGTTGTGGGGACACACTTACAATGGCATTGGTGTGTATGGTCATTGCGTATGTACCTCTGTCCCAGAGATCCCTGCAGTATGCCTGGCTGCCGTCACTGCTGAGTTGCAGCAGCAGTGTTACCACTAGTGTTGGCACAGCCTACTGCTGAATGTTCCAGGATGCACATGTGGGGTCAGTACACATCACAGTAGGGAGTGTTACCACTAGTGTTGGCACAGCCTGCTGCTGAATGTTCCAGGATGCACAGGTGGGGTCAGTACACATCACAGTAGACAGTGTTACCACTAGTGTTGGCACAGCCTGCTGCTGAATGTTCCAGGATGCACAGGTGGGGTCAGTACACATCACAGTAGACAGTGTTACCACTGTGCTGGCACAGCCTGCTGCTGAATGTTTCAGGATGGCCAGGTGGGCCAGCACATCACAGTAGACAGTGTTACCACTAGTGTTGGCACAGCCTGCTGCTGAATGTTCCAGGATGCACAGGTGGGGTCAGTACACATCACAGTAGGCAGTGTTACCACTAGTGTTGGCACAGCCTGCTGCTGAATGTTCCAGGATGCACAGGCAGGGTCAGTACACATCACAGTAGACAGTGTTACCACTAGTGTTGGCACAGCCTGCTGCTGAATGTTCCAGGATGCACAGGTGGGGTCAGTACACATCACAGTAGACAGTGTTACCATTAGTGTTGGCACAGCCTGCTGCGGAATGTTCCAGGATGCACAGGTGGGGTCAGTACACATCACAGTAGACAGTGTTACCACTCGTGCTGGCACAGCCTGCTGCTGAATGTTCCAGGATGCACAGGTGGGGTCAGTACACATCACAGCAGCAGTGTTACCACTAATGTTGGCACAGCCTGCTGCTGAATGTTCCAGAATGCACAGGCAGGGTCAGTACACATCACAGCAGCAGTGTTACCACTAATGCTGGCACAGCCTGCTGCTGAATGTTCCAGGATGCACAGGTGGGGCCAGTACACATCACAGTAGACAGTGTTACCACTAGTGCTAGCACAGCCTGCTGCTGAATGTTCCAGGATGCACAGGTGGGGTCAGTACACATCACAATAGACAGTATTACCACTAATGCTGGCACAGCCTGCTGCTGAATGTTTCAGGATGCACAGGTGGGGTCAGTACACATCACAGTAGACAGTGTTACCACTACTGTTGGCACAGCCTGCTGCTGAATGTTCCAGGATGCACAGGTGCGGTCAGTACACATCACAGTAGACAGTGTGGCAGTTGTGCATTCACCACAGCACCATTCATCATAATGTCACATGTCGAGTACACACTTCGCCCGTATTCTGCTGTGCAGCACTACAGCACTGTTGCATGCCCAGCACTTGTGTAGTGGCTGTGTCTACTGGTCCCTGTTATGCCCACAGGTAATGCAGGATGGCACCTCCAGTATCATATTGTATCCCACACATATGTGTAATATCCATACTCTGTGTGTGTGTGTGTGTGTGTGTGTAAAACACATGTCACCACTACTGCCACCCTAAAATATTGCTGGTATGCATGACCTAGGTCTGTGCTGAATACAGGTGGATGGGGGATTCCTACTGGTCCCTGTGTTATGCGGTATGACTGGCCCAATATCCAGCATCCAGTGCTATTGCTTTCCTTATACATGTGATGCCCATGGTGTTCCTTCTAATTCCCACCACTAATGGCTATGTCCCACGATCTGTCCAGGTCCTCGTGTTTGATGCACTACACACCATAATTAAGTGTGCATGGTGTCTGCGTTGCTCAATTGGCCACGTCCATGAAGAGGGGGAGGACACAGGGGTGGCTTGCAAGATTGTGGCGTACGTGTCAGGTTATCTCAACTGCACCACTATGTAGGTGTGCAGTATGGTGCTGTCTTTACCATCATCCCCCTGCTGCGATTGTTACATCTCTACAATGGTGTCTTGTGCCACTGCACACATTACACTGAGGCCAAATGCATCTTGACCACTGGAGCACACTTCATTATGGTATTTCCATGGACATGCTCCTAATGTACCCATTTGTCCTATGTACCACATGCTGCTGTCCATGCCGGTAGATGTGTCTGGTGTTTCCCTAGTGGTGTGTATGCCCCTGTGGTACTCTTACAACTGTTGATTGTTACTGTGGCGATGCTAGTGTATTCTGGGGCAGGATCATGTTATGGCCATTGCATAGTGTATCTCGAGTGCAGCAACATACCTCGGAATTACATTGGTAACGTTAATGTTGGAATAACCAGCACAGTGCAGTCTGCACTGCCTGTGTGCCCCTGCCATGTCTAGTGGCATGTCCATTGGTATACAGTGTGTTTCAGGCCCCCAACCGTGTGTCATCACTGTCACCCGTTTCACCTGTGTCACAAAAGCCAAGTTAACTTTATTTAAAAACACTGTTCCAAAAAGACCACAACGCTGTACAAATATAAGAAAAAACATGCAATAAAAAAAATATATATATATATATAGGCATCTCACAATTAAAATAGGTCAAAAATAAAACAGCAATATATCAGAGATAAAACCACAATAAGCTAGCTATTATTAAATTCTAGATAAGCCAAAAAGATGGGTTTTTAAGGCGGTCTTAAAACTCTTGATGGTCAAGCACTCTCTAACCTGGTGAGGTAGAGAGTTCCACAGGTTAGGGGCCACAAAAGCAAAAGAGTGGGCCTCAGAGTTCTTCAAGTCACACCCTGGGAACCTCTAGCAGTCCCTCACCAGTGGAACAGAATGAGCAAAGTGGGCGGTAGGGGCAGAGAAAGTCTTGCAGGTATCACAGACCCTGTCCATGTAGGGCTTCATAGGTCAGTAACTCGACCCTGAAGGTGATCCGCCAATGTACCGGCAGCCAGTGCAGACCGCAGAGCACAGGCGTGACATGGTAAAATATCAGTAAGCCAGTCATCAACCTTGCTGCTGCATTCTGCACTAGCTGCAGTCAGTGGACATTAACTCCCAGTAGCCCTAGGTACAGGGCATTGCAGTAATCAAGGCGTGAGTTAACAAAGGTGTGGATTAACATTGGAAGGTCACCAGGCGGGACCAGGTGCTTAATCCAGGAACTGTTCCTCAGATGGAAAAAAAGAGGTCTTAACATCAGCAGACACCTGAGATTTTAGAGTCAGGCCACTATCGAACACAACACCCAGATTTCACGCCCGATCTGAAGTCAGCAGCTAGGCACCCCCAAGCCAAAGCCTGGAAGTTGTTTTTTTTTTTAACTGTTTTTATCTCCACCACACCCGGGCATCTTTCCGGGGTGTACTCTCAAAGACAGCCTCTACTCCCTGGATGAACCCTGCTATGGACTGGAGAGACTCCCCCGACCACCCAAGTAGACCTAGCCCCCCGGATCACCCTCTGGGGCGGGCCCATCCTCCCGTGATTGCCGTTCTGTAATTAGAGAGGTCTTACCTGGGTGGTGGGTCAGATGTGGAGTCCTCCGATAACAGAGCCACCATTGGGATGTGGGCTGTGTCCCTGGAGCCCCCATCATCTCTGTGAGCATGGAAAGGGATTTTTTTCTTGAGTTTTCTGTCCCCTGTGGAGCACGGCCAGCAAGGCAAAGTGGTGCCATAGTTCTGCCCTCCAGGCATATGGCGTGTCGCTACGTTTGGTGAACCCCCGCCACTGCCAGAGGTCACTCAATGAGCAGATGCTCCCCTGAGCCATCCCCAGGAATAGAGAGCAGTCCACCAGACACTTGATCTCTTCCTTCCCCTGCTGACCCCCAGCCACCCGGGCTCACTTCCGAACCCGGGTCGCCGGCGTGGCGTGAGGTGTGGTGTTCAGCGCCTCAACCCTCAGCACCACTGGGCCATGCCAAAAGCCCGGAAGATTGAGCCGCTGACAACCCCAAGCCATGGTGACCTAGTTCCACCTCAGTCTTGTCTGAGTTCAACCTCAGTCAGTTAGCACTCATCCAGCCCTGGATCTTGGAGAGGCAGCTGTTAAAAACTGAGACCAGTCCACTCTGTTCGGGTACACATTACATGTAGAGCTGAGTGTCATCTGCATAACAGTGAAACCTCAGCCCATACCGCCTTATAATGACTCCCAATGGCAGCATATACACTGCAAATAACATGGGGAACAGCACGGAGCCCTGTGGAACCCCGCAAGACAGGAGGAGAGGGGCCAAGGAGTAAATCCCTGACATCACCCTCTCAGTCCTGTCAGTGAGAAAAAATTGAAACCATCTGAGAGCTGTAGCAGACAGTCCCCAGAAAGTCTGCAGGTGCTCCACCAGCACCCCATGGTCCACAGTGTCAAATGCTGCAGAGAGAGATCAAGAAGAACCGAGATGGACCAGCTCCCCTGATCTCTCACTATCAGGAGATCATTAAATACCCAAACAAGGGTGGTCTCGGTACTGTGCCTCTTCCAAAACCCAGACTGGAGGGGATCGTTGACATCGTGCACTGTTAAATGATCGTCCAGCTGTGCCGCAACCACCTTCTCAATCACCTTGCCCACAAACGGCAGGTTAGAGACTGGTCTGTAGTTCATTGAGCAGTTGGGGTCGAGGGAGGATTTCTTCAGGAGGGGTACCACTACTGCCTCCTTCGAGGAGCCTGGAAACACCCCTGTCTCCAAGGAACACCAGCCTATCTCAGCGAGGACTGGGCCGATGACTTCAACACACCCCACAAGGAGGCACGTTGGGCCTGGGTCCAAACTACAAGAGGTTTGGCACATACTCTGGACAACCCGCACAATGTTCTTGATGGCCAACCAGCCAAAGTTGGACCAGACAGACTGGATACTTGCCACCTCATGCCAATCACTGCATTGCCCAGTAGAGGACACACAGCATACTATTGTCACACACACTATTGACACTGTGTCATGCAACCTCTGGACAGGTGTGTGCCACCTTGGGGAACACTATATAGAGTGGACATCCATGGTGTCACACACAGCACTGCCCACGGTATTACACACATTGTACCAGCCTTCTGGGCAGCTCTGCCGTTAGTCCACACAATTATTACCAGGACCTGTGAGGAGCATGGCCACATCCAGATGTGCTATTCTGCACTGCACAGGTGGGTTGTCACATGTATGTATTGTGTACTTTCTCACAGAGGGCCATGTCTGCAGCATGCATGCTTGTTGTACCTCGTAGATCACATGCCACTGATCTGCCCCCATATCACGCGTGGCACACATGCTAGTTATGTTTCCTTTGTTGTTGTAGGTACTCGTCCACAACAAGGGAGCCAGATGGGGAAGGGGGCACTCAGCCCCTGGTGAGGTGGGCCTTGCACCATGTCCACATCATGCATGCCTTGCTGGGGAAGTCAACAGATCTGCTGAGAGAGGTGATGGGCCTGCTGTGGGACATTGCGGCACATGTACGGGGGGTGGGATTGCAGTTCCCCCCCTGAGACAGTAGCAGCAATGTGAGAAAGATGCTGGCTACTAGGCATGTGGTCTGGAATGAAGACAGTGCCAGAACACTGGCCTTTTTATTTTTCTTGACAGCTTGCGACAGTTTTATTTTATAATTGTGGTTTGTCAAGTATTTGTGTTTCATGCCAGTTTGCCCATTTTTTAATGTCAGTTTGCTACATTTTATTATCTACTGGTTGTGTGGCATGCACAGGGAAGCGTTAATTTTATGCTTGGCCTTATGCACATTTGTTTTCATTTCATGGCCGTTTGACACATTTTATTATTTATTGGCTGTGTATATGGCACTGTGCCACATTTGTTTATGGCCATTTGTCTGGTCCTGTTTTATTTTCTTTTATATAAGACCGTATCTTCTCTACACACTTGTCTGTTGTCCTTCATGGTTCTGTTAGCATTTCTGGGGCATGGCTGGGGGGGAGAGGGGGCTGTGGTACTGCCTGTGGTATGCCATTCATGCTGTTGCTTCTTTCTGGGGATTTCCCTTTGCGATCACACGGAAGTCTTTGTGGAGTGCCTTGTGGCTGTTTCTGCGTTTGACTTTGTGACTACTGCTATTGCATGCTATATTGGTACACATATTGTGATCCCTGTGTCAGTTTGCGATCTTTCCAATGTACCATTGCTTAGGGGCTGGAGTAAATTTGCAATCACTAATGGTGGCAAGTGCCATGATTAGTGACAGTTTTGGAAATCCCAGCCCATGTTGGAAATTTGGGGTCAAAGTTGACATGGAACCTTTGTAAATGAGCTCTCTAGCTCAACGGTTATGTAATCAGAATCTGCAATGGATAAATAAAATAAAAAAAAATGTTGATGTCTACTGAAAATGAGGTGATTGCCTCTAAGCTCACTTATCCTGGGTGACTACATTGTAAAAATGGGTAAAATCAGGACTCCCTCTCTGAAAATGAGATGTTCCATCTCCGCTGTGCTAGCTTCAGTAGACATAGTCTAAAAATGTGTACAAGTAGGACACAAGGAGGGAGTCAGTATAGCGCAGTGGTTTGAGACTCTGAGCTGCAAATCTGGAGACCTGGGTTTGAATCCCACAGCTCCCACTTGCATACTGTGTGACCTTGACCAAGTCACTTAACTTCCCTGTGCTCCCAGCTCGCACCTGTAAAATAAGCTTCAGCTTCTCCACTGGGCTATTTTGGGTAAATACATTGCAAAACATGTGTAAAAGTAGAACCCCTTGAAAATGGAATATTGCCTCTCATCTGGTCCCTCCTGTGTAAATGTGTAGTAAAAATGTGTACAGTCAGGACCCTAGTACAGCAGTGCCCCACTGAAATGTGCACCTATGCTGCTCTTCCCTGGGAAAAATACTGGACCCCATTGAAAATGAGAAATTGTCTCTCAGCTGTCCTGTCCTTGGTTGATACATTATACAGATGGGTAAAAGTAGGGCCCCATCACAAATTAGATATTGCATCTCAGCAGTGCTATTCTTGGTACATACAGTGAGCGAATGGAGAAAAGCAAGACCCCACTGAAAATGAGATATTGTATCAAAGCTGTCCTGTCCTGGGTAAATGCAGTAGAAAAATGTATAAAAGCTGGACTTTCAATGAAAATTAGATATTTCATCTCATCTGGTCTATGCTGTGTAAATATATAGCAAACTTGTATACAAGCAGGTCCTCAGTACAGTACTGTATAAAGCTGTAAAGGCGAGGATTTATTTATTTATTTAGCTTTTGTTGACTGGGAAAGGAGGGTTAGACAATTCTGCCTATTTTCAGCCTCATCCCAGGGGAGAGGAGAGATACAGATGGTGAGCAACTGAAGTCGAATCAGATTAAACTGTTGGTGGCATTTTTAATGAATAGGGGACATTTGGCCAGGACATCAGGGAAATTTCCTCTGCTCTTTTCGAGAAGTGCCATTGGATCTTTAATTTCTACCAGAACAGGCAGATGGAACCCTGGTTTGATGTCTCATCTGAAAGACGATGGATGTGGTCTTTAAATAAAATTGTGAAAGTGACATAATAACTGCTGTACGAAGGTATGTATCTACAATACTGACAGAAATAAATAAAAAACACAGAGATTAACAAACGTAACATAAAAAAGACCAGCCTTGTTGGCATCAGCAAAATGTCAATTCTCGTTACACTGACTGTACTTTACCATTGAATGTACTTTTTATGCCCATCTCCTTTCCCTGGGTCACAGCTGGAAACAAGCCTTGGCCCAGTGTGCCCTTCCTGGTTACCAAAAGTGCACTAAATAAGTAAGTACATTTGTTCGCATAGTACTCTGACCCCACTTTCATCTCCACCAATGAAAAATCTTCTTGATGAATGGCAACAACCATAAGGCTGACTCCTCTTCCGCCATATCCTCAGCGCTCCTTTCCCACGCTGTCTTACTGTCTGCGTCACTTGATCAAAAGATGTGCAATACACTGTAGCCAGTATCATATCTATGTAATAATTTATGGAGTCCCCATTCAGAAAGAGAGGCAAGGAATAAACCTAATATCCTCTGTATTATATTTTGACACAAAAACCAGTGGGGACACTCCTAGGTCCTGTAGCAGGGGATTCATAAATGGGGCTACTATAATACCTAGGAGCAACTTGTTCTTGAACTTATTTAAAAAGCACAATTCTCAGTGCTGCACAGAAAAAAGAGGAGCTCCCTTACCTCCATGGTAGTCTCTCTGTGGTAAAAGCTGCCTTTGTAATTATACCCCGAGGGAAAGGAAGGGATTGGAAATTGCCGCCAAGGGGCTAGTAGCACGATCCCTTTCCAAATCCCTGCTTCTGGCCATGTCCTTACACTCCAATATTTTATGATGCAACTATAGGGACAGCAGGTAGCCCATTAACGTGGTGACTGAATTTTGGCACTGCAGTTATAGCACTGCAACAAGGGCAAAAGTGATGGGGTGATCTCGATTGTCGAGTGCCCCTCATTCACATCGTCTTTGGCGCCCTAACAGTTTTCCTCCCTTTCAGGGCATGCCCTCTCCAGAGATTGTTTTTTTAGTTACAGGGGGAATGTTTTCTTGGACAGCACTTTGGTGTTCTGGCTCCAGGGAGCTGCAATGCCTGGCGCGGCGTACTGCCTGCACCCATATCGGTGTCAACAAAATGACTGTCACACAGATAGAGGTGAACTGGGAGAGCAATGAAATGTATGGAGCTTAATAGTAGAGCACAGTTTTCAGCTGTTTACGTGGCTATTTGGTAAAACTGGACACATGGTTCAACTAACAAGAGTCTAGTTAGCTGAACCCAGCCTCTGATTTTACCAAATGGCCACTTAAATGGCTGAAAACTGTGTTTTAATATCATGCATTATACACTTTAATGGAGTGCGCCCCCATGCTCTCCCTATAGCCGTTTCATAAAATGAGGCATGGCCAGCAACAGGGAAGTGGAAAGGGATCATGTCACTAGCCCCTCAGGGGTAATTTATGATCCCTTCCTTCTTTTCCCTTGGGGATATAATTAGAAAGGCTGATTTACCACAAATGAACTTCCATAAAATAGTTTAAAAATAATACTGTTACATCAGTCTGAAGTGAAGGCAGAAAGTTGCAACTAAGTATGTACAGTAGTGAGCTGATGCTGTCATTTTCTGAGGATTAGCTTAGGTGGGTTTCATTTGGGCCAATAGATACCTTCATTGAGTAGGAATCCTCCAGGAGAAACTGCCAATTGCATGTGGACATCTCCGAGTAATGAACCTAAAAGACTAGGTGGCGTTTCTTAAGGGAGTAGTACACTCTCATATCTTGTAAATGTAATTTATTTTCTTGTCAACAGGTAACTCTTTCAGTGTAGCAGCTGGGGATATATGTGTTTGCTTTAATTTGTTTTCACTGTTCACACTGGCCGCTGCAAGTAGCCTGGGGTGTCCATTTTCTGGTCATTGAAATCCCATTGTCCCTGAGAGATGTATTAGCGTATAAGAACATGAAGCCACAGCACTCATTTACAGCATGTATCTCTATGCTGAGAGTACATATAACGCAGAACAACTCCCATGAAACACACAGACTGAATGTAATTTAAAGGGAAAAAAACTGCATTACATCTAAGACAGTTTATAAAGCTAACTGAAGGTAGTATTTTTTAGGTGGTATTTCACACCTTCCTGCACCTTGCTGCACCTTGTTTTGTTGAACTCTAAGTAAGCAGACAGGTATACTTTGGAGCCTACAGGGTGCTGACATATCCTGTTCTCATATCCTAATGCAAGTCTCAGGTACAATGAGATATCAATACCCAGAAAATGGAGACCCCAGGCTAGTTACAGGGATTGGTATGCACAGTGAAAACAAACTAAGGCAAACACATAGCTCCCCAACAGCTACACAGAAACAGTTGTCCAGTGACAAGAAAACAAATAACATTTACAAGATATGAGGGTGTACTTCTCCTTTAAGGAGTAAGAGGAAGGTGAAGTAGGGGATAGTATTCTTTTTAATTAGAGTTTTCTCCTCTGACTTCCCACTTTGGTTGCCTTCAGCATAGCAACTGCCTAGCCCCATTGATGACCCAGACCCCAGGAAGCTCCCTTCCATCTTACCTGTGCCATTGGGCACATGCCATGGTAGGATCTTTGGGGGATGGCCAGAGTCCTTCTCCAGTCCTCTTCAGATTCGGTGCTGGTGATCAGGGAGCTTTGTCATGCTGTATAGACAGACATCACAAAGCTGAGTGTGCTGTCATTGTTCTGCCAGTGCGGGGGTGGGATCTTCCTATTTACTCCTGTCCCCTAAGATACCTGGCTGTGAATGTGCAGTGCACTTATGCAACAAGCATATGTTTGACATTGAGTAAAACACCATTACAGGACTACTTCCTTTCAGCAATGGACACCATAGATTACATTACATATCACAGTGGTCCACATAGGGTAAGCAGTTGATAGTGAATCTGCAGAAAGAAAATGTTCAGTGAGAAATATTGATTCATTTATTTAACAAATTGGAAAGACCTTTGAGCCAAGGGCTCTTTTACAGAGGTTCCACATCAAGTCACAAGAATAACAAATTACAATGGTTTCAGTAAGTAGTACAACATGAGGACAGTAATTAGATAAACAAAAGAATGACGTGGCAAGATAAATATTGTGTCAAGTGCAGCCAGTGGCCTTGTCTCAAGAGGGGTGAAAGGGATTACAAGGAGAGAAGGACAGGGGGTGAACTGGGGGGTGGAAGGAGCAAAATAAGAGCAAGGAGGGAGATTCCACAATGAAGCTTGAGCAGGAAAGATCCATGGGGGTGGAGGGGGTAGAGGGAGAGAACAAGGTGAGGAAACAGAGGAGGGGGGAAGTGGGAGTGGAGGGATAAAGGAAGAGGGGATGAAGTAGGATGAAAAGAGGGCAGGAATGGGGATGGGAAAGGGACGAAGGAAGGAAGTGCTGTACGTGGAATAGGGCAGCAATAGGGTAAGGCTATACAGGGTGAATGGTAAAAGAGGAAGGTCCCAGTGCATTTAGCTGTCAGCAAAGATTAGGCATAGCATGTCACAAGATGCTCTGAAAACTAGGAATTTGATGAAGCTTCTGCTTAAATGGCCCCAAGGTTGCAGTAATTGCAATCTCAGGAGGAAGGAAATTAAATAAATTAGCAGCTTTAATTGCAGTGGCTCGCTGTCAGAGTGAGGTTCGACAGTGAGAAACAGTAAAAGTTTGACTGACAGAACTTTGTGTATTACGAGTGCCCTGGAAGGGACTGAAAAATATAAACTAAAAGAAACTAAATATGTACAGTAAATTAAGTAAGCACTCAGCCAATATAGAGTTCAGAGTTAACAAGCAGGTATGATAATGAAGAGTAAAGCCCTGGTAATTATAAAATTCTACAGCTGCCGAGTCTTCCCTAGAACAAGCATGCTACAATCTCCTAACTCCAAACTTTCATTAAGTCACATTTCTACACCTAAAGTTAAAATGCTACAGCTTTTGAAATATAAGTTCAGGCATTATAAAATATAAAAGATCCTTCTTGGAAATGGTTGGAAGATACTAGTTGTTCTTATGTCTAAGAAAAAAAAACACATTCTTTTTTCTAGTTTTTATCCATTCAGCAACACTTTGAATAATTTGCAGACATAGTTCCCCACTGACAAAAGGCATTGGGTTTGCTTGCCAAATTATCTGGAGGCTTTGCTGGACTGGGCCCATAGCAAGCAAGAAAAGATGGTGCATGTTCTTATAGAATGCACACAGTGCAACCCAGTTATTACACTGTATTCAGCATTTACTTCAGCAAGCACTGTAATAACAAATATGAGCCTAGCAGCGTAAACACTGAGAAGGTTGGAGCACACAGATTTATGTCTGAAGAACATCTTCAGGAATGCATGAAAAGACTAGAAGATATGAATGTGGGCCAATCCAGTGGCACAGCACTAGTAACATTGCTCATTATACTGGTGACCCAGTTTCAGAAATGAACTTGGGTCGCTCAGAGACTGGCTGAGGAGGGGTAAGATCAAGCATCCCATAGACAGCTGTACTTCCCCAGTGAGAAGGGGACACTATACCCTTTGCCTATTTTATCTGAATAAAAATTTGTAGGATGTAGGCCAGCAGGATGTCATCAGCACCCTCACAGCCTTCATACCATCTACTGTGGCAGCCACCCACCAGATACTGGTCCATAGCAAGTGATGGAGGTAAGTCCCAGGGAAGGTGGGTGATGGGTCTCAACGGGGGTGTCAAAAGATGGGGGCAGGCTGGGCAGCAAGGAGACCAATTAAGCATGCCAAAAAAAAAAACATGAGTGCAGGTCATCTAATGTCCAAGTGTTTAGCATATTTGCTTACCACATTTGGGATCTGGGTTTGAATCGTCCTGAGTCTGGAGTCCTCTACATGGGTGACTGAGGTTGACTCAGCAATCCAGATGGATCAGTCCTGCTCTCAGGGGTTGAATCACTACTCACTATAGAGCTACCCCCTGGAAGCCCACAGAGAGGGGAGTCAAGCATCAGGTTGATGTTATCTCATCTATCCTCTTCCTTTTCTCATTTTTGTTGAACATTGCACTTTCTGTCTGTCCGCAAAGCTGAGGTTTGCATGGTTAGTTTCCCTTAAAGGGCCCACTGTGGGGCAGTCAAGTGAATGTCAAACAGTGGGTAGTTTTTCGAACATGGTTTAAATGTTTTTTTTTACAGTAATTAAAAGTATGTCATTGTTCTAAATCATACTGTTTTGTTGATGGTATAGTTTGTATTTTGACACATGTTCTTTGCATACTAATAATTGCATGTTATATTGGCTTTAACTGTATGAGTGGGTCAACTTTGAAAATGAGGACTTGTTGCTTGAAGGTTTTATCATAATGAAATAACTAAATAAATAAATACAATCATACAGGTGTTTATCAAAGGTATACAAGTTGTTGACATTCAGCGCTAACTGTGATTATTTTTTTCTCAAAAGACCAACAAAATGTACTTTAAAATATTAAATGTAATTCTGCTTGTAAACATATATCAATACGAACAAATAAAAGAGAGAAGCAGAGTCAGTTTTTGAAGCTTTTCGAAAATACCTTGTTGCAATTTTTGGTGACGACTACATATGCACTCTCTAACTTACAGATTCAACTCCCCCCCCCAAAAAAAAAAGGAATAAATGGAGAAGGCATCAAAATGTGAAACATAGAAAAAGTCTGTTCTCCAAGAACATTTTAACTTATAATGTAAAAAGTGTGTGTGTGTGTAAAAACAAAGGCATCTGTTCAGCAGACTGAGGGAGTTTTCAGACACCAGATAGCACCCCTGCTTCCTCACAAAAAATGTCTTGGACAGGACAGTTCAGAAGCAGAAATCTCACTTTGGCTCTGAACAGTGTGAAAATGCCAGAGAGGTAATGGTGTGTTATGAGGTATTGAGTTTACATGGACTCCTTCCCCACCCACTCTTTTAGACCCTGTACACACTAGAACGCTTTTGAATCTGTTTTTGAAAAATTGTTTTAATTTCACCGTGCTTGCCCATCTGCACTATTGTTCACTGTGCTGTAATATGGTAAACTTGCATCCACACTCCCTAGCCAAAAATGTTTTCCAGCACGCTTTTTGGGTCACGGTGAAGCACAGTTCCTTCTTTCTGTAACCTAAGCGTGGATCTATCACAGATCTAAGTTTGAAACCGTGTTTAAAAACATCATTAAGTTTAGGTCCCTTGCAGGGTTTAAGCACAGTTTTTAAACATGGTTTCAAACCATGCTGAGTGCAGACACAAACTGTGTTTCAGCTTCTTAAAAAGTTTTAAAGCTCTTAAAAGTTTTTAAGAAGCCTAATGTGTACAGGGCCTAAGTGTACCAATGAAAGGTACAGGTCAGGACAGTTGTTCCAACAGTCCAAAACACATATCTTGCAGCTGACCAAGTCAGATTCAGAATTTAAAGGCAATAAAAAGCACAGCTCACATATACAGGACTGTTACTCCAGACAGAGACACACTGGAATAGGCTGTTTTTACAGATGTATGGCTAGCTATGCAAAACATAATGCGTTCAGGAATAAAATGGGGAGCAGAACAGATGTATACTACTTTCAGCATCCACAGTGGAATTGTATCACCTCATCAGTATGCACTGGATCACTGTACTGCTCCCTCCCCCGGATCTTTTCTTTTCAATGCATGCCATGGAAGTATCATCCCCAAATGTCTGTTTGCTTTTTAGTAATGTCTTCTGTGGCTGGACTGAGACCTAAAAGGTTCTTGTTCTTTTTTTCAATGCCCACCAAAGTGGGTCTGTGGGTCCCCATACTGGTCCCGGCTCCTGATGAGTAAGGGAAGAAAACTGTCTAGCCACAGGCCCCTTTTGTTAAAAAAAAATCCACCAGTCTCCTGTGTGATCCCCTGGCCAGTCTCGGCTCCTGCTGGTGAGGTAAGATAACAGTCAGGCCACTAGACCCTTTATTTAACTCACTTTCATTTCAAAAGTCTGGGCATGATGGCAACTCAGAATTTTTTAATCAAAAAATGCTGATTGCTGGTTCAGATGAGTAAGCTATTATTTATCAGAGGCAATGGCCCAACGTTTGGCACAGCCTCACTACACTTTGTCAAGGTTCTTGTTAGTGTTTTGTTTAAATGTAAATAGGTCAACATGCAACAATATGAGTTTACAAAATGTGAAACAAGCCGGCCCGCTGGTGCAGAGGTAATGCTATCACTTGCTGCGCCGACACCCCAGGTTCGGAAGTGAACTCGGGAATTGGAAGATCAGCCAGGAGGGAGGAGGATTGAGTGTCCCAGGGACTGATCCTCCTCCTACAAGGAGGGGTGGGTTTGGTGCTTGGTGTTTCTTGGCCCCAAGCAGCAGCAGTACCTGATATAGGGATCATAGAGGATAGGGTGCTGAAAGGATTGAGGGCACTGAGGGGGGATAAGGCACCAGGTCCAGATGGCATTCACCTAGGGTACTTAAGGAATTAGCTGAGATCCTGGCAGAACCATTGGCTGACCTGTTCAATACCTCCTTGGACACAGGGTGCATGCCACTGGTTTGGAGGATGGCCCATGTGGTACCCATTCACAAGGGTGGACTCAAGGATGAACCAGGCAACTACTGACCAGTGAGCCTCACATCAGTTGTGGGTAAACTGATGGAGATGATCCTAAAGGAGAGGCTGGTGACCTTTTTGGAGAACAGTGGTCTCCAAGACAGTAAGCAACATGGGTTTGTCTCAGGAAGATTCTGCCAGACAAACCTAATTGAGTACTACGACTGGGTGACAAGGGAACTTGACAAAGGCCATGCGGTAGATGTCCAGTATTTGGATTTCAGCAAAGCCTTTGATTCTGTGCCACATGGGAGGCTAGGGGTGAAGCTGGAATATATAGGTGTGGGAACAAAGATGATAAACTGGATCACCAATTGGCTGAAGTGTAGGCAGCAAAGGGTGATGGTGGTGGTGAGGGAACTCTCAATGCCGAGGGATGTGATGAGTGGGGTGCTGCAGGGATCAATGTTGGGACCAATGTTGTTTGGGATTTTCATTGCTGATGTCTCCCAAGGGGTACGGAGCAAGATCAGTCTCTTCGCCGATGATACAAAGATGGGAGTGGTGGTGGATGGCATCAAAGGGTGGAAGGGAGTGCAGGAGGACCTGACCAAACTACAGGAATGGTCAGAGGCATGGCAGTTGGCGTTTAATGCCAAAAAGTGCAAGGTTTTACACTTCGGGGTGAAGAACCAGGGGAGGTGCTATGAGCTGGAGGGGTACAGCTGGAATGCACCAGGGAGGAGAAGGATCTAGGGGTGCTCAAAATGGGGAGTATGAACAACTCGGCTCAGGGCAGAAAGGTGGCAGTGAAAGCCAACAGAATGCTGGGGTGCATAGTGAGGGGAATCTCCTCCAGAAATAGGGAGGTGATCCTGCCCCTCTACAGGTCGCTGGTCAGGCTGCACCTGGAATATTGTGTGCAGTTCTGGTGCCCATTCCTGAAGAAGGACATCAGATTGCTGGAGTCTGTACAGTGTAGGGTGACAAAGATGATCCAGGGATTAGAGGGATACTTCTATGAGGAGCGGCTGGGCAAGCTGAATATGTATTCCCTGGTGGAAAAGAGGGATGGGGGACCTTTAAATACCTAAAGGGGATAAACAAGATTAGTGTAGAAGGCATTTTCCAGATCAAAAGGGGGAAGGTCATGAGGGAGCATCAGCTGAGACTGGAGGAGAGAAGATTCTGGAGGGAAGTTAGGAGACAGTATTTCACAGAGAGGGTGGTGGACAAGTGGAATGCTCTGCCTGAGGAGGTAGTAGTCTGTAGCATGGTACATGGCTTTAGAGGGATGGGACGGGGGGTAATTATGAAGAGCGGTGGGGTGGGGCAGTTGCAAGGTGAGGGGCTCGTTGCACAATCGAGCAGACTAGGTGGACCGTGAGGCCTGTATCTGCTGGTGTTTTCGTATGTTTGTATGTTCATGTGTGTGATATCACAGAGATGTTCTCCTATGTGTCTCTTAAACAGATGTATAGTTTTTCCCAGTGTAAACGCACCCACAGATGCAACTGACCATGTAGACAACCACAGCTCTGTTACGAATTTATAAAGCTGCTCATGCCATACATCTTGGGGTAATCAGGGTGTTTAAAAGAATTGGTCTTGATGACTACTCTTCAAAATGAAGACCTTGGGTCAGAGATTAGAGTGCTGCTGTCGGAAGTCTGGTCTGGAGGTGGACAAACTGGCCCTGCGTGTGCACTATGGTGCATACCAGGGAGCAATCAACCGTAAGAAGGCAGAATTTCTGTCTAGGGAGATTGCTGCTGGGAGGAACCAACCAACTATGCTCTTCCGGACTATGGACAGGCTTCTCCATCCTTCTTGTCTACAGCTGAAGGTAGCCTTTTCTAATGCATTGTGTGAAGAGTTTGCTCGCTTCTTCTCAGACAGGGTGTCCGCCATCAGGCAGGGGGTTCTGCCAGTGGGTCAAAGTTTGGCCGACAGTGGTCGCCATGGGTGTCTGGAGAGCTCTCCACCTGGGTGGGGTGAGTTTAGACTGGTGGAGGTGGCTGAGGTCATTGAGATTGCTTCCAAGCTCCGGCACACCGTTTGTGAACTGGACCCGGTGCCAACTCGTTTCTTAATGAGATGTGTTGACTCCCTTGGCCCAGTATTTGGCTTGATTTTCCGGTGTTTCTTGTCAGAGGGGGGTCTTCCCCGATGTCTTGAAGGAGGCATTGGTGAGACCCCTTCTGAAAAAACCATCATTGAACCCTGAGATCAAGGCAAATTACCATCCTATCTCCAATATTCCATTTTTGGGTAAGATTGTGGAGAAAGTGGTGGCGCTTCAGCTTGAGGAACATCTCGTGGCCCATGATTTATACAAGCCGCTCCAGTCTGGGTTTCATGTGAGGTATAGCACAGAAACTGCACTAGTTCAGGTGCATAATGACCTCCTTAGGGCTAGAGATTGAGGTGAGGGGACAATTCTTGTTCTTCTCGATCTCTCTTCAGCATTCGACACAGTCGACCATCAGGTGTTACTTGAGCACCTAATTGAATTTTGCAGACTTGCTGGCATGGTCATCTGCTGGTTTGAGTCCTTTCTATCTCACAGGAGGCAGAGGGCAGTGATGGGGAATTTCTCCTCCTCCCCATGCCACCTGTTATGCGGGGTTCCCCATGGCTCGGTCTTGTTGCCGATGTTGTTTGCCTTGTATATGCTGCCCCTGGGAAAGCTCATTAGGAAGCACAGCTTGGATTTTCATTGCTATGCCGATGACACCCAGCTGTATTTTTCCTTTGCCCCTGGAACATCTCATGCAGTAGAAGTGCTTAATAGCTGCCTCACTGAAATCAATGACTGGATGGCCTCCAGCTGGTTGCGACTGAACCCCGATAAGATGGAGGTACTGTTGGTGGAGTTGAACAGATGGCGTGATAGGTTGGCCTGTGGTGCAGAGACAGGGCTTTTTCTTGGCTCTGTACCATTGAAGGCCCCCTCTAGGGTGTGGGATCTGGGCATTATTCTGGACAGTGGACTGACACTTGAGTTTCAGGTGTCTTCCACTGTCCATATCAGCTTTTTCATCTGAGGAATATCACCAGGATAAAGCCCCTAGTTCTGCCTCCAGACCTCCCCACCTTGGTACATGCCTTTGTGACATCCAGGTTGGACTACTTTAATGCGCTCTATCTCGGGGTCTCTGGGGGTACCCTGCGTTGACTGCAGCTGATGCAGAATGTGGTGGTGAGGTTGTTGGCTGGACAGTCTAAGTACTGTCATATCACTCTGGTCCTGCATCAACTACACTGGCTGCCAGTTAGGTGGAGGGTCCTCTTTAAGGTGGGTTTACTCACCTTGAAGGCCCTACATGGCTTGAGCCTTGGTTATCTGAAGGATCTTCTCATTCCTGCTGTCTTGACCCATCCCCTCCGCTCCTCCTCCTATAGGGGCCTTCTTGCAATTCCCAGGTGAGGTGAAAAACAGCTGGCAACAGAGCATTTAGTTTCACCACTCCCGTCCTGTGGAATTTGCTTATTACAGCTGTTAGGAAGGCCCCTTTTGTGCAGGTATTCAAGGCCCGCCTCAAGGCCTTCTTGTATAATCAGGCCTTCCTGGATTACATTTTATAGCCCTTGCTGTTTTAGAAACTATATTAGGTTAGTACTGGCTTTTAGGCTTTGGTTTCTATTGCCTAAGTTATTGTGTATACTGTGTATATATATATATATATATATATATATATATACATATATATATATATATATATATATATATAGTGTTATATCTGAGATATTGCTATGTTTTATTTAGAATGTATAGTATTTATTTTCTTTTTAAAGGTTCGGCACCCAGAGCCTCTGGGATGGGCGTCTCTTAAATAAAATTTTCCTTGCCTTGCCACATTAGTGACACCCCTTAAGAAAGGGTGGGAACCAGTATCTTGGTCTTGACGTAGGCATGATGCTGCGTACAATCCTGCCGTCAGTGTTGTTGGCCCTCCCATATACCATACGCAGTAGATATTTTGGGCTCAATTTTCAAAGCCCCCAACTGCCATAAGTCCTGGGTGCGCTGAAAATATGGTGCACAGGGTTTGCAGCAATTACCTGACCAATCATTGGGAGTTTCAACACATACGCCAGATGCCGCAAGTTAGACCAACATTTTTCTGGTCTAGCTTGCAGCATTCCGGGGGCTGTTTATATGGCGTTTGCACCAGATATTTGCTGCAAGCTGCCATGAAACATGGAAACCGTTGCAAATGCACCTGACATTCGAGAGTAGGGTGTAGTTGCAGCAAAGGTGTTCTTCGCATTGCCAGAACCCAGGTGTTGCAGGGCAGGACTTGATGTAGGCTCTGTGCCACACTTTGAAAATTGAGCCCCTTGGGTATTTCTTCCATGCTGGCTCAGTCTGTAAAATGTGCCAGTTACTGCAAATAACTTGTGAGATTGCCTCCGAGTATACAGAATAAGTTCTGATGAAGTTAAGGCAGGTATCCTCTTGTGTCGGTTGTTCTACATGCAGTGTAAGATGATCATTACATGTCCTGCTATGGGATTTTTGCCTAGCAGCATTGATAATGTTCCAGATGTACCCTCTCTCCTGAAATCTACTCAACAACTCCTCCTCCCTGGTAGTTAATGTAGCCAGGTCACTGCAATTGCGGCAAATGGTATACCAGTGTCGCAGCGATTCCCCTACTGCGAAGACCATCACAGCAACAGGATTTAGGCAAAATCCACATGTCGCTGTGATGGTCTCTGCAAGTCCAGGAGACTGCCTTGCATGGGAGGTTTGGGGGTGCCTAGCTCCCCGATAGAAACACAGAGACATCCCTGACACCACATTGCCAACACTTGGTAGTGCGGCTGTCGCTGTCGGGGATGTCTCCATATGGGATATCGCTGCGGCATGGTAAAACCACAGCAAATTCAGTAGAACTGCTGTAGTACAACATTTTCCTCTAAGTGCCAGGCATGGCAGCTTCTACTCATGGTAACTGCATTTTGGTCGGTTTGTTTCTGGTGTAGGTCAGTAATACCATGGTGACCATTCTTGTCGATTAATATGTCCAATACCTTAGTCTGGGTTGGACTATATTTCATGGTGAAGCAAAGATTCAGATTGGCGGCTTCAAAATAACACTTAAAAGTCCATGGGACAGGTGGCCCAGTGGTGCAGAGGGCTGAGGCACTGGTGCCTTACCTTGTACTATGCTGGCGACCCAGGTTCAGAATGACCTCGGGTCACTGGGGAGCTGGTGGGAGGGGGTTGGAGCGCGATTGAGCATGGCTCTCCTCTAAAGGGGTGGCTGCCCACTCACCTGTAGTCCCGCTCCCACTTTGTGGAGGTCTGGTGGGTGCATAGGTGTCACAAGTGGCGGCATGCAAGTCAGAGGAGGGTGGAAGGGGCCACCAGATCCTGGCATGTGTGTGCACCTGCACGCACGCACATGCATGTGTATGCTGTGGCCTCGGGAGGAAGAGGAGAAAAGTGTAAAACAGTGCAAGAATATATGAAAAATTAAAAGCCCATGGGACAGATTTTCAAATGGTGGCAGAGGGCTTGCATCACGCCCTGCACCACAGCACTTTGAAATCGATTGGTGTGGCAATCCCTTTTGCTACAACTACACCCAACTTTCAAAGGTCAGGTGCGGTTACGACAGCTGGCATCAAATTAGTGGCACAAGCTCTGTAAAAATGGTCCCCAAGACTGGTGCAAACTAGACCAGAAAAAGACGGTCTAACTTGTGTCAAGAGCTACACAGGCTGGATAATGCCATTCGACTGCTGCATGCCCCGTGTGCCAAATCTTTGGTGCACCTGGTGGCTTGCGGCAATCTAAAGCCTTCAAAAATACAGCCCCATGAGATCTTCTGGACTGCCTTTCCACAAGAAAAAAGATTGTCAATGTAATAAAGGTATAAATCTATTTACGTGTTGACTGGGTTCACATTAGGGCAGGGTTTCTCAAATGGTGAGGCCAGCCTCCTTGGGGAGGCCCCAACCTGTTCAAGGGGAGGCTCAAGCAAGCTTTAAAATGTACTATATTTTAATGTCAAGTTTTGGCTGCTTCATGTGAAAAGAGGCAGCAAACTGAAAGCGAATAATGGCATGCAAATTTATGTACAAAATGGTTACTAGGAAAGACACACTGAACAAACATTTGTTTCCTGGTATGACATGGGAAAATACAATTCTTGGAAACTGTGCAAAACAAACTTCAAAATAAATGCAAATGAACTGGAACAAGGTAACAACTGACCCATTATACAGGCTGCAGAAAGCACAAATACAAAGGCTAAGCAGAGAGATACTAGGAGCAAGAGCAGGAGGGAGCAAAATGGTCCCTGAGAAGGTGTTTAAGAGCAGGGTAAAACTGACAAAGAAAGCAATCTGACTCATGGAGGTATTGCGACAAGGGGTAAATAGAGTCCTAAAGTCAGAAGTGTGGAGCAAGTAGGCTGGCCTGGGAAGGGGGTTTATAGAGAGGGAGAATAATAAGTTCAATAAAATGGGAATAAACTACTCACATGCACTTCATTGTATTCTTCCTGTAATGTAAAAGTATGATAGTTGTTCTAACTATGGGGAGGCCCAAAATTATTTCTATATTAGGGAAGGCTCAAGATTTTTTCCAAGGCTTGGGGGAGGCTCACTATGACAAAGTGTTAGAACTCCTGCATTAGGGTCCTGAATAACTCCCCCCCAGTACCCACGTAGATACCAGCATAGTTGGGGGCCAGTGACACCCCATGACTGTGCGTTGTACTTGTAGATAACGTTGGCCCATGAAACAACAGTAATTGCAAGTCAAAACTAATTCAGTTAATATGAGAAGAAACATGATCATATGTTCGGAATACATGCCGGAGTCTCTTAGCTGTGTGCCATGGCGTGAAATCCCTGCTTGTGGAGATGTTAGTATATAATGCCTTCATGTCCACTGTCACCAGGAGAGACTCATGTTGGACTATAATGTTGCAGAACATTTAACATGACTTTTGAAACCAAGTGATACCTACCTGAGAGCACCGTGCATCCCAAGTATGATTCTTTTTGTTCTTCCCTTTATTTAACTCAGCTCCCCAAAAGCAGTAAAGATAGACCCTCCTCCACCCACTCAGCAACATCCTATTTCCCTCCCTCCCCTCTCCCCCCAACAGGACCATCAGAAACAAACCTACTGGCACTGCTCCACCCAATCGCTCATCACTCAGTTCCCCCCATGACACTCAACAAGAGCTTTTCAATCTGCAGCAGTGAGGCGGTGACCAGCATGGACGCTCCTCTTACCACCTTGGCTGGCTGTTATCTGAATGAATGAGCAGGTGATCAGGAACAATGTTGATTCATGATTGCATGCCCATTCACTGAGATGGAGGTCTGCAAGGTGGTGAGAGGAGGGTCTGTGCCACTATCCACTCCATTGACATTTATCTGCTCCACTGTTCTTCCCTTTTTCTTTCCCTCCCCCTTCCCTCTTTCACATCCTTTCTCTTTTGCTTGATTTTGCCAATAAGTTTATCAGGAATTCTGTGTTATTTGAAACTGTATTAAATTACATGGAACCAACTGATGCTTCAATTTGTATCTACTATTATATTTGAGTGGTCCACCGGGGTAGAATAAAAGCCACCGCTCAACTTACAAGGCTTTTGTTACTTGAGCGGTGGCTTTGAATTGACCTGAGTGGACCTCAAAATCTAATGAAACAACATGTAAAATCTGCTGCCACTGCTATTAACAGAACTTGCCCCATGGCTCTACAAACTATTACATCACAAAATGTTGGAGCCCAGGGCAAACATGGGATGGAACTTTTACCTGTAGTTATCAGGACCAGGAAGAGGAAGGGATCTGGCAGCCGGCCCCTCTGAGCCAGGAATTATTATCCCCTCCCTTTAAAATACTACAACTTGGAAAATTACAAGACAAGGACTGTTTGAGTCCTAGTCAGGTAAGGCACTAGTGTGTGTGTGTGTGTGTGTGGCGGGGTGGAGGGGTTTGTTGAAAGCACCAGAACTGGTGCTCTTTAAGAATCTGTGATGCAGCAGGAATAACTATATGTAACCCAGTTCTTTATATGACTCTGGGTCAAAAATGTAAAGTTTCACATATATATCCTTAGCTCATTCTGTTTTTTAGGAAATTTTATGAAAACACAGGATTGCTGTCACTTAATCTGCATTCACATGGCATCTACCTGCAATGCCGCTCTCCTATCATTTCTGCTGCAGTATGTGCAATGCTGCCAGGCAGCGTTCAGATGAATGGCACTGTGGTATTGCAGGACGCCCTTACTTGCTTCCTGCATTGTGAGCATTCTTCCATTTGGCACCATGGGAAAATTACTGGCACCATTGTGAGTGGCGCAGGCTGTTCAGACAGCCGCTTGAAATGAGGGGTCATGGTGAAATGCAACCCAGGCAACAACAAAGAGAAGATGCGGATTGCATTTACATGGCTGCAGCAGTAATGCTGTAACAGTGTTGCACCCCTCACAGCAGTTCAGAAAATGCCATATGAATGGCCCTGTAGTGTAGTGTTCATCTGCTCTGACTGCTTGTCTACATAATATGGATTTCAGGATGGAAGAAGACTAGTTGCCCATTGAGATCTTTTTCCTACTTCTCAGCAGAAGTACCTATCTACTTTTGATTCCTGTAAATAATCATCCAATTTTTTTCTTCAATCTTTTCTTACTTTCTGAACTAATTATACTAGTTATTAGTGCATTCCATATGCCCTCCACCCTCTCTGAGAACCAGTACTTCCATCTGCTCCCCTTGAAAATGTTCCCATTGCAGATGTCTCTTACAGCGCCTTGTTATATTTTCAATCTGTTTAATATTCAGACTCATTTCTTTGCATCAGTTCCTTTAGGAAAACCATACAACCATACCAAGTCCTCTTTGACCCCCTCTGCTCAAAGATAAACAAGTGCAAAGGTGATAGGAATAGTTTATACACCTCTAGATGCCCCCAGTCATCCCTTGAGTGTATACCCAACATTCTGATATGTTTTACGAACATACAAACATATGAAATTTGCCAGCAGATAAAGGCCTAGAGGTCTGTCAAGTCTGCTCGAATGTGCAGCTAGCACCCCTTATTCTGCAGCTGCCCCTCCCTTCCACCCTTCCCCTTCATTAACCCATTATTTGACCCACTTTGTAAAATTAATAATGTAATTTTGTTGCCTCTGTAACTACCCTGAATTCCTCGATCCTCTGCAGTTGCTGCTCTTTCTTTTCATACTGCGTGAACAGTCTATAACATCAATAACACCATTCCAGCCTGCTCATCAGTGTAGCAGTAGCACTACTGCTCCTGACACTGGCAACCTGAGTTGGGGAACGAGCTTGAGTTGTTGGGGGCCAGCCAGGGGCTGGAGGTTTGAGCATCCCAGAGGACACTCACCCCCTCTGGGGGAGAGAGGGTTCCATCGTACATTGAAATACTGCAGCCTGGGTGACCACAGGTGGCAGTGCTGCTGGCAGACAGAGGGAGGGGAGGGCAGGGAATGTTGTTGATGTCGGTGGGTGGACGTGCACATAGGTGCATGCATGGCTTGCACTGACATCCCCTATATGCAATGTCCCAAGGGTGAAGAAATTACAGAAAATGGCCCTGGCACCTCCACAATGATGGTCTGTGGAGCTCCCCGGCCTCCAGTGTCCACTGGATCATGGCACTCATGTTATGAAACATTGCATTTTGGGGACTAACCCCACCATGACCATGCCTGGGGGGTATAGCCGGAGCTTCATGGAGGTAAGTGACCATGACTGAGGGGAGGCTTGGGGAGCTGTCTGTGGAGCCCGTGGATACTGGAGGCATCAGTGAGATGGGGGCACAAAAAGAAACTGAAAAATAAATACCACTATAGCAGGCCATTCAGATGAATAGCATGGAATGGTGTGATTGATGTTGTAGAATGTCTTAGAAATATGAAATATGAAAAGCACAGCAGTAGCTGGTGAGGAGGGTGTAACTCTATGTAGATCTGAGGATGCCCCATAGCTAGATTATTTATCTGTCACAAACTGATCAAAGCATATCCGAATACATAACTGGCATGGAAAGGAAGATAGAAAGACAGTTAATTACGTAGACATAATTTCCTATCTCCTATAAGCTATAACAGACTTTGAACCTGTTTTTCTGGTATTTTCAAAACCTTGTTCTTCACATTTGAATTTGGAAGCTGTTGTTCTTAACATTTCAGAACAAGAAGATCAAGGTTGCTCCTAAACCAGTTCCAGCAGTGACTACTCAGACAGCATCTTGTGCCAATTCAAAATCAGCAGCTTGAACCTCAGTAAACCGTACATCCCTATTGAAAAGTAGGCTCCAGCTGGCCCAGTGGTGTGGAGGGATGAGGCATTGGTGCTTACCTCCTGTTACACAAGCGCCCTGTTCGGTCACAAACGTGGCTTGCTGGGGGTCGGCCAGGGAGGGACAGGATTGAGCACTCTATGGCTGCTCTCCTTTCCTGGGGGGGGGGGGACCTGCACATTCTGCTGAATGACTGCCACCTGGTGGAGGCCAGGTGGTAGTGTGGGTGGAGGAGAGCAGTGGAAAGGAGGGCCGTGGGACTCTGTGGCATGCACGTGCTTCCACACACCCTACTCTATGTGAATGCCCCAGTGTGGGGAACAGGGATGAAAATGTAAAAAGGAAGGCTCCAGTTTTGTGAGCACTGCCTGCTGCCACACTGTCATGTGACCATCACCTTGATTGGTGGTTGGTTGGGCTCATAGATGCTGGGTGGGGGTGGCAGGACAGGGAGAAAAGCTAAATTAAAAAAGAAAGAAAAAGCAGGCTCAAACTGTATTATAAAAACAACATACTCCCCATTGAGAACTTCTCGGATTCTCAATGCCTCGTTAGTTTGCTCTCCTGCCCTGATGTAACCAAAATAACTTGGTGTTGAAAATCTGCTCATTCTCAACAAAGAGGGGTTAATTACTGTATGTATCCAGCCTGTCCTTGTGTTCCATTCTTTCTCCTGCTAACAGTAATCTAGATGACATCATAATCCTTTGCTTGGGGTATCACAGTGATGTCACAAGCAGATGATTATGATGTCACTTACAGACAAGCAGCCAGAGCACATGGCGACCAACTGTGCAGAGATCTTGACTTTGTACAAATGTTCTAGGTAATAAAGAATAAGGGGAGGTAAATATAGTGCAATATGTAAATAGTAAGTTAAAATGTGTCTAAATAATATATTTTAAAGTTTTATATGTGTTGTCAGAATGGATCAGAGGACCCGTGGTGGATCTAGAGGTGTTTTTTTTTCATTTCATTTCTTTATTTTCACCAGGAAAATGACTGGACACAGCCCTTTTCAGTCATGCCTGACACAGAAGTACAAAACAATAACAATAAACACATAATAATGTGACGTGTTAAGCAACCCTAATGAGACTATTCAATATCTGTATATGTATGATGTCATTATGTAAGCACCACTGTATAACACTAAGCAATGATGCATGTTTTCTCGCATGATCTGTGTGTTTGTCCAAACATGGAGCCTTTGCAAAGGAGTCTCTGACTCAAAGATTGTAATTCTGAAACTTTAATAAATAAATAAATAAATAAAACACACTTATACATAATAAATAGAAACACACTTATACATAATAAATAGAATAAAAAGAGAAACACAAAATGCACAGTTTAAATACTGTCACAGAAACAATGAGTTGTTTGACTATAGTAAGATACAAGCATTTTTTTAAAGTGCTTTATGCCATTTGCTTTTTTAGTAATTTGTGAGAACTTGTTTAAACAATTGAGGACCGTAATATGTAAATGATCGCTCAGTCAATGATAGTCTATGTGAATTTGGGTAGAATAAAGAAACCTTGGTATGCCTAGTTGAACAGGCCTCTGAATGTTTTAAGAGCCTGTCATTGAGAATACAAGGAGATCCCCTATGGTATACTGAAAAAGTGAAAATTACTGTGTAACACTCAGTTTTGTATTCTGGTGGATAAACATTCAGCCTTTTGAACAATAAACAATGGTGTGTTCTGACTGGGGCCCTTAAAGCAAATCTACATATATTGTTTAGTATTAATCTATACTTCATCAAAAAGGAAATGCCCTGTCCAAAAAACAGGAGAGCCCCATTAGCTAATACTGGTAAGAGTATTTACCTTGCAATTAGCAACCTAACCTCATCTGTCAGAGGATTAGCATTCTTATACAGGAAACCCAGCGTCTGGTTAATTTTTTTACCTATGATGTCCAGGCACCCCAGTAAACTTAATGATGGATCCAAATGGACACCCAAGCATTTAAATGCATCTACACAAGATAACATTAAATTATTTCCACCTTTGATGCACAGTTCTATTCCAGTTCTGGCCAGCCTCTATCATGTTCCAAGCACCATTATCTTTGTTTTAGAATTGTTCAATTTTAATTTACTTGTACAGAGCCAATTTGTTAATTTAGTGTAATCATTTTGTAATGCTGTTTGGATTTCATCCAGAGAAGTACCAGACATGAAAAGAACTGTGTCATCTGTATATAAAATACAATTAGTATTGTTTAACACATTAGGAAGATCACTAACAAAGATAGAAAACAACAGTGGCCCAAGTACTGAGCCCTGGGGGACTCCAGTCTTTACCTGCCTGAATCCTGATGTGGTACTCCCTATTCTAACCATTTGCTTACGGGAATCCAAATGACTATTAAACTGTCACAAACTAGTCTCAGATATACCACAGGACTTCAGTCTTGAAAATAATATTTTGTGACTAACTAAATCAAATGCCCTGGTTAGGTCGATGAACACCACGCTCGTCACCGTTCCCTATCACTGGCATCCAGCATGGTGCTTGTCAACCCAACCAAGACAGTAACAGTGCTGAAGTCTTTTTGAAAGCCATGCTGTTGTTCGACCAGTGTACCACACCTCTTCAAGTAGGACACTAACTGTCCCAAAACACACCTTTCTAACAGTTTGCCCATGATTGGAATCAGATATATTGGTCTATAGTTAGCAGCTTTTGTTATGTCCTGTCCCCTGCTTTAAATATGGGGACCACAACTGATTCCTTCCAGATTTGAGGAAGAATCTCCCTATCTAGGGATAACTTAAATATGTCAGCGGTCGCACAATATCATCTGCCACCAATTGTAGCAATCCAGGGCATATCGAGTCAGGTTCTCCACCCTTCCTGACATCCAGTTGTTGCAGTAGTGTCAAGACTTTCTGCTCAGGGATGTCTTCAAATTTAAACTCCTGATCTTTCCCCATGAAACTATATGTTCCACTAGTTGTTCCTTTGCTACCTCATCTATACCTTCAATAGTCTGGCTTATTAAGTGTTCGTTTACGTAATCTGCAATTTCCTTTTCCTGTGTTATTACTCCGCCCCTCAGTAGACAAACAAATAATTCGAGATCTATTTTAGGAGTACAGGTGTTCAAAAGAGGCCCAGAAGGTTCTTGGGTTCTTTGCTCTTTAACTGTTGTTGCTTAAAAACATGACTTGGCCTGAGTAATTTCCTCTTAACTTTATTCCTTAATTGCTTATACTCAGTTAAGTCAGTCAAATTCTGGTTTTCAGGTATTTCTTCCTTACACCATCCCTATGTCTCATTTGTTGTCTCAAGTCTTTCTTTAACCACGGGAATATTGGCCTTTACTCTTTGTTTTGTAATGGGAGTATAGGCCTCATAGGCTTCCAGAAGCTTCAGCGTTAGCCAGCTTGATATCTCTCCAGTGAAGGTGCAGCCACACATCCCCATTGTAATATGCTTGCTGCTGCTACATTTCACTTTGTTGAAGAAATCTGATTTATTGCATGTATAAAACCTTAGATTCAACACTACATTTGTGTTTTCTGTCAAAAATGTACTGAAAGTGATAATGGCAGACAAAATAATGGATTTATACAGATTTCAAAAATGGCATATTAGATATGCACACCACCCCAGCACCCCCCATTGTAACACCCTGACTCTGCCACTGATAGGGCTATGTTACTAGTACAGCAAACTGCCATTGTGGGCTAGATATTCATAGTTCCATGATTTACTTATCTATTTCATCCATTGTTGCGCTTTTGCTAAATAATTCATCAACATGTACAACATGTGGAGTTGAGCACTGTCACAAGTCTAACTGATACTCAACATTTCAAAGCCACAAGCAATAAAAGCTTCATTTTCAGTTATAAGACTCTGCAGGTATTGTTGGTAGCTGTGACTTATACACAGGACATATGGTAGTTGGGTACTCCTCCCTTTCTGAACTTCTGCTGCTATCAGTATAAAACCCTCTGGATGTTTAGCCAACCTCAGTCTTCCCCCCAAAGGCTTACCAAAGAAACACATCAGTGAAAGGTGTTTGCCAAACACAGTTTGAAAAGATGGATTCTTCACAGTCTCGAGTAACTTCCTACCTGCCTCTTTCCATTTTCAACATGCTTTGCTGTTGCTTTCCACTTGGGATCGTTGCCCTTATCTGTTCTCTCAGGGTAAGTTATTCCACTTGTCTTAGTTTTATAGACAAAGAAAAAGCAAATAATCATTCAAAAATATATCCTATTTAATAAGAAAAACTGCAGAAAAAAATGCAGAGATTTTATAACTTTAAAATGGTATTGCACAGGACTGGTGTGTGTGTGTGTTATGGGAGGGGGTATCGTGTTCAAAGTGAACAGGTGTGGGAAAACTGCTATTTATATTTTTAATTCAAATGTCTTAGTTTGAAATATATGTATACTGTAATACTCCAGCATACTTTAGCTCACAATCCGAAATGTGAGAGGATGGGTGGGGTGGGTGGAGGAATACTCATTCTTAAGGTTCTGATGCTGTTCACAAGTTTGGATGCCTCTTTGCTTTTTGATAAAGTAACATGCTCTGCTGGTTGGTGTACCCCTTACTGGGCAGGGTACATATAAACTGGCTGAAAAAAGTAACTTGAGTCACATCTCTACATTATTAGGTGCAAGTGAGATCTATGAAAATGTGTGTGTGTGTCTGAGAGAAAGAGAGAGAGGGAGGGAGAGAGAAAGAGAGGAGGGAAAGAAAGAGAGAGAGAGAGAGAGAAGGGGAGAGAGAGAGAGAGATTGCGATTTCCGAGTTGGGCTAAAACTTCAGGAATGCTATTGTTTAAATAAAAGGCTGTTTTCAAGAATAGGTACATCCTGAAACTGTTTGGTTGTTAATTTCGTTGAACTTTTCCATTTTACCACTTATTTTTCATTTTACTACTGATGATATTTAATTTAAAACACAAATGTTCAAAAGTTAGTCTGAAAAACAAAACCTTGTGTTGGTTTCAGGCTGGCATTTTCTTTGCATGTCGGGGGCGGGCAGTGGTGGTGGTGGTGGGGAGCTCTGTCCCGATGTGTCCAGTTACACCCATCAAAATGGTAGAGTGAGTGTAGCAAAACTTGCCCGATTGGCTCGTGGGGATGCAGTTATTAATGAAATTCATTCTTTCTGGACGAATCAGAGAGTTTAAAGCAGGATGTTGACTTCTTGTTGAGCAGGCAGAGAACCCCATAGAACTTTTTCCTTTACTTGATGCAAGACAGGCACAGACTCTGCCCCCACAACAAACACACACACACAAGCTTACCAGGACGCAGACAGACTGCTGTTATTCAGAGCTGTTGTAAATCATTTGGTAGCACCTGCTGAAATGATTACAGCACAGGGACATGTACAATATTATTAAGCAACATGTCATGTACAGTGCCTGCAGCTTTCCAGTGCACTGTATTCCATCCTATAGCATGGGCGGTGAGTGGACTTACCCATCGATCCAGTTAAGTCATACTGTATCAGATCACGGACTGACTGCGAATGAGGTCGGGGCAGCAGCGCAGATCTTTGCGTTAGAAACAAAATCCATTGTACTGGTGCCAATATAAATTATGACTGGAACATCAAACCCCTGGTCTTACTGAACTCCCCGCCCCTGGGCCAACTCACTAACCAGGTTGACTGGGCGCTTGATATAGCCACATTTGTTCATACCTCTCTCAATTTGCTGTTGCTGAAAGGAGGGGCACGGATACTCAAAAGGAAGGACACAGTCCCTCATAATGAGGGGCACCCCCTCAAACATAGAGATGTAAGCTCAAAACACTGTGGAAACCATTCTGTTTCTTGTACAGGGCTTATTTTTGATTTGGCTTTTTAGAATGTTATGCATTTTTGCTTTAAAGTCTGAATTTACAGCACATTCTCTGTATGGGAGCACATTTCCCACGAGGGACGGATGAGGGACAGAGCAATTTTGCGGGTAAAATGAGGGACATCTCTCGTGATCAAGGGTAGTTGAGAGGTATGCACTACTAGAAAACAGGGCAGGTTTTTCTGCTGTTATTTGCAGTTCTACTTACTAGATTCCATGCCTGGAAAAGACTTTGGGGAGATGGCATTGACATCCCGGAAGAGACTTTCTTTACATTTATTGGTACCAAAGAAAGGTTCGGGTGGGGATCATACCTCTCAACCGTGAGGGGCAATGAGGGACAGCGAGTCTCATAATGAGGGACACATCCTCAAACATGGACATGCAAGCTCTGAACACTGGAAACCATTGCCTGTATTTGTACAACGTTTATTTTTGATTTACCATCTTAGAATATTATTGTCTGCTTTAAAGTCTGAATTTACGGTACATTCTCTATGTGTGCAGCACCTGTTCCAAGAAGGAAATTAGGGACAGGGCAATTTTGAGGGGGTAAAATGAGGGATGTCCCTCGTAGTGAGGGTCACTTAGAGTATGTGACTGGGGATGGGGGGGGGAGGGAGTGTCTACGGTACTGGTAAGTATTCACTGAGACCAGTGCTGTGAAGTGGTGTAAATACATCCTTCTGATTGGATAAGGGTGTCTGCCATGCATGCGCTCCTAAGTAGTAACGCATCGGAAGCTTGCATTGTTGTAAGTAAATATCGCCTCAAAATTGGCATCAAGAAACCACCTAACACCCATAGGAAAAAATGTGACAAAGTGCACATTTTATTTTTAATAGGTCTGATCTAAAGAATGTGACAACGTGCAAACTGTATTTAAAATACAGTAGGTCTGATTTGAAGAAATCCATAAACTTCGTACTAAAGGATATTTTATTTTCATTTGGAAAATTCTTTTTCCGTAAGTTTTTTTTTTTTTAAAGAGAATAGAATATTTCTTCACAGCCTTATGGTTAAAGCAGTAGTACTCGAACCTCCTCTCGACCTCCTGTCAATGGAATGTGGGACAGTCACTGACACTGTAAAAAGTGTGGACATTGGCTGTTTGGGACACGTCGTCACATATGGAGACACAAGCTCAGAACACTTTGGAAACTAGTAGTTAGTGCAGTCGAAAAATATGCTTGCAAAAAATATGCATAGCACAAGATATTGGGAGATCAGTGATATTAACTTTGTGAGTGCAGGAACAACATGCAGAGAGCAATGACATTTGGCATAAAAAGATAATACACATAAGAGACTATAGCCGAAAGTGCAACAGTGCCAGGGCAGCCAGTCCTTTGGTTTCTATCAGGAGCAAGGGCTGGGAAGACACAATGATTCCTTTAGAACCTTGCAAAAGATCAGGAGGCTAGGAGAGAGGTGTAATTCTGTGGAAAGGGAGTTCCAGTAGATAGGGTCATGGACTGCAAAAGCCACTTTTCCCAGGCCAGTGGAGCACTGATGCTCTGGACTGTGAGTGACTGGGAGTCCAAAGACCTTCCTGAGTATTCAGGGAAAGGTGCTGCAGATGCCTTGCTAAGCAAGATGGTGATCCTGTTCAAGGGAGTTTGTCTCCAAAACAGCCCAGAGCATGAGATCATTGGCCAGCAGGATAGGTCAGTCCAGACCAGTAAAGAGGAGGCAGTAATATGTGAGCTTTGGAGAGACCAAGGCAAAGTAACAAGTTATTGTATGCTGTATCCCATCTAGAGAGCACATATTTGTTTGAATCCAGGAATGCCAGAAGGCCATACATGAGACTTGGCAGGAGTACATCTTAAGCTATAGACTGCCGGGCTGTCGAAGATAAGCAGTGTTTGTAAACATCTGAAAGAAATACAACTATGCTGATAATGACTCTAATGTCAGAAATATATTCAGTCAATCAATCAGTCAATCAATCAATCAAAGTTTTTATTTAACCAGGCGATCACCATTGAGCAAGCTAATTTTCAAGGTGGACCTGGGTTTGTTAACCAGGAACAAGGGACAATATACATGGGATGCAACACATGAGAATAATAATAATAAAATAAAGTGAGATACAATAATACAGTATATACAAAGTATCAGCAGGTAGCATTGACAGTAGTATATGTTTGGAACGGAAGATACAGCTAGTTTTGGGTAGGACACAATTTTATATTAACACATCACCAGTTTGAAGCCAGTATGTAAAGTCAAAAAGTAACCTTAATTATAAAATAAAAAATATATTACTGGCTGGCAGTATAGCCCAGAGATTAGAGCAACAGGATTTGAATGAGCTTGGTACATCCAGCAGACCTGTGCTTAATGCCCACAACCTTTATTTAAATTGGATTTAAGTTGGATCATCAAATATGCTGATGGCTGTAAAATTGGTAGGCCATTCAATAATCAGATAGAAATAAATATTTTGCAGAAGGACTTAGAAAAACTTTCATACTGGACAAATGACGGGTATGGTGTTTATCATCAATAAATGTAATGTGATGCACTTTGGTTTAAAGAAGCCAAAACACAATTACACTTTTAATAGTCAATTATTAAATAAAACACTACACAAAATAGACATTTTTATATCAAATGACCTCAGCTTTGATAAACATATTACAAAACCTCTTAATAATTTCAATATCCTCCACTCCCTCAACCCTCTCCCTCCTCCCTTTACCTGCAACTATGTTGAAGAATTTAGGACCTGAAACTTGTGACAATACCTGTTCCCAAGGCAGCTGGTTATACCTCTCAAACTTTTTAATTGTGTCTTCTTGTAATCAACTACAAAGCTACTGTCATGCTCAGTTAGTATTCCTATGTTAGATACCTGTATTTCTACCATTGTAACTGTTGTAGGGCCTCTTGGCATGGAACCTTTGTAAAAGAGCTCATAGCTTATAGGTTAATTCTGAGTGTTAAATAAATAATATAACAACAAAACAAACAAAATAAAACTCCATCAGTAATTCTTCCATTATATAGGGCCTATATTCGCCCTCATATTGTTATGCCTCACAGCTCTGGTGCCCTTGTAGGAATAAAGAAATTGTACGATTAGAAAAGATTCAGGAGAAAATAACCAAATTTGAAAGTTGTCAGCCTAGAACTAAGCAACATTAGTGTGAGACAATCTACCATGCTACAGTAAACAGTAAGTAAACCAAAATGTTTTTGTATGCAAAGTACACATTGGGATCAGCCCCACACTTGAGTGTGTGTGGGGTGCTGTTTGTCTCTCTTTAAAAGTGGAAACAATTCTGAAAGGCTTAATAATGTTACTTTATGCATCTTTCATTTCATTATACAGCACCCACTGTTGTGGTATGTTCTGGCTGTATTTTTATTTAGAAAATATTGTTTTTTTACTTTTTAATTGCTGCTCTGTATGGCTTAGATTTATCCCATTTTCTTTTATGACTATGATTTCCAGTGTTTCCTTGGCAATCAACGATATCACTTCCAGCTGTGCCACACTGATTTAGCTAATGCTGTAGGATGTTGTGAACTGCATCGTAGTACTGCTATCAAACCTGGAAACTGGTACTTTAAATATTGACAAGATTGAATGGAAAGCCCACTCTTAAGCAGTAAATATGGTAAAATGATAAAACTGTTTTTTTATGGAAATAAATATCACAACAGAAGATTATGTAAGGAAGAAGGAAAGAAATGATGAATCATTCAAATGTCAACATACTTAAAAGTTCCTGTCATCATAAAGTGCAGGCTCCCCATTTTCTAAATCTGTATCCAACGAGACTACCGGCTTTGTTTCATAAATGTCAACATTTTGAAACTGTGATTGGATGTATTAAAAAATAACACTGTCCATTGGCTGATCCAACAATACAGTACATACATACATACATGCATACATAGTTTGAGGGAAAGAACACTATTGGTCCATCACATTTCTGCCTCCCACCAGCTCCATGGGACTTCCCTCTCAACTTTTCCTCAAAGTACTTGTCAAGACTGAGCTTGAAGGTCTTTATTATACCAACTAATGCCACCAGCACTGGCGGTCTATTCCAAGTGCTCACCACTCACATAGAAAGAAGTTCTTCCTGATGTTTTCCTTGACTGTTCTACCCTTCCAGGACATCGTGTTTCCCCTTTCCCTTTCAGTGTTATGCATTTTGAAGAGCTGCACTTGGTCTGATGGAGGTATCCCCTTTAGCTGCTTGTATACTTGAATCATAGCTCCCCAGATTCTTGTCTTTTCCATGGAGAACAGTCTTAGTTCTGCCAGACAATCTGCCTAGCCCATGTTTTTCATGCCTTTGACTGTCTTGGTTGCTCTCCTCTTTACTTTCTCAATGGTGTCTGAATTCTGCCTCATATCTGGAGGCCAGATGATTGCTTAAAATGGAGCCTAGCCAAGGATCTGTATAAGGACACTGGAATGTCTCTTGACCTACTCCAAACATTTCTTCTAATGTACGCCAGGAATTTGTATTTTTTTTTGCGTTGCTAGCTGATGCCTCACATTGCTGCTCCTATTTAAAGTGCACCAGTTTTGCTGCAACCCCAAACCCCCCACTGTTAGCTTATTGGATAAGCAAGACCACTAGGTTTCATTTTTCAGCTGAAAGCCTGGTAAAATTCCAGGATTTGAACTGCCTGCACACCAATAAAAACACAACATTTCACAAAATTTGGCACTTTATACCAGATCAGTAAATTTACAGAACTTGTAGTAGTTTTTTTTTATTAGAATTTTATTGAATTTTCAACAAAATGCAAACATCATATAAGGAATGTTTAATACATAGTCATTACTTTTCATGCAACCAATAAGTATAATATAGTTTTGCAATAACACTATTAATTGAGTCCAAAACACCACTCTTAGCTACATACATAACTGTAAAAAGGATCCCCAGGTAGCATTAACATTTTTAGTTTGATTAACAGTATAATAGCTTATTCTCTCATTGTTTGCCCAATTGGCCAAAGATTCCAGCCAATGCTTGAATGTAGGAATTTTAGGATTTTTCCAACTTTTTAACAACAACCTTTAAAAGAAAGGGCCACAGAAAGTAACGTAGTTTCTTTTGTCTCTGAAAGTCATTAATGTCAGCAAGATCTCCTAGAACAAAACTAAAGGAGAGAAAGGAATATGAGTTTCCAAAAATCTTGGCAAATTGCATGTATTTGTTTCATACATTCAAAACACCTTACAATGCCAGAGTAAATGACCTAGGCCTGCATTTGTCATTCAGCATCTCCAACAAAAGTCATTTTGGTTGATACCTAACCTATATAACTGTTTAGGGGAATAGTAAAAATAATGTAATATTTTAAATTGAATAAGCCTCCATTGAGTTTCCCTACAGCATTTGATAGCATTATTCCAAGTCCTATCCCAAATTTTATAAGAGATTTGTATCTGTAGATGGAGCTCCCATTTTGTTTTAGCTGAATTGGTAAGAAAAGAATCAATTTCATTTTAGTTTTTATATATAAGGATGAAAGCATTAGGTGAGAAAGCTATTTTAAAGACATTTTCCCACGCTAAACCTATTCTAATAGTGTAGACATCTTCTAGGAAATTTACTTTCAAAAAGTGTCTTATCTGTAAGTAAAAACCAAAGTCATATTTACTTAAGCTGAATTTTAGTTTGAGATTTTCAAATGAGAGCAGACAATTGCGACAGTCTAACAAATCACCTACATTTTTATACCTTTAGCCAGCCATCCATTACGGGAGATTGTTTTACCTTCTGATGATAAAAATTTATTTTGCCATAGAGGCATAAACTTGAGAGGAGTATACTCCATTTTTTTAAGTTGACTACATTTTTCTACATGCCATTACTGCTATTTGAAGAGTCGGATGATTCCTTAATTTTGTAGGAATCTGTTTAAAGAATAGCTCTGATAAAGCTAAAGGATGTACTAATTTTTCCTCTATTTTGAGCCATAAAGGTGCCAAATTATTTTTATCAGAGTTAAACCACAGAGCAGCTTGCTTAAGTGTGAAAACCCAGAAATATCCCTGCCGCCAAGGGAGAGCAAAAGTTCCCTTCAGTGCTGGGGCCCTTAACTTATTTTTAGCCAGACTTGGTAGCTTACCTTCCCATAGAAAACTGGAGATAGGCCTTTCAATTCTATAGAACCATTCAGAGGAAATCTTAGCAGGAAAATTATTCATAAAATAAAATAAATTTGGTGCAATAATCATTTTTATTGCGTTAATTTTTCCCCATAAGGATAAATGTAAGTTTGACCACTTGTCCAATTCTGACGTCATATCACCAATTAGTTTGGACAGATTATGATGAAGAATAGTTTCTATTGAATTAAAAACTTTTATGCCTAAGTAGGATAATCCATCAGATGGCCAGGAAATATGAATATTCTTTTTAAGTCATCTAATTCATGAGAGGGTTTGCTTAACCATAAGCATTCAGATTTGGTCCAGTTAACAAAAAGGCCAGAAATGTTCTCAAATGTATTTAATATTTCTTTAACATTTTTAAGAGAGGATGTGGGATGAGAGATAGTTAGCAGAATGTCATCCACAAATGCAAATACTTTGTTGTATTAATTTCCTACTCTAATCCCTGATATTTTGTTTGAGTTCATGATTTCCCTAATTAAAGGCTCGATAGCAAGAATACATAATAACGGAGATAAAGGGCATCCTTGCCTAGATCCTCTAAATAAGGGTATAGGAGGTAATTTGATACCATTTGAAATCACACATGCTCTTGGTTTTTTATAAGGGTTTGGATCCATTTCAGAATACCAGCTCCAAAACCACAATAATGTAATACTTTGTATAAGTAACCCCATTCTAATGAGTTAAATGCCTACCAATGTCTAAGGATAAAGCAAGGAGGACAGCCCACTGTCGCCTGACATCTTTGTTGACCACAATACAGAGAACAATTTTCTAAAGTTGTCTGAAGCTTGTCTGCCTTTCATGAAGCCTACCTGCTCTTTACCTATTAGATTAGCAAGGATTTTGGAGATTCTGTTGGGCAATATTTTAGCAATAATCTTATACTCAGAGTTTAGCAGTGAAATAGGCCTATAGTTACCACATTCCATATCATCTTTACCTTTTTATGCAATAAACAGATGAAGGCTTTGTTCAATTTATTTTTATTTTTATTTATTTATTTAGGATTTGATCATACCTTTGAGCTCAGAGCTCTTTACAAAGGTTCCATGTCAAACAGTGACAATGACAGCAATAACAAACAGTTTACATACAATACTCGAATAGTAGGTAGTTAGTATACAATAAGGTTACAATGTCATTCATAGTACCAATGGTGATAGTACAGCATCAAGAGCATTCAACTAGGGTAAAGGACAGTGTTTATATGTAGTGAAGGAGATAAAGAGGTGTGACACCTAGTGTAAGAGTCCAAGGAGGAGTCAAGGTGAGGGGGAGGGGAGACTGGGGGGGAGAGTGGGTGGCAAGAAGAAGTGGCATTGTCTAGGAGGTTGGGAGGTAGTGATAGTAGGTTGGTTTTAAGGTTGATCCAGTGGGGAAAAAAGGCATGGGGGAGAAGAAGACAGAGGGATAGGGCAAGAGGGAAGAGTGGGGGTTAAAGGAATGGGAAGGAGAATGTGGATGAGTGGGCATTATGGGTGTTAGTGTCCTAGTGGCAGTCACAAATTGTCCTAGTAAGAATGTGTTGCCTTAGGCCATTTTTGAATTGCGAGATGCATTGGGAGTTTAGAATGTACATTGGGATTTCATTGAGCCATTGGGGGGCCCTATAGCTGAAAACACACACTGTCCCTGCACAGTTCGATGGAAAGGTGTTGATAGGGCCCCCCCTCATCCTGCCTCTGGTGGTATAGCTGGTAGCACTTGGTGTTAGGATGCTAGAAATGCATGGGGTGGTTTTACCCATTAGTGCCTTTTTCCAAGGAGACATGTTTGGAATATAATTCATAGAGTCAGGTAGAGTACCGTCAACAAAAGACTCATGAAAAGCTTCTAATAAGTATGGGGAAATGGAAAGGCCTAAGTGCTTATAAAATTCACTAGGTAACCCATCAGGCCCTGGAGCGTTCCCTTTTGTAGCTCCTGCAATGACTTCAGAAATATCTTGTAATGTAATTGGCTTATCCAAATAGTTTTTTTTCCTCTTCTTCTAGAATAGGTAAATTAGCATTTTTCAGAAAATTTTCAGTGTCAGATTCATTTCCTGTTCCTTGTGTCTTATATAAATCACTGTAAAAATCCCAGAAACACTTGTTAATTTCTTGTACATTGTAGGTTGTCACCCACTTTTATTTCTGATTCCTTGATTAATATTTTGATTTTGTCTCTGTTTGATCCTGTGTGCTAATAATTTCCCCACTTTGTCCTCCATTTCCCAAAATATTTGCTTAGTTCTAAAATTGAGTATTCAATCTTAGTGGAATGCAGTTTATTAATTTCGTATTTCAAACCACAATTTTATACAGTCTCTCCTTTGACCACAAAGAATTCTTTTTAACTCGATAAGGTCTTGCTCTTCTTCTTGCAGTTCCTTTTGTCTCTTTTTTCTTTTTGAAGCAAAACTAATAATACTACCTCTTAATAATACCTTATAAGCCTCCCAAACAATTTTCGGCAATGACTCTCCCTGGTTATTTATTTAAAAGTAGAATGAGGTCTCTTCTTGAAGGTATTCTTGAAAATTAGGATCTAGTAACAGTGAAGTATTGAATTTCCAGCTATTATATTTCTTATTATTATTTTCTAGTAATAAGAAGCTCTTGAGCAAACTATGGTCAGAAATCAGAAGATTTTCATATCCAATGTGACTGATATTATTACAAAGGGATAAAGGCATGAAAAGATAATATAATCTGCTAAACATCCCATGCCTTGCTGATAAAAAGGAAAAATCTTGTCCACTAGGGTGCACTATTCTCCATATGTCTAATAGTCCCAAAACATCTATCATATTATGTAGACTTTTTTGCATGGCGGACAGAGAACCAACATTTCTTGAATTGGATCTATCCAAAGCGGGATCCATTACCTCATTAAAATTCCTCCCATAATCAATTCATAGTCCCCACATTGGCTAACACAAAAGATAAGTTCTGAAAGAACTCTTTTTGTTTTGTATTTGGGGTATAAACATTACAGATTGCTATATTTCTTCCATAAAGGCTCCCAAGTAAAATCTGATACCTTCCTTCAGTGTCTGTCAAACGACTATGTTTAAAAAAATTGATACCCTTTCGGATTAAAATTGCCAACCCTCTCTTTTGGATGGAGAAACAACAATGTTCCACTGAGAACCCAGCTCCTTGCTAACTTGTTAGCCTCAATAGGTAATAGATGAGTTTCCTGCAACAGAGCCATATCCGCTGTATGTTTATTTAAATGGTTTAAAATTCTGTATCTTTTAACTGGTGATCCCATGCCTTGAACATTCCAAGTAACAATATTAACCATGGCCATAACTAACCTGAAATTACTTTTAAAAGATGTCCCTAGTAAAACAGAAAAGAATAAAACCGATATATAAAAAATCACAGATTATAACTAACTATAGTATTTACTTGCAAGAAATATAATGGAACAAAATACTGCTTCAAATATATATAGAGTCTTCTAAATCTACTTCACAACAAACTCAATAAGAAGGACGTAGCTGTCCACTGAGAACAAATCCCAAATTGAACCACAACATAAAGACAGCCTACTTGTGAGACCCACATTAGTCTAGTTACCACTATATATCTATTTTTTTTTTTGTTAAATGTGTTTATGTACTTTAAAATCACAGACAATCAACCCTTATCTATCCTCTTACCCACTTAGTTACCATTTGAAGGTCATAACATGAAAGATACAGCAAAGTTATCCCATGTGTCCTATAGTCTAGGCACCATAAAATTTGCACAAGGCAATTAAGAATCTAAATATTTCAATACCTGAAGGCAAGAATTTCTCCATATGTTTCACTTACCTTACCCCTTTGATGACTCTGTAGTCCTCGAGGACCTCTTATACTTCCAGCATAAGAGGCACTAAGCCCTGGATCCTTCGTCCAGCACTAACCAATAAAGAACATAAAATTCTTTTTAAATGATTTAGGGTTAAAATAAAATAGCCTGCAAAAACAGACAACCAATACTCTCACCAAAAGTGGCTTTGCTTAAATGCCTGATTTACTTTAGCTATCATGGGAGCCCTGGTCGGAAGGCTAATCACAGCAAACTTATGAAAGGGTCATAAAATAGTGAAAGAATACATGCCTTGAGTGCTAAAATATTAACAGATACATATATAACATTATTTTTTAACAAATAATAGGAATGCCCTTGCTGCACCCCTCTCCCATGAGCTTTTGAAAAACACATTCACCTGACCCCAACAGACTTCCCGACAATACCTTATTTCTATTTAAGACCCCTCCCATTTTGTCCTGTTAATAAGACACATAATGATTAAACATATATCGTAACTGAACTTAGTTCTATTTAATTGGTAGGCCTTTGTGCATTGCCCAGAAATTTTAACTATAAGTAGAAAGCTTATTTACTTTGATTTCACAGGTATTAACTGTATGACTTTCTAAAAAGGCTTCCTCATGGCTCTCATATCTGTGACCCGTTGCCCATAACCCTTACCCCTTTGGGAGTCTAGGGAGAGAATGATATTTAACAATAGAACCCAAGCGAAATGAGAAAAGGAATAATAAATAAAAAAATAATGTTAGGCAACAATGTTGAATGAGCATCAGAAGCTTGCTTAAAATTATTTTTCCTCATGTCATATGACCCTGTGACTTCAGACGTCCGATCGGCGCCCAGAAACAATACACATGTAGGTCAGCACATATTTTTTTCCTCCATGAAGAGATCACAGTATCCATGCAGAATGAGGCATCAGGTTTCTTGTTAGCAATCAGGACTCGCTGGTGAGTAGGGCTGTTCGAACATGTCAGCTACTGGGCTAAAGTTACTTCTGAGACAGTCATGTATTTCTGCATTAGGCACAAGGTTCCTGCTCCTACATTGCTAGAGGAGATATTAGGCCATGGGGAAGAGTTGTTAGGTGGTTGCTTCATTGAGGTATTGCCAATTGCATTTTTCATCTTGAAAACAGGTTGTACTCTTCTGGACAGCTTAGTGGACCAAGCCATTGACTTTGGTATTGTTGTTTTGGGATCAGGAATACGCCTAGTGTAGTGTTTGGATACTGGAATAAGTGTTTGCTTGTTTATGCTCCATCTGCAGAGCTTTCTTTGGAGGTGAGGATTGAATGTTATTTGGTGGATCTTGAGCTCATGATGGAAGTTCTATCGTAGAATTGTTTTGCACTTGGATTCCAGATTTGACTGTTGGGCTGTACTTTGAAGTAATAAATTGAATTTTAGTTTTAAAACATTCAGAGCCTCTGGCCATGATTTAACAATGAATTCCCAAGCATGTTCAGGAAAACTATAGTTTCCATTAGCCCTGGTCACATCACGCACAGCTGGGTATTTGATGTAGTAGGCAACACCAAGCTTTTGTAAAACAAAATGAATATCACCAAACCTTTTTTCTCCACAATCTCAGTAGAAAAATCTCGAAATAGGTGAATTCTATTACTGCCCCAATGTAAGACTTTCTGCTGCCTGGCTAGCATCAATATTTCCTCCTTGACATTAAATCTTAGAAAACGGGCAATGATGGCCTGGGTTTCTGTCCCTGTTTTGGAGGAGCTTTCAAAGATCTGTGTGCCCTTTCAATTTCCAAGGCCAGGGCCATGGTAATTTAAAATGGTGGGCAAACATTCTTGTAAAATCTGATCATGTCACCCCTTCTAATAATTCTGGCACACATATAATTCTTAAATTGTTTCTTCTACTATGATTTTCCAAGTCATCAACCTTTGCCCCTAAAGATTCCATTTTAGCCACATTGTTATCAGCTTTATCCTCTACACTACACAGGGAGTGTTTAGTATATGCCAATCTTTCTTCAATAGAATTTAGCCTTTCCTCTAATATCTCTGCTTTAGCTTTCTCCACATTTGCCTCCGCTTTAAGCTGACAATGTCAACATGCATAGACTGTAGTTTTCTCTGATGAAAGCCATGTCATCATTTCCTCGGTCATAGCTTTTATTATTTTTTCCCATGGCTTTGTTGGGCTTACCATTTCATCTGAAAACCTTGACAGGGATCCTCCGGATTGTGATACGTTAGCTACCGGCTTAAGTTTCAATTCTCCCGGCATCGCAAGAACAGAACTACTGTTGGAAAATAAAAACGTTGATAACTTTTGACATAAATGTCCGATTTGTATCACGTCTGGACAAAACTTGTTGTGGGATTTTATGATACCTCTGATCACAAAAAAACTCTTTAAATATTTTAAAATGTATGCATAAATTAGTGATGAATCCTGTTTAGTGGGAGAGTTACACTCTCAGGCTGTCATACTTTTAAGTGCTAGCACGCGACCCCCAGAACTTGCAGTTGTCTTATAACTGCTTTTACTTAATTAATGCTCTGTATATTAAAGTGATTTTGTACCTGTTCCCTCCTAAGGTACCACTTTCATAATACTTACATATTTTCTTTAGCATTCCCTGATGCTAGGGTTGATAAGTTTACTGTTAGTTGTGATATAAGGATTTGTTTTTTAAAATGTATTTTTGTTGTTTTTATTGACTGTTTTATGATTCACTGCATGGCACTATGATTCTACTGGAATAGAAACATGGAAACATAGAAGAAAGGAAAAGTGGCTAACAAATAAAGATTAATTGTTGGTAGCTTAGGTTGGTGATAGTCCTACTGTGTTATTTTAATATTTTATTCTCGGCATTTATTTAGTGTGAAGAGATTGTAGTTTGGCTTCAGCAAAGTGGACAGCCAATCCTTTCCATTTCTTGATTCATCTACATGCCTTCACCCTCAGGCATGTCATGATCTGTCGATGGGACTCAATTTTCATTAGTATATTATATGATAGTTAGTTGGAGATTAACAAAGGCCACCACTTGACTAACAATGCCCTTAGTTAGTGGAACAGTGACCTTCATTAATCTCCAACTTGCCATCATAATGTATTAAATAGTAATAAAAATTGAGTCCCATTCATTTCAATGGAGCACCCTCCTACTCCCTTACTGCACATCATAACGTGGCCTGAGCACAAGAGCGGTAGATGTATCCAAAAGTGGAAGAGATCCGCTTGCCACCTTGTTGGGCCAAACTATAATCCTTTCATATAAAATAAGATTGTGCCCCTGGTGGCTGTCTGCCCTTCATCCTAAATAACTCTTTGGTGTGTGCCTTGCTATGCTCTTCAATGTATTTGTAAGTTTCTATCATGTTCCCCTTTTCCTTCTGTCTTTCGGTAAGTACATGGTTTGGCTCTGCAGCCTCTCCATATACCCCTCCCCCTATTGACCATGAATCTTTTTTTCCTGTCCATTTTATTGTATATTTTTAGCCACTCCTTATGCTTTTCTGATGGGGTACCAAAACTGTACACAGTATTCCCGGACAGTGTGCCTAATTATTGACCTATATATATTTTTTACTATATTTTATTACATTTATGTAACATACATTACCTACTGTGCCTACAGGCAAGTGTATACAGTTGATATATTTGCAATAAACATGCACAATAACAGTAGTGGATAAAGATCAACCTTGTAAATTGGTACAACAAGTGGGGGGATTCGTAGACATCCATAATGAAACAGTTAAAGAACTGTATAAAATGCCGAGACCTAACATACAGGTCTCACTTATTCAACTGTCCTAAGAAGTAGCCATTGCAACTATGAGCAGGGATAATAGAAATGTCCAAATAACATCCATCCCTAATAGAGAGTTAATTATCCTTCCAAGTTAACTTCAGAGTGTCAGGTTGACATACAATTACCCTCCTGCACTAAACCCATAAACAGCATAATATTGAACCATAATTAAGTAAGCTAAATATTTTTGAGTAAAAAAGAAGCCTGTAGAATTTCTTCACATGGTGGAAGGCTTCAAGCAGCTACAGGAGCGATGACTCCCTGGATCATCTTAATTGAGTTCCGTGCATCATCGGAGAGAGACATAATCCTACGGTATGCTGAAAATCTCAGCCATCTCCAATGGCAAGACAACAAAGTACCTCTATTCCCAGATTTAGGTTATGCTACTTGGATGAGAAGGAAGAGTTTTAATGGTGTCCAGGCTCATCTTCACATCCTTTGGAGGACGCGACATTCTGCTGATGCTGGCTGTCCTATTGATCGTATATGGAAGTAAAGCATTTTAATTTTTGGATGCAGTTGAGGCAGCTATGTTCCTGAAGCAAATCGAAAGACAGTTTACTGTCTGTGGGGATAATATGAACTCTGATAGTAGGGAAGATGTCTAAGCTACTCTGCTGAAAGACTTAAGGGAGGTGAGAGTAGATTGAGGGCTGCTGGAGGAGAGTTACAGTATGTAGATTGGGGACTATCACTACTGACTGGTGGGGTGCCGTGCAGTTCTATTTTAAAGTAGTATGTAGTTCTTTTTTCTATGAATATCTAATTGATATTATGATGCTGTTATTGTACATACCCTATGTGGAAACTAACATGGCACCTGATGATGTAGATCATTAGTTCTCATATTTTATGACAGTGAGCCTCCCCTAAGCAATGGAAAAGATTTTGAGCCTCCCTCAAATTTAGAAAAACATTGGGCCTCCCCATAGAAAAATTAAGTTTTGCACAGTACACCAGGAATAAAGTGAGACTAATAAAGTTTACTGAATGTGTTCTCTTTATTCAACGTATTGTTCTCCACCCTCAGACTCACACCCTCAGGTTATCCTTGTCACTATTTTTCTGACTCTTGGGCCCTTGTTGCTCTGTTGTCTGTCTATCCGGAACAACTTACATAGCCACCTTCATCTCTCCCCCCTCTTACCATGTTGTTAAGCAGCTTCATGTACTCTTTCCTCAGGTGAGACCTGAACAAATACTGGCTCTGTGTGCCTTTCCCAGTCACTCATCTGCATATAAACATCTACTGTAAAAACAAGCCTTGGGTCAGTGTGCCATTCCCAGTCACTTCTCTGCTTGTAAACACCTGATGTAGAAACACGCCTTGAGCATGGGTGCATTTCCTAGTCATTTATTTATTGAGAAGTTTCACAAGGAAAGATACACTGAGCAACAGGATGCTCATCTCATGGTATGTCCTGGGGCAGGGGTGCAGGGATACATAGCAATTATGCATGCAACATTCGAGTATGAAGGAACAACAAGGAATATAACAGTAAGGGGGAAGGGTACTGGGATACAGAACATTATACATACAATTTACAAGTATCTGAGGAACAACAAGGAATATAACAGTACAGAGAGTGTATACAGTACAGAGAATTTATACAGGATACTGAATACTATAATATACAATTTTAGAACATGTAATTGGAGAGGAAAGGTTAGGGTGGGCTTTACTGGGCAGGGAACTACAAGGGTTAGAAGGGGAAAGGGAGGAATCAGTTTACATTTCAACAAACACCTACTGCAGAAACAAGCCTTGACTTGGTGTGCCTTCTAGTCATCGCCAGTCGACATATAAATACACATCTAGACATAAGCTGCTTTCCTGGTCACAAGTTTGTGCATAAGTAAAGACATTCAGCTGCCATTATTCATATTTAACTTGCTTCATCCCATCACACAAAACATCCAAAACTTAAAATGTTAATACTGTACATTCTCAAACTTGACCAGGCCTCCCCTGGGGCAGTTTGGGGCCTCCATTGGGAGGCTGGCCTTACCATTTGAGAACCACTGGTGTAGATGGATTACCTCTCATGGCTATCTTGCTCCGCCTTCCTCCTCGATGACTCTTTTTCACACCTTTACTCCATTATGAGTTGCAGAGACTGTGGGTGCAGTTGACCAAGATCTTTGTGTGGTCGTTAAAAGATTAGTCCTATTTTGAAAATTGAATGCTACAGGTTTTGCTCTGTTCTTAATTAATGATTATGCTGGTTGTTAAATCTTTTCTCAGCGATAAATGTAAAGCACAGACCTGATAAAGTGCAAGCTCATGTTGTTTTATTAATGTTTGACTACATCTAGTCTGTCAAGACATGACTGTTACAGTTTTTGGGTAGCTTACTCAATGTTTTCTTACATCTAGTTACAAATATTTAACTATTCACCTATATAGAGGCAAGATCACCTCCTTGTTTCAGCTAGTGAGCCCTGTCTAATACACCTCAGTATTCTGTTTTCCCTTTCCAAATGCTTTCTCGCACAGAGATACATATTTCATATTGCTGTTTATTATTACCTCCAGATAGCGTTCTGCTATTTAGGGTTTCACCATGATTCCAGAAATTCTATAGTCTATTCTCAGATTTAGGTTGCCAATATGCATGAACTTTTTTTTTTGTGGGGGGGGGGGGGGGGTACTGAGCTATAGCTGCCATTTTCCAAACCCACTGTTCAAATCTTTTCAGATCTACCGTCATACTTTTATACCATCATCTGTGTTTCCTCTTCCATGTAACTTTGTGTCATCTGCAGAAAGGCTCACCTTGCAGTATAATCCCCATCCAATGCCACTTTAAACATGGTGACCAGTACTGGTCCCTGCACCGACCCCTGGGAACCCCACTCATCGCCTTCCTGACATCTCAGAATTTTCCATTTGGAAAAACTCCTTGGGTCCTCTCAGGCAACAGTTACCCATCCAACTACTGTTCAATTCATTTCCAAGTCCTTATTCCCCTATTTTTGGATTAGTCTTCACTGAGGCACAGGATCAAAGTTTGTATTCTAATCTGTCTTATTCAAATGGACCATGATTAATCATCACAGTGAGCAAAGGCACTGGCTTATAGTGACCGAAAAATCCAGAATTTAGTTTTATAACATGGGATGCCTTGACTTTTGCCTCTGTTTTTCAATATTTTATGGTCCATGGAACAAGTGATTTTCTGTTATTTGCCAAGATCAATCCAGTTTCTACAGTTCTATTCACTTTACTGGCAAAGATAGAAAACCAGTGCTCTTGTCACATCAGATTATTTCAGCATCCAGAAAATGGCCCACACAGTGGCTGATCCGTTATTGGCCCTACTTTGTTCTATGGTAATGCATACTGTGATATAATTGGCTCTCAGCATCTACATATATATACTAATCATTTTTGTTTCTTTGTCTTGGTGACCAGCAACATATTTATCTCACCCTTTACATTATTTTGCAGTGATAGGGAAAGAAATGGCAGAATATTTACTCTCCAAAAGTTCAATCTACTGTATCTTACTATCACTCATAACTAAAGTACGAGTCACCTTGAACTGAGGATGCCTGGGTTGAGTGTGCATTTGTTCCTTTATCTCTGAATTATGTACAAAGTGGGGTAATGTCATAGGATTATGCAGTAGTACTGCTGCAGATATAAACCAATGGTGTCATCCTGGGTTACTGAGGGTCCCACTTTCTGTCTGGGTCCTCCTTATAAATAGGGATCATTAATGCTCTTGTGTTCTCACCTGGTTACTAAATCAGAAATAACAAATAAAATAAAATTCCTGATTCAAATTTTGTGTCTAGGCTGGGAAGTATGATTGCTGCCATGGAAACCTTGTATTAAAACGTGACATCAGTTATGCCACAGGAACTTAGTTTGTGCATGTGATAACATCAGTTAAACGGTATCGATCTTAGTAAGTGTCAGTGCAGATGCTCATAACCACTAAGCTAACATAGAAACAAATTGTAATACACCTTCTGCCTAAATGAACAAACTCTGCAGTCATATTTAAATCAGTTGAAACTAACATACTAAAATGCCAGCAGAATAGGTCTACTGTCTTTCAAGTCGGCTCAATTTTCAGCATCAGAGCCAATTTTGTGTCCTCCTTCCCTTGGGTCATACTGTCCCCTGTCGCAGATGTGCCACTTGCATTGGACCTTGTCAGATTTACCCTCCCCCGTACCTGTCCCATCCCCTGTTAAACCTGGCCACAGTCTCTGCCTCTACCAGCTCCCTGGGCAGCGCATTCCATGGCTCCCCCACCCTTTCAGTGAAATAACACCTCCTCCTCTCCCCTCTGAGCCTGCCCCCTTCCAGCTTACACCTGTTCCCTCTCATTGTCCCTCCTCCTTCCTTGCAAAGTACTCATTTAGGGCCTCTGACTGTTCCCCACGTCCTGCCCACCCCTCCCTATCTTTATCCTGCTGATCTGTCCCTTAGCTTTCTTTTTCCCCATGTATCTAAAGAACCCCTTGTTCCTCTCTGATCCCCTGGCCAAGGGCTGCTCCTTTCACTTAGCTGCTCTCACCACCCTGGCAACTCTTTGGCTGTCCACCACACCCCTGATCCCTTTCACTCCTCCAGTGCTTGAAGTGCCTATAGGCTGCCTTCTTGTCCCTCACCACTTCTTGAACCTCCCAGGTCCACCAGCAGGGTTTTCTGGCCATGCCAAACTTGCACCTTTTCCTTGTGCAGGATCTGGTAACCTCCTGTATTCCCCTTGATATTACTTGGTATTACTTGGTTTAAGGGACAAAAGGAGGCCGAGGCCCATCGAGATTGTCCCCCACATTATTGTGGGACATTATAACCTATTATAAGTTCTCCCTTATCCACAGATCCCCTCTTAATGATCTCCCACCTGCTATCAGCATCCATATCCGACCTTATCCTGTCCAAATGATCCTTAAGGATCCTTCCCATCTCCCTGAAGTCTGCACCCCTAAAGTTGGTTACTACTGTCCTTGTTTGGCTTTCCTCCCCCCCCAGGACCTGGAAGAACCAGACTGTGGCATGATCACTCCCCGTCAATGGATCCTTCACCTATGGCCTCTAATCTGATCACTGTCTGCCAGGACCACGTCCAGTGTCTGGACCTCCCTAGTTGGCTCACCCACCTGCTGGGTCAGGAATGCATCCTGGAAAATATCCAGCAGCCTCTGCTCTCTGGCCACTGGTGACAACATAGTCTCCCAGTCTGTTCCCAGCATGTTGAGGTCCCCCATTACCACTACCCTTCCCTTTCCCAAACTACAGTGTCCCTCGAGATTTACCACCAAACTTTCTTCCAGTGCAGGGTGACTGTATACCACTCCAACCTTTACTGTCTTATCCCACTGCATCAGCAGGGTGACCCAATTAGCCTCCACATTCCCCCCAGCCTCCTCTACCCCTCCAATACTAATGCCATTTCTGACTAACAGTGCTACACCCCCCCCCTTCCCTCCCTCCTATCCTTTCTGAACATAGTGTAGCCCTCCAGATTTAGGTGCCACTCGTGCCTGTAGGTGGCCCAGGTCCCAGTGACTGCTGCCACATCCACCACCCCCTCAACTTGCATTGCTTGGAGTTCAGGCGTCTTGTTTCCTAAGATCCTGGCATTTATCAGGACCACCCTCCACCCCTTCTCCCTCCTGATAAGAGTTTAATAACGTAAAACTCACAGAATCTTTCACCTGATTTCTGGATAGGCTGACTTAGCACCCCCAACATTTTGTGGCTGTTACGTCACTTCCTCAGGGGTGGAGCTAAGTCAGATGGACCCCTCTCATTATATAGGTCACTTAAAATGATAACCATATCACAGCGCAGCACATACCTTTTTTTTCTTTGACTTTACTAGGCTCATAACTGCCAAAGTTGCACAAATAAAGAGCAGCTCCCTACTACGAAGCCCCCAGACATATAATGAAACATTACCTGGCCCCAAGTGGACTGCACCAGGAATTTTAATTAATTTCTGCTTGTATTTCACATTTGTAAAGATTGCATTTGACTCCGTGGGGCCAACAGCAAAAACGCTACCACTTCCATTATTGCCAGACTTGACCCTCACTCACACGTTTCATTATGTCAGTACATGGAGAGAGCAGGGATGCACTCCACACAATACAATATGGACATTTCTTAAATGCTTTGGCTTGCACTTCAGAGTGCTGATTATGACAAATTAATGCCACTGATAAACGAACGGTGACTTTGTTAGTTGAGCTGTGGCCTTGATTTGTCATAATCATAATCAGAACTGTAAAATGTAAGAAAAAACATTTAAAACACGTCCCTATTGTATTCTATGGAGTGTGTCCCCATGCTCTTCATTTACTGGCATCGAAGCATGTGGAGTGGGGGGCATGTCTGGCAATAATGGAAGTGGCAGTGTTTTGCTGTCCACCCACTGAGACAAATACAATCTTTACAAATGTGAAATACAGGCAGAAATTAACACTCCTGGTGCAGTCCACTTGGGCTCAGGTAATGTTTTATTATATGTTTGGTGGCGAGGGGGAGAGATGGAAGGTAAGAAGCTGCTTTTAAAGGGGCAGAATTTGTGTGCTAATTGAAAACAGTAATGTTTCCATTTTCTTAAAAATAATTTCATATCTACAAGTGATCCATATTTAATTGTATCTGAATAAACACTGACTTGAAAACCTGTGTTTTCAATTGCTCTCTGTTTATGGACAACATTCCTCACTGTTCTCTTCATGCAACCAGCAATCTGGAGTTCATACTTTGTCAGGGTTTTGATTCAGAATACTAAGCAAAAGCTGTTAACCCTATGGTGGGGCTGCCTGAAGGGACAGACCAGGGTATATCTGAGACCTCAGCTGAGGTTTACACCAGAGGTGTCATTCAGGAAGGCATCCAGGGAGTTTCATGCAGCTTCGGTCCCCAAGGGTTTTCTCTTGTGTTTCCCCTGTGGAAGTGCAGCAGTACAATAATGCCTAAGATGCATCCAAGTGTGCTCCCACGCTTCATACATCAGCATCCTCCATCACTTCTAGCCTCTGATCTGGATGTCCCTGGCCACGTGTGCTCCCATGCTTCATACATCAGCATCCTCCATCACTTCCAGCCTCTGATCTGGATGTCCCTGGCCACTGTGCTCCCACGCTTCACACGTCAGCATCCTCCGTCACTTCCAGCCTCTGATCTGGATGTCCCTGGCCACTGTGCTCCCACGCTTCATACATCAGCATTCTCCGTCACTTCCAGCCTCTGATCTGGATGTCCCTGGCCACTGTGCTCCCACGCTTCATACATCAGCATCCTCTGTCACTTCCAGCCTCTGATCTGGATGTCCCTGGCCACTGTGCTCCCATGCTTCACACATCAGCATCCTCCATCACTTCCAGCCTCTGATCTGGATGTCCCTGGCCACATGTGCTCCCACGCTTCATACATCAGCATCCTCCGTCACTTCCAGCCTCTGATCTGGATGTCCCTGGCCACTGTGCTCCCACGCTTCACACATCAGCATCCTCCGTCACTTCCAGCCTCTGATCTGGATGTCCCTGGCCACTGTGCTCCCACGCTTCATACATCAGCATCCTCCGTCACTTCCAGCCTCTGATCTGGATGTCCCTGGCCACTGTGCTCCCACGCTTCATACATCAGCATCCTCCGTCACTTCCAGCCTCTGATCTGGATGTCCCTGGCCACTGTGCTCCCATGCTTCACACATCAGCATCCTCCATCACTTCCAGCCTCTGATCTGGATGTCCCTGGCCACATGTGCTCCCATGCTCATACATCAGCATCCTCCGTCACTTCCAGCCTCTGATCTGGATGTCCCTAGCCACTGTGCTCCCATGCTTCACACATCAGCATCCTCCGTCACTTCCAGCCTCTGATCTGATGTCCCCAATACGTGCTCCCATGCTCACACATCAGCATCCTCTGTCATGTCCATCCTCTGATCTGGATGTCCCTGGCCACTGTGCCTGGGCTCCTAGTCTCTGCTAGAAGCCAGCTGGACATGGAGCTGTGCTCCTCACCCACCCCAGATGAGGAGAGCAATTCATCAGATCCTCACCCTTCCTTCCCCCTACCAGTCATCTGACATCCCAGCTCATTCTTGAACGCGGGGCTGCCAGCATTGCAAGTAGTAGTGCTACAGTTGCACCATCGAGACGGCTATAATTTAATGTATTATTGATTAATCTCAATCAATACTGTATTAATGTTGCTGCTGAGACTGCACTTACGGTTGTAACAGTGCCCTCACTTACATCATTAGGGTATCAGATCCACTCAACTTTGGTTCACAGTTCTCACGCTGTAAGAATGTGCATGAGACCACTTCACTCTTACAGCCATAACATACAAATAGAAGTTTTTTTACATGCAAATCTATTCAAAAGCATGATTAATTTTTTTAGTAGCAGCAAACTTTGTGGCAATGCAGTTATTTCCAGCCAACAGTTTCTTCAGATGTGTCTTCATACTTGCCAGTAACCAATGTGTCTAAAAGGTATTACAGTACCATTTATTACAAATAATTGGTGTGGTATTAGCCAATCAGAGTCAGGAAATGCAGGACCTCTTATGCCACATACAGCCAGTGTCTGGTGGGGGAGCTTCAAGTGGAATCTTAAACTTCAGCAGTGTCAGGAAGAGTGTTATATTGTTTATTATTAAACAAAAAGAACTTTAAATGTAATAAAATCACTCTAGCAACCTTGAGTGCATTATAATTTGTTTATATTTGTGGTGTGGCTGTCTCTTATTGACATTATAAATCATGAACTCATTCAAAGCCAGTCGGGATTGTTTTATTTCAAAGCATTTTGAGTACTCTTATAACCATAAAGGGCATCTCATGGACATAGTTCTAAAATGAGGTTCTAAGTTCAGTTGGCAAGAGATTAATTTCCATCAGTGAGGATTCTCTAATATTCTGCAAAGTAGAGCATTCTGATTTTAAACTCAAATTTAATTTTTAAACTACAGTCTTTAACATGATTTATATATAGAATATATATGGTGGTGTGGTAAATCAGAATTTTACACACACCCGAGGTGTGGATGCTACATAAACCTGAGGGCGAAGCCCAGGGATTTATAAAAGTATCCCACATTGAGGATGTATGGAAAATTCTGATTTTGCACCCACCCACCCATATATTCTTTTATTTAATTAATGATCATCATTTTTCTTTGTAGCACACTTGAGTTAGTGCAGCAGTTCTGTCAGACACACACACAACTGTGATTCCCTCCTAGTTCAGGCATTCCTTTTTTTCTTGATTTTTGTGTTGCCTTTTTGTTTTATTGCAGTGTAAAGGCAATACTTTAAGTTTGGAGTGCTGCAGTAACATCACCACTGTGTGCGGAACCCACACTTGAGAAGTTCAAAGGGCAGGATCAACTAGATAGATCTGTGATGTTATGAAAGCAGAATGACAGAGAGAGAGATATTTAAAAATATTTAAAAATTACATGTGTTGATAATGTCAGGCTCAGGCAAAGGATGAGTGCTGGCGCTCTGTCATGGAGGAGTGGGGCCGCCATGTTAGTTGAGATATTTGCCCACCCACATGGACTAAGCTCCAATGAGGTTTTAGAGCAGAACTTGATTGACAGGTAGTTGATTACAACCTCCCAGTTGTAATGCAAAATATCAACTGAGAGGTTGTAACGTGAAATAAAAGTACAGTTATCCTGTAATAAAAAATTACGACCATTAATTAAAATATGCTTATATGTACATTTCATGCATCTGTTACAGTTATACAAGGTTTTTCTCAAGTCCTTTGTGTGCCTGAATAATTCAGCTTTGCTTTTGCAGTTCTCACACCCAAAGGTCCTAAGAATGCATTCTTTTATCCATAACAAACAAAGCAACCATACATACAGACATATAAATTATATCCTGTCAGGGAAGATGTGCTGGCAGATTTGTTCAGTTTTGCTTTGCAATCCTCTCACCCAACCAACAAGAGGGGATGCTATGTTTTTTTGAACAAGGCACCCTACACTACACATATAAACATATACCACAGCTTTCACTGCTCTAAAATCGTGACACATATTCTTGCCAATTATTTTTCCTAATTCTCTGCTTTGTTCTGAGTACAGCAGAGGCCACTGTGATGTCATCAGGCAGCACACTGTACTTATTCATCTCTGCTTATGAAGGCAGGGGATGGACAACATGCACATAGCATTACTATGTTACAGGCAGCAGTGGTTCCAGGCAGTACTGGGGCCACTTGTCAGTAGTTACACAATATGAGTGTGTAGTATCCAGAAGCAGTTTTTAACTGATGGCAGAATTTGATTAAAGGGGAACAGTCAGCATTGGGAGCTTCACACACCAGTGTGAGGCTTGCCCCAATTTGCACTTTGTGTGCAAAATCTTTATTTGTTTACTTACTGTTTATTGTAGCATAGTGGATGGTATCAGGCTGATTTTGCTCAGTTGTAAGCTGACATTTTCTGTAACCAGAAATCCCAGAATCCCCTGCAGCTGTCATCAGAGGAGGGCTGCAGCAGTGAGAGATTCAATAGCCTGCAGTGCATGTTTAGAGTTTATATAAACTCTAATCTTGTTTGTTGGTCTGCATATCTCCCAGGGCTAGGTACCATCACAGAGGACTGTACTTAGCCCCAGGAGAACAGCAGGGCCAGCACACACACACACACACACACACACACACACACTTTTCTAAAATGAAAGACTTCACTGTGGAAGCAATTGTTCCAGTAAAGTGTTTCTGTTTTCTAATCAATATGTATGTATTTATTTGTTCTCTCAGGGTTGAAAATGCCACTGGAGTTGGAGACATGGAGAGAGCACAGAAAGCATCACAGACAGCAAAAATTTTGAACATTGTTGGAATTGTGCTGGGAATCATCCTGATAATTGCTGTTATTGTTATAACAGTGATTGGAAAATCATATCAGTAGACATTTTATAATCTCACTACTGCCACCATTAAGAACTACAGCCATTAAAGCCTGTGTAAAAATCATGGACTCTCAGCTGAACATATAACTGAACATTTTTTTTATATACTCCAGGAGAGGTTGGGAGGACAATATTCTTTTTACCACATTTAAGAAAAGAAAACTTCTTTAGCCTATTTAGTCCCTGCTAGATGTGGCATGTATGTAATCAACTTACAAATAGCCTATATAATCATTACATTAGTGTTCTTCTCTTTCCTTTTATACTGAAAAAAAAAACATCCAATAAAAAACTTTAAACCAGAAAAATTGCATGGAAAAGCATTTCAAGTTTACTCTGAGATCTGGACCACTTAATTTTCTATTTTTCTGCTTTCACCTCCAGCATAATAGAGATGCTTCCCTTTCATAATGCAAAGATTAAATTGAAAAAACTACTATATAACCTAGGGAGAGATCAAATGCCAGACATTTAAAATACTATATTGTGAATAATTTAAGATTTGTTTGCTTGCATCAAAACCTGAATCATGAAGAAGAAAATGGGTAGGTTCTGACTAAGAGGAGAATATTGCTCCCGTACCCTTATTTAAGCAATAAAGCATGACAGGGTGTGGGTTATTGAGGGATTTACCCATGCCTTGTGTGATATGTCATGAGGCATAGCCAAGTGACTTTACCACACAAGAAGTGAATCATCCTTCAATTACCCATTTCTTAGAATGTCTTATTGTGATTATACAATGGACCCACGTATAAAATAAATGTAAAAATATGTTTGTTTTATTACAAATGCCTTTCCTCAGCCGTGAGTTATTTAAGCAATTTATCCCTCCAGGATGTGGGTATACTGGGGGATTTACCATGGCTGGTGCGGTTCAGTCATGAGGCGCAGCTGAGTTACCGAACCACAACAGTCGTGTTAAGTCCTCCAGTATACCCACACTCTGGAGGGATAAATTGATATTATACAATGGCAAATGCTGTTTATTTAATGTTTTTTAAGTATTTTTTTAACTCACTGAGGTCCATACAGTTTGAAAGAGGATGTAATTTTTTTTAAATTTACCGGAGTGTCTTACTGAAGCAGTGACAGGAAAAATGGCAGCTGGTTCCTTTGAAATGAAAGCGTCCTATTGATACATTGATCGGCACAAGATAAAGTAAGCTGGTACTTTTTTCCGTGGGTACAATGGAGGATTTAAAATACTGGGAAAGGTACCAGCCAACCAATCAGGTTGTGTGATTTGGCTGATTCAGTTTACCACATTGTATAATGCAGGATTTACTCACAAGTAAAGACCTTAGCTGATGAATCAGGTTACATGATTTTTTTATGTCCATTGACTAAGATATGTTACAACTCAAACCACAAAAAAATCGCAAAACAGAAATATAGAAATCTGTCTGCAGAAAAGAACCCATCGGCACATCTAGTCTGCACCTTCTGTCCTTTCCCCTTACTCCCCACTTTCTCAGATATTTCACCTTATATTAGCCTTTCTGAAGGATATGTGCCAGTAAAGACATAGATTATTTGTTTTTGATCCAGAATGGAATTTGGAAGCTCCCACTGGGAATAAATCACACTTTTTAATGGCAGATCAGTAAGAGGAATGTAGTAAATGCAGAATGTTGTATATGGGGACAGAACAAAAATCAGGTTGGCATGGCAGGTCTCCTGGTGCCCACCACAGGAGAGGGGTCAGTTTTCTAAAAATTTGTTGGGCAAAGTAGGAGTGAGCACCGAACAGAAACTGCACACAGTAACACTAAAATAAAATTGACAGCAAAAAATGAAGATTTGTTGATAGGAAAAAGGTAGCTATGAAAAGTAGGATGAAGTACCCTAACTATTTGTATAATATTGTTTCATCAGGCTTCTCCCTTCCCCCCATGAGGGTTGTTATGAGAAAAGCCGGTGTATGTCAGCTTACTTTTCATAGCTGCCCTTTTCTACCAATAAATGTGCATTTTGTACTGATAGCTTTATTTTAGTATACACATTTTATGTCACAAAGAACCTCTATGCGCAAACACTGAGGCAAGGGTTACACCAAAGGGCATTTGGCTGGGAAGCCAAGTTTCAAGAAAATACAAAATCACACATGCCCACACAATGCAAGCATCATGGGCTGCATATGCAAATCACCACAGAATGTTATGCTGGTTCAATTTTAAGCAGAATTGCATGGTGCCGAAAGGCCTCTCACACCATTTTGTGTTTGGTTTCCAAGCTGTCCAGCCACATTGCTGCATGCTGCATCTTTTGTATGGTTCTGGGTGCCTTAAACTCTGTGCATAGTAAGTAGCTGTGGGTGATGATTCCCTTACCGACTGCTGCAGCTGTTGGGAGAATGAAAGAACTGCTTTAGGCTTAGGAAAGCTACAGAGTGTAGCCCTAACCAGAGGCAGCAGCTAAATATCAGTGTAAGAAAGAAACACAGCAACATAGAAACATAGAATTTAACAGTAGATAAGGACCACTTGGCCCATCCAGTCTGCCCATTCCTCCCTGCCTACACTATTACCATAGACTGTACCCGACCTACAGCTCTTTCTCCCTCCCCCTTCCTTTCCACTATGATTCTATTTTGCTTATCCCATGAATTATTGAACCCCACCATTATTTTTATCCCCACCACCTCCACTGGAAGACTGTTCCAGGAATCCATGACTCTTTCTGTGAAAAATTACTTCCTCATATCTCTCCTGAATGTAACCCCCTCCAGTTTCATAGCATGTCCCTTTGTTCTTCACCACCATACTTCGTGTTTTTATTGCAACCATATTTGTAATTTATATAGAACAGTCTTGCAAATGGGGATCTTTTTCCCTAATGACTTGTGTATCCTGTATACAAATAAAAATGTATCTATCTATCTATCTATCTATCTATCTATCTATCTATCTATCTGTCTGTCTGTCTATCTCTAATTTTCCTGCTTGGTGGTTGCCAATACCACTCCACCCGTTTTGTACTCTGCCCCTGGGTTTCTGTGCCCTAAGTTCATTATTTGGCACTTTTTCACCATTGAAAGCCAGCTGCCATACCCTTGACCAATGTTCTAGTTTTCTCAGGCCTCTGCCCATCCTTTCCACCCCTCCCCCTCGGAGTGTCCACTGTATTGTAGATTTTGGTCTCATCCACAAAGAGGCAGACCTTCCACTCCAGATCCTCTGCCATGTCACTTATAAAGACATTAAAAATGACTGATCCCAGCACAGATCCCCGAGGCACCCCGCTGGTCACCCTTCCTTGTTGGGAGTGAACTCTGTTTACCAACACTCTCTGTTGCTTATCCCCTAACACATTTCTTATGCAGTTTACAACTTTTGGACCCACTCTTAAACTACCCAGCTTGCTTTTTGGTCTCCTGTGTGGAAAGTCCTTGAAGTGAGTAATAAAGAATGTGCACTTGGGATAAGCAGCACCATGCTAATATAATGGAAGCAGGGAGCAAGGGGGTAGCAGGCACCTGTAAACTGAACTGATATATATATATATATATATATATATATATACACACAGTATATAAAGCTGATAATGTAAGCCATTGTTAAAATCACTTGTAAATCTGATTGAAATGAGCATACCTCAGCTTGTAGGCCAAGTAAGTGCTGGTCTTTTTTGTTCTGTGACGTAAAGTGCTGTACATTTCCAGTCTCCAGGGTGATCAACAGTACCTCTGCCTCTCCCTGTATTCCCTGTATCACTGTCGCTTTTATGCTTTCCCTCACGTAAAGCACCACGCTCCCTCCTTTCTTTCCCAACCACTCATTCCTGAGCAGAGCATAGCCTCGTATGACCATGTCCTGGTCATGCTTTTAGTGCACCATGACTCGTGAATGGCTACAATATCCAGGTTAGCCTCTGCTGTGATGGCCTCTAGATCTGTAATCTTACTTCCTAGACATCTAGCATTTGCAATTGTCAATGCTGAATGTTTGGTTGCAGTGCAATACAGTTTTAAAGGGAATATAATAACTATTTCTGGTGTTTTCTGTTCATTATTGACATGCTGTTAACATATTTGATACTATTATTATTACTGTTACATTATTACTAGTGGCCTGAAGTACTCCACACAGTGCAAGAAAGCAGCAGCAAAGGCAAACAAGATGCTGGGATGCATATCTAGGGGGATCAGTAGTAGGAGAGAGGAGGTTATACTGCCCTTGTACAGGTTACTGGTAAGGCCAGTGATGAAAGTGAACAGGAACACACAGGAACTCAGTTTCTGTACCTTTTTTGCAGCAGGAACGGAGTTCCTGTACTTCTTCCCGCTGACACTGGAGCTGAAATTCTTAAACCAGCAACAAAATGACAGTTTCTGGCCTTGTGACCTGAAATCAGGGTTTCCATAACAGCATTTGACTTGTATCAGTGCTATTTTGGTAGAAATACTTCAGTATCTCTAACTGAATCTACTAGTGTCTAAACAGATAAGACGTGCCTTCACACACCTATCCTTCAGACTGAAGATCTTCATTCTGCATTTCATATTTGCCAGTGCCTGAGTTCCTGTACTTCTTGTCTACCACTTGCACCACTGGGTAAGGCTGCATCTAGAGTATGGAGTACAGTACTGGTGCCCACACCTCAAAAAGGACAGTAACCTGCTGGAGAAGTTCCAGAGGAGGGCTACAAAGATGACAGCAGGTCAGCAGGGTAAAGCATATGAGGAGAGGTTGAGGGCACTGAACCTGTACTCCTGGAAGACAGAAGAGATAGAGGGACATGATTGGGATCTTCAAATACTTGAAAGGGATAAATAAGGTTGATAAGGAGAGTCTCTTTAAGCTGAGTAGCAACCATAATGAGGGAGCACAGTCTTAAGCTGGAGGGTGGGAGGTTTAGGAGGGAGGTCAGGAAGCACTTCTTCACAGAGAGGGTGGTGGACACTTGGAATGCACTGCCAGAAGAGGTAATCTCATTGAAGATTGTGGTCTGCTTTAAGAGAGGCTGGGATAGACATAGTGGGAGGGTAAGTATCATGGGTAGGGAGGATGGGAGGAGTGGTGAGGGAGGGCAGTGACATCAGCTCAAGCTATGGACCATGCAATATGACCAGACTTGATAGATCAAATGGCCTTCTTCTGCTGGCTTCTTCATATGTTCGTATGTTCATATGTATTATATTTGCATTCTGTATGCTGAGTGTTTTATTTCAGGCTTTGTTTAGTGCTTTCAAAGCGATGCTTTCCAATCTCCTGGCTATAACTAGGGTAAACCATTAAAAGTCAAGGCAACCACACACAGGAGAAACTGTGAAGAGTGATGTTCTTCTTCAAAGCCTATCAAAGTCTAGTGATGATGCATGTTAGCTGGCTAGTGGGTGGAAAGCGAATGCTATTGGTGGGGCTGCATCCTTTAAACTACACAAAGTTTACACCATGAAGCAAGTTATACCCTTATTATCAGCCTTCTCAGCACTGGCTTTTGAGTTGCAGGTCTCCTGCATTTCTACATCTGTTGGCTTGTACAACACACACCTCCACAGCCTCCCACACTGTCTGAGCACCACCAGTATGTTTGCATTGCCCTTGTGTGCAAGCAGGCATAAAAAGTGATTGTGTATGTGCGTGAACCTGAATTGTGCATATTACGTGTGTGCAGTGCTGGGTGTGTATTTGATCTGTAGTGAGTGTGTGTGTAGTGTGCATCTAGGTCTGTATAATGCAGTGTTTGTAGTCGGTGTGGTTGTGTGTGTGTGTGTATGTATGCATGTAGTGCTATGTATGCATCTGTGTCTGTAGTACTGTGTTTGTGTTGTACTGTGTGAACACTTGAGTGTGTCATGTAGTGTGTGTTCAGAAATGTGTTTGCATCTGTGGGTATTGTGCTCTGTGTGTGTGTATGTGTATGTGTGTGTGTGTCTTTGTGTGTTTAGTGGTACTTGTGGATGAGTGTGTGTTTGTGTGTTGTGCATATATATGTGTGCATGTAGTGAGATGGATCAGCTATTCATACAGCCATCTCATGTTTGTTTTCTGTAGCGCTCCACATTGTCAATGTGTATTCATGACAACTGGTTAATGTGCACCCTACTAGGGAATTGGCACAGCCAAAGCTTTAGGATGCTGGCCATATGAGGATTCTAGACAGCAGCAACTCTCCAGTCTAAGCTGTGCCATTGTAGGGTAAGCATTTATCAGCTTTCTCTGAAGAAACTTCAAGCTTTTTAGCTTTGCGGCTGCAATTCTAAATAGCAGGTTGGGGTTATCAGGTCACAGGGAGCACCCCAAAATTAAAAATGTGCCTGTTAATCTGTGATTTTCAAACTGAATAGCCTGCTTTCCTCATTTGCACAGCTTAGTGTTTGGATTGGGGGTCACATCTGCCTTTTAGTTCATGATGTTGGGGTTTTCAAAGATCTCCAATTAAAATAAAAATAGCTGCCACATGCTACTGCTTTTCTCGTTGTGTTTTGGGGTTTAGTAGTGGGAAAGATGTTGACCGGGAAGGGGGAGATGGTTCCAGAAGGCAGGGAGCCCGAAGGCGAAGAATAACTTGCCTGATTGTGAATGTGGTGGAGGGAGGGCAAAGAAGCAAGGAGTTTCAAGTACGAAGTGAGCAACCCTGGTTGGTGGAGGGGGACAGGCAATTGGTGAGGTGAGGTAGAAGGGGAGATAACTGAACCAATACTTTGCGATGAAGGTAGCACAATGAGCAAGGCTTATTATTATTATTATTATTATATTTTGTTGACCGCGTAAACCCACTGAGACTAGAAGTCACTTTTTCAGGGGCAACCCAGAGGTGGGGATACAGATGGTAATCAACTGAAACTGAACCAGATTAAGCTGTTGGTGGTGTTTCTAGTGAATGGAGGAAATTTGGCCAGGACACCGGGGAAATTTCCCCTACTCTTTTCGAGAAATGCCATGGGATCTTTAACATCCACCAGAACAGGCAGATGGGACCTCAGTTTAATGTCTCATCCAAAAGATGGCACTTCAGGAGTGCAGCACCCCCATGCTGCACTACAGTGTCAGTATTGGGATATTAACCCAAGTGCCTGGTGTGGGGATATATGGTATAGCTGTATAATTGGAAAGAATGAATGGTGCCCCAGACAGGCATGGAATGTAAGGATGTGGCTGAGGAATGTGTAGATATTTTGTTGCTTATATTGGCAATACTTTCTTTTCCTATTCTATATTAAATCTGAAGCAAATAAACATGTTAACAAGGACTTAATATTTTAAGCAATGTGTTACCTCATGAGGATAAAGGCATCCCAGTCCACCCTACCTAGACAGTTTCCCAATCCCACGCCACCCCAAAAAGTTAAGATGCTATGTCAGGCTAGCAGCTGGCCTTTGTTGCTACTGAAAAGATAGGATAAAAACAAAACAAATCAATAACAAAAAACTAAAAATGGGGTTCTGGACTCTAGCATTGTGCAGCTGAATGACTGTCATTTCTGAGTGTATGTTGGCAGGGATGAGGTTGCCCAGCTTATACAGTTGTATTAATATTTGATTTTCAACAAGTTGCCTGCCACTTCTGAACATTTTAATTTCTCGAAAGATAGATCTTACAGACTGGACTAGATAGACAGATAGTGTGTCACTCACTGTGAAAGAAATCATATGAAACATGGCACATTGTGGAGACACAAGTCCAAGGTTAAATTGAGGACAGCATGCATATACCACACAATGGGTGGAGGCAGGGAAAGGAAAACAGCCCCTCTCTCTCTCTCGATCTCATATATATATATATATATATATATATATATATACACACACACACACACACACACACGTATGGGTAGATATATGTATGCATGGGTAGCTAGCTAGCTAGATAGATAGATAGATAGATAGATAGATAGATAGATAGATAGATAGATAGATACTGTCTGTAGATAGATAGATAGATAGATAGATAGATAGATAGATAGATAGATACTGTCTGTAGATAGATAGACAGACAGACAGACCACATGCTCTTTCTCCTGTCTAGATATGACAATCTGGAATATATCATACAAGAAAGCAGTCACACTACTCAGTGGGCTAAAACAGAGTCTTAAACTGTCAGTCAAAAAGTTACAGTAACTCAAATCCTACTTCAAAATAAGACAGGAAACTGGTCTTGAAGACACTGGAAAACATCACTATGTTTGTTTAGACTGTGATATGGTAAATGCTGAGTATGCAGAGGAACCAAAGTCCATGGTCATAAAATATGAACTTCCTTCCTTCCTTCCTTCCTTCCTTCCGTTTCTCCCTTCCTTCATTCTTTCACTCCTTCACCTTCCTTCCTTCCTCCTTCCTTTCTTTTTTATTTCCCTCTCATGGGGCTGCTATAACTTGTAGGCTCCCTCACAAGCTCACATCAAAGGTACACACCACTGCTGGCAAAACTACAGGCCAGCACTCTGACTGGACCAGGACTTTCCTAATCATGCCTCGACCAAACCAGGTGTAGCAGTGGAGGACTGGTTAGGGCATAGATTATTGTTTGCAAGCAAGAACATTGTGTCAATATGGACTTTGTGAAAGATCACCTCTGGACTACAGTTTGGCAGCCAGTTTCATTGCCTTTGCCCAGAGCTTGCATGGGATGGGTATAAGGATGACTGGGAGACCAGTCAGGGTCAGATCACTTGTGGAGAGAGAGAGAGTCCAAGGGCTCCTGGACTTGTGAAAGAGTTAATTCAGGTGCTTTTGCAGCAAACAGTCACAAGTCAAGTGACAGAGAGCCCCATTTGCAGAGCCAACTGGCTGCACGTGCAAAAAGATATGCCATATGAAAATAGGGCCATCCAGCTCATGCGCCATATTGAAATAGATAACATGATCCAAACTGGCTGTTCTATCTGTCTGAATATAGGGCCATGGAGCATGGTGCATGGCAAGCAGTTGCCATGTTTTGTGCCACGCTACCATAGGGCTGGCCAAGACCACCCATTGGGGTAAGCGCGGTGCACACTGGTTAGTGTTATATGGCCCCTATGGGAGATATTCAGCCCAAACATGCAGATGAGCCCATTGGGCATGCAGGGTGCTAAGGGGCCATTTGCATGACAGCACCTGGCCGAGTGTGCCAGGCCAGTCCCCCCCAGCCCCAATCCCCATCCATGTAAAAATAAAGGAATCCATGGTGGTCTAGCAGTCCCTCCCAAGTCCCAATCCCCTGCAGAATACTGTAAATTAAAATCCTGGTGGTTCAGTGATCCCTTCCTTGTCCTGATCCTCATCCAAGTAAAGTAAAATACTTCCTTGGTGATCCAGTGGACCCTCCCCATTTTCTGATCCCCATCCATGTAAAATAAAATACTTCCTTGGTGATCCAGTGGACCCTCCCCATTTTCTGATCCCCATCCAAGTAAAATAAAATACATTGTTGGTGGTCCAGTAGACCATCCCCATGTCCCGATCCCATCCAAGTTAAATAAAATACATTGTTGGTGGTCCAGTGGACCCTCCCCATGTCCTGGTACCCATCCAAGTTTAATAAAATATATCATTGGTGGTCCAGTGGACCTTCCCCTGCCACAATCCCTGTCCAAGTAAGATAAAATATATCACTGGTTGTTCAGTGGACCCTCTCCATGTCCTTATCCCCATCCAAGTAAAATAAAATACATCATTGGTGTCCAGTTGATCCTCCCCATTTCTTGATCCCCTGGTATAATACAAATAACATAAGACCTGGTGGCCTAGTGGTCCCCCCCCCCCGTTCTCTTATCACTGTCCTGACTGAAAAATCCATTGCCCTGGTACTCTAGTGCTTCTCCCACCCCAGCCGGTTGTGACTCCCCACCCACCTGAGCTGGTGACTGGCACAACCCTCCTCCACCACCATGGCCAGCTGCTGACTGAACTGTCTCTGTGTGCATACAGTAGACAGTACACGCTCATTGGTTGACTGGTCAACCATGAGCGTGTACTGTCTACTGTATGTGCTCAGTGACAGTTCATGCAATGGCTAACTGTGTCGGTGTGAGGAGGGTTGTGCTGGTAAACCAGCTCAGGTCAGGTGGGGGGGGAGCGGGGTGGTGGGCCACTACCTGCTGGGGTGGGGGGCCACTAGACCTCAATGGCAATGGATTTTGTAGTCAGGATGGTGATCGGAGAATGGGGAGGAACCACTAAATCACCAGGTCTTATGTTATTTGTATTATACCAGGTGATCAGGGCTGGAGAAGTTCCACTGGCCCACCAATGATTTATTTTATTATACTTGGACAGAGATCAGGGCCCAGGGCCCAGAAGGGTCCTCTGGACCACCAACAATGTATTTTATTTTACTTGGATGAGGATCAGGACATGGGAGGGACTGCTGAACCACAAGGGTACCCAGCCCTTAACAGTGCATGGAGGGTGGTGGCACCTCCCCTCTGTGCACTGTTAAGGGACGGGTTCAGAAATATTAAACTGCTCTACATATGCATGAGGGATCCCTGTTTGCATAGGTGCAGCACAATATCATGCATAATGGTGTTGTCAGGGGTGTACCTTTGATTATGGCCATGCCTCTGGCAGCTGGTGCTGTTCCAAGTTAGTGTGGCACAAACCCAGTTTGTGCCACACTAACCTTTTAAAAATGGGACCCAGACCTCCAAAAACTGCCTATCTTGATTGACAGATTGACTAACCAACTACAGCTGTAGATTCCAAGTGGACAGCAGGGACTGTGCCAAATCTAAGTCCGTCTGCATGAGACCCTGAAACAGAATAGTATCTGTGTGCGGTTAAAAGAGACAGTGACTGCTGCACCACAGAGTCAGACTGGGCATCTGCCAGAGAGATTGAAAAGTGAGAAGCAGAACTCCTGCTGTGAGGAAGAAGAAGGCAATGGTGTGCTACATACTACACAGAAGTGAAGCTGAAGGCTGCAGCAATAAAAGAGACATTTGCAATCTGCAGCTGGAAGACTGTGACCAAATCACCTGATTAGTAGGACAGCTGGTACAGGTTATTGCCACTCCTCCAGACTGGATGGTAGGACATGCTGGGTGGGACCAGTTGGCCCAGAGAAGCACAGGTTAGCTGCCCTGTGAAGCAGAGATGGCTACCGATGCTGAAGCCAGGACAACCCTCTTCATAAAGCTCAAGTAATGGGCAAAGAATTGAGTACTTTTGCAGTACTACTACCTGTCGGGTTTTACCTGTCCGATATGTTCTATATATTGTAGGTCTGCTGGATGCAACAAGCTCATTCGCAGACTGTTGCTCTAACCTCAAGGTTACACTGGTAGCCAATATACGTGTGCATGTGGCTGAGTCTCAGTGAGGTAGTGCCCTTTTTTCTTCTCTATCTTAAATATTTTTTTCTTTATTCTTGGGCAACACCTGGATAATATGTGGGTGAGTTTTGTACCTAAGATGGTTAGTTAAAGAGCTAAAAATGAAACCTACATAACCACTAACACTGGTGGCACACCATATTTTTCTATAAATATAGACGTCATAATATATATTACTTATAACAAACCAATTGTTTGGAATCCTATAATTTTTAGAAGGTAAAACTGTTAAGAAGGAAATGTTATTTGGAGGTTATTTATGTTTCATTTCTTACTTTCTGTTGATATTCTGTATTAACTCTGAAATACCCACCTCATAATGTAAATAATTTGAAAAATCCAATAACGTGGTCAGTCAGTAGCATTGCCAAACATCTGCTCCTGTACATCCTCCCGCATTGAAAGAGGCAAGGCCTCTGCTGACATTTTGACCAATCCAGTCTTCCTCAGTGCAATGCACTGCAGCAAAGTGAGGTTTATTATATATAAAACATATTAAAGAGGAATTGCCTTACGTGTCAGACCCTTTATTAACCTGGTCAGAAAGGGAAATATTTCAACTACTGTAATTGAAAATTGCATAATCAGTATTTACAGAACAGCAAACAATACCACACAGAAAAAAATGGAACAAAGAACAAAACCAGAACGTGAAATGAAGAACACCAGAGATATGGTAGTGTACAGATGGGAGAACAGAAACAAAGTAAAGCTATTGCATAAGGACATATTAAAAACATACTTAATCACACTCCATTAATTCCATAACAATAACAAATACAATTAAGTTCCTAAAAGTCACACATAAATTCAGTTCACAGGAAGCAGGCTAAAGAGGGGTCATCATTCAGTCCCACTGGGCTATAGTTTTCAGGGTGTACTGTAGATCCAGTACTTTTTTTTTTAATTCAATTATTTTACCAGGAGTAACACACTAAGCTGAAAGCTTGTTTACAGGTGCAACCTGGGAACACAGGGAAGTTAAGTGACTTACTCAGGGTCACACAGTTATGCAAGTGGGGGCCGTGGGATTCAAACCCAAGTCTCCAGGTTTGCAGCTCAGAGCCTTAAACCACTGCGCTATACTGCCTCCCTATTCCTATTATATTTAGCATACTGAAATGATGATGGCCACAGTGATTGCCCCACACTGGGAAAATCTAAATATGGAACAATGGGAGCACACATCAACAGTATTACAGTGGTTCTCTCGCACCACTATAGTTAGAGTTCAGCAGGCTGTTTAATGTTAAGCTCACTTTTTTGCACCTTTGTCTGTCTTTGACGGAATGAGCTGACATTTTGTAAGTGTTGTCTAGTAGTCAAAGTCTTGCTGTGTGGAGGTTTTTGTGACAGCAATATCTATGGTTTATGAGATCTGCATGTGTCATTTTAACAAAAACTAGATTTTTCCTATACCTAACATTGTCTTTTTTTTTTGCTCTCACCTACAACCTACATAGAAAGAATTGTTGCCCCAAACCTGCAGGGGACATGTGTCATGTCCCAGGTAATGCATTTGACATACTAACATACTAAAATGCCGCAGATTAGACCTAATGGTCTATCAAGTCTGCCGAGATGCACCTCACAATACTGTCCCTGCTGCTGCCCCCATTCATTCCCTTGCTCCTGGGTTCCTCTCCCAGAGCTCTCCTACTGTTCGCTTCTCTCCTACCTGTACCTTGCCCATGTACCTGTCCCAACTCCTTTTGAATCCTCCCACTGAATCCACTGACATAAGTTCCTCTGGGAGCACGATCCAAGGTGCCACCACCCTCTCTATGAAGTAGTGTTTCCTCATTTCACCTCTGTAATCTCCCTACCAGTTTTAGGCTATGGCTTCTTCGTGGTCTCTTCCTCTTCAATTTGAAGAAACCCTCCCTTGTTTACCCTATTGATCCCTTTCAAATATTAAAAGGCCTCTATCATGTCCCCCCTGTCCTTTCTGTCTTCCAGAGAGTACATGTTCAGAACCCCTAAGTCTTTCTTTATAGGGCTTTTCCCCAGTCCACGGACCATCTTGGACACCCTCTTCTGCACTCTCTCCAGCAGAATGATGTCCCTCTTTAAGTAAGGATGCCAGAACTGCACACAGTACTCCAAATGTGGCCTCACCAAGGAATTGTACAGGGGCAGGAGAATCCTTCCTCCTCAATGTTATCCACCTAGCAATACATCCTAGCTTTCTATTTGCCTTCTGCTGCTTTCCTGCACTGTTGACAAGTCTGGTGAAAAACTTTCAAGGAGTTCCAGAGTTATAGAGTTATTAAGCTTCAAATTTTAGTGTTTTCCAACTTGCACATGTGCAGTATGATTTTTGGATAACGCTTGTGGTGAAAGTAAAGAACTGATGCCGCAATGCCCATTTAGCTTTCAGGGCACTTGTTCGGCACAGCACCAAACAATTTTTTGTGCCATGCCAACCGCCATCTTGTTGACCTTTTCTACTAACCAACAAAGGTGGAAAAAACACAAACAGTTCTGTGATTAGAATAAACAAACATCAGAACCTAGGTAAACAGGACCTGTTTAGCTAGATTCTGTTGTTTGTTTTTAAATATTGTGGCTACATGTATGTTTTCTGGGCACCCAAAATCCCAGGTGCTCAGCTTAATGAGAGGAGCCCTTCCCCATGTTCAGTGGGATTTTCTTGACTTCTGCAGCCGCAGTTGGAACTTGTGCTTCCAGCTGCAGATTCAGCTGTGAGCCGCCATTTCCCTGGTGACTAGTGACGTCCCCACCCTCGATCTCCATATGTCATTTTATAAAAACAATTTATCTGTTGGTGTTACTGGTGTCCCCCACCCATCCCTGGTGTCCAGTGGCACCCCCACCCTCTGATCCCCATAATTCAATTTTTCTCTCTCCCTTGGTGTTAGTGGTACCCCAACCCTCCCATATGTTTCCTCGTGTCTAGTGGCGCCCACCCTCCGATCCCCATATTTCTTTTTCTTCATTGGTGGTTAGTGACCTCTTGTATGTTTCTTTAATAATTCCTGTAAAAAGTAAACCATCCTTGATGTCTTTTTAAACCTGAAAAAAGAAATGGTCCCTTGTCGTCCCTGCCATCACCCTCCCCCATCCCGACCCTCCCACTGAGCACCCATCAACCCCTTCTCATCCTATACTTACCTCCAGAGGTCATATGCTGTCATCTTCTATGGACCAAGACATGTCTTCACTCTTCAAAGCCAAGGTGTGAACTGAGGAATCAAGGAACATGCCATATAATGTATTTCAGTGGCATTTTGAACTTATGTTCATAATCTTTGCAATTTTAGGACTTTTTCACCAAATTGTAAATATAGTTTGTTTAGACCCACCTCATGAACACTGTCACTGTCATTTCATTAGTCAGGTCTGGAATGCGATTTCATGGCTGCTGTGTGAAATCACTTTTTAGGACTGAATAACAAAATTTCACCACCAGTGTTCATGAGGTGGGTTCCAAAAAGGCCATTTTGAAAACTGGGGAAAAATGTCCTAAAAATGGGCAAGGTATGTGTGTTCATTGAAAGTTTTCTGCACACACACACACACACACACACACACAGAACTTTGGTAATTTTCAATATTTTGATTTCAGATTTTCAATATAGCCAATTTTTGCACACTACCTCATAAACAGTACAGCTGTCATTTTTCACATCCTGTCCAAAACATGTTTTTACACCTGTGGCATGGAATGGTGTTTTGCCATGGATTTGAAAATGTTCAGCTATGCGGTTTGTGAGGTGAGGTCATAAGAAGACTATGTTGAAAATGTTGGGTCAAAATATGAAAAACATGCCAAAGTTATGACCATTCATTGCAATTTTACTACACACACTCGTAACTTTGGAAATTTTCTATATTTTGACCCCAGATTTTCAGCATAGCCATCTTATTACACCACCTCATGTATGTTACAGTTGTCAGTTGTTAAATCCTGGCCAGAATGTGATTTTTCACCTGTGGCACAGAATGGTATTGCAGTTGTGCAGAATTAGATTTGATGGGATTTGACAATTTTTTCTGTACTGGGTACATGAAGTGGTTAATAAGATGGGTATGCTGACAATTTGGTCACTGTTGTCTTATAAATGAAAGTGCAGGGCATGGAGGGCCCTGTGCTTCCACAACTACATAGATCTACATATCCATGGAGGGATGGGAATGCAGGGCCCAGAGGGTCCTGTGCTCACATAGGCAAATAAGGACACGATCATACTATCTCAAAAAGTAAGGAAATAAATAGCAAAAAACTGTGTTAATGATCTAGTTAGGGATAAAGCTACAAAAGTAGGAAAATGTGGCATTAGGGTTTACAAGCTAACACCCCACCCTACTCTACACAAGCCAACAGGTGTTGAGGTGTGTGCTTTGGGGACGTTGGCCCCTAATGTTCACCCATTCTCCTACACTGTATCCATCTCAGCTTATTTACTTATGGAATGGGGTGAGCATTAAGGCCAATGACCCCAAGCACCCCCATGCCTGTTGGTGTGTGCAGGTTGGGTGTAGGGTGTTAGCTTTGAAAAACCTAATGCTACATTTCAGTACTTTTGTGGCTTTATCCCTAACTAGAGCATTAACACAGTTTTTTGCAATTTATATACTATATGAATAATACAAGGAATCCTTTCTGGAGCAAAATAAAGACTTGGGGGAGATTTATTGATTATGCTTTTATGATATAGACTGGAAGCATGGAATAACTATTTGAACTCTTAGCATATCTCAATAGCACTACAAACAATTTGGATTTCTTGTTTCTGTTCTTTGGGAACTGGGCAAGGCCCAGTGGACAGGAGGCCTTTTAGAGAAGCAACTTCCACACTGTCAGGTGCAGCAAATGTTGGTGCAGGGTTGGTGCTGCAACGTGGGTGGCTAACCCACTAAATTAACATAGTTCCAAACTAGTAGTGCACTGGGCCAGTGACAGGGCAAACAGGATCTTTGAGGCTTAGACTTCACTTTATTAATTGCTAAAAGTGCATTTATATGTGAAAAAGCAGACTTACAATACAAACACACAGTTCTAACCTGGATACAAAATTAATTTCAGTTTGCCAGTCCTGATTCCAGTGAAATCCTTATTTATATCAGGACCGGCAAACGAAAATTAATTTTGTATCCAGGTTGGATCTGTGTTTTTTGTACTCTGAAGCTGCCTTTTCACGTATGAACTCACTTTTAGCAATTGATGAAGAAAAGTCTAAGCCTCAGATATCCCGTTCACCCTGTCATCTCTACAGTGCACTGCTAGCCTGGAATTGCCTTTACAGAGGCAGCCCAGAAGCACAGGGGAGGTTAAGAGAATTGCTCAGGATCATATGGTGCAAGCGAAGTTGTGGAATCAAATCCAAGTCCACTGGATATACCAGGGTTGTTCACAGCATGTTGCTCTAACCTCTAGGCTATACTGCCAGCCCAACTGGACAATTTGGAAATAGGGGACTTGCTATAACTAGGAATGACAGTGATATTAATTTCCTCAATATCAACATTTTTAAGCATTAGTAAAGTTGCTTACCAGATTTTGCTGAAAGCCAGCTAATCAGAATGCAGTACTATAAGGCAACAGATGTCATCCAAGGCATCTTTCAGGCGATATTCTCAAAGGTCAATTTCACCAGTTAAAGGGACACTTGTCAATCCCATAAGACCTCAAAGTACCTGCAGTGAAAAAAAAAAAACATGTTGTGATAGGTCACATTCTGTAGAGATTGCTAATGTAGCTGGTAGTTTGATTTTGATTCTTGTCTTTCTTTTTAAACATGAAAAACAGACTGCTTATCATACTGGTGTTACCACACAAAACAATGTTTCTTTATATTCCTTGATCTACTACTACTACTACTGCCACTGCATTCTTCCTGGACTTAGGAACACCCCTAATGCAGTCTAGTCATTCATGATGTGAGAGGAGGCTATTGCATCTTGGGAGGCTGCACTCTTTGATGGTGTTCCTAATGTTCAGTAAGTGTGCAGTAAAAGAAGAAAAAGGGCTGGCCTGGTGGCACTGAGGGCTGAGGCTCTGGATGCCACACCTCGTGCCACTCTGGCAACTCAGGTTTGGGAATGCACTCCAGGTCATCAGTGTGCCAGCATGGGGGGAGTTGGAGTAGGATTGAGCAGCCATAAGGCAGCTCTCCTCTCCTGTGGTGGCTGCCACCCCCCCCGTAGTCCCACTGCCACCAGGTGGAGGGTCAGTGGTCAGTGTAGGTGGAGGGGGCATCACATAATGGGAGGGTACCTTGAGACATGGTGTGCACATACCTCCACATGCACATGACCGAGGTAGGGGGCCAGAATCAGGGAGAAAAAAGAAAAATACCATAACATATGTATGGAAAAAAAAGAAGAACAAGGATTTTAAATAAAACAAGTTTGGATATAACTACACCATTAGCATGCATTTCTTTTTGCAGTTAATCTTTTTATTAAATGTTTTCAAAAAAATCAAACCATCCAAATACAATACTTATGTTAAAGTTTGATAGTTAAACAATGCCAAAGGAAGACTTCAGGAATCGCTACAGTAAATAGAAGTGCAAATCAGAATGCTATTCCTGAGAACAAATAAACAACTATATGAAAACCCAACAAGGGAATTTGCAAGATAGCAAAATGACACGTGGAACAACTAGTTAATACAAGAAATGTAGAAATTCAGTGCGGTACAAATATCACCTGTGGTATCCTGATATTACTTGTCCATAATATACCCAGCAGGAGTCAAATGAGTGGTGTTCCAGACATGAGCGCTGATCAATTAACAGGTCTTTCAGTAAGAGGTAATCATCCTCAAAGACAACTGTGAATGGATGGAGGAGACCCAAGCAAATAAAGAACTATTTACATTAAAAACAATATAACCTTATTATTTACTGATAAAAAGAGCAATAAAAGAAAAAAAGCAAGACATCTTGCTAGAAGCATAGCACCTAAGGAAAGAGATTTTGGCATAGCCCACTTCTGAGCATTGTAAAAACAAATTATGTATGCTGAAAAACTCTGTACATTTCTGTTACCACAAAATGCTAAGGATTAGCAAATGCCCAATCTGGGACAGCATGGGCTAGTTGCACGTGTAGAGGTTTTGATTCCTAAGTATGAAAGAAAGGGATCCCAGACTTGTTAATATGTATCTAGTAAATTATTAGCGATGTGTGAAAGATGTTCAAACTTGGTTAGTTTAGAAATGAATGCGTACATATCTGGAAGGTCTGTAGTGTGCCAGTAATGTCAACGGGAGATGTTTTGCTTCAGCAGCAGCCATACGAACCGAATGGATCTCCGACTCTGACTGTTGAAGGTGGGAAGCAGAGTAAGGCAAACCTAGGATAAACAGGTCTGGAGAATGGGATACTTTTCTGCAAAATTTGTTCCATTAATGTCTGTATTTGCTTCCATAGTCTTTTGAGCCTTGGACAATGCTAGAGTATGTGAAGGAGGAGGTTATCTTCCTGCTTCCCACATCTCCAACAATCGAGACTCAGAATGAGCTTGGCTGCATAGAGGACGCACGGTGCAATACAATAAGGCCCAGATATTCAAAAGGGTTGCGCCATGCGCAATAGGGTTGCTACTGCGCAAGTCCGAAGTGCGCCATTCTGCGATGTTCAGCAGGAGGCAGTTGCGCCACTGAAAACATGCTGAGCAACAGCGCAATGCAAATGAATGCATGCTGAACTGGAGGGGAGGAACTATGAGATAAACTGCACAGCCCAATATTCAGCCGGGCTGTGCAGAGTTGTGCAGGCGCAACCCCAACCTGTGCCTGCACAACCTTGAGCCAAAAAAAGGATCAAGTCGAGGGCCACCCACAGGTGAGCTGCCGCATTGCAGGCGCAACACAGCAGCTGCCACCTGTGGCTGGCCTCAACCCTACCTGGTGCCCCCTGCAGCCCGATCATGGGCAAAGTGTAAAGCCCCTCGACTGGCCCGATCGCGGGCAAAAGCATAAAGTCCCCTCCCGACTGGCCCGATCACGGCAAAGCTGAAATAACCCCCACCACCAGCCCGATCGCGGGCAGCAAAGTGTCCCCTGAACGTATCCCTGGTGGTCCAGTGGACCGATAAGCCCGATCGCAGGCAGAAAATGTCTAAACACCCCCCCAACATATCCCTGGTGGTCTAGTGGACCGATAAGCCCGATCGCAGGCAGCAAATGTCTAAACACAATCCCCCAAGAACACAGCCCTGGTGATCTAGTGTCCCCCACCCCACCCACCCACAAGCCCCACCACCCTCCCCCCACAGCCGTGGTGGCAGCATCCACCGCCTGCCGCCCACCGCCCGCCGATGACTGCCCATAGGAAAGCAAGAGCCACGGGCGTGCAGCCCATACCGCACAAGACAGTTCAGATTTGTGAATTAATTCATTCAAATCTGGACTGCCTTGAGGGCTGCACGCCCATTGGCTCTTGCTCTGCACCAATGGGCGGCAGCCCTACCAGGCAGTCAGTCGGCGAGCGGCGGGCGGCGGGCGGTGGATGCTGCCGCCTCACCGCCGCGGGGAGCGGTGGTGGGGCTTTGTGGGTGGGTGGGTGGGGGACACTAGATCACCAGGGATGTGTTCTTGGGGGTTGTGTTTAGATATTGCTGCCCGCATCGGCTTATCGTCCACTGGACCACCAGAGATATGTTCGGGGTGTGTTAGACATTTGCTGCCCGCGATCGGGCTTATCGGTCTACTGGACCACCAGGGATATGTTCAGGGGTGTGTGTGTTTAGACATTTGCAGCCCGCAATCGGGCTTATCAGTCCACTGGACCACCAGGCATATGTTCGGGGGGGGTGTGTTTAGACATTTGCTGCCCGCGATCGGGCTTATCGGTCTACTGGATCACCAGGGATATGTTCGGGGGTGTGTGTGTTTAGACATTTGCAGCCCACGATCGGGCTTATCGGTCCACTGAACCACCAGGGATATGTTCGGGGGGGTGTTTAGACATTTGCTGCCCGCGATCGGGCTTATCGTCCACTGGACCACCAGGGATACATCTGGGGACACTTGCTGCCCGCAATCGGGCTGGTGGGGGTTAGTTCAGCTTTTGCCGCGATCGGGCCAGTCGGGGAGGGGGGTTTAATGCTTTTGCCCACGATCAGGCCAGTGGGGGGGGTGGGTGGATTTTTTACTCTTTTGCCCGCGATTGGGCTGCAGGGGGCGTCGGTCCCTGACGGCTGCTGCCTGGCAGGGCGCCAGGCGCAAGTCCTCGGGGATCGGCGCACCTGCATGCTAATGGCATGCAAATGGGACCACAAACAGATGCAAATGGCCCCCCCTGCACCTTGCATGAATTATGGCCCCATTTGCATGTCACCTTTTGAATATTGGAAATTTGTGCATGGCTCAATGGTACTTGCGCCACCGCAGGTTGAATGCTCCACTCTGACCACTTGCGGTGGTGCAAGTTCCACCGCGCCATGCACAGTGGTTGTGGTTTGGGTGATATTCAAAGGAGTTGCTCAATAGCGCAACTCCTTTTGAATATCGCTCTGTCCACACCCCTGCGCAACTATTTTGTGCAGCGCAAGGGCTTGCGCCACAAAATAGCGCAGTTTGAATATCCGGCCCAAAGTGCATTATCTTATTCTGTAGTAAACAAGATTTGAGGTCTTGAAGGGCTGTGTGCGCCAGTAGTAGACAAGTTGACCATTCGGTGTCATTGATTGGGCAGCATAGTATGGTGGACCAATGACGCTGTGCAGCGGAGGCTGGGTCAAGGAGTTCATCCCTGATGACCCAGTAAATGTGTCCTGCTCTTCCTTTTGGTATGTTTAAGCCAAAGGTATTGCGAGTGGTTTGAGAGGGAGTATCCAGCCGTTTGGCTTGGCAAAGAGGTAAAGTAAGAGTTGAAGGAAACACCAGATCTCATGTTTGTCTGATTGATATTTATTTTTTATGGCCTGAAATGAATCCAAAACCAAGGAATCTGGCATTAGTACAGTATGTCTTTATTTATTTATCTGTTTGTTTTTGATTACTGGGTAGGTGCGCTACACATAGAAAATGCCTATTTTCAGGCATGACCTGGGAGAGTACAAATCAAGTACTGTCAATACAGAGGCGTAGAAGTACATTAAATACAAGATACATGATCAGTTCAAAGGAAGATAAACACATATTGCAGTTAGCAAAATACATCAGTAAAGTACAAAAAGCCTTAGGGATGAGTATTAAACAACGCAAAGTACAATAAGCAAAGATAGTAATATTTATATCTAAATAAATGACAGCAGGACAGTAGTATAAATTTATTAATAGCAACTCAGTAAGATCAAGTGCTGTAAGGCGGTGAACACCTTGGTTGATCCAGATATCCCGTTTAACCATGTGACCTCCTATAGTAATTGTTGGGTTATTCCAGAAGGGTGCCAGAAGGGGGTGAGCAAGGTGTATATGAAGGTGATTTTGTACTTCTTTCCATGTTGCCAAGGCTTATTAAATAGTTAGTGGTAGGATGGTGTTTTGGGGCAAGTAGAAAAGAACATGCTTGCTGGGAGATGCCCTCCCATCATGCATGTTTCCAGATCAACCCAAATTGGTGATTGACGACAATGTAAAAACTCTGACTGGTTGGGCCATAATGAAAGCCCAATGATATGCTTTAAACCATGGCAATCCCCATCCATGCTTTGACCAGTATGATCGGAGCTTGACCAGCTGAATTGAGGAGGTTTGCTCTCCCATAAAAATCTACCTATCAACCGATCGAGGCAATTAAACCAGGAATTAGGAAAACATAGAGGTAGATGAGAAAGGGCATGAAATAATTTGGGAGCTGTTACCATTTTTATCACCTCTATCTTGCCTGCCATGGTAAGGTGGAGTGGTTTCCATCGTTAGCTTGCATTTCAGTTCTACTCAGAAAGGAAGCAGATAAAACGAGCAACGTCAATGCAGTTTAGAGAAGTAAGCTATCATAAAATGTAGGTTTTCAACTAGAAATAATAGGATGCAAAAAGGGTTGACAGTGTCCCTTTAAGAAGGAACTACTAAAGACATGAGAATTTTGAGGAGAATAGAATGGATATGGTGGTGGAAATGCAGTGATGGAAAATACACATCTGATCAAATTAAGAAAGGACTGGAAACAACAAGGAATGTCAGCAGAGAAACAGTTTTGATACACAGAAACAAACATTTTCAGGCAGAAAAAGACCTAAGTCTATCACATCTGTTCTGTTCTTATGTTACCACATCCTCATCAGCCCACTTGTGGTGGATGCATGCATTGCTGACCTCCTAGCAGCAATGCAACCTTTCCTTGCTCTGATACCATTCCATTTTAAAGGAGAACAATCAGCACAACGGACCCCACACTTTTAAGTGCAGAGCTGGTCCCAGTGTACACTTTGTATGCAAAAAGTTCTTGGTTTAGTTAGCGTTTACTGTAGTATAGTAGAGTATATCAGGCTAATTTTGTTAAGTTCTACGACGACATCTTCCTTTACTACATATCTCAGAATTCCCTGCAGCTGAAATCAGAGAAATAGGCAACAGTGGGAGATTCAATAGCCTTCAGTGCATGTTAGAGCTGTTATAATCTACAGTTGGAAGTTTTCTGGGACTGTTTTTCTCCATGGGCTAAGTACAGTCAGGACAGCAGGACCAGCAAACAAAAGATCAGAGTTTATATAAACGCTGGCATGCACTGGAGGCTACTGAATCTTCTCATTGCTGCCTACTGCTCTGATGTCAGCTGCAGGATTCTGGGATTTGTATAAAAGAAGATGTCAGCCTAGAACTAAGCAAACGTCATTTGGTATAATCTATCATACTATAGTAAACAGTAAACAAACTAAAATGTTTTTGCACACAAAGTGCACTATTGAGACCAGCCCCACATTGAGTATGGGGCCCATGGTGTGTTTTTGCCCTTTACAAAGTCCCTTAAATCTGTCACACACCATCTTAATGCCTCCACGTTTCATCTCTACCAATTCCCCAGGAAAACTGTTCCAACCCATTATGCTTTCCTTTGCTTTTTCTAGAATCTGTGGCAATCCTGGTGAAGTTCCCATCTCCTTGCACCATTTGTGAAAGATTTGCCATTGTCTATGGTAAGTCTTGTCAGTAGATTGTGTCTGGAACTGTAGCAGGTGATTCACCACTCTGGTGTGATAGCTTAGCGTCAACAGTCTGTTCCTTTCAGTAGCCAGGCCATCAGATTAAGGCTGGATGGATTTGGAGGAAGGAATGGACCTTGATTCAGGAGATCTGGCCAGTGTGGGGTAGGTCCACCACTGTACCCATTGCCATTGCTTGAATGAGTGAATACCATGATCTCCTGGGCCAGTTCAGGACCACGATGACTACTGATGACCCTGCATCATATTTTGTGGAGGATTTTGTTTATCATTGGTGGGGGGAACACATAGGCTCGTTTGAACGTTCATGGGGCTGAGAGTGTGTCCACTTTTAGCACCCTGGGATCTGAGAATCTGAAGGGGTAGTTGGGCAGCTGCTTGTTCTGATGTGATGCCATTAGGTCCACTTTGGACAGGTCCCTATTTCTTCTGCAGCCTCTAGAAAATACACCTATTGAGTCTCCACTCCACCTGGTTGATGCTCAGCCAGTCTGCCTCAGCATTGGATGCCCCTGCCAGGTATATTGCAGTGAGGGATTGTAGGTGTTGTCTCTAGTAGAAGCTGGAGTGACTTTTCATCATGGCTTTGCTTCTGGTGCCTCCCTGCTTGTTTAAGTATGCAACTGTTACTTGGTTGTCACACCATACTAGTATTGCTTTGTTGGTGAGGAATGGTACAAAGATGTTCAGGGCTAGGCGATGGCTCTCATTTCCAGGACATTTATTGGGAGTGTAGATTTGGACTGAGTCCATAATCCCTGGGTGACATGGTTCTTGTATCGCTGCATCCCAGCCTGACAGGCTTGCATCTGTGATGATCACTTCTGTGGTGTTTATGTCAATAATCATCCACGCTATGGTTTCTTTGCAGTGTCCACCATAGCAGGCTGTTGAGTACCCATGTAGGGGTGTGATCTGGAATTTGAAGGTTTGTGTTGTCTGGTTCCATGACTCTATTAGGTATCTCTAGGATTCGCATGTGTAGCCTGGCCTATGGTACCATGTCTATTAGAGACGCCATGACTCCCAGAATCTGTAAGTAGTCCCATACTGCTCTGTTGGGTCTGCTGGTTAGGCCTGTCACCAGTGAATGAATGTTGTAGACTTTCTCCTTGTTGGGGTTACTCTGTTGTTTTAGGTAAGTCAATCACTGCACCTAGGTGCGTGAGGGATTGAGAGGGAGTCAGCTGACTCTTTGCAGTGGTGATTGTCCAACCATGACAGTTTATAGTTCGTTGGTGCTGTACTGCACGTGCTCCACTGTTCTTACCCTTATTAGCCAGTTGTCCAGATAGAGAATGACATGCACCCTTTGTTTCCTAGTGTGCTACCAAACCACGAGAGTCTTGGTGAATACTTGGGTGCTGATGCCAGACCAATGGCAGGCAGGTGTATTGATACTGTTCTCCTGAATGCTGAACCTGAGGTATCTGTCATGTGAGCCCCGGACTGGAATGTGAAGATAGGCATTGTTGAGGTCTATCATGGTCAGTTAGTCACCTGATTGTATAGCCAGTAGTGTTCGACTATAGGGTTTCCATTTTGAATTTTGATGCGTTATAAACCACTTTAAGTACCTGAGGTCTAGTACAGGTTGCATTCCCCCATTTTCTTTGGGACAACAAAGATCAAGGAATAGACCCTGTGTCTTTTCGTTTGTAGAGATGGGCATGATAGTGCTATTGTTTAGTACGTCCTGTATTGCCTCTTTTATTGCCTGTACCTTCTTTGGACACCTTGGCAGAGGAGAAACAAAAGGCCTGTGCTGTGTTGGTTTGCTGTTGAATTTGATTGCGAACCCTTTGTCACCACCTCTAGCACCCATTTGTCTGCTGTTGTCTGGACCCATTGTTGCTAAACCACTGCAGTCTCCTGCCAATGGTAGGTGTTTGGGCCCATGCAGCTTCATATTTTGTTACTCTTGGGCTCTGAACTTTGGCTTGGCACTCATTTGCATACTGGCCACCGGAGCTGCTTTTTGCTTTGTTGTTGTAAGCCCTGTGTTGAAATGTGGGCCTTTGGTGCCACTTTTTGATGCCAGTGGGTTGTAGGTCTGTGTTTTGGTTTGAAGAATTAGTTTTGGGATGAAAAGGCCTGTCCAAGGGCAAGTAGATATCTTTATCTCCTGTGCATGCCCTCCCTTGTTTGAGATATGGTGTTAGGCGTCTCCAAACATTGTTCCTCTTTGAATGGAAGCTTCATTAGGCATCTTTGGATTCATTGTCCACTTGACAGCTTGAGCCACAGCACCTCCTTGCTTTGTTTGTTAGACAGTTGCTCGGCTCTGAATTTGAGGATGTCTGAAGATGTGCCCATTATGTATTTTACTGCCTGTACTGCGACTCTGCTGCATCGGCCTGGGGAACTCCTCTGGAATGTTCTCAGCGAGTGTGTCCAGCCACCTGTGGAGAGCTCTGCACGTGAACCACACAGCCGTGTCCGCTGATCGTAGCATGCCCAAGACCTCATGTATTTTTCTGAGGTGTGTTTCAATCTTTTATCCATTGGGTCTTTGAGGGCCACTGTACTTTCAATTGGTATAGTCATGCGCTTAAAGAGTTTGAGATGGGTTGGTCCACTTTGGGGCTTTCCCCAGTGCTCACTTCTTTCTTGGGACAGGGATACCATTTGTTCACCATGCTCCTCTTGCAGTCTAGGATCGGGCCTCGTACTCCTTTGTTCTGGAGTGTATCAATGGTTTTACAGGTGGGAAATGGACCTCTCCTCTGGTTCCCCATTGAAAGCAGGGGTCCTCTAGGTGGATGGTCATTCAGACTGTTGCGCTATTTTGAGAGCCATTCTGACTATTGTAATGAGGTCATCAGTGTTGTCGCCATGACACATTCTGCTGGACTTGTCTGTGGTGCCCTCCTCCAGATCCCCTGGGGTCTTGGTAGTGGAGCTGTTTGTTTCCAGCCTAGGACGTTTAGTGATGGGCTTGTCCCCAGGGGCTTTCAGTGTGCATGGTACTGGAGCGGAGTTGTCTGCCTGCAGGGATTCCAGGAGTTGGAACAAGAGCTGTGCCTGGCTAGCATCCAGTGCTATAGGTGCAGTTGTTGGTGGTGGGATCTGTATCAGATCCCCTCTTCCATCCCTCCCAGGCCTCTACTGGGCATCAAAGTGTACACTGCACAAATCGTGTCCTCTTCCTCGACTGCTGCGAAAAGCATTCCACATTCCATACATTTCCTCATGATGCTGGTTGATCTGTGGAACCGAAGAGAAAACTGCATCAGATAAGGGCCTCCTGTAATGGCAGGCCACATATGTTACAACTACTGCCCCAGATTTGCAGCAATGTGTACTGTTGTAGCCTGCTTCTTTAAGTGGAAACAAAACTGCCCTGCATGGTCATAATGTAGACCCAGGCAACATGGCAGCCACCAGCTCTCATGGTAAACCGCGAGGTTTGGGAGCACTGTTTGCTGTGCCTTGTCCCACCTAAGATGGCGCCATAATCTCGCGAGAGTACACATGTGATTTGCAATGCTTCCCCAGCTCTTGTGGCTCTAAGTCTCGCAGGAGTCGCAGAGCATCATGGTGCTTCATGAATCCTTGAGAGGAGGTGCGATGGCTGCTAGCTGTCTCGGGAGGGCAGAGTACAGAATTTATTGCCCTGAGACAACGTGGTGCAGGGAAAGCTCCAGTAAATGGCCTGATTGCTTTTCCTACATAAGAAAATGGCAGTGAGAGGACCTTTGAGCTTCTTTTGCCTTGTGATCTGACGGAGAGAGCTCAGAGCTGCAGATGGCAGCCCAGGTATTTAAGACATGCAGCCTTATTCATTCATTTTGTTTTCAGGCTCCAGCATTCATATCAGGGGCTACAGGAGGCCCTCATCCCACGATTGCCCTCTTGGGTGTCTAGCATTGTGAGGCAGTTTATGGCTGTGTAGTAGAACTTGGTGAGATCACTGCAGGAAGGACCTCAGCCAAGTGATGAGTGCTAGGGCTGTTAGTTTCTTTGGTTGGGCAGAGGTCACTGCAGGAGGGACCCAAGCCCGGATGCTGCCTAAAAGGATGGGATGGTTGATGGAGGGGTAACTTTCCTATCCTGCTTTGTGCAAGCTTATTCAGAACTTTTCTCAGCTAGAAGAACTGCCTGGAGCAAAATATAGATGTTTCTTATAGTCCCTGATTACGCAGTTAGCTACTAGACAGGGCTATGCTGGCTACCAGGCTGTTTATAAATTGTTAAATAAGTAGAAATGCAAAATGTACCTGTAAAATCAGTAGCAGAGCCAGGTTTGGGAGCATTTGGGAGCCGGGGGGGCCATTCAGTCAATCACAGGCTCCACAATGGGCACTAAACAGTGAATAAAGATGGTGGTGGGGTGCCACTACTCACACTGGGGTAGACAGGAGGGGCAACTGACCCCCCCAGCCTCCCCCAGCTCCGCCACTGTGTAAAATAAACAAATGTTGTCAGGAGCAATTGTAGAATGTGACCAACCTCTCTTGATGCACAAAGTGAACTGGAGATAATCTGATGAGCCGAGAGGTATGTCCTCGCCCACTTTGATTTGATTGTGCATCAACCTATAGGATGGATGAGGAATACCCACTGGTTTTGACTGTGGAGTGCTATAAAGGGTATGAAATATAATCCCTAGGTATTAAGGTACAGAGGTTCCTGGACATAACTGGATTGCTGATGGTTTATCCATCCCATAAAGGTAGACAAGGTGTCATCATAATGTCTCTGCCCTAATGAGATATTTCAGTCGGCAGTGGCAGATTTATTACTGATACTTAGCTGTCACTGTTGAAGTTTCCTTGAGGCAGGGTTTTGAAAAAGTCATTAGTTTCAAACTCAGTACCAAGAAAACATCAACCCTGTAGTCTCATGATGAAATAATTTACAGGGAATGTGCTGCTGCAGCCAAAGATAACTATCCGTGCCCTTTCAAAATTCAAGTTAATTTGATTAAAACTGTTGAATGAGAGACAGAGACTGGGCATGGAAGCTTAAGCTTGGGCTTCTACGTAGTCTCTTAACTTTCAATTTAAAACAACAGTGCAACAAAAAATTGTTTTTTGTTTTTTAAAGTAGTTTCAGATACAAATAACAGAAATATTAGTATAGCCTAAACTTTAGGCTATACTAATATTTTTGTTACTTGTATCTGAAACTAGCATTTAAAAAAAAAAACTATGAGTAACGAGCTGTGAATGATCTTGGTATATCCAGCAGATCTGGGTTTGAGTCCCAGAACCTCCACTGCATACTGTGTGACTCTGAGCAAGTCACTTAACCTCTGCAGTGCTCCCAGATTGTCCCTGAATACAGGCATTGTGCCTAGTGGGACGTACCCAGTTACCAAACAAAAAAAAATCCACTTTCCTAGGTACCACCTATGCTGCATTCCATGATTCATTTTTTTATCCTACCCATGCCAGGTCTACTATGCCATTTCTAAGCCACATGTGGTTTCTTCTTGAGAAACATTATAAAAATACTCATATTTTGGTGGAATTAAACATTTTTTTATCACCAAATAAAACTGAAGATGTCTGGAATATTTTATAGTAAGAAAAGATAGGTCAAATTATTTTGCCCAGTTTCATTGCACTGCTGCTTTAAGAGCTCAGAGGAGTTTTCATTATTAATAACGACCATTACTACACCAAGGATGGGTCCACAAAATACACATAGTGCAGGCAGTGTGATCTAGTGGATAGAGTGCAGGCTTGGGGAACAGGAGCCTTCGGTTAAATGCCATCAAAGCCATTTTACACTTTGACCACGGAGCAAACAAAGATAGAATTTATTAGCAGATAAGGACCACTTAGCCCACCCAGTCTGCCCATTTTTCCCTGTCTCACCGATCTCCATAGACCCTACCTGATCTCTGTTTTCTCCCTTCCCCATTCTTTTCCACTAAGTTTCCTTATGCCTATCCCATGCATTCTTGAACTCCGCCACTGTTTTTGGCTCCACCACATTGACTGGTAGGCTGTTCCAGGATTCCACCACGCTTTCTTTTTTCTATTACAATTTTTCTTTTTTCCCTTTTTCTCTCCCTTCCGGGGTCACGGCATACACATGTGTATGCGTGCATGAGACAGCGCATGCCAGGATCTGGTGACCCTTCCACCCCATCCCAGACTTATGTCGCCACTCCTGTTATCTGTGCACTCATTGGGCCTCCACCCAATGAGTGTGGATCACAGAGGAGCGGGCATCCACCCCAGAGGGGAAATCCTCTCAAGCCCTGCCCCCGGCCGGCACCCCGGTGACATGAGGTCATTCCCGAACCCAAGTTGCTGGCGTGGCACAAGGTATGGCGTCCACTGCCTCAACCCTTAGTGCCACGGGGCCAGCTATCCACCACTCTTTCTGTGAAGAAGTACTTCCTCACATCTTTCCTGATCTACACCCCTCCAACTTCATAGCATGACCCCTTGCTGTTGTGCATCTTTTTTACTGAAAATATTTTCCTCCTGTACCTTGTTTGCCTCTTTAAAGTATTTAAAGGTCTCTATCACATTCTACTCCCTCCTCTCTTTCAGGGTGTACATACTGTGTTCCTCTAGTCTCTCCTGTTGTAGGACTTTTGATGCAGACCCTGCACCATTTTAGTTGCCCTCCTCTGGCTTACCTCCATTCTATGTCCTTCCAGAGATGTGGCCTCCAGAACTGTATACAGTATTCTAGGTGAGATCTTACCAGTGATCTGTACAGAATAGGCAGCACCAACTCCCTCCTTCTGCTGGTGATACTTCTCCCTATGAACCCCAGTATCCCACTAGCCCTCCCAACTGCCTGGCTACCTTTAGATCATCAAAGATTATTACTCCCAGGTCTCTCTCCTACTTTGTGGTCATCAACAGCACTCCTCCCATTTCATACTCTGACCCACGTGCATTATTTTGCACTTTTTCACATTGAAACCCAGCTGCTATACCCTTGACCACTGTTTGAGTTCTTTCTACCACCCCCGCCAAGGTCTCCACCCTATTGCAGATATTGGTGTCATCCACAGAGAGTTAGGTCTTCCCTTCCAGCTCCTATGCAATGTCCCTTATAAAGACATTAAAGAGGACCAGTCCCAGCACAGACCACTGAGGCATCCTGCTGCCCACTCTCCCCTCCTCAGAGGGAACTTCATTTACCACACCCTCTGCCACCTGTCCCCTAACTAATTTGTTATACAGTTTGTACCTTTGGACCCACTTCTAAGCTACCTAGCTCACTTAATAGTCTTCTGTGGGGAATGGTGTTGAATGCCTCACTGAACTCTAGGTAGGCTACATCCACTGCTCCACCCTGATCCAATTCCTTGGTCACCCAATAAAAGTGATCCAATTTATTTGCCATGTCCTCCCACCTGTGAATCCATGCCGTCTTGGGTCTTGTAGCCTAGTTGATTCAAGATATTGCACCATCCTCTCCTTCAGCAGTGATTCCATTAATGTTGCCACCACCGATGTGAGGCTGACTGGTCTGTAATTGCAGTCCATTTCCCTGCTATCACTTTTGTGAAGTGGGAGTGGAACTACATCTGTCGGGTTCCATGTGATGATAGTGATTGAAAACAGCGATGCTATCGCCGGCGGATTATGTCGCCGAAACATCTGGCGATATACATTCTCAGCCGAACTAACCTCCGGTGAAGTAGTGTTTTTGTGGGGGCTGCACCTCTCTGTCGGGGGCTTTGCCCACACCCTTCTTACTAAGGATTCTCAACTCCAGGGAGGTGCAACCAAGGAGGCGCGAAATTTGTAAAAAAAAAAAAGATTAATTACACAGCCGCAAACAGTGCAAAATATTTCCCCCAGCAGGTCCCAACCCAGTGCTCATTACAATCAGAGCCAGCCACCCTCACCACCACACAACAGGGCTGGCTTGGTTGCAGTAAGCTCATCTATCCTTCTGAACCCTCCCCCCTTTGCCTCCTGTACAGCTCCCCATCCCTCCCCTTCCGGTCACTCTAAACGCTATTCTATCACTACCATTGCAGGGTATCGGATCATGATAGCGCTATAAATGAGTCGCTGTTTCTACAGTCACTCATTTATAAGCACTATCATCATGGGCTACCCATCTGTCCTCCTCCAATCCCTGAAACCACTCCTGTTTTCCAGTCCCCAGTGCTTTAGTACTCCCAGCTGAATGAAAATACTAACATACTAAAATGCCAGCAGAATAGGCCTAACAGTCTTTCGCGTCTGCTTCGTTTGGTCAGCCCCCACCCTGGGAGCTGACCTTGCTGCCCCCCTCGCCTTCTCTGGCTTCTCCCTTCCCAGTTCTGGATATTCTCGCTGCATTGGATTTTGCTTCCAGAACCCTTCCCCTGTACCTGTCCCACCCCCTCTTGAACCTCTCCACCGTCTCTGCCTCCACCAGCCCCCTAGGCAGCACATTCCATGGCTCCACCACCCTCTCAGTGAAGTAGCACCTCCTCCTTTCTCCCCTGAATCTTCCCCCCTCCAGCTTCCACCCATGCCCTCTAGTGGCCCCCTCCTCCTTCCTTCAAAGCACCCTGACTGTTCCTCCCCTATTTACCCCCTTCATGTACCTGAAGACCTCTAGCATGTCCCCCCTGGTCCCTTCTCTCTTCCAATGTGTACATATTTAGCTGTTCGAGCCTCTCCTCATAGGTCCTGTCCCCCAAGCCCCAAATCATTTTGGTTGCCCTCCTCTGGACCCTCACCAGGAGTTTAATGTCCCTATTTAAGTATGGCCTCCAAAACTGCATGCAGTACTCGAGGTGTGGCCTCACCAAGCAGTTATACAGAGGGAGTATCACTTCCCTCCTTCTGGAGGTGATCCCCCTAGCGATGCATCCCAGCATCCTGTTGGCCTTGGCTGCTGCCCTCCTACAAGTCTCCGAGTTGTTCATCTTGACATCCACCACCACCCCCAGGTCCCTCTCAGCCATCGAGACTTGTAGTATTTCCCCCAGGGTGTACACTTGGCCCGGGTTTCTGGCCCCCAGGTGCAGTACCTTGCATTTCCCTGCATTGAACCTCAGCTTCCACTTTCTAGACCATCTTTCCAGAGCCTCCAGGTCCCCCTGTAGGGCCACCCTCCCCTCTTCCCCATCCACCACTGCCCCCAGTTTTGAGTCATCTGCAAAGAGACTCATCTCACTCCTGATACCTGTCCTTATGTCAGAGACATAGGCATTGAACAGGAGGGGCCCAAGGACTGATCTCTGTGGGACCCCACTAATGACCCTCCTTGGGGATGAGACTATCATGCCAATACGATCCTCTGGGTCCGGTCCTGGAGCCAATTGCATATCCATCTGATCATCTGGTTCCCCACCCCCATTTCTCCCAGCTTATCCAACAGGCCCTCATGAAGAACAGAGTCAAATGCCTTGCTGAAGTCTAGAAAGAGGACGTCCACTGGTCTACCCAGGTCCAAGGCACTCGTCACCCAGTCATAGAACTCCACAAGGTTTGTCTGACACGATTTCCCCGGGACGAATCCATGCTGCCTCTCGTCCAGGCACCCTGATTTTTCCAGGTCCCCCCCTCTCTCCTTGACAATGCCCTCCATCACCTTGCCCACCACCGATGTCAGGCTGACAGACCTGTAGTTCCCTGCCACCTCCCTTGATCCCCCCTTGTGGATAGGCACTATATGTGCCACCTTCCAGTCCTGGGGCACCCACCCTGTCCTCAGAGAGATGGTGAAAAGCTCCACCAGGGGTTTCGCCAGGACAACCGCAAGTTCCTTCAGCACTCTGGGATGTAATTTATCCAGCCCTGGTGCTTTCTCCATCTTAAGGGACCTCAGGGCTTCCCTCACTCTCTCTGCTGTGATTTCCACTTCCGCTACCTCTTCTCCCTGCTTAGCCTTCCCCTCCTGCCAGTGATGCCTCCCTCTCTCCAGACCCGATCGGTAAGGGTCCCTCCTCCTCAGTATCACAGTCTCTCCCATGTATGATGCAGCACCCCATTTTCCTTGGTGAAAACTGAGGTGAAGTGCTCATTTAGTACCTCAGTCTGCTGCCCGGATCTTGTGCCCATCTCTCCCTGTTTTAATCCTGTTAATCTGCCCTTCACCCTTCGTTTTTCCCCATGTATCTAAAGAACCCTTGTTCCTCTCCTAATGTCCATGGCCAGGTTCTGCTCCTTCCTTGCCTTAGCCACCCTCACCACCCTTTTGGCCCTTCTTGCCATCAGCTCATACTCCCCTAGATCCCTTTCACTCCTTGAGCACTTGAATTGCCTATAGGCTGCCTTCTTTCCCTGCACCGCCTCCTGGACCTCCCTGGTCCACCAGCAGGGTTTTCGGGCCCTACCATTTTGTCTTACTCTTGCACAAGTGCTGGTAGCATCCTGCACCCTCTCCTGATGATTTCCACCAACTATCAGCGTCCCATGTTAATCCCATCAAACATTCCTTAAGGATCCTTCCCATTTCTTAAATCCGCCCCCTGAAGTTAGTCACCTCCGCCTTTGTGAAGCCTTCTACCCCTCCTAGATCCAGGCAGAACCAGACTGTGGCATGGTCACTCCCCGCCAACGGGTCCTCACCCAGGCTCCCCAATCTGGTCACTGTCTGCCAGGACCACATCCAGTACCCGCGCCTCCCTGGTCGGTTCCCCCACCTGCTGAGTTAGGAATGCATCTTGAAAGACATCCAACAACCTCTGTTCCCTGACCACCAAGGATGTCATAGTCTCCCAGTTTGTTCCTGGCATGCTTAAGTCGCCCAACACCACCACCCTTCCCCTGCCCAGTCAGCAGTGTCTCCCAACATCTGCCACCAGACTCTCCTCCAGCTCCTCCACCAGTGCAGGGGGTCTATACACCACTCCTATTTTTACTCTCTTGCCCCCCCCCTTGTTATCAAGGTGACCCAGATCACCTCCACGGTTCCCTCCGCCTCCTCTACTCCCCATGCCAATGCAGTTTTGACTATCATTGCTACCCCTCCTCCCTTCCCTCCCCTGTCCTTCCTGAACATAGTGTAACCCTCCAGGTTCAGGTCCCAGTTGTGTCCTCGGTGGCCCAGGTCTCAGTGACCGCTGCCACATCCACTGCTCCCTCAGTTAGCATTGCCTGGAGCTCAGGCATTTTATTGCCCAAGCTCCTGGCATTTAGCAGGACTACCTTCCACCCTTTCCCTATACTTCCATTTCTCCTGCTCGTGTTCCTATAGGGATTATGTTTTCCCCTGGTCTGCACTTTACCAGTCGGCCTTTTCCCACATTCCTCCAGCTCCCCAGGGGGGTGGAGACAGAGTCCCTCCTTTATCAGCCCGCCTCGACAGCCTTTTCTCCCATCCCTCCCTCCCTTCAGTAGTTTAAACCCCACTTTTCACCAATGAATCCTCTATTTTCAACTTAAGGATTCCCTCCTCCAAACTGAGATGGAGCCTATCTCAGCATACAGCTCCTTATCCTCCCAGGTCTCCCCAATCCCCCATCAACCCATACCCTCTGGCCTCCACCACCCCTGAGCCACTGGTTTATCTCCTAATCTTCCTCTTGTGTTCCCCACTAGCCCTTGGCACCGGCAGGATTTCTGAGAAGGAAACTGTGCATCCTATGTCCTGACAGACCCTGGCAAGCTCCCTGAATCTTGCCTGTATCTCTAGCTCACTATTTCCCTCAATGTCATTCGTACCCAGGTGGACCAGTATGTCCGAGGAACCCCCACAATCCTTTGCCAGCTGATATATCTCATGCTTGGCCCTGTGCACCGTTAGTCCAGGGAAGCATTTTGTTCTAACTGGCCAGGCTTCTCCCTCCCTCCCTGTCCCATTTGATACCCCTGATCATAGAATCCCCCAACAGGAGCACTCTGACTGCTCCTTTTCCTCCATTTCCCCCCCTTCCATGTCCCTCATCCTTTCTACCGGCCTCTCCACCCAGCCGGCTCCTTGTTCCTGCCCCTATCTGGGTGCCATATGCTGCCCCTTCCTTATTTACCCTGGCCACCCCTTCCCCTCCGATCCTGTGCCTCTCCTCCTCCCGAGTATCCTTCTGTACCTTGCTAATTCCCCCCTCACTGCTCGCAACTGGTCCTTCTCCCCCATCTGCTAAACTAGCCTGGCTCATCCTCCCTTCCTTCCTGTCTCCGTTTAGTCCCTCCTTGCTTGTCATGCTCCCCTGGCTTAAACCCTCAGCTCCCTTTACTGTATCCTCCTTGTACTACTGGTCCTTCTTGCCCTTTCCTCCCAACTGGTCCTTCTCCTTCGCTTTTCTCCCTCTTCCCCCTGCCCCTCCTGCTCTGATTCACTGCTCCCCCATTTTCCTACATTCCAGGTTCCCCTGTTCCTCCTGCTATCCGCCCCCGCCTCCTGCCCCCACTCCCTTTCCATCTTTAACCACCCCTGTCATGGTTACATCACCCCCTCATCCTCAAGTAGAAGAAGGGAATGAGCGGTTACTGAGCGTGAGGTCTGATCCACCTCCCCGCCTTGCTTCCTTCTGTCCTGCCCTGGCCACCTGCCTACTTCCCTGAGAATGTTGTCCTCTGGCCGCCCTTTGTGAGGGGTCCCAGTTACCTGCCTGCTTCCTTGGTAGTGTCCTCCTTTGGGCCCCTGCCAGGGTCCCTATGTGACCCCAAGTATTCTCCTGCACTCCTTTCCCTATGCCCCACCCCTAGTGTTTGGTGCAAACCTGGGGAGATCCCCTGCCCCTTCCCAATCATACCTCCCCTTCCCCTGGCTATCTCCTAATCCCCACAACCTCCTCTCTAAGCTGTGCCAGCTGGTAGCACACTGGCAACCACCGAACTCCAAGCCCAGTCCAGTATCATGGCTGTTCCACCCCTGTGCACCCCACCACCCTCCCAAAGATGCTGGTCCTAATGACATGTGGTCCCATCCCTCCAAGTAGGTTTCCTTGGGTGAGCCACCAGGTTCCCCACTAGCACAAGGTACACCCCTACTGCCTAATCAGGTCACCCACTAATCCTAGATACAGTCCCACAGTAAACCGTAACCCTGTTACTAGGTGCAGTACAACACAGTAAACTTATAAGGGAAGTGAACAACTCCTAAGCTCCTCTCCCCAGCCTTTAAATCCAACCCCAGTGGCTAGAACTACATGAGCTGCACCTGCAGCCTTTTCCTCAATTAGGGGCAGGTGTTCCCTATAAACTAGCAGAGCTCTGGGGAGGGAGGGGGGGGGGTGGGGGTGGGATTTGGCCTACACCCCACTCTCGAGAGAGTGTATCAGTCCTGTGTCTGCCCCTCCAAGCCCTGCAGCCAAAGAACCAGCCCCAAGCAAATTCCACCAAATAGGTTTTAAATCAGAAGAAATAGGCCTCCACCAGCGCAGCCTGTTACACAGAGAAACATCCAACAAATGAGCCCACTTAGAGCCACCAAGCCAGTTTTCAAACTACCAATAGCCCCAAAAACAATACCCTGCTAGCCCCTTAGAAGTAAGAAAGAAAGGAAATAACCTTCTACCAAGTAAAATCCACAAGAAACCCTGTAAAAACAACAAGAAGCAGCTGCTGTCCTGGAACACAACTGATCCTGTCCCCTTCTAGTTCCTTCTCAAAAATGGTTGGAAAGATACCATCCCAAACTGAAAATTAGATATTATGCCTCATTTGGACTATTCCGTGTAAATAAATTGCAAAAATATGCATGGGCAAGTTATTTTTCTGTCCTTTATTAACTCTGGGTGCTCTCTTGACTTTAGACTATTTTGTTGCCTTCGTTTTTTGCTTACAATGTTAATACCACTGTACTGAGAATAAAACCTTTAATGTCTTTGAGGCTTGGCAAATGAATTAATATAACATATAGATGTATTATAAGTATATTGATTTTAAGCTAAGGGGAGGGACTAGAGGCTCTGAACATCTCTAGCCTGGAGGAAAAGCGGTCAGACAGTCTTCTGTATACACAATGGTCTCAATAAGAGCAAACAGACAGAGATGTTTGATTTAGTGTATTGCAGCAAAGTGTAGGGTCACTCCTAAATGTTTTTATTTACTTACTTGAAAATTGGTAACTGGGACAGGCACACTGAGCTGAGGCCCGCTTCCAGGTGTGACCGAGGGAAGGGTTACAGAAACAGCAATGAAGCATAATACAGTACATTACATGGTACAAACAATAGATGCAGACACCCTGCAGTAACAATGCTTCTCTGGTACAAGCTTGGAATAGATAAAGCTAAAAAGTGATACATTTAGAGGTAACATTAGAAGACACTGCTTCTCCCAGAGGTCGGTGAACCTGTGGAACAGCCTTCCAATGGAGATAGTGGATACAAAGACAGTTCAGGCCTTCACGGTAAGCATGCTATTTAAATATCTTTCTACCATTTCCTTTTCTCGCAATAGCATGAGAGAAAATGATTCAAGGTAAGCCTGGACAAATTTCTGCTTACCAAGGGTGCCATAGGGTACCATAGGTAATAGGGTAGGGTAAACCCCTAACAACTGGTGCGTGTTTGCACAGCATACTTGCTGATCCTTGCTTATGAGGCAGGGTGTGAGCCCGGTGGAACAAGAGTCCCTTCTGACTCTAAATTACTATGTTACAGTGAAATATCGGATTCCAGATATTATTTATTTATTTCATTTTTGTTAACCAGGTGAGTACACTAGCCAAACAATGACTATTTTCAGGCATGACTCGGAGACAGTACAAAAATAGTGGTAAGACAAGTACATTACATCAGTGCTGGAACATCATATACAGTACAGTAGTTACAGGTATCACTGAACAGTAAAAGTAAATACAAAATGGTAAACATAGCATACAGTCAGATAGGACATTGTGCACTCACACTGAAATAAACAGCAGTTAACACAGTGACAGATATAATAGAAAACAACATAGTGCAACAATAAATATAGGTAAGGCAGCGGACAATAGAAAGTGATGCAGATTGCAGTTATAGCTAAAATAGGGGGGAAAAAAAAGAGGGAGAAAAGAAACATAATTAGGAAGGAACTATCCAACAGGGTGTTATGGGTGAAGATAGGAGGGTTATAAATGAAAAATGCCCTTGAGAGCAGATAAGATAGGTTTCATAAGTGGAGGAAAAAAGGGGGAGAGGGTATAGAAAGAGGATAAGCATGAGAGGAAGATGCAGAGAGGAATTAGGTGGGGTCAACACAAGTGCAGGAGTCAACTAGAGATAGATGCGATCGAAGCTTTCTTTTAAAACTAAGATGGGATGTGGTCTGACGAAGAGCCAGGGAACAAGAGTTCCAGAACTTGGGGGCAGCATAGTGGAAGGCACTGGAGCCCTTAGATGTCTGGCACTTTGGCACATAGAGTAGAGACTGATCAGCGGAGCGTAGTCCATAGGAGGGGGATTGGGCTACAAGCATCATTGCAAGAGAAGATGGAGTTTTGTTTTCTGATTACTGAGTCAATAAGTGAGACCAGGGAGAATAGTCAGCAGGCAGAGGGGGAGAGCCACCCCAAGTCACTGTAGAGTTGGCGGTGGTGCTTTAGCCTCACGAGACAAAGGGCATACCTGCAGGCGTGATTATAGGTAACATTCCACTTGTACAGGGTAGTTTTATTGGCTGAAACAAAGATGGAGCACCATATGTGAGGGCAGGAGGATACCGGCAATGGCCAACTTAGCAGGGGTTTAGCATATAGCTTGTTTTGTAGGCAATTCCCAGCTTCATGTTTATGGCCTTACCAACAGATTGAATGTGCAGATTGAAATCCAAGGATTGATGCAGGAGGACTCCAAGATACTTAAAGGAGGATACACATTCAATTAATGAGCCGCCTGAGTCACTTATCATTAAGGAAGTCTGACAGATCCTGAGTTTGGGGGCAGAGCCAAACAGCATGGCTTGAGTTTTCTTTGCATTTAGGGCAAGTTTATGAGATGCCAGCCAGTTCTGAACGTTGTTCAAATCAGATGAGAGTGAAGCGTTTATACAGGAGGCATTTTTGGAGCTGGAATAGAGGACTAGATCATCTGCATAGAGTAAGGCAGAGCATGAGTGAAACACGTCAGTGATATTATTAATGAAAAGGGAGAAGAGTGGGGGTCCCAGGATGGACCCCTGGGGAACACCAATACTGATAACGGCTCTGTCAGACAAAGAAGAGTTAAACTTCACAATTTGAGACCTGTTTGACAAGTAACTGCTATACCAGCTGATTACAGAGAGAGAGAAGTTCATAGTTTTGAGAGTGGAAAAGAGCAGGGGGTGATCAACAAGATCAAAGGCCTTGGTAAGGTCTACAAAAACTGCCCCCATGAATAATCTGCATCCATATTTGAAAGCACAGCTGTTGTGAATTTAAGGAGAGTCATCAAAGTACAATGTCTTTTTCTAAAGCCATGCTGTGCATCAGAGAGAAGGTTGTATTTTGTTAGGTATTCTATAGTTTGGTTGGCAACAAGTTTCTCGAGAGTTTTACTAAGGACCGGCAGGATGGCTATGGGCTTATAGTTAGTTATCTCAGCAGGGTCTCCTTTTTTAAAGACAGGTGTGATGTGAGCAATCTTCCAGAGGTGTGGCTCCAGACTGGAGGAGAGTGACATTGTGAAGATTTTAGCCAATGGGGAGGCAATAATAGGTGCAGCTAGCTTTAGGAGCTTTGGTTCAAGGGTATCAGAATCTGAGCTGGTATTATCTGAGATGGACTGTAGCAGTTTAAGACCTCAGTCCTTCATTTTCTTGAAAGAATGGAGGTGTGGAATGCTGTTTGCTAAGAGGAGAATTAGGTGGGTAGTGAATAAGTCATAAAGGAGTACTGTAAGCCAGTTGGAGAAGATGGGACGGATGAGGTGCATGGAGATACAGTAGATCTGAGAACATGCAATTAAAGGAGTTTGCAATGGCATTTGAGTCATTGCAGTGTACCCCATTTAGTATCATGTTTCCAGGAGTAGTGTTTTGAGAAGCCCCTAGGAAAGTCTTTACGGGTGCCCAAAAGTTCCTGGAGCCCCCAGCAGAACTTTGTAGTAGGTTCCTGCAGTAGGTACTATTGGCAGTGCGAACTTATGTGTTGCAGGAGTTCCGCTGTTCTCTGTAAGAATTGTAGTCAGCTTGGAGCCCAGACAGTTTAAACTTTTTCCAGCATTTATCCCATTCCCATAGCTTTGCCAGGACTTCTTTGCGAAGCCATCTAGATTGTTTACCCCACCCTCCGGTTATCTTGTGGGCATGTTTACCCTGAATGGCCAGGAATTCATCCAAAAAAGTACCAGACCAGTTTATACTTGAGACATCACATAGGAATGCTTCTACGTCCAGGTTAGCAAAGTTTATAAATGTTACATAGCGAGGTGGAGGGGAAGGTGTTGATGTATGGCTACCAATGCAGAAAGTAAGGTAATGATCTGTAATAGCATCAGCCAGCATACTCGCTATAGGTATCTGGTCCAGACAGTTAGTCAGTACCCAATCAATGAGGGAGGAGGAATTCAGGGTTGGGATAGTTCTAGCTGGTTCAGTTAATAGCTGGTGCATGTTGTAACTTTGTATCAGAGATATGAGTGAGCTTTGAGCTGACCCTAGCCAGTTTAGGTTTAAGTCTCCGAGTATGAGGACCTCATTCTGCTTAGAGCCAGCAGAGATTTGGTTTAGCAGTTCCTGTAGGCCCTCTGTGCCCCCAGAGGGTGGGTTATAGGCACAGATAACGTGCAGTTTCTTTGCACCCAGGGTGAGGATTATGTGTAGTGATTCACAGGAGGAGAGGGGCAGAACTGTACAACGTCAATGTTAAGATGGGTTTTGTGGAAAATGGCAACCCCCCCAATGCTTAGATGATGGCCTATCTCTGTGGATTAGGGAGTAATTAGCCAGAGAGTAGATGGAGTCAGGAAGCACTGGTTTGAGCCAAGTTTCAGTTAGGCAGAGAATATCTGGCTTATAGACTTCAACCTATGCTTCTAAATCTGGGAGGTTATGGGTGATGCCTCGAATATTCATGTGGGCAATAAAGAGCCCTTTGATTGAAATTGCGGATATGTCAGCTGGTGGGTAGTGGACTGAGGGGCCCGGATTTACTTCTACATCACCTGATAGAAGGATGGCTAGTAGGACAACAAACCAGAGTTGATCCTTAGGAAAGAGCTGAAGAACTACAGACTTTGGAAAATGCTTTATAGCCACTGAGATTGCAAAGTAGGTACATCCTTTCCGTACTAGTAGGATATGATAGGCAGGCTTTGTTTGAGAATTGGCAATAAGATTGGAGAAGCAAAAATCTGTGGGTGGTGGTGTGGTTGCACCAGTTAGTGTAGTGCACTGGAGGCGATAGAGCTAATACACTGAGAAGAGCAAGCAAACGTGGAGAGCAGCCAACAAAACTGCTGAGGGCCATGCTTTCCCGCAGTCACTGGGGTAGAGTAAGGTAGCTAAACCAGGAGACCAGAGTATGGGACAGGTGGTAGAGAGCAGAGAACTACTAAGTAATTATAGCCGTGTTCTTTTGTGTTTTTATATATGTATTTTTTTCTTTAGTATAATATACTAAGAGTGAGAAACAAGGAGGGGGATAACAGTGATTAATCAGGAGAGAGGCAGAGGCGAATTGGGCAAGTGGGTTGGAGGATTAATAGGAAAAAATAAGGGACCTCTAGTGGCAGATCTGTATAAACTGCAAATGGTAAACTGGACACTTAAAAGAAACAAAACAAAAAAAACTCTATTAAAACTTAAATCAAGTCTAAGAAATCTTACATCAGACTAAACATTTCTTAAAATGAGAAATCAAACATCCCAAGCAGAGAGCAGTCCTTGCAATAATTTCTTGGCAGCAGTTCCTAGAGGACTTCTGGATTGCTGCACATAGTGTGGGGAAAAAGTCAGCTGGCAAACAGGAGCAAGTGAGATTCCTCCAGGGTAGATGGCAAAATTCAAAGAGTTCCAACCTGTACTTGCTTGTAGGGTGAGCTTCAGGGGCTGGCTTGGTTGTGAGCCGAGCAACAGCCGAAAGACACAGTGCTCCTTGCTTGTAGAAGGGTAGCATCGGTGGCTTCGCCTTAGGCAGATTCTCAAACTGCAAATGCAGTTTGCTTGAAAGAAGCAGCCTGAAAGGGCACACTAGCAAAGCACAATTGAATTGTAAACCAAATATTATGCACTGGGTTAAAGACACTCCATATTTTATTTATTAATTTAGAGATTCAGAAACAACCTTTGAGCAATAGCTCTTTTACAAAGGTTCCATGTCTTGAGGCAGAATACAAAGATGCGACACAATTTAAGGACACTGTTACAAATTAAGATGATACAAGTAAAACACATAAAACATCAAGTTAATTTCACCCAGCTGGGGAAAAAGGGCAGCCAAATACATACCAATACCTATAAATAAACACTTGTAATTCCATTAGTAGAAAACACCTGAACAGTTGAATGGAGGAAAACTCTGCTAGGCTCCTGAGGAGCCAGTAAAGTAGGGGGAGGTAGAAAAGGTGCTTGGGAGCAGCCAACACTGGTGGGCCTTGGTCGAAAGGAGAGGAGAGGAGTGGTAGGGGTATGCGGGGCCACCCCAACATAGGTGGCCTTGTCAAAGGGAGAGGAGTGGTAGGAGGGTGCATGGGAGGAAACCTGGGGATGACTAGAGTTGGGGGTAGGGGAGGAGCAAGTGGAGGTGGGAAAGGAACACAGTGGAAGGGGGAATTGGGGGGATGGGGAAACCCCAAACAGTGTGGCACTCTGGAAGGAGAACAGGAATTGAGGGTGGGTAGACAGGAACAGTAAGGGGGGGACTAGACATATGAATCTAATCTTATGTATTCTTGACTGCCTTGGTAGGTATTTTGCTACAAAGACTGTGAAGTGATGATATACTGTAGGTAAGCTGCTTGCTTGCTCAGACAGTTCCTGCAAACCCGATTGCCTGAAAAGTCTGCGCCACTGGATTATCCCTCCCTTTAACATGGCCACCAGTGTTGGCTGCTCCCAAGCATTTTTTCTACCTCCCCCCACTTTACTGGCTCCTCAGGAGCCCAGCAGAAATGTTCCTCCATTTGACTGTTCAGGTGTTTTGGTAGGATGAGGCTGATGGTGGGAGAGGTACTAGAAGCCATAGGAGAAATAAATGAAGTGGAAGGGCAATGGAGAGCTATCAAAGATAGCGTGAAGGAGGCCACCTTTATGTGCTTTAGGACAGTAAGCAAAGGAACAAGGAGCAGGAGACCCCTTTGGTTTGTAAAGGATGTGGCGAAGGCGGTTGGGGCAGGAGGAGTGCATTCAAGAAGTACAAAAGAACTCAGAACTATGAGGATAAGGAGGCTTATAGGGAAATGAGGAGGCTATCAAGGAAAGTAATCAGGAGAGCAAAGGCAACCACAGAGGAGAGGATAGCATCACAGGTAAAGGGAGGGAATAAAACATTTTTTAGGTATGTGGGGGATAGGAGGAAGGTTGATCAAGGAATCTCAAGGCTGAGGGGGGAAGGTGGAGTCTTTTAGATGGGGACTGGGAGAAAGCAGAAGAACTAAATAAGCACTTCTGCTCGGTTTTTATGTGAAGGAGGGAGGGACCAGAACTAGCGGGAGGCAGGGAACATTGGGGTGGACACGAAACCTTTAGCATGGAGAGAGTCTGGGAGAAGCTTGGCTGGCTAAGGGTGGACATGGCTATGGATCCAGATGGATGCACCTGATAGTGATCCAGAAACTAAAAGACAAGTTGGTTTCTCCACTAGCGAGGCTGTTCAACCTGTCCTTGACTCTGGTAGGGGTCTGGAGGACTGGAGGAGAGCAGATGTGACTCCACTACACAAGGGGAAGCAGGAGCTGAGGAGAACTACCACCTGGTCAGCCTCACTACAGTGGTGGGTGGGCAAGATCATGGAGGCACTCAAGGGAAAGGGTGACGGACTACCTGGAAGCAAATGGGATGGTAGATGATAGGCAACATGGGTTTACTAAAGGGAGGTCATGCCAGACCAGTTTAATAAGATTCTTCGACTGGGTGACACAGGCACTGGACCAAGGGGGTGTGGTGGATGTGGCTTATCTGGATTCCAGCAAGGCCTTCGACACCATGACCCATAAAAGGTTGGTCCATAAACTGGAAAACCTAGGGGTGGGAGACAAAATAACCAGATGGGAGGAAAGCTGTCTATCAGATAGGACCCAGTGCGTGGTGGTAAATGGGGTGCACTCAGGGACAAGGGATGTGATGAGCGGGTTCCCCCAGGGGTCAGTGAAGGGCCACCCTGCTCAATATCTACATAACAGACATAGCAGACAACCTCAGGGAATGTGTAGCCTTATTTGCAGATGACTTGAAAATCTGCAATAGGGTGGACACAGCAAGTGGTTCAGAAGATATGAGACAGGGCCTGAAGACTCTGGAATGGTGGCCGGACACCTGGCAGCTGAATTTCAACACAAAGACGTGTGCAGTGATGCACATGGACAGCAGAAACCCACATTCAGATTACACAATTGGGGGGAGAAAATCGGGATCATGGATCAAGAAAGGGACCTGAGGATAACAGTCACCAGCAACCTAAGGGTGGGGAAGCAGTGCACCAGGGCCATGGGGAGGCATATGGAATGCTGGCAAGTATAAGCAGGGGAATAACAAGCAGGAGAAAGGAGATTCTGACATCCCTGTACCAAGCCTTAGTGAGGCTGCACCTTGAGTATGGTGTCCAATTCTAGAGGCCTTACCTCTGGAAGGACATAGTTGGTGGAAAGGGCTCAGGATGATGCTGGGGATGGATGACAAGCCCTATGAACAGAGATGTAGGGAACTGGGGCTCTACACATTGGATACTAGAAGGGAGAGGGAGGACATGACAGAGACCTTCAAGTATGTCAAACGGATCCATAAAGTGGAGGTGGGGAATTTATTTCACAGAAAGGTAGGCTCCATAACATGACAGCACAGCCTAAGACTATAGGAAGGGAACTTTAGGGGTAATGTGAGGGGACAGTTCTTCACTGAGAGAGTGGTGGAATCCTGGAACAGGCTGTCAGAGGAGGTGGTGGGGACCGAGACTGTGTCTGGTTTCAAGGGAGCATGGCACAAGAACATAGGGTTATGAGGAGGAGCCCCTAGAGGGAGAAGGGTGGACTAAGGGGGGGATTGAGGGGCAGATTTGATGGGCCAGATGGTCCTCTTCTGCTGTCAATTTCTATGATTCTATGATTATGCCAGTTGATCTTATCATATGTTGGTGTTGATGCACAAGGATTCGCAACTATTCTTAGGAGGATTCCTTTGACCAGAGCAGCTAAATCCACACTGGATTATATAAACCACACTGACTGCAGGTTGATAGCTGAGTGGAGAAACCATTCACATGTTCTAACGGAGACCTTTGATTCCATTTAGAAATGTGTTCCGAGCAGTAGCTGCTAGGTACCATAGGGTTCTTTCACAATTGTTAAAACAGAGATAAAATGTTAGAAAGTGAGAAAAAAAGATTACCTTAAATTCAAAATTAGGTAATCTTGGTTCTTTCCTTTTTTTTTTTTTCATTCTACAATTAATTTTTGTAGAGCATCTGTCATGTAAACTGGTTCTCAAAATGCTTTCTTTCTTTCTTTCTTCTTCTTTCTTTCCTTCATCTCTTTCTTGCCTCTCACCTCCCTCCCTCTTTCTCCCTCTCTGCCTCTGTCTCTCTTTCTATTCCCTCTCTGCTTCTCCTGCCTCTCTCTCTCTCAGCTCACTCTCACTCTCACTCTCTCCATCTCTTTCTCACTTTGAATGTGCCCAGTTCTTTGTTTCCTGGGGCCTAAAAGTGGATTTCTGAGCTTACAGTTGTGATTTGTATTTTTTTTCTTGCCTGATCATGGAATAAAATAGCCAAGTGAAATACTGGTGCCAGTATTCTTCGCTGTTTCCTGTGCCACAGAGCAGCCTTTTGTTTGCAGTGTAATCTCTCCTATTTCATGTAACTAAACATACTGTTTTGCTCATTCTTAAATTACTCTTTTGTTTCCAGATACCCTGTGTGTCATGGGGGATGGTATATATTGTAGTTTTTCATTCAGTTTGTGCAGAACTGAATGTTCCTCTGCTGTTGCTGCAACTGATTTCTTGGATTAAAAAACAAGGTGCTGCGCTAGTGCGTGGTCTGACAACAAAAACAAAATGCTAATATTAAATGCATGCTGAAAATAGAGTTAAATTGACGTTTGACCTTGAGTCTTCTTCAGTAATTATCCAAAGAGAAAAAAAAAGAAAAGTTAATCAAAGTCATTTTATTTTGTTTTGATTTCTTGGGTGCTCATTGGGAATTAGGCGCATGGCTACACCTACACAAAGCTGTCCAAATGGAGACAGTGAGTTGAGGTGATGCACCAAATCTCAAAACATCCTTGTCTCTTCTTTTCTTCTGTTTGGAAGAATCTCTATAATTGGCCAGTGATGTCACCCTTCAGTATGTCATTTTGAGTTATAGAGGGTTCCCAGATCTACAGGGATTCTTGTATTTTCCTGGGAAACACAGCAGTCTATAGGGAAAGTCCCCATTGACTAGCATTGCTTACATGGGAAAACTGAGCAATTCAGGTTCCCTAAGAAATCATGTAATCTAGGACAATCACAGGAAAATTGCCTTGGAGTTACAGGGAAAATGACAGACTAGTTTGGGAGCTCTGCAGCAATATTCACTGATGGCACCATCCTCAAAAGAGGTGCAGCAATGAGAGAGCATGGATTCTCGGCTCCTATTGCCCCAGAAGAAAGAGAACCACTTCAGATCATTTATTTATTTTATTTATTTATTGAAATCCTGGATGACACCTGTCAGCAGATGCTCATTGAGAGGTTCCATGTCAGATACTTTAACACAAGAAGACACAATAAAGTTACAGTAATTACACATACAAAGTACAAAAAAAGTCAACAGTACATGAGTTGCAATGACAAACAGTTACATAAATTGTGCTAAGGCATAGTGCATGGTATGCCAGCGTCCTGCAGCAGAGAGAGAGACAGAGGCAGACTGTTAAGGAGAGGTAGGATGGGGAGGTGGGAGCTGGGATAGGAAGGGCAGAGCGGGAAAGAAAAGAGCCAAGGGGTAGGGGTGGGAGGCAAGTGCTAGGGTAAAAGGGGTGGGAGGTAAGTGCTTGGGCAAAGACTTGGCAGGTCAGGAGTTGGAAGTGCTGAGGCAGACTAACGCTGAGGATGCAGACTAGCAGGGGCACTTACAGGTACTATTGTCAGTGAGGTGCTGGCAGAGTTTGCGCTTAAAGGAACCAAGGGTTGTGGCTGCGGCTGTCAGGTGGTAGACTATTTGTCCACAGAGGGGCCCGGTGAGCAAAGGATCACTGGGACATAGTTGTGTGGCATGTGGGCACGTGGAATACTTATGTAGTTGAGCTCCTGGTGTGGCTGGCATGTATAGGTGGTGACAGAAGGCTCAGAACTCCTTGAGAAAGTAAGTTTAGTGAGACCTCTTTTCCGGGTAGGCAGGTTTGATAAAGTATTCTGTCCTTCAGTTGAAGCCAGCCTGATCACGCATAAAGCTCACAGGTGTGGGTGAGTTTCGAGGCATTAGTGAGCAGGCGGCAGGCTTTGTTTAAGGCTGTTGAGAGGCATTGGAGCACTGTGTCAGTAGCGGAGCCATAGACAACTAGGCCACAATCAATCAAGGTGATGAGTGAACTGTTAATTGCCAAGTTCAGAGCTTCATAGGTCAAGCAATGTCTGTGCCTGTAGAAGATACCGATCCTGGTGTTAAAGGCTTTGGCCATGATGTTCAATGTGCTGTGTGTAAGACAGGGCAGTGTCCAGTGTGATTCTCAGGTACTTGAAATGGGGGACTAGTTCCATGGTGTTACCGGAGTCATTCTGAATTGCCAGGGGATAGCCTTTTAGCTTGTTTTGGGTGGTGGCGAAGAGCATGGTCTTGGTCTTTATGTAGTTCATGACCAGTTCTTGCTCTTTGAACCACTTTTCAGCCACTGCGAAGCCACTCTGGAGGTCATATTTCTGCAGTGCAATGTCAAGGTTGCTAGTAACGGTCACAGCATCATCTGCGTAGAGGAGCATGCGGTTGCTGCAAGCAGCCAGGAGGTTGTTTAGGAATACACTGAAGAGTAATGGACCGAGTATGGATCCTTGTGGTACCCCTGATTTGACTGATCCACTTTCTGATAGGATGTCCCCGATCTTTACTCGCTGTGATCGCAGGCTAAGGTAGCTACAAAACCATGCTATGGTTTCTAGGGCTAGCCTTATGTCCAAGAGCTGTTCAAGGAGGAGGGCATGATGGACCATGTCAAATGCCTTTGATACGTCAACAAAGGCTACCCCTACAATGTGCCCTTTGTCAAGAGCACTATGTATGAATCTGGTAAATTCCAGGAGAGCTGTGATGGTGCTATGGCTGGCTCAGAAACCATGCTGTTCGGGGCATAGGAGCTGATATTGATTGAAGTACTCCACCAGATGGTCAGCCACATCCTTTCAAGGGCCTTGGAGAGTTGGGGGAGTATAGAGATTGGCCTGTAGTTGTTTTGAAGAGACCAGCCACCACCTTTGTGTATCGGGATGACTGTGGCAGCTTTCCAGATTTGGGGGAATTTGGAGTGGCAGAGGGATAGATTAATTATCTTTGTCAGTGGACCAAGAACTTCATCAGGATTGAATTACATCAGTGAGTCAGTCTACAGAAAATTACCTGCTTCAATTTTGCATGCATACAGTAGGGTTTCAGTTTCCACTACCTGCAGACCATACTTTTTCAAACACCAAATTATTTAATCACAAGCATTTTTAGAAATAAACAAAGACTTATATAAAGAACGCTATTACCTGCTAGTTAGAAAATCAGTTATTATTTATAAGGGAAAGCCTTGCTTAACAAATAGCCCCTCCCCCTCAAACAAAACTCAAGTCTTGGCAGGCATCGTTTTTGATTTCATGCTGTTGCCATTTGCCACATCTAGCTTCCCAGAAAAAGCCATTCAGCTACACTTCTTGGGCTATACTAAACTAAAAACACAGTGTAAATGCCATCAGCCTCACCCTTATAAAGAAACAAAGGGAGAGATTAGTTTCATGACTTATTTCAGCTGCTTACGATGGAGCAAGCACAAAGGACTGATTTGTTCAGTGCTTTCAAAGCAGCTACTATAAAGTTAATTTCTTGAATGCTTTTCAACAGAAGATCCTGAAAAAATGTTGGAGTCTGGTTTAAGGGGAAAGTTCCCTTGGTCTTTTATTCTGCTTCCTGTGTAGTTCTGTAGGTATTGCACAATGATTGCCTCTCTTGCACCCTGCTAATCTCATCAGGATTTAAATGCAAATGAAGCTGATACTTAAGTCTGGTGTGAAAACCTGCTTGACTCCATTGCAAAGATCATGACCCAACTCATGTAAGGCATCCTGGAATTTTATGATGTTTTGGTGCTAAAGCCTATAGTAGTTACACTGTATTAGTCAGTGCTATTGCTGTCCTCTGCAGTCCCTATGTTCTTGTCTTATGCTAGCCATGAAACTTTTCTATGCACAGTAAGTGCCCTTCTGTTTTCCACTTGCAGAATTCATGCAGAATGGACATTCAAATTTTGACATGCTTTTTGGAACTTCCCCAGCCAGGGAAGCTCTGCCAATGGCTACATTATTTACTAGCCTGTTCACCTGCTCAGCATGTCCCTGTGCCAACAGCAGCACGTTGACACCACTATTTACTAGCCTGTCAGCATCTTTTCAACCCATTTTCTAAAGCAGCAGTATTTGTTAGCAAAAAATACCATCATACAGTTCATTTAACAGAAATGTGTATGTGACATCCTTACAGTAATCCTGAGTTTATTTTTTAATTTTCTCAGAAATGTTTAAAACAGCTGTTATAATTCATTGTGTAATTAATGACTCAAGTCATTACAGATGAGCAAGTCACTTAACTTCCCTGTGCTCCCAGGTTGCACCTGTAAACAAGCTTTCAGCTTAGTGTGTCTCTCCTGGTTAAACAAACAAACAAAACAGATGGCAGCCTCATTAAATTTAGAACAAATCTCTTCTGTTAAGGTTTTTTTTTTTAATGTGCATACTAGATTTGTTGTAACATGGCTATATTAGGATGGTGCAGACACGTTTCTGATGGTAAACAGTATACAACCAAACCAAGACATTTAATTTTGCCACAGTGAGCAGCATGACAAGGGAGAGGAAACTGTCAAAAACTTCAACATACCATATCTCAACTCAGGATGTAAAGAAAAATAAATAAAAAATGAGTATATTGATGTTGTTGCCAGGAAAACATTACTTATTGGACAAAAAAAGCTACTTGGTGACTACCAAATACTGCTGCTTGTGAAGATGATCTTTGAGTGGCTGCATACAGGTTGTATTTGCACAAGATTGAAAAATTGCTACTAAAGTATATGTGGATTTTTTTTGAGATATAATCATCTGCATTGTGTATCTTGAAGTTTAAACTGTGATACTGAATTTTAGCTGATTATATTTATTTATTTAAAAGTTTTACCAGAATGGCATACTGAACAGACTACTACTCGATTCCAGATGTGTCCTGGGGGACAAGGGTGAGGAAATACAATTAAGGTGCACCATAAAGACATTTCAACAATACAAAACAGTTCATACATTACATAGTGCAATAGTAGAGTTGGACAATTACAGACAATACATAGTGCAATCATAGCTGGACAATTACAGGATCAAATGCATTGTAAAGAAGTGGTGACCACAGTAAATTGTTAATCACTGTACACGTAGACAACTAAGCCCTCTTTCTGAGAATTGGTCACATGCATGTGCAGGTGGTGGTGAAGTATGTTTTAAGGAGGGTGTTAAGGTGTTGAGAGGAGGTAGAGTGCCGAATAGCCTCAGGAAGAGAGTGCCACAGTTTGGGCATCTGAGATGAGAGTGGTGCCTGACCAGCAGCAGTGGACATGAGTGGAACAGACAGTAGGTGAGAGTCGAAGTTTCTGAGTGCATATACTGGAGGTGCTTGGGCTGATAGGACTGCGCCAAGGTAGGGTGGAAGGGTCTGGGACCAGAATTTTGCTGTGAAACTTATGCAGTGGGATTGTCTCCAATTCTGGAGGGAGGGGAGGTCCATAGACCAGTAGAGGTCACAGTGATGGGTGGAGGGAGAACAGTCGAGGGTGTAGTGACAGAAGGAGTGGAAGAGAGAGTCCAGTCTGGCTAGGATGGACTTAGGAGTGGCACTATAGACTATATCACCATAGTGAAAGGTAGGGAGAATCATTTTCTGTACAATTGCCCGGTGAGCCGGTAGCAGGATGCAAACCCGATTGCGGTATAAGGCACCCAGCTTGGGATGTAGCTTTCTATGGATAGCTTCAACATGTACAGAAAAGTTCAGATGCTGGTCTAGCCAGACCCCAAGATATCTAAAGGAGGAGCAGCAGGCCTCCAGAGAAGTCCCATCCAGGGTGTGGAAGGAGGCCTGGAGGGGAGCCAAGAAAGTCTCTGCTTCATGCCAAAGGTTAGGAAGACTGTTTTCTTGGCATTGAGAAACAGCTGATTAGAGCAAAACCAGAGCTGTACATCATTGAAGTCCTTCTGTAGTCTGGTCACCACATCAGAGGTTGAGGGTCCAGATGTATACAGCACAGTGTCATCCGCATACATGTGGATAGAAGAGTTTGGGCAGGTAGAGGGCAGATCATTAAGAAAAATGGAGAACAGGAGTGGGCCAAGGACTGAGCCTTGTGGAACACCGGTGATCACCGGGAGAGCAGCAGAGGTATTGTTACCAGTTCTGACAGAATGGGACCTTAGGAGTGGAACCAGCTGGTGGCCTCACTAGAGAGCCCTGCAAGAGAGAGCTTAGATAGGAGGAGAGAGCGAGAGACAGCGCTGAACGCTTTTGTCAGATCGACAAAAATAGTCAAGGTTAATGACCTTTGTCCATAGCTGTAAGGATGATGTCAGTGAGCCTTAGGAGGGAGGTGGTGGTGGAGTGGGATTTCCTAAAACCAGAGTGGTAAGGAGAGAAGGAAGAGGAGTCAAGAAAGGAAGAGAGTTGTGAGAGGACAAGGTGTTCCTGCATCTTAGCTAATATAGGGAGGAGGGAGGTGGGGCTATAGTTACCAGGAGAGGAGGGGCACCACCCTTAGGAAGGGGAATAACTGTGGCATGCTTCCACTCCGATGGGATGGAAGTGAGGGAGAAGGAGAGGTTGAAAAGGGCAGCCAGGGGACTGCCAATGGCGGGGGCTGACAAATAGAGCATTTTGGAGTCCAGTCCCAAGGGGCATTTCCCTTTGAAGGGGATAAGGGTGAGGAGTTCTGCAAGCATGTCTGCCATGGTGACAAGGTGAAAGGCGAAGGAAGGTGAGGGAGTTGGAGATTGGACATGGGGGGAGGGTTAGCGGTGTTAGGCGGGACTGTCAGATGAGTAGACAAAAGTGCAGGCACACAATTAGCGACAAATGTGCTAAACTTGATGGCCCCTGCAAGGGGGTCAGAAACAGAGCGACCGTCAATGACGAGGACAGGGGTGGGATACTGGATAGGGGGGAGAATATCGATTTAACCACCTTCCAGAATTTAGACAGGTGGGTTAAATTAGTAAGGAAGGAAGCTTTGAAGTTATTGGCTTTTGCATGGTGGATTAGTCTCATGCAGGCATTACGGAGAAAGTGATACTTTAGGTGATCAGTTGGATTACCGGAGGCCTTGAAGGACTTCTATGCCTGGTCCCTGGCCTTGAGGTGATCCATAAGGTCAGCTAATATCCAGGGCAGATGAACACCCCTCACTCGGGCTCACCTTAGAGGTGTGTAGCAGTTCCAGACCTCCAAGAACCTAGATTTGAAATACTCCAGGGCAGAATCTGTAGACATGGCATGGGAGATAAAGGACCAATCAGCAGGTCATATAAGAGTGAGGCAAGGTCCAGGGATTTAAAGGACCTGGTAAGTATTACTCTGAGGGGAAGGGCCTTAGGTCTGCATATTTTTCTTATCAGGTATATCATATAGTGATCGCTAAGGTAGTCCAGCAAAAAGCCGGAGGCAGTTATATGATGAGGTTGGGAGGTAAGGGCCCAATCAAAAGGGAGCAGTTCAGGGATCTAGTGGTCAGGTGGGTGGGCTCTGTAATCTGTTGGGATATGTTTAAAGAGGCCACCTGATTGCAAAACTTAGAGCCGGCACTGGATAGCCTGTTCAAATTGAAATCACCTAAGATGTAAATTTCGCCCCTGGACGTGTGAGATTTTAGGGCGGCCAGGTGATCAAGGATAGAGAATGTGGGTGAGTTAGGGGAGTAGTAGGAAATGGCTATAAATATAGGAGCTGAGTGTGGAAGAGCAATTTTTATTAATAACGCGTCAATGGTCTGTATGGGCAAAGGTAGCGGAACTGCAGAGAACTGTGGCGATGAGAAGATACACATGGCAATGCCTCCACCTCTTTTGGTTCCTGGTCAGTCATGGTGAAGGATAGTTTATCCTGGAATTGATAATTCAGCGTTGGGGTGATGCGGCTTTCACCAGGTTTTGGAGATAATCATGACATGTGGTCTAAAAGCTAGGACATTGGGTTATAGCAAGGTTAGCTTATGTGGGAGGCTTCAAATATTTAGGTGAGCAATTTTTAAACCGTGGAGTAGCTGGAAGGTAGTGGAAGAGTTTAATCTGTGTAGTGTATTTGGCCCAGGGTTCGGCTCTATGTCCCCTGCTTGAAGGAGTAGTAGTGTCAGTAGAAGCTTGAGAATACGTATGGCCTGCAGTGGTTTGTGATGTGAGGCTGTGGGTTGATAGGGAAGCACAGAAGTGTCCCTGGCTGGGAATTTCAGAGCTAACAGTGCAGCATGAAAAGAGGGTGGTAGAATATTGGGACCAATCAGTCGAGTGAAACTGGGGCCTGTGGGTGGCAATTGAGCAGTAGAGGTAGTAGAGAGATGTGGGGGAAGCTCCAGGAAGTCAGTTATTGGAGTGTTTGTGTTTCCAGGTAGGAGGAGGGAGGAAAGGATGCAAGGGGTGCAAGAAAGGTGACTACCAGAAGACAGAGAGGCAGCATGCTTAAGCTACGGGGCAGTGGTATAGGAAAATACTGCTTACAGTGGTCACTAGTGGCGGGCCCGGATAACCTGCTAAGGGAGAAATTACCTGATTGTTTTTTATCGTCTAACGGTCACATGAGCCCCACTATAAATTAACAAGCTCACCATGGGGGATGGGAGGGTGGCGGGGAATCTTCAGCTACTTGCAAAACCATAGAGTAGCTGTAGAAGGCTCGCATGGAGCAGTCCAAATTTTGAAAATGGCGCCTAAAGTGGTACTCGCACTACGCAATTCAAGATCTCTGTACCTGGCTGAATTGAGGATGGTGGGCAATGCAGCTTCAGGGAGGGCAGCTGAGAATGGCCCTCATGACTAGCAGGGAAGCTGGCTGAATTGAGAGTAGCGGACAATGCAGCTTCAGGGAAGGCAGCCGAGAATGGCCCTCACGATTAGCAGGGAAGCTGGCTGAATTGAGAGTAGCGGGCAATGCAGCTTCAGGGAAGGCAGCCGAGAATGGACCTCACGACTAGCAGGGAAGCTGGCTGAATTGAGGGTGGCAGGCAATGCAGCTTGTTGTGTATATGAAACTGAATTTAAGTGGATTTTCTTTTGATTATGTTTATGGATTGCATGTTAACTGATTTTATATTGCCTGCTATGTATATAAAACAGAATTTTATTTTGTTATGTGTGTGAAACTGAAGCTTAGCTGTTATGTTGAGTGTTACGTATATGAAACTGAATTTACATGCATTGTATTTTAATTATGTACATTTTCCAAATAAATTTTTATTGTTTTAACAAACAACAATACAATACAGATTTTTATCCAAAATGATAAAAAAAAAACAAAGCATTAAGTGATGAAGCAACTGAAAGCATTCAAAATGGAGAGGTTAATACACTCAAAGTAGATCTGACAGCTCTAGATTAAACATAGATAAGGCTGAAATCATAACACTTGTAAGTATAAACAATGACACTACAGCTCCTGTCATAGAATCCGTAGATAACAATAGAATATTTCTTTACTATATGAGTCCTAAAAAGGTGTCCCGGGTTAAGTTACAAGATTCAGTCTGGTTGGTGGAGCACGTGCTGGGGCTTGGTGAAGATGGTCGCCTGTTAAGATCGCGCTCTTCTAGTCCACTATATTTTTGAAAAATTTAGCAATGAACTGTGACAATGCAACATTTTACTTAGCGGAGCTAATACAACAGTGTTTGAACAACATTCTGGTGTTTTGGTATAAAATGTCTGTGTTTACTTTTCTTTTAATCCATGTTTACATTTTTGACAGTTTAAAAATGCCTACTTCAGCTGGGACCTCTAGCGACACACGCAGGTCGAATGTAAATAACCAGATCAATGCACCTACTGTTTCTATGGCAGCATTAGCTGAGATGGCAAGTAAAAGTGATATCCTAGAAGTTAGAGAAATGCTAGCTGGGCTTAAACTTGACGTTGATAATTCAAATCGAGCTAAGGAAACTTTAAAAATTGAAACAGAAGCAGTAAGATCTGAACTAAACAATACCATCTCACGCCTTAGTAAACTTAATGATACAATTTCCCAGCTAAGTTCCACTCTCCTGAAGCAAACCCAACAGATTGAATATCTTCTGGGAAAAGTGGATGATTTAGAGAACAGGGGGCAAAGAAACAATATTAGAATTATTGGGGTACCAGAGGGATGGGAAGGAAATAATATGACTGGGTTCTTAAAATCTTTTATCCCTGAACTACTGAATTTTCAATGGACGTGGCCACTTGAGATCAAAAGAGCCCACAGGACTCTGGGTCCAAAGTCTTCCCAGAGTAAACGCCCTCATCCTATCGTGGCCTTTTTCCTGAGATTCTCTATTAAAAAGGAAATTTTTAAAATCGCCAGGGAATGTAAATCTTTCAATTATCATGGACACAAAATCTTATTATTTCAAGATTTCTTCTCTGAACTGGTATATAAGAGGAAAGGGTTCTATGAGGTGAAGCAGGAGTGTCAGAGACTGGAGGTCTTATATAACTTCAAATACCCAACAGCATTTCAAATTAGTGAGCAAGGAGGGGGTGGGGTGTCCTGTGCCACTGTGGAAGATGCTTGGGAATATCTACATATGGTTACTGAGGATTTCCATTATGTCCAAATTACTCAAGGCCCCAACATCAATTTGTTTCAAAACAAAATTATTCTGCTCGCAACCCACCCCCTCCTGCTTGAGACTCTGCTTGTGCCATGACTGAGCGGGTAGATCCTGTAGAATCTATGGAAGCATACCCTTCCCCCACTCCATCTTTGTAACCAGCTCTAAACCACGCTGCTTTGGCCTCTACCCCTCATCTATACTCAACTGCTGCAAAATCTACAGAAAAAGATGGGAATTCTTGGCAACCTGGAAATTATAGGAAAGTAAAACCCACCTCCAAGATAGCGGTTCCAGTTCAGAGGTAAGGTTGCAGTCTTATCAATCCACCCCAAGACAAAGAAGTAGAAGTAGGAGCAGGCGTTGTAGAAATATAACCTCTAGCAACATTTCTTTATCCAGTTCTTTTGAGGTGGAAGAGGAAGAAACTCAGATTAGTGCACCCAAATCAACAATCTGCAGAGTGCAGTCTCTAGAGGAACTGAGCAGAATTAATACTAGGGGAGTGTCTGTTTCTGTTCAGGAACTTCTGCCTGCACCCTCAATGCTTACTCCCACAAGTCTTCAGTTTTCCTTGGCCCTTTCAGCATGAATCCAAGTGATCAAGGAATTTATTGCTTTGCTTCAAGAAGTCAGCTCTGAATTTCTTCTGTTTTTCATCATGGGATGAGGTGTTTTCTCTTGCAAACATAGTCTATTCAATAGCTTTCTGAGCTTCTCAGAAATGCAAAAGTGCTGCTTCAGTTTTTTGTATGGTGGATTTAACCACTATAAACCTGCATGTCGTGGTGACTTTTTGTCTATTTACATTCACCTGATTTTTATAATTGATTATTGAATTAAATGTTAAATGTTACTTATTTTGAGACATTTGTTTTGCTTTCCGTGTTGTAATTTAACATATGATCTCTGGAGGGTGTTTTTTATCTTTTCCTCAACAAAAAGAGGAAGGAGCTATATTTATAAAGTTTATACATGCATATTTTTAATTTCAACACTGAAATTGTTTGTAACTCTGCAGACTCAGTAGGAGCGCCCTAAGGTAATCTTTGTGACATACAGCAGTAGATAGAGAGTTTGATTGCTTGTATTATGATGCCCAGGGGTCAAATCTGTATCATTTACCTGGTTCAGCTTGTTTATTCCATATATCTTTCTTCTCTAATAACAGGATCTGTATATCTTAACACCTCCTACAAAGTTTTTGATAATCCTAAAGGTTTATTATAGCAGTTGCAAGAAATTTCCTTGGGGTTGCCTAGATAATGATTTTGGGGAGAATGTTTTAGACTACCTCTAAATAAGAGCAAATATGGCCATTGTCTGAAGTCCACAATATTTTAAGGGACATAGAACCCACTGGCTAGCCTCACTGGGGTGCTTTCTTGATCCTAATATCTTATTAGTATGATGGGGATCAGTCCTGTAAATGTGGTAGAATGCAAACAGTCTGAATGCCATTCTCTTTGCTTGCTGGTGCTATGGTGGTCTTTTTTTTTCTCTCTCCCTTTTGGTCTGTGACCCTTAATTTTAAGAAATTGGCAACTGCTGTTGTGAGATTCCTCAGGTAAAGGGAGAAGTTGCTAGTGGTAATGTTGCCTTGATTTACCAACTCTGGAGACGTCAGAGACAGAATGGAGAAGAATTTTGGAATGTTCATAACAGATCCACGTTTGACTTGAGTAGTGGCAACACTGTCTCATGACACTAAGCAATATCTGTTCTAACTTCCTGTTTCACTCATTGCCAGTGTAATACTGACTTTATTATTAAAAATATTTAATATTGGCATTTTGATTACCTCAAATGAGAAAAATTATAAAGTGCTGACACTGTTTCTGTTTTAGGAATTTTAGAGTTGTTACATCGAGATTTTTTTTTTTTAGATTGTATAAAAGCTGTTCTTTATGTATTTTACTAATTTAATTAGTGGACTAGAAATTACACAGGTAGACAAGAGCCAAGCAAGGATCAGTGGCTACATCTCCACCTTGTACTATAGTTCGGTGGTCTGTGATCCATAAGTAGTTTCACCCTACTGTTTTGTTTTTTCTGTTTTATTGTTTTTTTATCTATTGCAATTTATATCTTTAGTCTATTAGTTTAAAAATACTTTAAGTTTCTTTTAGTAAATCAGTTTTATTGTTATTATTTTGACTTTACTAAATCTTTGTAGGTCTCTAGGAATGCTAAACTTCTCAATAGGTTCTTGGAATGTTAAGGGTCTGGGGTTCCTGATCAAGATGAAAAAAAAGTCTAACATATCTGAATAAGCATAAACTTTGTAGTGTTTTACTTCAAGAAACTCATTTAGAGGAAGATGAAGCAAAGAAACTAGCTAGATTATGGTTTTCTCAAGTGGAGTTTATTTTTTTCAACTCAAAAAAGAGAGGTACAGCTATTCTTTTCAGGAAGGGAATAAACTTTGTTAAGAGCTCTCACTATGCTGACCCTGAGGGCAGATTTCGGATTCTTGAAGGTGCGATTGACAGGGGTGAGCTTACCATTTACAATATTTATGCACTCAATTCTAGGCAGGCCGATTTCTTTAGAGATCTAAATTGCATTTAAGCATGTGTAACCACCAAAATCTTATTCTGGGTGGAGATTTTAATGAAGTCTCAGATAATTTAATTGATAGAAGTTTTTCTTCTGCCCCCTTAAGATCTCCTAGACCCAGCTTGCTGTTAGAAACCTTGTGTCTGATCTAAATTTAGCAGATGTCACTGTAAGAGATTACTCTTTTTACTCTGCAAGGCATGCATCCTTCAGCAGGATAGACATGATTTTTGTCTCCAATCACTTTGCCCCAAACCTTGTTTCGTCTAACATTAAGGAGATATCCCTTTCTGACAGCGCTTTAGTGCAGGTCCTGATTTGCTTTGAAGATTCTAAAAGTAATTGTATTAGATGGAGACTGAATGTTTCTCTCCTACAGGATCCTGATTTTAACTCCTGGTTGGACCATGAGGTGGAAGAATTTTTCAGTATAACTGATAATGGGGAAGTTTCACCAAACTGCCTTTGGGACTCCTTCAAAGCATTTCTAAGAGGGAGAATTATCAGTTTTTCATCTTCTAAGAAGAAACAAAGAGAAAAATATTTGGCTTAAATGGAACTTAAACTGTTAGATTTGCAGAATAAATACAAACAAAATTGCAAAAGAAAAGGGAGTCTGCTTATTAATATCACTAAAGTAAAGTTTGAAATAAATAAAATATATTCTGCCAAGGCAGAATACTCTTTAAATAGGATTAAAATATTTTTTGGGAAGCTGGCGAAAGAGCAGGGAAACGTTTAACACACCGATTAAAAAAGAGGGCTGGTCAAAATCTGATCCCAGGTATCTCTATTGCCTTAGGAGTTACTGAGGTTTCAAATGCCAAAATAAATTCAGAATTTGAATCCTTCTTTAAGGACTTATACTCAGATTCAGGTAAGGAAGATGTAGGAAATTCTCAGATATTTCTAGATTCAGTTAATCTTCTAAATCTTAGTGAGATTGATAGGGAAGTCTTGAATTATCCTATCTCCTGAGTAGAATTTGATAGCATCATTAAAGGTCTCCATCTAAACAAGACACCTGGTCCAGATGGTTTAACAGCAGAGTTCTATAAAGCTCTAAGTACTAAAGCTAAAGATTACCTTTTCAAAGCCCTTGTTTCACCTTTTTCATCACAAACCTTACCTGACTCTATGTATCATGCCTACATTGCTTTAATTCTAAAGGATGATAAGGACCCCTTGAAATGTAAGAGTTACAGTCCTATCTCTCTGCTTAATGCTGACTATAAAATTCTTGCCCAAATTCTAGCTTTTAGACTGAAATTTCACCTTACTAAATTATTAGGAGAGGAACAAGTAGGTTTTGTACCCGGCAGAAGTGGAGGAGACAATATGCGTAGGCTGCTAAATGTAATCTGGAAAGGGAAAACAATTCATAACTCTGCTGCAGTGCTAGCCTTTGATTTCTGCAAAGCCTTTGATTCCTTAGAATAGAATTATCTCTTTCAAGTACTTAAGAAACTCTCCCTGGGAGACAGCTTTATTTCCTGGTTAGAAATCCTATACAAAAACCCTTCTGCTAGAGCATTAGTTCTCACACTTTGTGATAGTGAGCCTCCCCCAAGCCATGTAACAGATTTTGAGCCTCCCTCAAATTTGAAAAAAATCTTGGGCCTCCCCATAGGAAAAAAAAAATCATACTTTTGCACAGTACACCAAGAATCAAGCGAGACTAATAATGTTGACAGAGGATATTCTCTTTTTATTTGTCTTACTGTTCTCCACCCCCAACCTCACACCCCAGGTTATCCTTGTCACTCCACTATTCTGACTCTTGGACCCTTATTACTCTACTTCCTCTCTATCTGGAACAACTAACCTAGCTACATCATCTCTCCCCCTTTTATGCTGTTAAGCAACTTCTTGTATCCTTGCCAAGGTCACACCTGAAACATGTATTGGCTCAGTGTGCCTTTCCCAGACACCAATTTACATGTAAATAAATACCTACTGTAGAAACAAGCCTCGACTCAGTGTGCCTTTCTCAGTCACTAATTTGCATATAAACACCTACTGTAGAAACACACCTTGATTCAGTGTGCCTTTCCCAGTCATTAATTTGCAAATAAACACCTACTGTAGAAACAAGCCTCAACTCAGCGAGCCTTCTTAGTCACCAATTTACATGTAAATACATGCCTACAGTATAAACAAGCTTTGGCTCAGGGCCTTTCCTAGTCACCAATTTGGGCATAAGTAAGGAAATTCACCTGCCGTTATCCATATTTAGTTTGCTTCATTCCTTCACACAAAACATCCAAAACTTAAAATTTAAATATTGTACATTCTCAGACTTGACTGGGACTCCCATGGAGCAGTATGGGGCCTCCCTTGGGAGGCTGGCCTTACCATTTGAGAACCACTGTGCTAGAGTAATTTCCAATAGTTTTATTTCAAACTTCCATTTGTATGAAAAGGCTGCCCTTTCTCCCCTTATCTTTTTATTTTGCCCATTGAGCCATTAATTAGGAAAATCTCTGAATGTCATGAGGTCAAAGGAATCAAAACAGGCAAAATAATCAATAATGTATTTGCTTATGCAGATGATCTGCTAGTTTTCCTTTCAACCCCAAGGGATTCAGTGGCATTCTTGGGTATAATTTTAATGTCTTTGCCTCCTTCTCCAGCCTTAATCTGAATTGGGCTAAAACTCAATTTTATCTCTAAACTCGTATTTACGTCCAGGGGATTCTCTGAGAAGGATACAATCAGAGCTTAGATGCTCAAATTATTTGACATACTTAGGAATGAAATTAGGCAAGGACACTCATAATTTACTGAACTTAAATCTCCTATCTCTAGTAAAAGAAATTGAAGGAGACTTGAAAGAATGGCAAGGCCTCAACTTATCCATATGGGGTAAAAGTAAATTGATTAAAATGGTAGTAGCACCCAAATTATTTTATCTTCGTCAGAACTTGCCCCTTAAAATAGAGAAATTTTTAAACTTCTGAATAAAAACACTAGAATATTTCTTTGGAATTCTTCTATTCCCAGACTTTCAGCTGCAAAACTCAGAGCACATAAAATGGTGGTTTTGGATTTCCCCACTGGGAAAAATATTATTTTGCTTTTTGTTTTAAGCAAAGTTCTTGGTATCTTACTCCTAACCTTGATAAGCATTTACCCCTATGGTTTAGGGTTGAGAAACAGATTTTACAACCATGTAAACCATTGGATTTCCTCTTTACTAAACTTTCTCCACCCCATAATGATAACATGTGTATTAATACCTCCATTTGGGTGATCAAGAAAATGAAGAACTTGCTCCTCATTGAGAACTTACCCACCTGCTTGACTGCGCTTTGGACTAATAATACTCTTTCATATAATCAAGCACCTATAAAGGATTTTTGGTGGGAGGAGTTAGGTATCACAAACCTACAGGATCTACTAGGTGAACAAGGAGAGCTGTTTTCCTTTAATCTACTCAAAACATAATATAATATCCTAAGATATCATTTTGCTTTCTACCTTCAGCTAAGGAAGGCACTTCAGGACTCAATTCTCGGAACAGATTTAACCCTCAGAGAAAATTCTGAATGGAATTCTGTCCTTAAGATGCAAACCTAAGTAAGGGATGAGTCTATTATATGAACTTCTAATGAATAAGAATGACCCCTCTCTATTGTCAGCATCAGCTAAAAGAAATTGGGAAGATGATACTGAGGAACCTATATCTACCAAGGAATGGGCCTCAGTCTGGCACAATGCCTGCTGCAGCAATAGGGAAATTCAAGCTAGGACAATTCAGTATAAAATCCTGCACTATTATTACTAGTCCCCTCAAAGGCTATTCTTCATGGTATATCAACTAGATGGGAAATACTGGAGGTGTAAGGCAGAGGATGTAGGTCTGGGTATTATGTTTTGGTCCTGTCCCTGTATCCAACACATTTAGAGTAAGGTACATAAAGTTTGTGAATCTGCACTGGAAACATCGATCCCCTTTAATCCAAAATTTCTTATCCTGGGAATAAGTGTTGGTCAGGGAAACTTAAAGAAACATTTAAACTCGGTTATCTGGTCAGCTGCTTTAACACTTAAGAGGATCCTGCTCTCACATTGGAAATCACCTTCCCCCCTGCATATGCGGAATGGGCTTCAAAAATGAGTGAAGTCATCAATAATGAGAGACTGGCACATCAGGTTGTTGGTGAAAGTTTTCTTTTGGAAAAAAAAAACTGGGCCCCTTTCCTGACTTATTTGGATATTACAATAATAAAATATTACTTATTTTAAGCCTGTGCTATTTTCTAATCCCGAAACTTCTCTCTCTCTCTCTCTCTCTCTCGTATAGTTTCTATAGTATGATGAACCTGTGAATATTTCTCCTTATATGAGACCTGACAGTTTCAGTCATGAATGTATATAAGAACATTTTTGTTTGTTATAATACGTTACCTGTGTTTCTGATTGATGTATTTTGTTTTACTAAAATCTAATTAAAATCTTTAAAGCAAAAGATTCAGTCTGGTCTAAAATCAAGTAACAAATTCTTTCATTATTTGCTAACAGGGTCATGTTGTTATACCACTCAATAAGGGATGGTGAGTGCATTTGCTTCCACTTAGAGAGAAACAGTAGAGGTAGCTAGCACCCAATTAGTCTGTAAATTATTCAAATGTTTCAAGTCAGAGGATAACCCCCAAAACAAAAACCAGTGGAGAGAATTAAATGTTGCTGTTAGCTACCTTTTCAAATATCGGTTTTGATCAAATCAGCTATTTCTAAACCCCCAAAAAACTGTCTCCCTAACATTCGGCACTCGGGCCGATCTTTCCCATCTCCCAGCCTCCCCAACTTTCTACACATTAGAAGGCTCCCCCCTGGAGGTTTGCACTGCCTTCAGATATCTCAGAGTCTGGTTAGACCAGCACCTTGACTTCACTGTGCATATTGATGCTATACATAAGAAGCTACACCCCATGTTAGGTGCGCTATACCGTAATAAAAGTTGCATCCCCCTGCCCATGTGCCTGGCAATCCTCCCAATAATGGACTACGGGGATGTAGTCTACTGTGTAGCCCCTAAATCCTCCCTGTCCAGACTAGACTCTCTCTTCCACTCATTCTGCCGCTTCTCCCTGAACTGCCCTCAGTATTGCGACCTGTACCAGTCCTTAGATCTCCCGTCTCTCCACAATTGGAGATTGGTACACTGTGCTAGAACCACTGCGAAATTCTGGTCACAGTCCCTCCCCTCCTACCTTGCGACCATCCCTAATGTTCTTCCCCCTCCAGCCTACTCGCTCAGGAACATTGATTCTTGGCTACTTCACATCTCCCACAGGTCCACCGGGTCTGGAAAGGCTGCTTTCAGCTTCCAGATGCCTAAGTTATGGAACTCCCTGTCAGCTGATATTAGACATGCCACCAGCACTCCTCACCGCATGCTCTACTCAAGACTCAATTCTCCACTACTGGCTCATGCATTCTGCCCCGCTGAAGCCCATGCAGTCTTGATGGCAGCTGTTTATTGTCTTTACTAATTTTTATCCTGCTGTTGACTACCCTGCTTATTGCTATGTTGTTGGATGCTGTGGAATTATGTAACTATGTGTGTATTGCTACCTTGCCTATCCTACCCTTTCTATATATTGATATATATTTATAAGGATTTGCCTACTCTGTTATGACTGTATTGAATTATGTACATGTGTAGTTCCTAGTAACACTGTATCCTACCTATCCCCTAAACCCCCAGGGCACATCTGGAATCGAGTGGTACCCTGCTCAGTATGCCTTCCTGGTAAAACTCTTAAATAAATAAATATATTAGTTATTTTGGAACAACTCCACAGTATATGCAATAGATTGGCATGGAGTTCACTGCACCTCCAACACGTACCCCTGCAAGATAATTCATTCACTCTAATCTCTAGCGGGAGTAATAATAGCAGAGTCATATCCTAAACTGCATAGTTCTTTCATGACCTTCTCTACCAGCATAGTAAGTGTTTATCCAGGGACATAACCAATCATTTAATGGAATGCAGCACCCCAAGTCAGATTCCCATTTTGCGTGGGAGGTGTTTATGGTTGCACTAAGATCTGCATTGTTGATTAAAGCTTTATAGGTCCATGAGACCCCTTTCTTTGAATGTGCTATCTTGAAAATCTGCTGCCATTCCAGAGCAATAGGTGGAGGCTTAAAAGCAATATCTATGATAGAATCAGAGAGAGCGTTCCTGTTTTGAAGGTAGATAAACAAATGGAATCTATGTAAATTGTATTTGAGTTTGAGGTTCTGAGATGATAAAAGCACTCCAGAGATAGGGTCCAACAAATCACTAACATTAGTGAGGCTGTGTTCACGCTAGCCAGGGTCTCCCTGGGGTATGTTACCAGCTAAAATATTAACGTTATCCCAAAGAGCTTCAAGATGAGCTGGGAGCTTCTGAATTTTAAGAAGGGACTGAACTATTTTTCCAAGTGAATTCAAAATGCAGGGGTTTTCACCGGTGGATTCAGATAATTTTTTTAAAAAGGAAATCTGAGGATTTCTTATGGGTTGGTGCTTGTTGCTCAGCTTCAAGCCAGTAGGGCAAACTGTCTGCAGAACGAGGGGAATGATACAGAACTTAATATTTCAAAAGAAATGCAATCTGGTATCTTTCCCACCATGGGAATCCAAATGCCCCCTCTGTCCAAGGGGCTTTAAGTTTGGAAAGTGCCAGTCTAGAAGGTTTGGACCTCCATAAGAAGTTTTTAACCAAAGCTGCAATTCTGGTAAGAAAGTAAGTAATTAAGTAAAAATGTTGTTTGTGGGGGTGCTGTGGAGCTCCTAACATTGCGGACATCTTTCCTTAAGTAGCAGATCGAGCAGATTGTTAAATAGAATATTTAATCATTTAATCTGTACTAAACTCAAATAATTGGTGGGGGTTAGTTTGCTGATTGTCTTTGGACAACAAAAATGGGACCAAAAAAGGACGGCCATGCAGCGCATAACCTTGATGCCTTCATCTCCTCAACATCTGGTTCAAAAACATCGGGAAGTGGGCCGACTACTTCAGCTGACACGAGGCCTGCTGAGACCCCAGATCCACAGATCATGGCCATGCTGGAAAAAGAAAAGGCTACAGGAGAGGATAGCAGTCAGAGGTTGGCAGCTGTGGAAGCTCGTTTCACTGACCTGGAGAGTAAGGTGCAGACGAATACTGCTCAACTCTTGGAGATTTGCTCAGAGTCCGATCGCCAATGGGAGAGAGATACAGCCTTTGTTTGGTACTTACATTTTCTCCGCTCCAAGGTAGAGTCACTGGAGAATGCCCAGAGGCAGCCAAATGTCTGCATCATTGGATTCCCTCCCAGGCTGGTGGGCAAAACAGAACTGTTGTCAGCATTACAGCGCTTGATTTTTAAGGACCTATTGTTATTACCTGCTGACTCTGGTATCACCATCACTAAAGCCTTCACCATTCCAGTCAGAGCTCGGCCCAGAACCACCACAAGAGAACATCTGCTTACTGCAATTGTGATGCTGACAAGCCCGGAGGCCCACATCCCTTTGCTTCAGGCTGCCAGACAAAGAGGGGACCTTATTTGGGAAGGCAGTAAAATCACGTTGTTCCCAGACATTTAGTTCCAAATGCAATCAAAGAAAAAGCCCTTCAAGACACAAAGAAACTGCTACTTGCTAATGGATTTTCTGTCCCACTTCAGTTCTCTACTCATTTTCATGTTACGTATGAGAATAAGTCTCATGTCCTCACGGATCCTGAAGCTACAGCTGCATTTGCTTCATGGCTTTTGGAGGGCCAGCATTCCTGTAAAGAGAAAGGAGATAAAGAGATTCTGATTCAGACTCTAATGACTGACAAGTAACTTTTTAGGCTAATGTTTCTCAACTCTCAGATTATTATACCTGCTTACAGTTTAAATGAGCAACAGTTTGGTTTGAATTGTCAATGCTGCTCTGTAATATCTTTGTTAAATTACCTCTGCTATGCGCTAGCTCTAATAATATCCTTAATGCAGTATATGCATGATTAAGTCATCTGGCATACCGGAGTCTAGAATATTGTTGGAGTATAATTTGCTCCACTCTATTTGTGAACTATGTTTAAAGTTCCCTTAACTAGCCTGTATCCCTGCCAGCCATCTGGTATGTGCATAAGGGTAGGGTGTGATTTAACTTAAGTGAGCCCAGAACCTCAGTTTGCTTTCTTTGGGGGTTCCATTATGGGAATTTCTGTCTCCCTCATGGACTTTTCTATCCTGTGAGGGGCAGGAAATCTTGGCTGATGCCCTACTACACATCGAGAAGGTGAGAGCGGAATATCTACATGATTATCTTGCTGGACTTTAATGCCTTGGTTGTTCCTGACAGACCAGGTCAAGTTAATGGACACATACTGATTTATAGGATTAATATGTTTGATCCTGTGCATTATTTTTTCTGGTCTATTTAACGTCTCCTTTTATTTGTATCGTATGAATATAGTACTTGCTGTATTTCATAAAATGCTATAAATACAAAGTTAAAAAACATTTTGTTTGTAGGATGGTGCCCAATCCCAGAGGCTCTGGGCACCTTACAGGTAGTCTAGTGACATATAAACAATACAAACAAAACAATTAAATAGCAGGGTCAATAAATCCGTAATTACTGTAAATATATAAATTACAATAAAATCAATAAAACAGTTTAACTATAAAATATTTGACTAAAAAGGTGCTTCTTTATACCTCTTTTAAAAATTTGGTAAATTTAGCTTTGATGAGTGTGAATAAAATATTTCAGAAAAGATAAAATAATTTTGGGGCAACTCATTTTAATGGAGTGAATTCTACCCCAGATTGGCATAGAGAGGTTTTTCCATCTTTCCAGGTCAGGTTGGACATCTTTTAGCAAAAGGTCTAAGTTCACATCAACTAAGGAATTTATATTTGGGGACTTTAAAGCATAAATGGGTGATTCCTTGTTGTTTCCAGCAGTTGTTTTCCAAAAAGATCACCCACAAGGTTTGAAAATCCTCCATCACAGGCATGCACAACTTGTCTTTCATTCCAATTGACCACTAGGTCTGAACATTTTAAAATCTTTTCCATCCCCCACTTTAGTGCTGTAATTGAGTGTCTGGGCTAAGATAAAGCAAATTCAAGGTCATCAGCAAAGGCAAACAATATATTAATTACCCTTCCTATTTTGAAACACCTCATTTCTGGAGATAGTTGGATTTTCCTAACAAGGGATTCTAGGACCAAAATAAACAAATATGGGGATAAGGGGCAACTTTATCAAGCTCCTCTTGTCAGTCTAAAGGGAGAAGAAATGAAATCATTTGTAATGACCTCTGCAGTGGGGTTACTATATAAGATTTGGATCCAGCTGGTGAAAAAACTTCCTACATTATACTTTTCTAAAGACTTCAAATAAATAATTCCATTCAAGAGTGTTGAATGCCTTGAAGAAATCAATAGAGAAATATATACTGTATATACATATACAAATATATTTTTATTTCTGTGCTGTGTTTATGACATTCAGCAGTCACATAATATTCTCCATCCCAGATCTTCCTGGGATGAAGCCAACCTGCTCCCTACCAGTTAGCTTGGTGATAACACTTTTAATTCTATTAGAGCGTACCTTTGCCAATATTTTATAATCTCTATTAATAAACATATGGGCCTATAACTTTCACACAATTGGGGTTCTTTTTCTTTTTCTAATATCAAAGTAACATAAGTCTTATAAAGGGAGTCAGGTAAAGACTTTCGGAAGTAAGCTTTTCCATATGCTTTATGAAGATACCTTAGGAATTTGAGGCCATATTCCTTTACAAAGTTCCCTGAAATGCCATCATTGCCAGAAGTCTTATTAATGAGATGGTCTTTCATAACCTGAGCAATTTCTTCAGCAGAAATAGGCTTACACAATTAACCTGATCGTCTACAGCTAGTATATCAAAAGATTTTAAGAAATCCTAAATACAAGTTTGCATATCAGATATTTTGTCAGAGTATAATTTCCCCATAGAATTCAGCAAAGACACCATTAATGTCTTTGTGTGAAACACTGACTGTTATTTTTATCTTTTACCCCTGCAATTAGGTTTTGAGTGAATCTCTTCTTAAGTCTAAAGGCCAGTAATTTGCCCAATTTTTCTCCTGTATCCCCACATTTGTGTCTTATCATAGCTAGTATGAATTCTGCTTTTTCAGAGTATAACCTATTAATCTCAGTTATGAGCAACATTCTTTCTTGTAGCTTAGTGGGGGATCCTGTTGCTCCTTTCTTTATATTCCAGCTCAATTCTTTTAAGTTTTGTTTCTTTCTCAGCTAATTCTTTAAGGAAGGCTTTTTCTTACTGGCATTGATGCTTACTATTTTCCCTCTAAGAAATGCCTTTAAAGCATCCCAAAGAGTTGCATAGGATGCCCATTGTTGTTGATTTTAAAACACTCAGAAACAGCCTTCCCTGTATAGGTCTGAAAATCCTTATTATTTAATAGTGAGAAATTAAACTTCAAAAGTAAGGCTTTGCTGGTTTATTTGTCAATACTTAAACAGATGGAAGCTAATCCATGGTCCAATATTAAAATGCTCTTAATGTCTTTGGATTTTATAGTTGAATTCAGGCCATTAGATACTAGTAAATAATTTAGCCTACTATAAGAGTTTTGTCTGCTGGAATAAAATGCGTAATTTTTTCTGTCTGGGTGTAACAGGCACCATGCGTCTGCTAGACCTTGATCTGTCTATAAATTATTGAAAGCTCTCCTTGTGTTGTTAACAGTATGGTGAATATGGTGACTCAATTGGTTACTTCTATCTAAATAGGGATCTAAAACTTTATTCCACCCCACCACACGCACACACTGTAATTTCAGAATCATCATAGCTGAGCTGGGTATCTATCTCATTAAAAACACAGTCTGGTCTTTGTTGGGGCAAAGATATTACAAATGACCACCTTTCTTCCATTAAGGGATAACTCTAGAAAGTGATACTGTTCTTGGGATCAGCAATATGATTACTTTTAAAAAAAGGAATGACTTACCTTATTAAAATTGAAGTTCCCCTCTTCTTTGTATTGAAACGACTACATTTGGTTTGCCCCACCCATACTCTGTTTAGCTTTAGCACTTTGTGGCATCTTCCATAAAAGAAGCCGACCTGCTCTCCATAACTTCTGCCCTCTCTCTCATTTCCCAATTGAGTCTGACTCAGTCTTTACCACTGTGGACTTCATTTCTTTTAATATCTAACTGGATACTTGCCAACATGTTGCTGATGTCCAATAGTTTGGTCTTATGTCCTCCAGCAGTGGCAGGCAGCCCATAATGTGCTGCAGTACTGGCCACGTCCTCAAACTTCCCTCCCAGTGGTGCCATTTATCAATGGAGGTTGATTCAATTTAGTTCAGAAAACCAAAAAAGAAAAGCAGCACAAATTTTGTATTCATTAGTCTGTTTGTTTTTTGGTTTTTTTTTTACAAATGAAGTAACTTACTGAAAAAGTGGAAATTGAAGATTTGCAAAGTAAAATATGGATCAAAATATGTGGTGCTGACAGAGCTGTTAAACTACACCACCATCTTCATTGGTGTTATGCATGCATTCCTAATTATTATGTACATGAAAATGCATTTTAGCTGACTTTATTTTGATTATGAATATGAAACTGAATTTGTGGCTGATTTTATGTTGATTGTTATGTATACCTTGCTATGTTACATTTTTGTCACTGTACTTCTGTTACTACTTGCTTCAGGACCCAGCATGTAAACTAAGCATTGCATCTAGTGTAGTTCCTTCCTGGAGTCAAACTACAATGATACTGCATTGTATAATAATCTGAATTTGTCTGTTTGTAAAATGATTCAGTAAGTAAACCCTCAAGTGGGCTATTGGCTTCCCTATCTTGTTTTCTGCTCCAGTAACCGGTTTCTAATTAATCAATAACCTTTTGTGTTTATATTTGCATTGATGTTATCTAAAAAAAAAAAAATGATTAATTCATTTGTTCCTTAAAGTATTTCTCTAGGAAAATGCATTAAGGAAATTAACTCAATTAAATCACTCATTTCCGAGCAGGTCCAGGATGCATTTGCACAAACAAAATGACAGCAGAGATTTGCATTGTAGTCTTTCATGACGTTCTCTGACAATTTATTTTATTTATTTAAAATTTGGTACCCGGGAAAGGCACACTGAGCCAAGGCTCATTTCCAGGTATGACCTGGGGAAAGGGGAAGTGGAGAAAAACAATACAGAGTTGACTGCATAGCAAACAGAACAAGTATATGTGATTAATATTTCAAGCAATATGTGATAAGGTACAAAGGTATTGCAAATATACACTAAATAGAATGGCTATTAGTATTATAAATAGAATAGGAATATACAGTGTATTATGATCAGATGGTAGGATACAATGCCATGGTTTAACTGTGGAAAACCTCGAGTTTGTTGAAAAAAATCCAAAGAAATCCCCGGGAAGCAATCAGGAGTACCATGGAATTGAATAATGTCTCCATGCTTATCCATGGATGTGTCCATAGTCACTGACCATGGGCATTTCATGAAAACCACAAACACCAGCATGGAAATTGCTGAAATCTAAAGCAGTAACTAAAAGTTCCTTAAATGGAAAACTAAGGAGAAGTTGTATTTAGAAATGTGAAGCATGTAAGTTATAAGGCATATGTTCAGTGGAGGCGGTGCAATGACACTCAGGTTTGAATCACACTAAAGAAGGGCATGGATGTAGCTTACATGCAGGTCACAGACAAAAGTAACAGCATCACAACAATCAGCTTAGTAATAATGTGGATGTATAACATGCCCTGGTGTCAATATTAACATTACTTTTCTGGGGCATTTTGGAAGTTGCCATGGAATAGTGCAGTTATCTCTCCAAGCCTGTCTATGTTGAAGTGTGAAGAATGTTTTCAAAGTTATTGCTTTTCACTTCTTGGAGTGGCATGGTTACTTCTAAAAGCAAGAGGAAATGATTCATTAAAATTAAGCTGATTGCCGGCCCATCGGTACAGCGGTTGGATTTCCATCTGCGATTCCGGCGACCCAGGTTTGGGAATGGACTCGGGGTCACTGGAGGGCTGGCCGGGAGAGAAGGATGAAGCATCCCAGGGATGGCTCACCTTCTCCAGGGGAGGGCAGGGATGCAGCCCAGCACCTGCTGGCCTCTGGTGGAGGGCAGGAGCATAGCAGGACATCAGGGTCTGGATGATTGGGGAGTGGCGGACATTGGCATATGCCCTGTTATCGGTGGCACACCACCCCCGGGAGAAAATCAGGAAACTGCTCTCTGGTCAGCTGGATGGTGGTCCCTGGTTCCCCGCTGCCACCAGACCTCGACAACCATCCCACCTCAGTGGCACCTGGGCCAAGTTGAAGAGTGTGCTGGATGCCCCACCGGTGCCTTCCATCTGGGAGGAGAGGACCCATCCAGTGAAGGGATATGCTGGGTTCCCCAAGGGGTCACAGTATGAGTGAGGAAGCCAGTGTTGGGGAGAGCAAGCAGATGGGGGACCTAGGGAGCCCAAAGGAGTGGTCAGCTAGGGAAGGAGGAGGGAGGGAGGGAGGGAGGAGGTGCATAAAAAAAATAATCAAGTTGATTATTTCAACTTTGGCTGGCAGACTTTATGCTTGCATTTATCCTAGTTGACTGTCATGTCAAATCCCATAGAGATTTTGTAAAGTTTTACTGTGCGGAAGCGTTCTGGTGAAGTTGCAAAATTCCACCTCATGAAAACTTCACCAGTTGTCCACTTTGCGATTTGGAATGAGATTCCTGGGAAAGTGACACTTTTCATGAGTACTCAGGCAAAGTCATGGTGAAGTTACAATTTCGCTGGCGAATTGCATGACTTCACTTAAAGAAGTGCTGCTTCACCTGCAGACTACTTTGCAAAGTTGGTGCTTTGTGAATTTGACAGACTTTGCAAATTAATTCACAGAGTGAAGTTTGCCAGCTTTGCACATCTCAATCCTAGCTAACTGTGACTGTGGACTAGTGTTAGCCTTTGTAGGCAATTTTATTAACTTGTCCTGCTGCTTAGTACAAAATATGTAACCAAAAAAAGTTATGGTCAACCCCAGTGTATCTGCCAAAACATGGATTTTCATTCCTAGGAGGCAGTTAAAGAGTTAGCAAAAAAAATACGTCTCCAGGAAGTTTTGTGTTGTGTGGGAGACCATTTCAGATTTTTGATTCTGTTACTAGCTCCTGTACGGGCAGGGGGGTATCCTCTTCGCGCCTGGGCCACTCTCCGCATCGCCCTCCAGGCTGCCCAGCTGGGTGGCCTAAGTAGCTTGCCCCCTGTGGTAAGGCTCCACTGGGCAGCTGAGGGACAGACCAAGATCAACCAGGGGCCCCAGCCGAGGCTTATGCCTGGGACATCATTTGGGAGGTAGTTCGAGGGCTTCACAGAGCTCCGTCACCAGGGGTGTTTCCTTGGTTACTCCCTGATGCACAGACATGGAATGACATCAGCGTGGGATGGCTGCACTCCCACACCCATCCCATAGACATCTGCTGACACGTCACAGTCCCAGGTGGTCCCAGCCACTGGACACCCAGTCTCAATGGGTGTCACAGAGTAGCCAGAAGCCTGACACTCCCCTGATGGTGAAGAGCTGTCCCTGAGTTGCTCATCAGCCTTCACCCAGCCAGTCCTCTGACACATCGTGCTGGCTACTGAACATGGGTCGTCAGCCCTGCAAGTGTAGTACTGCCTCTGTGTCGCTGGGCTGGCTGACTACTCCAGATTGAAGGGCACAGGATGATAAAGGAGTTTGATAGATGTTTTTATTAAAAGACATGGTTAGACTATAGGCAGATACCTGCCAGTTGTCATGGAGGAAAATACAAAAAGAGATAGATAAAAAGCATAAACAATATACATCGATACAAAAACATTAACAGACCCAATAACTAAACAATGCATCGACAGATTTCTCTTGCTAACAAATGTGTTCATTATAATGAAATCCCATCATCCTACAGACAGTTGATCCTTGTCTTGGAATTCAGGATGACTAGAATTAGATCAGTAAATGGAATGCGTATATTTTGTCAACTGTTATCTTTATCACCTTCCTCTTCATAGCAGCTACGTGCCTGAGTTTCTGCAGTTGAAAGCAACCAACAGAATCAAAGCAAGCCGTAAGACGTGAAGAATCCTACTGGAGAACAAGATACTTTTCCGTTACAGCTAACTCTAAAGTACAATATTTATTTATTTATGGATTTATTTATTTATTTAGTAATTTATTTATTTATTTAGTAATTTATTTACTTATTTAGTTTTTGTTGACTGGGTAAGTGCACTAGACAAATTCTGCCTATTTTATCAAGCACGCCCAGGGAGGGATACAGATGAATGCCAACTGACCTTGAACCAGATATAAACACTGTCCACAGCAAATGAGCAAAGAGAGAGACTCTTCAAACAAATAAACAGACAAACAAAGTATGGTAGTCTTACCATAATTAGTAACACATTTTTAGTACCATTCACAATACCTTGTTTATTTTTGTTTTGTTTGTTTTGTTGATAACCAGGAGAGATGGTAATAGTCCTATTTTCTGACTGTGTGATGGGGCAAGAGGTTGCAAGTGACAAACATTGTAAAATAATTGCAATCTACTGGCATGTTTGACCTATGACTCACTGATTTTAACTAAATGAGAAATGCTTGTATTCACAGTTTACACACATGTTCACAAGCATGCTATCATGTCTATGAAAAACAGGATATAAACTGTGAATAAAAACTGTGATCTATAATTAACAACAATTCATACCTACAATCTGTATTCAGTAGTGCATAAACCATGTAATATAAGCAATAATACATGGGTACTGTGACACTTCACTCATCTGCTTGTTATTATATTGTATAATATTTGTGATATAAATATATGTTTCTTTGAAATTCTGCTGGGAAAATGTGGCAGCCAGCACAAGGCACCCTAGGACATTAGGTTTTTGAAAATTTACTGTTCTCGCTGAGTGGAAGGAAACAGCTAACTTCAAAGAATCTAACACATGCCTGACAAGCTTGGAAAACTAAGTCTTTGATCACTGAATGCTGCATTTATGACATGCCAAAGTGGAAGCTGTTCTTCTGGCAGAACTATGTCAAGTTTTAACCAACTATGTGAAAAAAGTTCATCAAGAAGTTTGTTCTGAAAATCAAAGGGGTAATTCTGACCTGTCATAAAGCATGCTGCTCATTAATTAGGAAGAATATACTGTATATATTTTTTTGTAATTTGGAATATTTAGCAGTTTGACTGGGGCATGTGACTAATCAATTAATTCAGTATTCAGGTTTGAGTGACCTCACACAGCCAGCATCACCGTGAGCTGTGACATCACAGGGAGGAGAGGACTGTAAATGAATATTATCAGATGGCTGGAAGAAAAGATTGCCATTTGCCATTTGCTTTCGCTTTTTGATTGGACTCCTGACAAGACACACTCTCCAGAGCACGTCAAGTAAATCAATCACTACTTTGTATTACTGGAAATTAGGGTAGGAGAAAATACTTAGTATTAAGGCAGCTTTGTATAATTATCCATTTCATTTTCATAATCTAAATGTTATATGTTCATTGTGTTGTATTTTCTTTACTATTTTTAATTCTAGTAATTTTTTTTCCCCCTTGAAATTCTGCCTGAATCTTTTTCTCATTTTGAATGTGAATGCTGGGACTGTGTTAACAAGTCTGACAGAACTGTTACAGTGCTAGTGTGTTACCATTTTGCACAAAGGTAAGAAAAGTACCTAGGTCTCAGTGAGTCAAAAGAGGGATTGTGAGCCAGGTTGGGTGCCCGCTGGGTTAGGTATTGCACTGCATTTCCCTGAAGAGGGTGTGATATTTGATCCTGTTAACTGGGTGTGCTAGCAAAAAGAGTTCCTATTTGACCTCAGGACTCCGAGACTGGTAGGTGTTGGACCCAAAACAGACAAAGGGTTGCCCTGTTTGTCTCCTGTTCACATATTGCACTTGAGGTTTGGCTCTTGTGGGAGCAGAGGCCTGACCTACAGAGTGTGTCTGTTAGGTACCAATGAACAGTTTTGTGGTAGATTATTCCCATAAAGATGGGGGCATAAGCCATTAGGCCGTTTGCTTTGAGGTTTAGCTTGCTCCCATTTTCACTAAATGAAACTGCCCCTTTGTTCTTCTCTATCACCCATGTATTTTCCTAGTTATCACATTTGCTAATTTTAACTAGTGCAACAATATTCATCAAAAATAAAATCCTATCCATCCTACAAATGGACAGGCATATGACGGTCCCACATTTATTCCCATGTTATCACCTCTTACAGTACCTGAGTAAACACATCTCCATAGATTGTATATCAATTTAAAAAAAGAATAAGTTCGGCAGGTCATGGGTAGAATGATTTTCAGTAATGTGTTTACTCTAATAACATACAGTATATTTGTAGTGCACTGAATCATTCATTGTTGGGATCTTCCCTGGCCCTGGCTGAAAGGTATTTGTAATGCAAGACAGACAGAAAGGAAGGAAGAAAGAAAGAAAGAAAGAAAGAAAGAAAGAAAGAAAGAAAGAAAGAAAATGTCTGATGTCCATGGAGAAGGTGAAAAATTACCTATAGCCTACAGACTATGTATAAAACCTGTTTCATTTTCAAATGGTCTACATTTACAGTATACACCTTTCTGCCATCAGGGTCTTTCTTGCGGTCATGTATTGGTTTCACTTTCTCCTACATTAAGCCTGCAATTCAGAGCACATATTTCTTCATGTTTTTGAGTGCAATGTCCTTGACATGCATTAGCTTAAATAACTCTGGGCCTGACCATCCTATCAATGGTGAAGGTTTATTGTACATGGCAAAGTCAATACAATGAGAGGATAACAATGGGTTCTGAGAACATAAAACATATCCCCATTACACTGAGCTGAAGATTCAAGATAAAACAATTTCCAGTTTATAGTTTCTTTTCTTTTTTAATTTTATTTTGCAATAGGTAAAACACACAGTTTGCGATACATATCCATCATGCTCAAATTGTTACAGCTTAATATAACGTCTCGCAGTACCCAAGTCTCAATCTTAGTAAATCAAAAGGGAAAGCAGTCTTAAAAGTTTTCATCCACAGAGCTATCATTATGGACACATCTTTATTATAAATAACAGGCTTATTCGTCCCCATTATCAATTTGCTCTGTCCTGAGGAGACTCTCAAAGGTTTTCCATATAAATGGAGATCTCTTGACTATCAATATTCTTAATGTGCAATTTAATTTATTAGCTGCCATCATGGTATGAATTCAGGGTAGTGCTCTAACTGGTAGGAGCCCATCATCCCCATCTGTTATTGAAACTTCTACTCTGTTGTTTAATTTGGCTGAGATTCTCTCCATATTATAAACCTCATATGTTAAGTTTCTTCAAGATTCTTTAACTGTGATTGTGTTTGTAAGCCAAAGCCTAGTAATTACTTTTTGGCTATCACTATTAAAAGTGTTACTAGCCTATACTGAACCCAGTCAATTTTATATCAGTGGGTGGCGTCGCCATCAGGACAAAGGCTGGTGTAAGCCAGTTAGGTATATCAAAATATTATTACGTTCAATTATGATCTCTTTCCAAAACCCCTGAAGGGTGGGCAAGACCAAAATATGTGCTCAATCTCTGCCAAGAGAACCACACCTCTCCAACAATAGCATCTGTCTATCCCCCAAATTTAGCTGTGATATCTGGGGTTCTAATAAAATGGATTCTTGTTTTCCACGCAAACTCTCTCCAGTATATTGCGGAAGAGATTTTACAGTAAGGTAAGGTTGATTTTTGCCACAAATCCTCAGGTATTTGCATATTCCAGTTTATAGTTTCTGTCATTGACCAAAAACAGATCTTTGCTGTTCAGTGTCCCTTTGTAATTATCTTAGCTTTGTGAACAGTGAGGGTGGTTATATGAAAATGGTATCATATTATGCTTCAGTATAACATGCTATAGCTGACAATTAACACAAAGCTTTCAAAAATAGCATTACGTCTTACTTTTTGATGTTCACATTGACAGTGGTCTTAGAGCTAGTAGCACCAAAAAGTAGCAGGAGGAAAATTTTGTAAAACATTTTAAAAGTAACCCCTTATAAATAAAATGGTTTTCTACCTGATAGCATTGGCAATGATGTGAAAAGCAGTGCTTTACCTGGAAACAGACATATTTAGTTCTCTTCATCCCACTGTATCATTAGCATCTGACCTCACTCACAGTTACATCACCGGTCCGGTTGCCTGATTGGTAACACATAGCACAAACTAGTCCTTGAAGCTTGGCAATTTTAAATAGAAGCTATGGATGCATCTCTCAGCACTCTGTGGGTGTGACTGCCCTTTATAATCAAGTACCTTAAGTACCTTTTATCCTGTTCACTTTGCCTACTTAGCAGCCTGACTGTTCACCCTAGTGCACTTTTCCTCTGTCTACCCCCACCCCCTCCCCTTGCTCCCAACTTCCCCATCTCCTCCGTCCCTCCCCTCCCACCCACCCCACCCTCGACAATGTATTCTTGGTTGCCTTGCTCAATAGTCAACACTTATCTCAAATATATGGTCTCCTGCTCTGCTGTGCCATGTTTTACTCTGATTCACTATGAAGTTTTTTTCTGATTTAGGTATAATGTTACTTTGTATACTGTCTACTTGTCCAACCAAAATTGTATTGTTCCCCTCTTATGTATAAATACCCATGTATTATTCCCTATTACTATATGTAATTTGTTGTTAGAATCTGATGTGGAACCTTTGTAAAAGAACTCCCAGCTCAAAGGTATTCGTAATCCGAGATCTCAATAAATAATTAAATAAACAAATAAATGAAATTACCATCAGGTAGTTAGAGAGTTGCTCTTCCTGGTCACTAGTGATGTCACAGTCAGGGAGATCATAATGTTGATAATGTATAGGAAGGAACATAATAACTATGTCAACCTCAGGTGCAGTGCTACTCCACACATCAGCGAAAGTACTGTCAGGTAGAAAACACTCTAATTAATGAACCAGAAAAATAATACTTCAGACAGCAGAAGTGATAGCTGACTACTTCTGAAAGTTACCATTAATTCCAGACAATACACTAGTTCTTTAAATGGAATCATATACAATTTTTTGTATGGTTTCTTCGCTTTTTAACCCCCCCAAATTATAGACTTTGGTGATTGCCAGCAACATGTAAACCAATGTTTACCAGCTGTTTGCATGTTGTTAACATGCAGTGATAATAGAGAATGATGTTCACCCATGAAGAATGAAGAATAGAGTAAAATAACATGAAAAGTGATTTTGCTTGTAAAGAAATGAACGTCAGATAACAATAAGTAAGGTAAAATAGTTTATTTTTGTCTTTTTACCTTAGCTTTTTAGCAGATCCAAGGAAAAAAATGGCTCTGCTTCCCCCTCCCCATGCCAGTCAACTGTGGTAGACATCTGAAAGTGCACTGGGTACCTTTATAATATTTTATCTTTCGTAAATAGCATGTTCTAAGCTAAGTATACAACATACAGTGTAGTAGTAGAGCAACTTACTTTTAGCAACAGACAATTAGCTAATTATTTTACTTTCATTTAACTATTACAGTTTTCTTCTGTTTTTTGCATATCTTTGATTTTCCTTAACCTCTATTAGAAGCTTACTGTAGCCAAGCAAAGAAAAGACAAACTGTCTGCAAACATGTATTGTTACATTTTGCAGAGTCTGGTTAATACGTTGAGGACTGCAGGTAATATGTTTCTTTATCTTATCTTTGTTGTATCTTTTGGTTTTTTTCTTTTTAATGGTTGCTGGAGCATCAAAGTATGTTCAATTCCCCCAAAAGTGTTTTTGTGTGTGTGTGGAAAATCATATACATAGAAAATATGTATGCAGTTTCACCTTGTGTTGAATTTGCTGTGTAACTCTCTCGGGTCGTGTCTGAAAGTAGGCATCCTTTTAACAAAAAATAAATAAAATAGAACACTTTACCGTAATGGGCGTCCTCTCGCTGGTGCTGCCACCTGCTGGCAAAGGAAAAGTACAATCCTAGTGCTTGTTATTTACTCATACTGATTCAGTGGTTGAGTTAAACATGTTTTACTAGGCAAGCAAGTAAAACTAGGAGGCACATTTACAGCTGTAGTCATGTGGTGTGTGTGTGTGTGGGGGGGATGGATGATGGTCATAGGGAAGAAGGTAATTACATGCATACTTTTTAAATACAGATCCAATGCAAAGTCAACAGTGGTACAGTGTGCATTGTGTAAAATAGTGAAGCTACAGTAAGAACCCATTGTTTGAATTCAGCGTAAAGTGGGTGCAGCAAAGGATAGAGCAAGCAGCCGTGAGATACAGTAGCATAGAGAACTTTATAGGAATAGGCAGTGAAATTACATAAAGTCCCTTTGTTGACTGATGGGAAACACACAAGCTGCATAGTTCAGGCAGCCCTGAAAGACAGCAACAAGTTTATGTCAGAGGCAAGCAGAGGAAATACGTCTGAAGCAGCTGGGGCAAGACATCAAAGGGTAGTGATGAGCCCTTCATTGATCTGTTGCATGAGAAGTAGGTAGGTGATGTGGTTATATTGGCAGGAAGGCTGTTCCATATGGAGGGGATCATATAGGTAACAGAGGCTTGCTGAAGATTGCTTTTAAAAACAACTTCTAACTAATGGGCTTCCCCTCCCAGTCCAGGCTCCTGCTAGTTAGGACAGGGTGGAGTCAGGTCATATAGCCCTTGGAAAAAATAAACTTCCGGCTAGATAGACTTCCCCTTGTTGGCCCTGACTGTGCTGATATGGGAAGTTCCTTCCCGTGATGGGGAAGGGGAGGCATGAAGAATGGAGTCTGGGCACCAGGCTTAGGAAAAAAGACATAATTTCTCAGACCACCAGGTTTATGGGAGAAAAAATCATTTCTCTGACCACCAGGCTTAGGGGAAAAAATAGTTTCTTTAGCCACCAGGTTTAGGGAAAAGATCATTTCACAGGAGAAACATATATGACACCAAGTAAAGTAATTGGAGCTAACCCATCAGCACAGAAATAGCACTACCGCCAATGCTGCTAGTGACCCTAGTAACCAGGGTTTAAGACCCGACCATGGTCATTGGAAGCATGCCCTCTCCCTGGATTTCAGTGATATCCCTGATTTTGCTTCAAATGTTTCCTCTGTCCTTTGTAAAACTTTTTTTTTTGTGACAGAACAGTGACAATTGTAAGCACAAAGTAATGGCTAACATTAAAGTTACTGACTTATTCTTCCGAAAATGCACCTTACACTAATTGTCTTATTTTTTTAGCTTTCTGAGTGAATAGTACCAGTTTTTAAGATATATCCCTGACTTGGGGTCTTTGTTCCTGATTTTTTTAAGCCTTGTGCCTGATTTATTAGGAAAGAGGTTGCATGGTATGACTGTGGGATGGCTGGCTAGGGAGGGAGAAGGATCGTGCATCCCAGTATGTGCTCACTCCACTGGGCACAAGGGTGGTTTGGGTAGCCACCACTATAGCATCACCTGGTTGATCACAGGCAGTATACAGGCAAGGAGATGCCATTAGGGAGGGGGGAGCTGGCTGATGCCATGCAGCTGCACACCCAGGTGTACACATGAGTTAGGCATCAAAGAGCTGGTATCCCAGTGGGAGGAGAAAGGGAAGGAGGAAGATGGCTCCTGCTGGCGCGACAATGGACCCTGGTTAATCTGGGCTCTGCATCTCTACTACCCACTGCCTGGCACAGCTGTGACAGGGCACATATCCCCAACCCCCAGCCCTGCTAGTGGTGCTATCCAGTCACAGCAGGGAGGCGGTGAATATGGTTGAGAAGTTGGGGGGGAGGTGGTTGGGATGTGCCTTGGGTCTCCTGAGGGAGATAAGCATGGGGGCATAGGAGAAACTAAAAATAATATTATTGAAAAAAGTAAAGTCCTCGCAAAGTACATGCACTGTATACACTTTAATTGTTCACTCTTTTCCCTCAGGCCCCTAATTTTCTCTCTTTCTTTCATTTTCTTCTTTACAGCCCTTAATACTATGACTGTAAACATTCATCAGGTAGCATGGTTGTTTAAAAAAAAAAAAACAGTATGGGAGTGCCAAAGCAATGTATGGGGTGCACCTTATTGCAAACAAATGCAAACTCAGGCATAGAAGATGGTGTGTTTGAGAGGTTTACAGGTGAAACTGTGAAATTTCTACAGCAAAAGCCATTACAAAGACAATTACGACGGAATTTGAAATTGTCGCTGTAATGGTCCTGAAGACAAAATTTCATGGTTTTGCCAGCCTTTTGCCCATTTTGAATCAAGTCCAACTCAGAGTTAGGTATATAAAAATGGGGGAGGGGTACTGGGGGCAATGACCACTGAAAAAAAATACAGCAATGTCAGACAGGCGAATTTCTGTCTATTACTACGCCTGTTGCTATCGGGATTTTGACAACAATGATGTTGAATCTGTCTCGTGGAAGTGAGGCTATCAGAGGGCAAGTGTATTGTAAGAGGCATGCTATTAGGATTCCAAGTATCTAATATACCCCCTGTGAGAACAGAGCAGAGAAAAGGACAACCCCATGTAGAAGCCCAAACCACAGCCATGACCACACTTGCACACCTCCTGGGAGGGATCATCACTCCGGGAGAACTAGGCAGTTATCAAGGCACAAACCTATTATGCTGCATTATAAGTCTAAGTAATTATTTATGAGCCTGGCAAGGATCCTGGTTGGCTACTGGTTTGGTCACTGATGTCTTAGAAATGACTAATCCAGCTGCCAGCTGATGCTGTGTGGCACGTGTGGCTTGCACCACATAGCTAAAACCTAAACATAAGTAAAAAAAAACAGCAAAAATCAAAGATGTTTTTGTGATTAGTCTTATAATCACAATAACAACTTCAAAATCAGTCATTTCTTTGAATGAATTACCATCTGGAAGGAGGTAGCCTTCGGCTGCCCCTCGAGCCACCCATCCTCCCAACCATTCGTTAACCCCTAGGAATTGGGAAATGAACAGCTTTTTGCCTTTGTTGCTTAAGCACAGAACTGCAGTATAGGTAAATAAAATGCTAATGGCCCCCGCTAAGCATGTAAGGCCCAAACACTTCCATACCATACATACATACATAGATACATAGACAGTATCGGCAGATAAGGGCCTATGGCCCACCTAGTCTGCCCATTTGAGCTTGTAAGTTCAGTTTGTTTTCCTAGAAGTCTATTTCCCCTTACCCCTGACCTCTAGATTTCCTTTATGTCTATCCCATGCATTCTTAAATCCCGTGATTGTTTCAGCTCCCACCACTTCCTCTGGCAGGGTGTTCCACTTGTCCACCACCCGTTCTGTGAAGAAATTCTTCTCATGTTTCCTCGAATCGTCCTCCCTCCAACTTCATCCCATGCCTCTAGTCCTGAAACATCTTTTCGCTTAAAATAGTGTTTTCCTGCACCCTGTTCCTCCCCTGTAAGATACTTGTATGTCTCTTTCATATCCCTCTCTCCCTCCTCTCCTCCAGGGAGTACATGTTCAGTTCCTTCAACCTGTCTTCATAGGACTTGTGATGCAACCCATGCACAATCTTTGTTGCCCTCCTCTGAACCTTCTACCCTGTCTATGTCCTTACGTAGGTATGGTCTCCAGAACTGTACACTGTACTCCAGGTGGGGCCTCACTAGTGTCTTGTATAGCGGAATTATGACCTCCTTTTCCTGCTGGTGATGCCCTGCCTATACATCCCAGCATCCTATTTGCTTTACCTGATGCCTTGTCACACTGTTTCTACCTTGAGGTCATCAGGATGACAACCCCAAGATCCCTTTCCTGCTTGGTGCATGCTATATCCTCACCCCCAACTGATATATTGTGCCAGGGTTTTTGTGCCCCATATGCATTATCTTGCACTTCTTTGCATTGAATTTCAACTGCCAAACCCTTGACCATTCTTCAAGTTTCTGCAGGTCCTTCTCATTCTGTCTACACCCTCTGGTGTGTCTACTCTGTTACAGAGCTTTGTGTCATCAGCGAACAGTGAAATTCTGCCTTCTAGATCCTGTGCAATGTCACTGATGAAGATGTTGAATAGGACCGTCCCAGCACTGATCCCTGTGGTACCCCACTGGTCACTCTTCCTCTGTGGAGTGACAGCCATTTACCACCACCCTCTGTGTCCTGCCACCCAGCCAGTTACCTACCCACCACACTACTGTCCTGCCCACACCCATATTCCCCAGTTGTGTAATAGTCTTCTATGGCACAGTGTCAAAGGCCTTGCTGAAGTCCAGATAGGCCATGTCCACTGCCCTCCCTGATCCACCTCCCCTAGTCACCCAGTCAAAAATTCAATGAGGTTGGTCTGACATGACCTCCCCTGGTGAAACCATGCTGCCTTGGGTCCTGTAGTCCATTGACAACCAGATGTTCCACCAATCTCTCCTTCAGTAGTGCTTTCATGATCTTTCCCACTACCGAGGTGAGGCTGACTGGTCTGTAGTTCTCTGCTTCTCTTTGTTCCCACTTTTGTATAAGGGGACTACATCTGCTGTCCTCCAGTCTTTAGGTACCTCCCTGTTTCCAGTGATTGGCTGAACAGGATAGCCAGAGGTTCAGCCACCACTCTCTTAGTTCCTTAAGGACCCTGGGTTGCACATCTGGCCCCATTGCTTTATCAGCTCTTATTACTTCCAGTTCCTTCAGGACCCTTTCGTGTAAAGGGACTTGTGTCCATTTCTGCACCATTCTCACCCTTGTACCCCTTCAGACCCATTACCCCCTCTTCCTTTGTAAAGACTGAGCAGAAATACCTGTTCAATATGTCAGCTTTTACTGTTGTCATCCTCCACGGCTCCCATCCTCCCCTTCAGTCTCACTATCCCTCCCTTTGTCCTTCTTTTTTCACTTATGTACCTGTAAAATGTTTTGTCCCTTTAACCACTGATTTTGCAATGTGTTCTTCTGTCTGAGCTTTGGCTTCCCTTACTGACTTCCCTGCCTCCTTTGTTTCTCCTGGTACTTCTCCCTATCCCTTCTGCCTGTGTCTTTTGTATTGCCTGAATGCAATCTTTTTGGCTTTCACTTTCTTTGCTACCTCTTTTGGAAAACCATAATGGTCTCCTCTTTCTTTCCTCTTGCTAACCTGCTTAATGCATAATTCTGTTGTTCTTATAATCCCCATTTTAAATACTGCCCACTGTTCCTCAATCCCTGATTCCTGTCCCATTCCCTTAATGCCTCTTTCAAGCATCTCCCATTTCCCAAAGTCTGCCCCCTAAAATCCAGGATACGTGTTTTTGTGTGGTTTGGTTCTGCTCTTTCTGTGATTTCAAACCACAATGACTGGTGGTCACTGTTACCCAGGTGCTCCCCACTGTTACTCCCATCACACTGTCCCTGTTTGTGAGCACAAGGTCCAGTATTGCCTTCTGCCGAGTTGGTTCCATGACCAGTTGCTTGAGGAAGGCACCCTGAAGGGAGTCCAGGATAAATCTGCTCCTAGTTGATGCTGCTGCTGGGATGCTCCAGTCCACGTCTGGTATATTGAAGTCTCCAACCAGTACTACCTCACCCTTGTCTGCCATCCTTTGGATGGCTAGCATCAGCTCCCTATCTGTTTCTTCCTCCTGGGCTGGTGGTCTATGAGCCACACCTGTGCGGATGGCTGGCCCCATTTTCCTTTCCAGCTTAACCCACAGTATCCTCTCCCCATTTTGTTCCTCCTGGATCTGTGTGGCCCTTATGTCATTTTTCACATACAGTGCCACTCCTCCTCCCTTCCTGCCTGCTCTGTCTCTTTCTGAATATGTTGTAGCCAGGTATGGCCATCTCCCAGTCATGGTTATCATTACACCAGGTTTCAGTGATGGCCACAATGTCCAGGTCTGACTGTACCATGACAGCCTCCAGATCTTCCATCTTGTTGCTAAGGCTCCTGGCATTTGCACACATGGCTTTCCATGATTTGACCTCCCTAGACTGCTTCACTGTTCTACTCCAGCCCCTTCCTTGGTTGTCATTTATCCCTGGTTCTCCTTGCTGTCTGCCCTTCTGCTGAATTTTGCCCTTTCTGCTTATCCACCTTTTGGGCACTAATCTCCATCTTTGCACACTGCTTTGCAGGAGATAGCCACCCTCTGGTTCACTGGTTCCATTACTAGCTGTGGGGGTGAGCAAGTAGGTACCGTCCTTGCTGGCTCAAGCACCTCTTTGCTAGTTTAAATGCTTGTCAATGTAGCATTTAAACTTATCATTGAGTGCTTGATTCCTCTCCAGGATGGATGCAGGCCGTCAGGCTTGAATAAACCTCCATCCTCCAGATGGGTCCCCAGTCACCAATGAATCCAAACCCTTCCTCACAGCACCAGTTCTTCAACCATGAGTTAAAGTTCCTGGTGCATGCACTCCTATGCTCTCCTTGCCTCTCACAGGTAGTACTTCTGAGAAAGTGACAGAAGTAGCTACTTGCTTGAGACCCTCCCAGTTTCCTAAACTCTTCCTGAACTTCCTTTGGCTCCCACTTGCCAAGTCATTAGTACCTAGGTGGATAATGACATCCAGCTCACCTCCTGTCTTGCCTCCCAGTGATCCCCAGTATCTTCCTTCCATTCCATAAATGGTATCCCATACCATTAGCTGATGTTTACATCGACGATAATAATACACTGCACATTGCTCCTCACAGTGGGGAGAGGAGCTGTAGTATATCAACTCAGCCAAGATATAAAGATGCAGCAGATCGCTGTACACCGCGTGACAAAATGTATTGGTGTACTTAGGAGTCCAGCAGCCAGTTTTAATCTTCTCATCTGTCCACTACAGCAGTATGCCATTATTTTGAGGTTTGCTGACCATGGGAGTCAAATTAATGTACCCTAGCCTCAATGCAAAGTACTGCACGTAGCATGTCTTCCCAACTGACTTGTTCAGGACACCACAACAGAGATTCTTATGATTTGCAACCATTTGTGCATGGTGAAAACATGCTTGTCACACTCCTTAACTTTGAGAGTGCAAACAGCGGTTATTGCATTCGCAGTAGTTTCCAATATACTAGTGGGACTTCTATTCATGGCTCCGCCTCTCGTTAGTAAGCACTTCAACGCTGCGTTTGCATGACTGTGCATACTGGTTTGTGCTTCACAAACTGCTGCTTCCAATATTGCTTTTCGCCTTGCAAAGTGATGATTCAGCATACCCATGCCCAGTCTGTGAGGCGCAAGTGTAGTTTCGGGTATGCAAAACATTGAAATATTCTGCCCAGTGTGCTATTGCAGGGCACATACTGGTTAATGTGCTCTGCACAACAATGAAATGATCCAACACTCCCTAGCTCAGTTTGCAAGGGGAAAACACAGTTTACACTGTGCAAAACATTCCAACATGCTGCCTGCGGTACCTTAGGGAAAACAGGGACAAAATTCCTAGGAAATCAGCTTTTGCCCCAAGAATAGAACTGCAGTCATTTTACATAGAAACATAGAAACATAGAATTTGACAGCAGATAAGGACCACTTGGCCCACCCAGTCTGCCCATTTCCTACCTAAAGGATAAGCTGCAGATCCTAGTTAACCAGCAGCCTACTTCTTCCTACCCCTACCCCACCCCCTAGAATTGCTTTATGACTGTTCCATGCATGCTTGAATTCCACCGCTGTTTTTGACTCCACAACCTCCACCGAAGGCGTTCCATGCATCCACAACCCTTCTGTGAAAAAATACTTCCTTAAATTACCTCTGAGCTGCCCCCCTTCTATCTTCAAATTGTGCCCCCTTGTTCTTGCACACCTCTTTTTTTGAAAAGGCACACTTATCCACGGGACCACTGCCAGCAAAACTGTCTCACCCTGCCAAAATGCCACTCATCCTTAATTCCTGCCTCCATGAAAAAAGTATACAACTCTGAAAATTATTTAATTATAGTCAGATTATGTAGCATACTCACATTAAGTAGACAGAAAACTATCTTTTTATAAGGAAGTACTGACGTAAGATTTTTGTACTTTTTTATTTGTCTAGTTTTAAACAGGTCAAGATAATGACATTTTAAAGTATGACTTTCACGGGGAAAAAAACAAGCCGCATTTCTCTCCCCACTGCTTTCACTTCCACTACAAAATCATTAAAGCATTCTCCTTTTTGCCCACAAAGTCATAGTTGCGCTTCCTCTGTGTTGGTCTGTCTGCATTCCTCCAACCACACTGTGACTGTCACATGAATGTAACTAATAGTAGGGTGTGATTCTCTGATGATGCCGTGATGCTATCATTACAATATGGGGAGGCAGAATAGCCTAGTGCACCATACAGCTTTACTTTTCATTGTGTTCTGCTCCTCTATAAGATGATATGCACAGGTTCAGCATCTCTTGTGGTTGTAATACAGCCTCCTCAAGTTTTTGAGCGAGAGAACTGCAGAGTGATGCTGAGCAGTTATGGAACACAAAGGACATAAAAAGACACGCAAAGTTATAACCGTAAAAGATGCCAGAACTGTAAATATTATAAAGCATGTTGAGGATTTCTATTTTTGAAAAATGGAACTTGGGGGCGTGGCCAACCACCAAGCCTAGAAGAGACATATCCACAGAGCTCTGCAATCTTTATAACTTAATCACTGAAAGACCTTTGTTTTGAGCATTGAAAACCATCATAAATTAACAGATTTGGACACCTTATAACATTTGGAGCCATACAATATCTGACTTGTCTGCCTGAGAACATTGATCAAGCTACCATGGTCCATGGAAGCAAAGGAGCGCACGTGGCAGATGGGGCCTGGCCGAAAGAACCACACCAGGGAGCCTCCAAAGAACTGGCATTGGGGTTGGGGATAGTGATCTGACCCAGCCCTCCAATGCTGCCTTGCTTAAGGCAATACAAGCGTTAGATCACTTCTCTTGCAATTCGCTGGAAAAAACGTGTAGGGTACAAAGCCTTTGGTGAATATGGAAGGAAGTCTACACATGGTGCGATCTCTCTTGGTGTCCCTATTCCTGATAGGTATAACCTAAGGCATTTAAAACACAGATGTCAAAGGTTCCTTTAAAATTAAATGTTTATAGTAAAATGCAACAACATTTCTATTTACCAAAAACATGGAATGAAATAGATCCAGATATTAGAACTCACTGATAGTTTTAACAAATTTAAGTACTTCTGAATCTGAATATTATTTGGAGAGACAGATGTGTTTATTATGGTGTTTTTAGACTAAACAAATTCCTTTTTCTTACTTTTTCTCACACCCTCCTTCTTTTTGTTTTTTGTTTCATTTGTTTTTTATTTCCTTGCTTCTTCTTTTTCCTTGGTGTTTGTTCCAATATGATAATACTGAAAACGAAAACAAATTTCCTGTATGTTATTAGACATCCAATCGTTTGATTTGTCTGGAAAATGCATACTTAAAGTATGATAAAATTGTTGAATTTCTCTGATACATTGTGTATTTATGTACGTCATTTGTAATGTATGTAGTGAAATTGTTTGTTATACATGTAAGATTTTGTTCCTTGAAACTGTATTTTTAAAACAGGACAACTTTGATAAACAGGGTCTTTGGTCCTAAAAGTTATTATCCTGCCAAAAAATAAAAGTTTTTATCTATCTATCTATCAAATAGATGACTCTGCGGGCCAAATAAAGTTAGGGGATACAAAAATTTGAATTTTTGACAGCAATACAAAAGACACAGCCACCTCACATCTCATAAGGGCAAACGTACTCCCCAAAAGATTACTTGAAAATTTGGAAAATGCAGCCTAATCAACTCATCTTCATATCCTGGGGCTGCCAGAGGGTGAGGAAGGTGATCACCCCAAAGAATATCTAAAGTATTGGCTCCTGGGTATTTTACAACTAGAGGAGAACTTTACTATTCTAAAAGCTTTCCTCATTACGTCTTGTGGCAGCTGCAGCCACTCTGCCATGAATGAGCAGCTCCCTCATATACTTTTGGTGGTGCTGGGATCAATTTCCTGTCTCTCCCCCCAGAACTTGCTTCTCCAGCAGGGTCAGCAGGTCCCCCCCACCCACCATGGTCTGGATCCAGTTCCAGCCAGCGTGCCCAGCTGATTGGGTGTAGGGCCTGCAAACACTTGGTGGCATCCTGCCACTGACTTTTTCCTCCTTTCTAGACCTCTGTGAGACATGGCATGCAATGGCATCATGACACATGCTCTTGTGTGACATGTATCGTAGGGTGTGGGATTTTCAAAGCAATCGACACAGGCAGACAATTTGGTGCATAAAAAATGGCAGGATGGCATTCATCATTTTATTAGATAAGAAAATTTTTAACAGAGATGAAAAGGTTAGCTTTTTCAAAGAACAAATAAACAAAATCACTGCTGGAGTAGCAGGAACACCAGATTTTGCTCAGCCTGCTCAAAGTGGTAGTGTATCCACTCTCTCACCAGGTCTTATACCTCTCACAGCCAGTCTCCAACTGACTCCTATCTAAAATTTCTGTCCCTAGTGGAAGCTTTTATACCTTTAGTCTAATTGATATCAGATGCCATGTGACTGGACAATTAAACATTTTTTCCCTAATAATCACCTTCACTAAACATCCTTGATAACCGATAACATTCACAGTACAGCAAGAATGACTGACCTTTATATTCCACTATTCTCAAGTTATGTGACTGGGAATGAGTCACATGTAAGATCTGGCATACAGACTAGTGCTGCAATGTATCTCTGTGTCTTTTATGAGACCAATATATATATATGTAAGCCCTCCAATTTGGGCTTACCTGGTAGGGCTATAGCCCTCTGACCCTCTGCCAGGTGTCCTCCGAGCAGCTGTGGTGTTAACAGGCTAAATTAAATAATCTAGGGCCTGACTTCAGGGAGCCTACCAGGAAGACAAAATGAAAACTCCCTAAATAACTACAAACTGATGCTGCTGGGAAAATACCCAGAGACAGCCTAGAGATCACCTGGGGAGTTGCAGCCAATGATAGGGAGGCTGCTGGGGGGAAATATAAAGCTGTTTTTTGGCACTGAAAAGAGGTTGGAGACAAGAGGGACTGCAGAGTGGATGTAAGAGGAGAGACTGCTCTCATGAATACAGTCTAACTGGCTGTGAAAACCCTGTCTACCTCCATCTGCTAAGCTGAGTGCAGGAGGAAAAGTAGCTGCTTGTGAGACTGACACAGGGTGGAGAAAAGCAGAGTTTGATAGCAGCCCAGCTAGTTTGGATTTCAGTTTGAATTGAGAAAATAAGAGATGGGCTGTGGACTTTGAAAATAACCCCTGCTCCCCATGGCGCAGAAATTGTTAAGTGACATGGACATTTCAGCCAGGGGAGGGTCTGCAAGTGTTGATCCAAGCTGCTGCGACAGGACCTAGCCTGCTGATAAAAGTATCCTCAAGGTGAGGGTCTGTAGATTTTGAGACTGCGGAAGCACTGCTGCCTGCGTTGGTCCTGAGGGTGGTCCTGCATGTTTTGGAAAGGATTTGGTGAATATAAGCAATCTTGATTCCCTGGACTGAAGATGTCAATGTGCTGGGTTAAAGGATGAAACAGGCCTGCCTGTGTGAAGTCTATATATAAAGTCCCGTAGGCGAAGTTGGCAAGGCCAGGCAGGTGGAGATCACCATCCCTTGAGTCATCTAGTTTTACTTTCCCCGCTGGTGGTGCCCAACCTACGTCAGAACCTCCATGGTACCGTGCAATGCAGCTGGCTGTGAATCCCAAGAATGGACTGCAAACCATGAGTACACTGAGCTGTGGCTCTGGGGAGTCTTGTAGTTAGCTACTCAGTTAGGAGTCTGGGGGTAAATCATTCCACCTCTGTTTAGAGACACTCAAGTCTGCAAGTATAGGATAATTGATCCAACGTGTGTTGTGTTCAACTGGGCCCCAACGAAAGACCCCAGGCCTGCACCTGCACAGGGACAATCTGGATGCACCCTGGGGGGTGGTGAGAAGGGTTGATACTGGGGAAGGTATTGTGCATAGAATGAATTGTGTTTGATAGTCTCCTCCTTGTCCCCCCTCAATAAATAAGGTTACTGTTTGCATGTTATTCACTGTCCCTGTGTTATTGAAAGATTGCTGCTGGGGGTTGTGGGGGGCAACAGTGTGGAAACTGTAACTTGTGTGGGGAACATATTGTTGGGGCAGGGTACTATTTCCTGGGGGGTGGTAACCTGTTCTTTATCCACAGGATTCCCTTGCCATTGCCCCAGGTGGAGGCACCACACTATACGAGCTGTCACTGCAGAACCCAGGCTGGCCTCCTCGGAGATGTGTTCAGAACTACCCTGAGAGCCCCGGAGCATCCAAGGTGAGTCAAAGGGCTGTTACATACATATTGTACAAAAATGGGTGGAAGCTTTTGCAGTGAGTAAAGTAGAGCAGCATCCTTCAGATGGGGAGAGGAAAGAGGACAGTAAGAGTCATAACCATACATTTTACCTTTTAGATGAAGCATGTGTGGGTTGTGGCTAGTGTCTGGGCACCTACATTATCCTGAGCACAGGATTTCTACTGCCCAAACAAAAGAGACTCAAACAGAAATGCTTTAAAACTAGTAAATGCCATGTAAACTTAATTTTCTAGTCGGCCAGTGTTAGCCACGTGCACGCAAAATAATTGTAGTGGTCATCCCCCTGGGAGAATTATACAGCGTGGCTGATCTATGGTAATTAGTTGCTCATTACCATGGCTATTAAAAGCATTGTTAGCGAGAGTTGTTAGGAGTGTCTGTCTACTGTGAACCACCAGCCATGCCATACCTGTATGCGCAGTAGCTACAAGAAATGCCCCGGCCAGAGTCAGGGTAAGAGAAATCACTTTAGCCCTGCTGATCTGTCAGAGCATGTTGGAGTGCACCTTGCCGTCACTGAAAATGTGGCTTTAGAGTTAGAGCTAGCGACCCCGCCATTCAAGAAAAGACAAACCAAATACATTTCATACTCACCCCCAGGTATGCTATGAACTGGGTTGTTATGCTGCAGACTATGGGGTCAAGTAATTAATATAATGCATTGAGGAGGCCGTACAGTCCAGAGGGTAGAGCACTGAACTGGAGGCATGGAGACCCAGTAGATGTCAGTTTGAATCCCACAATTGTCACTTACAAACTGTGTGATCCTGAACAAGTCACAGAACCTCCCTGCACTGCAGGGGCACACCTGGAAGTGAGCATACACTCAATGTGCCTGTTCTGGCCAAAATACAAAAAATAAAATAAGATAATCAAGTTTTATCAACAGGCAGAGAATTTATTCTAGCCTGTTACAGTACTTTGTCTTTACAGGAGAACTGCCCTAAACTTGCCATTTTTCCTAGTAGAAGCTGTTTTTTTTTTAACTGGTTAACATTCTGTTATTGTTCCATCTATTCTTGCCTAGTAGTAACCTCAGTGGTTGTTTCTGATTAACACTCTGGTGTTAAGTGCCATTTAGAACTGCTTGATGTAGTTTAGGTCCTCTTCAACCACAGAGTTCTACAGCGGAACACTAATGCATTGTTCCAACAAGGGAAGAGCTGGGCAAGGGACATAAACTACATCATACAGTTCTAAATGGTACTTGCTATCTGTGTGTAAATCGAAAACACCCACTAGGATAAAAAAAAAATAGCCTGCAGACATGGAACAGCAACAGAATTTGAACTAGTACTTCAAAATCAACTCAGGGAATTGCCTGACACTTTGAGAGGCCCTGAGCAGTCTTCTCCACTCACAACTCTCCCAGCAGCGGAGACTGAACCTGGGTATTGCTGGAGCCTTTGAGAGGCCCTGGAGCAGCTGTCTCCCCTCACAACTCTTCCCAGCAGTGCAGCCAGAACACGGGACTGCCAGAGCTTTTGAGAGGCGTTGGAGCAGCCTCTCCCACACAACTCTGCCCAGCAGCATATCCTGAACATGGGATTGCCAGAGCCTTTGAGAGGCACTGTGTAGCGGTCTCCCTCACAACTCTGCCCAACAGTGGAGCATGAATCTGGGGATTGCCACAGCTTTTGAAATGCCGGAGCAGCCCTACCCTGTCTCAACTCTTCCCAGCAGCGGAGCCTGAACCTGGGGATTGCCAGAGCCTTTCAGACGCCCTGAGCTGCCCTCTTCCCTCACAAATCTGCCCAGCAGAGCCTCATCTTGGTGATTGCCAGAGCCTTTGAGAGGCCCTGGAACAGCCCTATCCCCTCACAACTCTTCCCAGCAGTGAAGCCTGAACCTCGGGAGTGTTGAAGCCTTTGAGAGGCCCAGGAGCAGCCCTCTCCCATCACTACTCTGCCCAGCAGCAGATCCTGAACCAGGTGATTGCCAGAGCCTTTGAGAGGCCCTGGAGCAGCTCTCTCCCCTCCCAACTCTGCCCAGCAGCAGAGCCTGAAACTGGTGAATGCCAGAGCCTTTGAGAGGCCCTGGGCAGCCCTCTCCCCTCACAACTCTGCCCAGCAGTGGAGTCTGAACCTGGGGATTGCCATAGCTTTGAGAGGCTCTGGAGCAGCCCTCTGCACTCACAATTCTGCCCAACTGTGGAGCGTGAACTTGGGATTGCCTTGAGATCTTGAGAGGCCCTGGAGCAGCCCTCTCCCTCAAAACTCTGCCCAGCAGTGGAGCCTGAACCTGGGGATTCCCATAGCATTTCAGAGGCCCTGGAGCAGCCCTGTGCCCTCAAAACCCTGAACAGCAGTGGAGCCTGAATCTGGGGATTGCTGAAGCCTTGAGAAGCCCTGGGTAAGCCCTCGGCTCACAACTCTTCCCAGTAGTGCAGCCTGAACCTGGGATTGCAACAGCCTTTGAAAGACCCAGGCAGCCCTCCCTCACAACCCTGTCCAGCAGAGGAGCCTGTACCTGGGATTTCTGGAGCCTCTGAGAGGCCATGGGCAGCCCTCTCCTCAGAAATCTGCCCAGCAGTGGAGCCTGAACCTGGGGATTGCCAGAGCCTTTGAGAGGCCCTGGAGCAGCCCTCCTTAGAAATCTGCCCTGCAGGGAGGCTGAACCTGGGGATTGCCAGAGCCTTCTAAAGACCCCTGGAGCAGCCTCTTCCTCACATCACTGCCCAGCAGAGGAGCCAGAACCTGGGGATTGCCAGAGCCTTTGAGGCCCAGGGTCAGCCCTCTCCTCACAACTCTGCCCAGCAGTGGAGCCTGATCCAGGGATTTTCAGAGATTTGAGAAGCACTGGAGCAGCCTCCCTCACAACTCTGCCCAGCAGTGGAGTCTGAACCTGGGATTGCCGAGCCTTTGAGAGGTCCTGGAGCAGCCCTCTCCACTCACAACACTGCCCAGCAGAGGAGTCTAAACCTGGGGATTGCCAGAGCCTTTGTGAGGTCCTGGAGCAGACCTCTGCCCTCACAACTCTTCCCAGCAGTGGAGCCTGAACCTGGGGATTGCCAGAGACTTTAAGAGGCCCTGGATCAGCCTCTTCCCTCACAACTCTGCATAGCAGTGGAGCCTGAACCTGGGAATTGCCAGAGCATTTGTGAGGCCCTGGGGCAGGCCTCTCTCCTGACAACTCTGCCCAGCAGCAGAGGCTGAACCTGAGGATTGCCAAAGATTTGCAATGTCCTGGAGCAGCCCTCACCCTTCAAAACTCTGCCCAGCAGCACAGCCTGAACCTGGGGATTGCCGTAGCCTTTGCAAGGCCCTGGAGCAGCCCTCTGCCCTCATAATGCTGCCCAGCAGAGGAGCCTGAACCTGGGGATTGCCAGAGACTTTGAGTGGCCATGGAGCAGCCCTCTCCTCACATCACTGCCCAGCAGCAGAGCCTGAAACTGGGGATTAGCGTAGAATTTGAGAGGCCCTGGGGCAGTCCTCTCCCCTCAAAACACTGCCCAGCAGAGGAGTCTGAACCTGGGGATTTGCCGGAGTCTTTGTGAGGCCCTGGAGCAGCCCTCTGCTCTCACAACTCTTCCCAGCAGTGGAGCCTGAATCTGCAGAGCCAGAGACTTTGAGTTGCCCTGGAGAAGCCCCTCCTTCACATCACTGCCCAGCAGCGGAGCCTAAACCTGGGGATTGCCGGAGGCTAGAGGCCCTGGAGCAGCCCTCTGCCCTCATGATGCTGCCCAGCAGAAGAGCCTGAACATGGGGATTGCAAGAGACTTTGAGTGGCCCTGAGCACCCCTCTGCCCTCACAACTCTGCCAGCAGCAGAGCCTGAACTGGGATTGTCACAGCCTTTGCAGGCACTGGACCAGCCTCTGCCCTCAAAACTGTGCCCAGCAGTGGAGCCTGAACCTGGGGATAGCCTGAACCTTTGAGAGAGCCTGAGCAGCCCTCTCCTCACACTTCAGCCCAGCAACGGAGCCTGAACCTGAGGATTGTCTGAGCCTTTGGGAGGCCCGTGCAGCCCTCTCCTCAAAACTCTGCCCACAGGTGGAGCCTGAACCTTGGGATTGCCAGAGCCTTTGAGAGGCCCTGGGCAGCTTTCCCCTCAAAACTCTTCCCAGCAGCGGAGCTTGAGTCTGCAGATTGCCAGCACCTTAGACAGCCCTGACACGTCCTCTGCCTCACAACTCTGCCCAGCAGTGGAGCCTGAATCTTGGGATTGCTGAAGCCTTTGAGAGGCCCTGGGGAAGCCCTCAGCTCTCACAATTCTTCCCAGTAGTGCAGCCTGAACCTGGCAATTGCCAGAGCCTTTGACAGGCCCAGAGGCAGCCCTCTCCCCTCACAACCCTGCCCAGCAGCGGAGCCTGAACCTGGGGATTGCCACAGCATTTGAGAGGCCCTGGGGCAGCCCTCTCCCCTTAGAAATCTGCCCTGCAGGGAAGGCTGAACCTGGGATTGCCAGAGTCTTCTAAAGACCCTGAGCAGCCCTCTTCCTCACATCACTGCCCAGCAGAGGAGCGGAACCTGGGATTGCCAGTGCCTTTTTGAGGCCCAGGTCCAGCCCTCCCTCACAACTCTGCCCAGCAACGGAGCCTGATCCAGGGATTTCCAGAGATTTGAGAAGCATTGGGCAGGCCTCTCTCCTGACAACTCTGCACAGCAGTGGAGCCTGAACCTGAGGATTGCCAAAGATTTGCAATGTCCTGAGCTGCCTTCCTTCAAAACTCTGCCAGGCAGTGCTGCCTGAACCTGGGATTGCCGGAGCCTTGCAGGCCCTGAGCAGCCCCTCTGCCCTCATAATGCTGCCCAGCAGTGGAGCCTGAACCTGGGGATTGCCAGAGACTTTGAGTGGCCATGGAGCAGCCCTCTCCCTCACATCGCTGCCCAGCATCGGAGCCTGAAACTGGGGATTATCGAGAATTTGAGAGGCCCTGGGGCAGACCTCTCCTCAAAACACTGCCCAGCAGAGGAGTCTGAACTGGGGATTTGCCAGAGCCTTAGGAGGCCCTGAAGCAGCCCTCTGCCCTCACAACTGTTCCCACGAGGAGCCTGAATCTGGATATTGCCAGAGACTTTGAGTGGCCCAGGAGCAGCCCTCTCCCCTTACATCGCTGCCCAGCAGAGCAGCCTGAAACTGGGATAACTGGAGCCCTGGAGGCATCCTGGAGCAGGCATCTCCTTTCACATCACTGCCCAGCAGCGAAGCATGAACCTGAGGAATTGCAGGAGCCTTTGCAAGGCCCTGTAGCAGCCCTCTGCCCTCAAGATGCTGCCCAGCAGAGGAGTCTAAACCTGGGGATTGCCAGAGCTTTTGTGAGGCCCTGGAGCAGCCCTCTGCCCTCACAACTCTGCCCAGCAGCACAGCCTCAACCTGGGATTGCCAGAGTCTTTCAGTGGCCCTGAGCAGCCCTCTGCCCTCATAATGCTGCCCAGCAAAGGAGCCTGAACCTGGTGATTGCCAGAGCCTTGAGAAGTCCTGAGCAGCCTTCACACCTCACATCACTGCCCAGCAGCAGAGCCTCAACCTGGGATTGCCAGAGCCTTAGATCGGCCTTGAGCAGCCCTCTGCCTCATAATGCTGCCCAGCAAAGGAGCCTGAACTGGTGATTGCCAGAGCCTTGGAGAAGTCCTGAGCAGCCCTCGACCCACATCACTGCCCATCAGTGGAGCCTGAACCTGGGATTACCGAGCCTTTGAGAGGCCCTGGGGCAGCCCTCTCCTCACAACGCTGCCCAGCATCAGAGCCTGAATCTGGGGATTGCCAGAGCCTTTAAGAGGCCCTGCAGTAGCCTCTCCCTCACAACTCTGCTCAGCAGTGGAGCCTCAAATTGGGATTGCCAGAGTGTATGAGAGGCCCTGGAGCAGCCCTCTACCCTCACAGCTCTGCCCAGCAGCGGAGCCTGAACCTGGGGATTGCCAGAGCCTTTGACAAGCCCTGGGCAGCCTCTTCCATTAGAAATCTGCCCTGCAGCGGAGGCTGAACCTGGGATTGCCAGAGCCTTTGAAAGGCCCTGGATCAGCCCTCTCCTCACAACTCTGCCTATCAGCAGAGCCTGAAACTGGGATTAGCATAGAATTTGAGAGGCCCTGGGCAGCCCTCTCCCCTCAAAACACTGCCGAGCAGAGAAGTCTGAACCTGGGGATTTGCCAGAGTCTTTGTGAGGCCCTGGAGCAGCCCTCTGCCCTCACAACTCTTCCCAGCAGTGGAGCCTGAATCTGCAGATTGCCAGAGACTTTGAGTTGCCCTGGAGCAGCCCTCTCCCTTCACATCACTGCCCAGCAGCGGAGCCTGAACCTGGGGATTGTCGGAGTGTTGTGAGGCCCTGGGCAGCCTCTGCCCTCACTGATCTGCCCAGCAGAAGAGCCTGAACATGGGGATTGCCAGAGACTTTGAGTGGCCCTGGAGCAGCCCTCTGCCCTCACAGCTCTGCCCAGCAGCAGAGCCTGAACCTGGGATTGTCACAGCCTTGCGAGGCACTGGACCAGCCTCTGCCCTCAAACTGTGCCCAGCAGTGGAGCCTGAACCTGAGGATTGTCTGAGCCTTTGGGAGGCCCTGGATCAGCCTCTCCCCTCAAAACACTGCCCACAGGTGGAGCCTGAACCTTGGGATTGCCAGAGGCTTTCAGAGGCCCTGGAGCAGCTTTCTCCCCTCAAAACTCTTCCCAGCAGTGGAGCTTGAATCTGCAGATTGCCAGCGCCTTAGACAGCCCCTGGACACGTCTTCTGCCTCACAACCCTGCCCAGCATTGCAGACTAAACCTGGGGATTGCTGGAGCCTTTGAGAGGCCCTGGAGCCCCCCTCTCCTCTCACAATTCTGCCCAGCAGCGGAGTCTGAACCTGGGGATTGCCGGAGCCTTTGAGAGGCCCTGGAGCAGCCCTCTGCCCTCACAACTCTACCCATCAATGGTGCCTGAACCTGGGGATTGCTGGAGCCTTTGAGAGGCCTTGGAACACCCCGCTCCCGTACGACTCTGCCCAGCAATGGAGCCTGAACCAGGGGATTGCCTGACACTTTGAGAGGCCCTGGAGCAGTCTTCTCCCTCACAACTCTCCCAGCAGTGGAGACTGAATCTGGGTATTGCTGGAGCCTTTGAGAGGCCCTGGAGCAGCTGTCTCCCTCACAACTCTTCCCAGCAGAGCAGCCTGAACACTGGGACTGCCAGAGCATTTGAGAGAGGTGGGAGCAGCCTCTCCCCTCACAACTCTGCCCAGCAGCACAGCCTGAACATGGGGATTTCCAGAGCCTTTGAGAAGCACTGTAGCAGCGGTCTCCCTTCACAACTCTGCCCAACAGTGGATCCTGAATCTGGGGATTGCCACAGTTTTTGAGATGCCCGGGAGCAGCCCTCCCCCCTCACAACTCTGCCCAGCAGCGGAGCCTGAAGCAGAGGATTGCCGGAGCCTTTGAGAGGCCCTGGAGCTGCCCTCTTCCCTCACAAATCTGCCCAGCAGTGGAGCCTCATCTTGGTGATTGCCAGAGCCTTTGAGAGGCCCTGGAGCAGCCCTATCCCGTCACAACTGTGCCCAGCAGTGGAGCCTGAACCTGGGAGTGTTAGAGCCTTTGAGAGGCCCAGGAGCAGCCCTCTCCATCACAACTCTGCCAGCAGGATCCTGAACCAGGTGATTGCCAGAGCTTTGAGAGGCCCTGAGCAGCTCTCTCCCTCACAACTCTGCCCAGCAGGAACCTGAACCTGGGGATTGCCAGAGCCTTTGGGAGGCCCTCAGGCAGCCCTCCCTTAGAAATATGCCCTGCAGGAGGCTGAACCTGGGGATTGCCAGAGCTTTCTAAAGACCCTAGAGCAGCCCTCTTTCCTCACATCACTGCCCAGCAGAGGAGACAGAATCTGGGGATAGCCAGAGCCTTTGAGAGGCCCTGGAGCAGACCTCTGCCCTCACAACTCTGCCCAGCAGTGGAGCCTGAACCTGGGGATTGCCAGAGCCATTGCGAGGCCCAGGGTCATCCCTCTCCAATCACAACTCTGCCCAGCAGCGGTGCCTGATCCAGGGGATTTCCAGAGATTTGAGAAGCACTGGAAGCAGCCCTCTCCCCTCACAACTCTGCCCAGCAGTGGAGTCTGAACCTGGGGATTGCGGAGCCTTTGAGAGGCCCTGTAGCAGACCTCTCCCTCACAACACTGCCCAGCAGAGGAGTCTAAACCTGGAATTTCCGAGCCTTTGTGAGGTCCTGGAGCAGCCCTCTGCCCTCACAACTCTTCCCAGCAGTGGAGCCTGAACCTGGGGATTGCCAGAGACTTTAAGAGGCCCTGGATCAGCCTATTCCCTCACAACTCTGCATAGCAGTGGAGCCTGAACCTGGGAATTTCCAGAGCATTTGTGAGGCCCTGGGGCAGGCCTCTCTCCTGACAACTCTCCCCAGCAGCAGAGGCTGAACCTGAGGATTGCCAAAGATTTGCAATGTCCTGGAGCAGCCCTCTCCCTTCAAAACTCTGCCCAGCAGTGCAGCCTGAACCTGGGGATTGCCGGAGCCTTTGGAAGGCCCTGGAGTAGCCCTCTGCCCACATAATGCTACCCAGCAGAGGAGCCTGAACCTGGGGATTGCCAGAGACTTTGAGTGGCCATGGAGCAGCCCTCTCCCCTCACATCGCTGCACAGCAGCGGAGCCTGAAACTGGGGTTTACCATAGAATTTGAGAGGCCCTGGAGCAGCCCTCTCCCCTCAAAATGCTGCCCAGCAGAGGAGTCTGAACCTGGGGATTTGCTGGAGCCTTTGTGAGACCCTGGAGCAGCCCTCTGCCCTCACAACTCTTCCCAGCAGTGGAGCCTGAATCTGGAGATTGCCAGAGACTTTGAGTTGCCCTGGAGCAGGCCTCTCCCTTCCTTCACATCACAGCCCAGCAGCGAGCCTGAACCTGGGATTGCTGGAGCCTTTGCGAGGCCTGGAGCAGCCCTCTGCCCTAGCGATGGTGCCCAGCAGAGGAGCCTGAACCTGGGGATTGCCACAGCCTTTGTGAGACACTGGTGCAGCCCTCTGCCCTCACAACTGTGCCCAGCAGCGGAGCCTGAACCTGGGGATAGCCAGAGCCTTTGAGAGAGCCTGAGCAGCCCTCTCCCCTCACACTTCTGCCCAGCAACGGAGCCTGAACCTGAGGATTGTCTGAGCCTTTGGGAGGCCCTGGTGCAGCCCTCTCCCTCAAAACTCTGCCCACAGGTGGAGCCTGAACCTGGGGATTGCCAGAACCTATGAGAGGCCCTGGAGCAGCTTTCCCTCAAACTCTTCCCAGCAGTGGAGCTTGAATCTGCGGATTGCCAGTGCCTTAGAGAGCCCCTGGATACATCCTCTGCCTCACAACTCTGCCCAGCATTGGAGATTGAACCTGGGGAGTGCCGGAGCCCTTGATAGGCACTGAAGCCCCCCTCTCCTCTCACAACTCTGCCCAGCAGCGGAGTCTGAACCTGGGGATTGCCGGAGCCTTTGAGAGGTCCTGGAGCAGCCCTCTGCCCTCACAAATCTGCCCAGCAGCAGAGCCTCATCTTGGTGATTGCCAGAGCCTTTGAGAGGCCCTGGAGCAGCCCTACCCCCTCACAACTCTGCCCAGCAGTGGAGCCTGAACCTAGGGATTGCCTGAAGCCTTGAGAGGCCCTGGAGCAGTCCCCTCCCTCACAACTCTGCCCAGCAGCGGAGCCTGAACCTGGGATTGCCAGAGCCTTTGTGAGGCCCTGGAGCACCCTCTCCCCTCACAACTCTGCCCAGCAGCGGGCCTGAACTGGTGACTGCCAGAGCCTTTGAGAGGCCCCAGAGCAGCCGTCTCTCTCACAACTCTGCCCGGCAGTGGAGCCTGAACCTGGGGATTGCCATAGCCTTTGAGAGGCCCTGGAGCAGCCCTCTGCACACACAATTCTGTCCAGCTATGGAGAGTGAACTTGGGGATTGCCTGAGACATTGAGAGGCCTGGAGCAGCCATCTCCCTCAAAACTCTGCCCAGCAGTGAAGCCTGAACTTGGGGATTTCCAGAGCATTTCAGAGGCCCTGGAGCAGCCCTCTGTCCTCACAACTCTGACCAGCAGTGAAGCCTGAATCTGGGGATTGCTGAAGCCTTTGAGAGGCACTGGGGAAGCCCTCGGCTCTCACAATTCTTCCCAGTAGTGCAGCCTGAACCTGGCGATTGCCAAAGCCTTTGACAGACCCAGAGGCAGCCCTCTCCCCTCACAACCCTGCCCAGCAGCGGAGCCTGAACCTTGGGATTGCCAGAGCCTTTGAGAGACCCTGGAACAGTCCTCTCCCCTCACAACTCTACCCAGCAGTGGATCCTGAACCTGGGGATTGCCACAGCATTTGAGAGGCCCTGGGGCAGCCCTTTCCCCTTAGAAATCTGCCCTGCAGGGAAGGCTGAACCTGGGGATTGCCAGAGCCTTCTAAAGACCCTGGAGCAGCTCTCTTTCCTCACATCACTGCCCAGCAGAGGAGCCGGAACCTGAGATTGCCAGTGCCTTTGTGAGGCCCAGGTCCAGCCCTCCTCTCACAACTCTGCCCAGCAATGGAGCCTGATCCAGGGATTTCAGAGATTTGAGAAGCATTGGGGCAGGCCTCTCTCCTGACAACTCTGCACAGCAGTGGAGGCTGAACCTGAGGATTGCCAAGATTTGCAATGTCCTGGAGCTGCCTCTTCCTTCAAAACTCTGCCAGGCAGTGCAGCTGAACCTGGGGATTGCGGAGCCTTTGCGAGGCCCTGGAGCAGCCTCTGCCCTCATAATGCTGCCCAGCAGTGGAGCCTGAACCTGGGGATTGCCAGAGACTTTGAGTGGCCATGGAGCAGCCCTCTCCTCACATCGCTGCCCAGCATCGGAGCCTGAAACTGGGATTATCAGAGAATTTGAGAGGCCCTGGGCAGACCTCTCCTCAAAACACTGCCCAGCAGAGGAGTCTGAACCTGGGATTTGCCAGAGCCTTTGTGAGGGCCTGAAGCAGCCCTCTGCCCTCACAACTCTTCCCAGCGAGGAGCCTGAATCTGATATTGCCAGAGACTTTGAGTGGCCCAGGAGCAGCCCTCTCCTCACATCGCTGCCCAGCAGTGCAGCCTGAAACTGGGGATAACTGAGCCCTGAGGCATCCTGGAGCAGGCATCTCCTTCACATCACTGCCCAGCAGCGAAGCATGAACCTGAGGAATTGCAGGAGCCTTGCAAGGCCCTGTAGCAGCCCTCTGCCCTCATGATGCTGCCCAGCAGAGAAGTCTAAACCTGGGGATTGCCAGAGCTTTGTGAGGCCCTGAGCAGCCCTCTGCCCTCACAACTCTGCCCAGCAGCACAGCCTCAACCTGGGGATTGCCAGAGTCTTTCATGGGCCTTGAGCAGCCTCTGCCTTCATAATGCTGCCCAGCAAAGGAGCCTGAACCTGGTGATTGCCAGAGCCTTGAGAAGTCCTGGAGCAGCCTTCGCACCTCACATCACTGCCCAGCAGCAGAGCCTCAACCTGGGGATTGCCAGAGCCTTAGATGCCAGCAGCCCTCTGCCCTCATAATGCTGCCCAGCAAAGGAGCCTGAACCTGGTGATTGCCAGAGCCTTGGAGAGTCCTGGAGCAGCCCCTGACCCCTCACATCACTGCCCATCAGCGGAGCCTGAACCTGGGGATTACCGAGCCTTTGAGAGCCCTGGGCAGCCTCTCCCTCACAATGCTGCCCAGCATCAGAGCCTGAATCTGGGATTGCCAGAGCCTTTAAGAGGCCCTGCAGCAGCCTCTCCCACACAACTCTGCTCAGCAGTGGAGCCTCAACTGAGGATTGCCAGAGTATGAGAGGCCCTGGAGCAGCCCTCTACCTCACAGCTCTGCCCAGCAGCGGAGCCTGAACCGGGATTGCCAGAGCCTTTGACAGGCCCTGGGGCAGCCTCTTCCATTAGAAATCGCCCTGCAGCGGAGGCTGAACCTGGGGATTGCCAGAGCCTTTGAAAGGCCCTGAGCAGCCTCTCCTCACAACTCTGCCTATCAGCAGAGCCTGAACATGGGGATTGCCAGAGCCTTTGAAAGGGCCTGGAGCAGCCCTATCCCTCAAAACTCTGCCCAACAGTGGAGCCAGAACCTGGGGATTGCCAGAGCATTTGAGAGGCCCTGGAGCAGCCTCTGCCCCACAACTCTGACCAGCAGTGGATCCTGAACCTGGGGATTGCCGAGCCTTTGAGAGGCCTTTGGGCAGCCTCGGCACTCACAGCTCTTCCCAGTAGTGCAGCCTGAACCTAGGGATTGCCAGAGCCTCTGAGAGGCCCTAGAGCAGCCCTCTGCACATACAACTTTTCCCAGCTGCGGAGCCTGAATCTGGTGATTGCCAGAGCCTTTGAGAGGCCGGGGCACCCCTTTTCTCTCACAACCCTGCCCAGCAGTGGAGCCTGAACCTGGGGATTTCTGGAGCCTTTGAGAGACCCTGGAGGAGCCTACTCCCCTCAGAACTTTGCCTAGCAGCGAAACCTGAACCTGGAGATTGCCAGAGCCTTTTAGAGGCCCTGGAGCAGCCCTCTCCCCTCGCAAAACTGCCCAGCAGTGAGCCTGAACTCGGATTGCCAGAGCCTTGAGAGGCCCTGGGGTCTTCTCCCTCAGAACTCTACCCAGGACCAGAGCCTGAACCTGGGGATTGACAGAGCATTTGACAGGTACTGGGGCAGGCCTCTCTCCTCACAACTCTTCCCAGCAGCGTAGCCTGAACCTGAGGATAGCCAGAGGCTTTGAGAGGCCCAGGAGCAGCCCTCTGCCCTCAGAACTCTGCCCAGCAGTGAAGCCTGAACCTGGGGATTGCCAAAGCCTTTGAGAGGCCCTGGAGCAGCCCTCTCCCCTCGCAACTCTGCCCAGCAGTGGAGCCTGAACCTCCAGATTGCCAGAGTCTTTGAGAGGGCCTGGGGCAGCCCTCACCCCCAGAACTCTACCCAGAACCGGAGCCTGAACCTGGGGATTTCAGAGCATTTGAGAGGCCCTGGGCAGGCCTTTCACCACAACTCTGCCCAGCAGCGTAGCCTGAAGCTGAGGATTGCCAGAGATTTGAGAGGCCCTGCAGCAGCCTCTCTCCCTCACAACTCTGCCCAGCAGTGGAGCCTGAACCTGGTGATGGCCAGAGTGTATGAGAGGCCCTGGAGCAGCCCTCTCACCTCACATTTCTGCCCAGCGGAGCCTGAACCAGGGATTACCAGAGCCTTTGACAGGCCCTGGGGCAGTCCTGTTCCATTAGAAATCTGCCCCTGCAACAGAGGCTGAACCTGGAGATTGCCAGAGCTATTGAAAGGCCCAGGGCAGCCTCACCCTCACAACCCCTGCCCAGCAGGGAGCCTAAACCAGGGGATTTCAGAGCCTCTGAGAGGCCATGGGCAGCCCTCTCCCAAGAACTCTGCTCAGCAGTGGAACCTGAATCTGGTGATTGCCAGAGCCTTTCAGAAGCAGGGGCACCCCTCTCCTCACAACCCTGCCCAGCAGTGGAGCCTGAACCTGGGGATTTCCAGAGCCTTTGAGAGGCCCTGGAGCAGCCCACTCCCTCAGAACTCTGCCCGGCAGCTAAACCTGAACCTGGGATTGCCAGAGCCTTTGGGAGGCCCTGAAGCAGCCCTCTGCCCTTGCAACTCTGTCCTGCAGCGGAGCCTGAACCTCCGGATTGCCAGAGCCTTTGAGTTGCCCTGGGGCAGCCCTCTCCCCTCAGAACTCTGCCCAGAACCGGAGCCTGAACCTAGGGATTGACAGAGGATTTGAGAGGCCCTGGGACAGGCCTCTCTCCTCACAACCCTGCCCAGCAGTGTAGCCTGAATCTGGTGATTGCCAGAGCCTTGGAGAAGTCCTGGAGCAGCCCTCGCCCCTCACATCACTGCCCAGCAGCAGAGCCTCAACCTGGGGATTGCCAGAGCCTTAGAGTGGCCCTGGAGCAGCCCTCTGCCCTCATAATGCTGCCCAGCAAAGGAGCCTGAACCTGGTGATTGCCAGAGCCTTGGAGAAGTCCTGGAGCAGCCCTCACCCCTCACATCACTGCCCATCAGCGGAGCCTGAACCTGGGGATTACCGGAGCCTTTGAGAGTCCCTGGGGCAGCCCTCTCCCCTCACAGTGCTGCCCAGCATCAGAGCCTGAATCTGGGGATTGCCAGAGCCTTTAAGAGGCCCTGCAGCAGCCCCTCCTCACAACTCTGCCCAGCAGTGGAGCCTCAACTCGGGATTGCCAGAGTGTATGAGAGGCCCTGGAGCAGCCCTCTACCCTCACAGCTCTGCCCAGCAGCGGAGCCTGAACCTGGGGATTGCCAGAGCCTTTGACAGGCCCTGGGGCAGCCCTCTTCCATTAGAAATCGGCCCTGCAGCTGGAGGCTGAACCTGGGGATTGCCAGAGCCTTTGAAAAGCCCTGAGCAGCCCTCTCCTCACAACTCTGCCTATCAGCAGAGCCTGAACCTGGATTGCCAGAGCCTTTGAAAGGCCCTGGAGCAGCCCTATCCCTTCAAAACTCTGCCCAACAGTGGAGCCAGAACCTGGGTATTGCCAGAGCATTTGAGAGGCCCTGGAGCAGCCCTCTGCCCTCATAACTCTGACCAGCAGTGGATCCTGAAACTGGGGATTGCCAGAGCTTTGAGAGGCCTTGGGGCAGCCCGGCACTCACACTCAACTCTTCCCAGTAGTGCAGCTGAACCTAGGGATTGCAGCCTCTGAGAGGCCCTAGAGCAGCGCCTGCACATACAACTCTTCCCAGCAGCTGGAGCCTGAATCTGATGATTGCCAGAGCATTTGAGAGGCCAGGGCACCCTCTCTCTCACAACCCTGCCCAGCAGTGGAGCCTGAATCTGGGATTTCTGGAGCCTTTGAGAGACCCTGGAGGACCTACTCAACTCAGAACTCTGCCCAGCAGTGAAACCTGAACCTGGGGATTGTCAGAGCCTTTAGAGGCCCTGGAGCAGCCCTCTCCTCTCAAACTGCCCAGCAGTGGAGCCTGAACCTCGGGATTGACAGAGCCTTTGAGAGGCCCTCGACAGTCTTCTCCCTCAGAACTCTACCCAGGACCACAGCCTGAACCTGGGGATTGCCAGAGCATTTGACAGGCCCTGGGGAGGCCCTCACCTCACAACTCTTCCCAGCAGCGTAGCCTGAACCTGAGCATAGCCAGAGACTTTGAGAGGCCCTGAGCAGCCCTCTGCCCTCAGAACTCTGCCCAGCAGTGAAGCCTGAACCTGGGGATTGCCAAAGCCTTTGAGAGGCCCTGGAGCAGCCTCTCCCTCGCAACTCTGCCCAGCAGTGGAGCCTGAACCTCCTTATTGCCAGAGCCTTGAGAGGCCCTGGGCAGCCTTCTCCCTCAGAACTCTACCCAGAACCGGAGCCTGAACCTGGGGATTTCAGAGCATTTGAGAGGCCCTGGGCAGCTCTTTTCTCCTCACAACTCTGCCCAGCAGTAGCCTGAACCTGAGGATTGCCAGAGATTTGAGAGGCCCTGCAGCAGCCCTCTCCTCACAACTCTGCCCAGCAGTGGAGCCTGAACCTGGGGATGGCCAGAGTGTATGAGAGGCCCTGGAGCAGCCCTCTACCCTCACATTTCTGCCTAGCAGCGAGCCTGAACTAGGGGATTGCCAGAGCCTTTGACAGGCCCTGGGGCAGTCCTTTTCCATTAGAAATCTGCCCTGCAACAGAGGCTGAACCTGAGATTGCCAGAGCCATTGAAAGGCCCAGGGCAGCCTCCTCACAACCCTGCCCAGCAGCTGTGCCTAAACCTGGGATTTCGGAGCCCCTGAGAGGCCATGGACAGCCCTCTCCCTGCAGAACACTGCCCAGCAGTGCAGCCTGAATCTGGTGATTGCCAGAGCCTTTGAGAAGCCCAGGGGCACCCCTCTCCCCTCACAACCCTGCCCAGCAGTGGAGTCTGAACCTGGGGATTCCCAGAGCCTTTAAGAGGCCCTGCAGCAGCCCTCTCCCCTCACAACTCTGCACAGCAGTGGAGCCTTAACGTGATTGCTAGGAGTGCATGAGAGGGCCTGGCGCCCTCACTCCTCACAGCCTGCCCTCCAGCAGCGGAGCCTCAATCTGAGATTGCCAGAGCTCTTTGACAGGCCCCTGGGCAGCTCTCTTCCAATAGAATCGCCCTGCAGCGGAGGTTGAAATTTGGGATCACAGCCTTGAAAGGCACTCTAGCAGCCCTGCTCACAACTCTGCCCAACAGTGGATCCTGAACCTGTGATTGCCGGAGCCTTTGAGAGGCCTTGGGCAGCCTCGCACTCATCACAACCTTCCCAGTAGTGCAGCCTGAACCTAGGGGATTGCCAGAGCCTCTGAGAGGCCCAAGAGCAGCCCCTCTGCACATACAACTCTTCCCAGCAGTGAGCCTGAATCTGATGATTGCCAGAGCCTTGAGAGGCCGGGCACCCCTCTTCTCCAGAACCCTGCCCAGCAGTGGAGCCTGAACCTGAGATTTCTGAGCCTTGAGAGGGTCTGGAGCAGCCCTCTCCCTCAGAACTCTGCCCAGCAGCGAAACCTGAACCTGGGTAATACAGAGTCTTTGTGAGGCCCTGGAGCAGCCCTTCTGCCTCGTGAATCTTGCCCAGCAGCGTGGAGCCTGACCCTCCGATTGCCAGAGCTCTTGAGTCATCCTGGGGCAGCCCTCCCCTCAGAACTCTGCCCAGAACCGGAGCCTGAACCTGGGATTGACAGAGCTTGAGAGGCCCTGGGCCTCTCTCCTCACAACTCTGCCCAGCAGCGTAGCCTGAACCTGAGGATTGCCAGAGATTTGAGAGGCCCTGCAGCAGCCCTCTCCCCTCACAACTCTTGCCCAGCAGTGTAGCCTGAACCTGAGGATTGCCAGAGATTTGAGAGGCCCTGGAGCAGCTCTCCCTCACAAATCTTCCCAGCAGCGCAGTCTGAGCCTGGGGCTTGCCGAACCTCTGAGAGGCCCTGGGCAGCCCTCTGCCCTCATGACACTGACCTGCAGTGGAGCCTGAACCTGGGGATTGCCAGAGCCCTTGAGAGGCCCCTGAGGCAGCCTCTCCCATTAGAAATCTGCCCTGGTGGAGGCAGAACTTGGGGATTGCCAGAGCCTTCTAAAGACCCTGGGTAGCCCTCTCCTCACATCACTGCCCAGCAGAGGAGCCTGAACCTGGGGATTGCCAGAGCCTATGAGAGGCCCTGAGCAGCCCTCTGCCCTCACAACTCTGCCCAGCAGTGAAGCCTGAACCTGGGGATTGACAGAGCCTTGCAAGGCCCTGGGTCAGCCCTCTCCTCACAACTCTGCCCACCAGTTGAGCCTGATCCAGAGGATTGCCAGAGATTTGAGAAGCACTGGAGCAGCCTCTCCCTCACAATGCTGCCCAGCAGCGGAGTCTAAACCTGGGATTGCAGAGCCTTTGTGAGGCCCTGAAGCAGCCCTCTGCCCTCACAACTCTTCCCAGTCGTGCAGCCTGAACCTGGGGATTGCCAGAGACTTTGAGAGGCTGGCGGCAGCCCTCCACATCACCGCCAGCAGCAGAGCCTGAAACTGGAGAACACTGGAGCCTTTGAGAGGCCCAGGAAGCCCTCCCTCACAACACTGCCCAGCAGCAGAGCCTGAAACTGGGATTACTGAGACTTTGAGAGGCCCTGGGAAGCCTCTCCTCACAATGCTGCCCAGCAGAGGAGTCCAAACCTGGGATTTGCTAGAGCCTTAGGAGGCCCTGAGCAGCCCTCTGCCTCACAACTCTTCCCAGCAGTGGAGCCTGAACCTGGGACTGCCAGAGACATTGAGTGGCCCTGGAGCAGCCCTTCCTCACATTGCTGCCCAGCAATGCAACCTGAAACTGGGGATTACCGGAGCCTTGGAGACATCCTGAAGAGCCCTCTCCCCTCACATCACTGCCCAGCAGCGGAGCCTGAACCTGGTGATAGCCGGAGCCTTTGCGAGGGCCTGGAGCAGCCCTCTGCCCTCATGATGCTGCCCATCAGGGGAGCCTGAACTTGGGGATAGCCAGAGACTTTGAGTGGCCCTGGAGCAGCCCTCTCCCCTCACATCGCTGCCCAGCAGCGGAGCATGAAACTGGGATTACCGAAGCCTTTGAGAGGCCCTGGGGCAGCCCTCTCTCCTCACAGCGCTGTCCAGCAGAGGAGTCTAAACCTGGGGATTGCCAGAGCCTTTGAGACACCCCTGAGCAGCCCTCTGCCCTCACAACTCTTCCCAGCAGTGGAGCCTGAACCTGGGATTGTCAGAGCCTTTGAGAGGCCCTTGGGCAGCCTTCTCCCTCACAAAGCTGTCCAGCACTGGAGCCTGAACCTGGGGATTGCCAGAGCCTTGGAGACATCCTGGAGAAGCCCTCCTCACATCGCTGCCCAGCAGCGCAGCCTGAACCTGGGATTACTGGAGCCTTTGAGAGGTCCTGAGCAGCCTCCACTCACCGCTCTGCCCAGCAGCGGAGCCTGAACCTGGGGATTGCTGGAGCCTTTGAGAGGTCCTGGAGCAGCCCTCTCACCTCACTGCTCTGCCCAGCAGAGGAGCCTGAACCTGGGGATTGCCGGAGCCTTTGAGAGGCCCTGGAGCAGCCTTCTGCCTTCACAACTCTGCCCAGCAGTGGAGCCTGCACCTGGGATTGCCACAGCCCTGAGAGGCACTGGAGCAGCCCTTGCTCTCACAACTCTGCCCAGCAGCTGAGTCTGAACCTGGGGCTAGCCACAGCCTTTGAGAGACCCTGAGCAGCCTTCTCCCTCGCACCTCTGCCCAGCAATGGAGCCTGAACCAGCTGATTGCTGGAGCCTTTCAGAGGCCCTGGAGCTGCCCTCCCATTAGAACTCTTCCCAACAGGGAGCGTGAACCTGGGGATTGCCAGAGCCCTTGAGAGGCCCTGAGCAGCCCCTCTCCTCACAACTCTGCCTACCAGTGAAGCCTGAACCTGGGGATTGCCAGAGCCTTAGAGAGAAACTGGGATGTCCTCTCCTCACAACTCTGCCCAGCAGTGGAGCCTGAACCTGGGGATAGCTGAGCCTTTGAGAGGCCCTGGAGCAGCCCTCTCCTCACAACTCTGCCCAGCAGTGGAGCCTGAACCTGGGATTGCCGAGCCTCTGAGAGGCCCTGGGGCAGCCCTCGGCCTCACAACTCTTCCCAGTAGTGCAGCCTGAACCTGGGGATTTCCAGAGCCTCTGAGATGCCCCTGAGCAGCCCTCTGCCCTCACAAATCTTCCCAGCAGCTGAGCCTGAATCTACGACTGTCAGAGCCATTGAGAGGCCCAGAGGCAGCCTTCCCCCTTGCAAATCTGCACAGCAGCGGAGCCTGAACCTGGAGATTGCCAGAGCCTTGAGAGTCCCTGGGGCAGCCCTCCCTTTATAATCTGCCCTGCACGGAGGCTGAACCTGGGGATTCCTAGAGCCTTCTAAAGACCCAGGAGCAGCCCTCCTCACATCACTGCCCAGCAGTGAAGCCTGAACCTGGGATTGCCAGAGCCTTGAGAGAAACTGGGATGTCCTCTCCTCACAACTCTGCCCAGCAGTGGATCCTGAACCTGGGGATTGCCGGAGCCTTTGAGAGGCCTTGGGCAGCCCTCGGCACTCACAGCTCTTCCCAGTAGTGCAGCCTGAACCTAGGGATTGCCAGAGCCTCTGAGAGGCCCTAGAGCAGCCCTCTGCACATACAACTTTTCCCAGCTGTGGAGCCTGAATCTGGTGATTGCCAGAGCCTTTGAGAGGCCGGGGCACCCCTTTTCTCTCACAACCCTGCCCAGCAGTGGAGCCTGAACCTGGGGATTTCTGGAGCCTTTGAGAGACCCTGGAGGAGCTACTCTCAGAACTTTGCCTAGCAGCAAACCTGAACCTGAGATTGCTAGAGCCTTTAGAGGCCCTGAGCAGCCCCTCCCTCGCAAACTGCCCAGCAGTGGAGCCTGAACTCGGGATTGCCAGAACCTTGAGAGGCCCTGGGGCAGTCTTCTCCTCAGAACTCTACCCAGGACCAGAGCCTGAACCTGGGATTGACAGAGCATTTGACAGGTACTGGGCAGGCCTCTCCTCACAACTCTTCCCAGCAGCGAGCCTGAACCTGAGGATAGCCAGAGGCTTTGAGAGGCCCAGGAGCAGCCCTCTGCCCTCAGAACTCTGCCCAGCAGTGAAGCCTGAACCTGGGATTGCCAAAGCCTTTGAGAGGCTCTGAGCAGCCCTCTCCCTCGCAACTCTGCCCAGCAGTGGAGCCTGAACCTCCAGATTGCCAGAGTCTTGAGAGGCCCTGGGCAGCCCTCACCCCCAGAACTCTACCCAGAACCGAGCCTGAACCTGGGGATTTCCAGAGCATTTGAGAGGCCCTGGGGCAGGCCTTTCGCCTCACAACTCTGCCCAGCAGCGTAGCCTGAAGCTGAGGATTGCCAGAGATTTGAGAGGCCCTGCAGCAGCCCTCTCCCCTCACAACTCTGCCCAGCAGTGGAGCCTGAACCTGGTGATGGCCAGAGTGTATGAGAGGCCCTGGAGCAGCCCTCTACCCTCACATTTCTGCCTAGCAGCGGAGCCTGAACCAGGGGATTACCAGAGCCTTTGACAGGCCCTGGAGCAGCCGTCTTCCATTAGAAATCTGCCCTGCAACAGAGGCTGAACCTGGAGATTGCCAGAGCCATTGAAAGGCCCAGGGGCAGCCCTCACCCCTCACAACCCTGCCCAGCAGGAGCCTAAACCAGGGGATTTCCAGAGCCTCTGAGAGGCCATGGAGCAGCCCTCCCGCAGAACTCTGCTCAGCAGTGGAACCTGAATCTGGTGATTGCCAGAGCCTTTCAGAAGGCCAGGGCACCCCTCTCTCCTCACAACCCTGCCCAGCAGTGGAGCCTGAACCTGGGGATTTCCAGAGCCTTTGAGAGGCCCTGGAGCAGCCCACTCCCCTCAGAACTCAGCCCGCAGTGAAACCTGAACCTGGGAATTGCCAGAGCCTTTATGAGGCCCTGAAGCAGCCCTCTGCCCTCGCAACTCTTCCCAGCAGCGGAGCCTGAACCTCCGGGTTGCCAGAGCTTTTGAGTTGCAATGGGGCAGCCCTCTCCCCTCAGAACTCTGCCCAAAACCAGAGCCTGAACCTAGGGATTGACAGAGGATTTGAGAGGCCCTGGGACAGGCCTCTCTCCTCACAACCCTGCCCAGCAGTGTAGCCTGAACCTGGTGATTGCCAGAGCCTTGGAGAAGTCCTGGAGCAGCCCTCGCCCCTCACATCACTGACCAGCAGCAGAGCCTCAACCTGGGGATTGCCAGAGCCTTAGAGCGGCCTTGGAGCAGCCCTCTGCCCTCATAATGCTGCCCAGCAAAGGAGCCTGAACCTGGTGATTGCCAGAGCCTTGGAGAAGTCCTGGAGCAGCCCTCACCCCTCACATCACTACCCATCAGCGGAGCCTTAACCTGGGGATTACTGGAGCCTTTGAGAGGCCCTGGGGCAGCCCTCTCCCCTCACAATGCTGCCCAGCATCAGAGCCTGAATCTGGGGATTGCCAGAGCCTTTAAGAGGCCCTGCAGCAGCCCTCTCCCCTCACAACTCTGCCCAGCAGTGGAGCCTCAACTTCGGGATTGCCAGAGTGTATGAGAGGCCCTGGAGCAGCCCTCTACCCTCACAGCTCTGCCCAGCAGCGGAGCCTCAACCTGGAGATTGCCAGAGCCTTTGACAGGCCCTGGGGCAGCCCTCTTCCAATAGAAATCTGCCTGCAGCGGAGGCTGAACCTGGGATTGCCAGAGCCTTTGAAAGGCACTCTAGCAGCCCTCTGCCCTCACCAACTCTGCCCAACAGTGGATCCTGAACCTGGTGATTGCGGAGCCTTTGAGAGGCCTGGGCAGCCTCGGCACTCACAACTCTTCCCAGTAGTGCAGCCTGAACCTAGGGATTGCCAGAGCCTCTGAGGGCCCAAGAGCAGCCCTCTGCACATACAACTCTTCCCAGCAGTGGAGCCTGAATCTGATGATTGCCAGAGCCTTTGAGAGGCCGGGGCACCTCTCTCTCAGAACCCTGCCCAGCAGTGGAGCCTGAACCTGAGATTTCTGGAGCCTTTGAGAGGCCCTGGAGCAGCCCACTCCCTCAGAACTCTGCCCAGCAGCGAAACCTGAACCTGGGTATTGCCAGAGCCTTGAGAGGCCCTGAAGCAGCCCTCTGCCCTCGCAACTCTGCCCAGCAGCGGAGCCTGAACCTGCGGATTGCCAGAGCCTTTGAGGCCCTGAGCAGCCCTCTCCTCACAACTCTGCCCAGCACCGGAGCCTGAACCTAGGGATTGCCAGAGTTTGAGAGGCCCTGGGCAGCCCTCTCCTCAGAACTCTGCCCAGAAGCACAGCCTGAACCTGGTTGACAGAGGATTGAGCCTGAGATTTGAGAGGCCGCAGCAGCCCTCTCCCCAACAACTCTTCCCAGCAGCGTAGCCTGAACCTGAGGATTGCCAGAGATTTGAGAGGCCCTGAGCAGCCCTCTCCCTCAAAATCTGACCAGCAGTGAAGCCTGAACCTGGGGATTGCCAAAGCCTTTGAGAGACCATGGAGCAGCCTCTCCCTCTGCAACTCTGCCCAGCAGGGAGCCTGACCTCCAGATTGCCAGAGCCTTGAGTCATCCTGGGCAGCCCTCTCCCTCAGAACTCTGCCCAGAACCGGAGCCTGAACCTGGGATTGACAGAGCATTTGAGAGGCCCTGGGCAGGCCTCTCCTCTCACAACTCTGCCCAGCAGTGTAGCCTGAACCTGAGGATTGCCAGAGATTTGAGAGGCCCTGCAGCAGCCCTCTCCCTCACAACTTTGCCCAGCAGTGTAGCCTGAACCTGAGGATTGCCAGAGATTTGAGAGGCCCTGAGCAGCCTCTCCCTCACAAATCTTCCCAGCGCAGTCTGAGCCTGGGGCTTGCCGGAACCTCTGAGAGGCCCTGGAGCAGCCCTCTGCCTCCATGACACTGACCTGCAGTGGAGCCTGAACCTGGGGATTGCCAGAGCCTTTGAGGCCCTGAGGCAGCCCTCCCCATTAGAAATCTGCCCTGCAGTGAGGCAGAACTTGGGGATTGCAGAGCCTATGAGACCTGGAGCAGCCCTCTGCCCTCACAACTCTGCCCAGCAGTGAAGCCTGAACCTGGGATTGCTGGAGCCTTGCAGGCCCTGGGTCAGCCCTCTCTCCTCACAACTCTGCCCACCAGTTGAGCCTGATCCAGAGGATTGCCAGAGATTTGAGAAGCACTGGAGCAGCCCTCTCCCCTCACAATGCTGCCCAGCAGCGGAGTCTAAACCTGGGGATTGCCAGAGCCTTTGTGAGGCCCTGAAGCAGCCCTCTGCCCTCACAACTCTTCCCAGTCGTGCAGCCTGAACCTGGGGATTGCCAGAGACTTTGAGAGGCTGGCGGCAGCCCTCTCCAATCACATCGCCGGCCAGCAGCAGAGCCTGAAACTGGAGAACACTGGAGCCTTTGAGAGGCCCAGGGGAAGCCCTCTCCCCTCACAACACTGCCCAGCAGCAGAGCCTGAAACTGGGGATTACCGGAGACTTTGAGAGGCCCTGGGGAAGCCCTCTCCCCTCACAATGCTGCCCAGCAGAGAGTCCAAACCTGGGATTTGCCAGAGCCTTGTGAGGCCCTGAGCAGCCCTCTGCCCTCACAACTCTTCCCAGCAGTGAGCCTGAACCTGGGACTGCCAGAGACATTGAGTGGCCCTGGAGCAGCCCTCTCCCCTCACATTGCTGCCCAGCAATGCAACCTGAAACTGGGGATTACCGGAGCCTTGGAGACATCCTGGAAGAGCCCTCTCCCCTCACATCACTGCCCAGCAGCGGAGCCTGAACCTGGTGATAGCCGGAGCCTTTGCGAGGGCCTGGAGCAGCCCTCTGCCCTCATGATGCTGCCCATCAGGGGAGCCTGAACTTGGGGATAGCCAGAGACTTTGAGTGGCCCTGGAGCAGCCCTCTCCCCTCACATCGCTGCCCAGCAGCGGAGCATGAAACTGGGATTACCGAAGCCTTTGAGAGGCCCTGGGGCAGCCCTCTCCCCTCACAGCGCTGTCCAGCAGAGGAGTCTAAACCTGGGGATTGCCAGAGCCTTTGTGACACCCTGGAGCAGCCCTGCCCTCACAACTCTTCCCAGCAGTGGAGCCTGAACCTGGGATTGTCAGAGCCTTTGAGAGGCCCTTGGGCAGCCTCTCCCTCACAAAGCTGTCCAGCACTGGAGCCTGAACCTGGGATTGCCAGAGCCTTGGAGACATCCTGGAGAAGCCCTCTCCCCTCACATCGCTGCCCAGCAGCGCAGCCTGAACCTGGGGATTACTGGAGCCTTTGAGAGGTCCTGGAGCAGCCCTCTCACCTCACCGCTCTGCCCAGCAGCGGAGCCTGAACCTGGGGATTGCTGGAGCCTTTGAGAGGTCCTGGAGCAGCCCTCTCACCTCACTGCTCTGCCCAGCAGAGGAGCCTGAACCTGGGGATTGCCGGAGCCTTTGAGAGGCCCTGGAGCAGCCTTCTGCCTTCACAACTCTGCCCAGCAGTGGAGCCTGCACCTGGGGATTGCCACAGCCCTTGAGAGGCACTGGAGCAGCCCTTTGCCCTCACAACTCTGCCCAGCAGCGGAGTCTGAACCTGGGGCTAGCCACAGCCTTTGAGAGACCCTGGAGCAGCCTTCTCCCTCGCACCTCTGCCCAGCAATGGAGCCTGAACCAGCTGATTGCTGGAGCCTTCAGAGGCCCTGGAGCTCCCTCTCCCATTAGAACTCTTCCCAACAGGGAGCGTGAACCTGGGGATTGCCAGAGCCCTTGAGAGGCCCTGGAGCAGCCCCTCCCTCACAACTCTGCCTACCAGTGAAGCCTGAACCTGGGGATTGCCAGAGCCTTAGAGAGAAACTGGGATGTCCTCTCCTCACAACTCTGCCCAGCAGTGGAGCCTGAACCTGGGGATAGCTGAGCCTTTGAGAGGCCCTGGAGCAGCCTCTCCCTCACAACTCTGCCCAGCAGTGGAGCCTGAACCTGGGGATTGCGGAGCCTCTGAGAGGCCCTGGGGCAGCCCTCGCTCTCACAACTCTTCCCAGTAGTGCAGCCTGAACCTGGGATTTCCAGAGCCTCTGAGATGCCCTGAGCAGCCCTCTGCCCTCACAAATCTTCCCAGCAGCTGGAGCCTGAATCTGGCGACTGTCAGAGCCATTGAGAGGCCCAGAGGCAGCCTTCTCCCCTTGCAAATCTGCACAGCAGCGGAGCCTGAACCTGGAGATTGCCAGAGCCTTTGAGAGTCCCTGGGGCAGCCCTCTCCCCTTATAAATCTGCCCTGCAGCGGAGGCTGAACCTGGGGATTCCTAGAGCCTTCTAAAGACCCAGGAGCAGCCCTCTCCCCTCACATCACTGCCCAGCAGTGAAGCCTGAACCTGGGGATTGCCAGAGCCTTAGAGAGAAACTGGGGATGTCCTCTCCCCTCACAACTCTGCCCAGCAGTGGATCCTGAACCTGGGGATTGCCGGAGCCTTTGAGAGGCCTTGGGGCAGCCCTCGGCACTCACAGCTCTTCCCAGTAGTGCAGCCTGAACCTAGGGATTGCCAGAGCCTCTGAGAGGCCCTAGAGCAGCCCTCTGCACATACAACTTTTCCCAGCTGCGGAGCCTGAATCTGGTGATTGCCAGAGCCTTTGAGAGGCCGAGGCACCCCTTTTCTCTCACAACCCTGCCCAGCAGTGGAGCCTGAACCTGGGGATTTCTGGAGCCTTTGAGAGACCCTGGAGGAGCTCTACCCTCAGAACTTTGCCTAGCGAAACCTGAACCTGGGATTGCCAGAGCCTTTTAGAGGCCCTGGAGCAGCCCTCTCCCTCGCAAAACTGCCCAGCAGTGGAGCCTGAACCTCGGGATTGCCAGAACCTTGAGAGGCCCTGGGCAGTCTTCTCCCCTCAGAACTCTACCCAGGACCAGAGCCTGAACCTGGGGATTGACAGAGCATTTGACAGGTACTGGGCAGGCCTCTCCTCCCAACTCTTCCCAGCAGCGTAGCCTGAACCTGAGGATAGCCAGAGGCTTTGAGAGGCCCAGGAGCAGCCCTCTGCCCTCAGAACTCTGCCCAGCAGTGAAGCCTGAACCTGGGGATTGCCAAAGCCTTTGAGAGGCCCTGGAGCAGCCCTCTCCCCTTGCAACTCTGCCCAGCAGTGGAGCCTGAACCTCCAGATTGCCAGAGTCTTTGAGAGGCCCTGGGGCAGCCCTCACCCCCCAGAACTCTACCCAGAACCGGAGCCTGAACCTGGGGATTTCCAGAGCATTTGAGAGGCCCTGGGGCAGGCCTTTCGCCTCACAACTCTGCCCAGCAGCGTAGCCTGAAGCTGAGGATTGCCAGAGATTTGAGAGGCCCTGCAGCAGCCCTCTCCCCTCACAACTCTGCCCAGCAGTGGAGCCTGAACCTGGTGATGGCCAGAGTGTATGAGAGGCCCTGGAGCAGCCCTCTACCCTCACATTTCTGCCTAGCAGCGAGCCTGAACCAGGGGATTACCAGAGCCTTTGACAGGCCCTGGGCAGCCGTCTTCCATTAGAAATCTGCCCTGCAACAGAGGCTGAACCTGGAGATTGCCAGAGCCATTGAAGGCCCAGGGGCAGCCCTCACCTCACAACCCTGCCCAGCAGCGAGCCTAAACCAGGGGATTTCCAGAGCCTCTGAGAGGCCATGGGCAGCCCTCTCCCCGCAGAACTCTGCTCAGCAGTGGAACCTGAATCTGGTGATTGCCAGAGCCTTTCAGAAGGCCAGGGGCACCCCTCTCTCCTCACAACCCTGCCCAGCAGTGGAGCCTGAACCTGGGGATTTCCAGAGCCTTTGAGAGGCCCTGGAGCAGCCCACTCCCCTCAGAACTCTGCCCGGCAGCGAAACCTGAACCTGGGGATTGCCAGAGCCTTTGGGAGGCCCTGAAGCAGCCCTCTGCCCTTGCAACTCTGTCCTGCAGCGGAGCCTGAACCTCCGGATTGCCAGAGCCTTTGAGTTGCCCTGGGGCAGCCCTCTCCCCTCAGAACTCTGCCCAGAACCGGAGCCTGAACCTAGGGATTGACAGAGGATTTGAGAGGCCCTGGGACAGGCCTCTCCTCACAACCCTGCCCAGCAGCGTAGCCTGAATCTGGTGATTGCCAGAGCCTTGGAGAAGTCCTGAGCAGCCTCGCCCCTCACATCACTGCCCAGCAGCAGAGCCTCAACCTGGGGATTGCCAGAGCCTTAGAGTGGCCCTGGAGCAGCCTCTGCCCTCATAATGCTGCCCAGCAAAGGAGCCTGAACCTGGTGATTGCCAGAGCCTTGGAGAGTCCTGGAGCAGCCTCACCCCTCACATCACTGCCCATCAGCGGAGCCTGAACCTGGGGATTACCGGAGCCTTTGAGAGTCCCTGGGGCAGCCCTCTCCCCTCACAGTGCTGCCCAGCATCAGAGCCTGAATCTGGGGATTGCCAGAGCCTTTAAGAGGCCCTGCAGCAGCCTCTCCTCACAACTCTGCCCAGCAGGGAGCATCAACTGGGATTGCCAGAGTGTATGAGAGGCCCCAGCAGCCCTCTACCCTCACAGCTCTGCCCAGCAGCGGAGCCTGAACCTGGGGATTGCCAGAGCCTTTGACAGGCCCTGGGGCAGCTCTCTTCCATTAGAAATCGGCCCTGCAGCGGAGGCTGAACCTGGGGATTGCCAGAGCCTTTGAAAAGCCCTGGAGCAGCCCTCTCCCCTCACAACTCTGCCTATCAGCAGAGCCTGAACACGGGGATTGCCAGAGCCTTTGAAAGGCCCTGGAGCAGCCCTATCCCTTCAAAACTCTGCCCAACAGTGGAGCCAGAACCTGGGGATTGCCAGAGCATTTGAGAGGCCCTGGAGCAGCCCTCTGCCCTCATAACTCTGACCAGCAGTGGATCCTGAAACTGGGGATTGCCGGAGCCTTTGAGAGGCCTTGGGGCAGCCCTCGGCACTCACAACTCTTCCCAGTAGTGCAGCCTGAACCTAGGGATTGCCAGAGCCTCTGAGAGGCCCTAGAGCAGCGCTCTGCACATACAACTCTTCCCAGCAGCTGGAGCCTGAATCTGATGATTGCCAGAGCATTTGAGAGGCCAGGGCACCCCTCTTCTCTCACAACCCTGCCCAGCAGTGGAGCCTGAATCTGGGGATTTCTGGAGCCTTTGAGAGACCCTGGAGGATCCTACTCAACTCAGAACTCTGCCCAGCAGTGAAACCTGAACCTGGGGATTGTCAGAGCCTTTTAGAGGCCCTGGAGCAGCCCTCTCCCCTCACAAAACTGCCCAGCAGTGGAGCCTGAACCTCGGGATTGACAGAGCCTTTGAGAGGCCCTGCGACAGTCTTCTCCCCTCAGAACTCTACCCAGGACCACAGCCTGAACCTGGGGATTGCCAGAGCATTTGACAGGCCCTGGGGCAGGCCTCTCACCTCACAACTCTTCCCAGCAGCGTAGCCTGAACCTGAGCATAGCCAGAGACTTTGAGAGGCCCTGGAGCAGCCCTCTGCCCTCAGAACTCTGCCCAGCAGTGAAGCCTGAACCTGGGGATTGCCAAAGCCTTTGAGAGGCCCTGGAGCAGCCCTCTCCCCTCGCAACTCTGCCCAGCAGTGGAGCCTGAACCTCCTTATTGCCAGAGCCTTTGAGAGGCCCTGGGGCAGCCTTCTCCCCTCAGAACTCTACCCAGAACCGGAGCCTGAACCTGGGGATTTTCAGAGCATTTGAGAGGCCCTGGGGCAGCCTTTTCTCCTCACAACTCTGCCCAGCAGCGTAGCCTGAACCTGAGGATTGCCAGAGATTTGAGAGGCCCTGCAGCAGCCCTCTCCCTCACAACTCTGCCCAGCAGTGGAGCCTGAACCTGGGGATGGCCAGAGTGTATGAGAGGCCCTGGAGCAGCCCTCTACCCTCACATTTCTGCCTAGCAGCGGAGCCTGAACTAGGGGATTGCCAGAGCCTTGACAGGCCCTGGGGCAGTCCTTTTCCATTAGAAATCTGCCCTGCAACAGAGGCTGAACCTGGAGATTGCCAGAGCCATTGAAAGGCCCAGGGGCAGCCTCTCCCTCACAACCCTGCCCAGCAGCTGTGCCTAAACCTGGGGATTTCCGGAGCCTCTGAGAGGCCATGGACAGCTCTCTCCCCGCAGAACACTGCCCAGCAGTGCAGCCTGAATCTGGTGATTGCCAGAGCCTTTGAGAAGCCCAGGGGCACCCCTCTCCCCTCACAACCCTGCCCAGCAGTGGAGTCTGAACCTGGGGATTTCCAGAGCCTTTGAGAGCCCTGGAGCAGCCCTCCCCTCAGAACTCAGCCCGGCAGTGAAACCTGAACCTGGGAATTGCCAGAGCCTTTATGAGGCCCTAAGCAGCCCTCTGCCCTGTAACTCTTCCCAGCAGCGGAGCCTGAACCTCCGGGTTGCCAGAGCTTTTGAGTTGCAATGGGGCAGCCTCTCCCTCAGAACTCTGCCCAAAACCAGAGCCTGAACCTAGGGATTGACAGAGGATTTGAGAGGCCCTGGGACAGGCCTCTCTCCTCCAACCCTGCCCAGCAGTGTAGCCTGAACCTGGTGATTGCCAGAGCCTTGAGAAGTCCTGGAGCAGCCCTCGCCCTCACATCACTGACCAGCAGCAGAGCCTCAACCTGGGGATTGCCAGAGCCTTAGAGCGGCCTTGGAGCAGCCCTCTGCCCTCATAATGCTGCCCAGCAAAGGAGCCTGAACCTGGTGATTGCCAGAGCCTTGGAGAAGTCCTGGAGCAGCCCTCACCCCTCACATCACTACCCATCAGCGGAGCCTTAACCTGGGGATTACTGGAGCCTTTGAGAGGCCCTGGGGCAGCCCTCTCCCCTCACAATGCTGCCCAGCATCAGAGCCTGAATCTAGGGATTGCCAGAGCCTTTAAGAGGCCCTGCAGCAGCCCTCTCCCCTCACAACTCTGCCCAGCAGTGGAGCCTCAACTTTGGGATTGCCAGAGTGTATAGAGGCCCTGGAGCAGCCTCTACCCTCACAGCTCTGCCCAGCAGCGGAGCCTCAACCTGGAGATTGCCAGAGCCTTTGACAGGCCCTGGGGCAGCCCTCTTCCAATAGAAATCTGCCCTGCAGCGAGGCTGAACCTGGGGATTGCCAGAGCCTTTGAAAGGCACCTAGCAGCCCTCTGCCCTCACAACTCTGCCCAACAGTGGATCCTGAACCTGGTGATTGCCGGAGCCTTTGAGAGGCCTTGGGGCAGCCCTCGGCACTCACAACTCTTCCCAGTAGTGCAGCCTGAACCTAGGGATTGCCAGAGCCTCTGAGAGGCCCAAGAGCAGCCCTCTGCACATACAACTCTTCCCAGCAGTGGAGCCTGAATCTGATGATTGCCAGAGCCTTTGAGAGGCCGGGGCACCCCTCTTCTCTCAGAACCCTGCCCAGCAGTGGAGCCTGAACCTGGAGATTTCTGGAGCCTTTGAGAGGCCCTGGAGCAGCCCACTCCCCTCAGAACTCTGCCCAGCAGCGAAACCTGAACCTGGGTATTGCCAGAGCCTTTGGGAGGCCCTGAAGCAGCCCTCTGCCCTCGCAACTCTGCCCAGCAGCGGAGCCTGAACCTCCCGATTGCCAGAGCCTTTGAGTTGCCCTGGGGCAGCCCTCTCCCCTCAGAACTCTGCCCAGAACCACAGCCTGAACCTAGGGATTGACAGAGGATTTGAGAGGCCCTGGGAAGGCCTCTCTCCTCACAACCCTGCCCAGCAGCATAGCCTGAACCAGAGGATTGTCAGAGCTTTGAGAGGCCCTGCAGCAGCCCTCTCCCCTAACAACTCTTCCCAGCAGCGTAGCCTGAACCTGAGGATTGCCAGAGATTTGAGAGGCCCTGGAGCAGCCCTCTCCCCTCAAAAATCTGACCAGTAGTGAAGCCTGAACCTGGGGATTGCCAAAGCCTTTGAGAGACCATGGAGCAGCCCTCTCCCCTCGCAACTCTGCCCAGCAGGGGAGCCTGACCTCAGATTGCCAGAGCTTTGAGTCATCCTGGGGCAGCCCTCTCCCTCAGAACTCTGCCCAGAACCGGAGCCTGAACCTGGGGATTGCCAGAGCATTTGAGAGGCCCTGGGCAGGCCTCTCCTCACAACTCTGCCCAGCAGTGTAGCCTGAACCTGAGGATTGCCAGAGATTTGAGAGGCCCTGCAGCAGCCCTCTCCCCTCACAACTTTGCCCAGCAGTGTAGCCTGAACCTGAGGATTGCCAGAGATTTGAGAGGCCCTGGAGCAGCTCTCTCCCCTCACAAATCTTCCCAGCAGCGCAGTCTGAGCCTGGGGCTTGCCGGAACCTCTGAGAGGCCCTGGAGCAGCCCTCTGCCCTCATGACACTGACCTGCAGTGGAGCCTGAACCTGGGGATTGCCAGAGCCCTTGAGAGGCCCCGAGGCAGCCCTCTCCCATTAGAAATCTGCCCTGCAGTGGAGGCAGAACTTGGGGATTGCCAGAGCCTTCTAAAGACCCTGGAGTAGCCCTCTCCCCTCACATCACTGCCCAGCAGAGGAGCCTGAACCTGGGATTGCCAGAGCCTATGAGAGCCCTGGAGCAGCCCTCTGCCCTCACAACTCTGCCCAGCAGTGAAGCCTGAACCTGGGATTGACAGAGCCTTTGCAAGGCCCTGGGTCAGCCCTCTCTCCTCACAACTCTGCCCACCAGTTGAGCCTGATCCAGAGGATTGCCAGAGATTTGAGAAGCACTGAGCAGCCCTCTCCTCGCCAACGCTGCTGCCCAGCAGCGGAGTCTAAACCTGGGGATTGCCAGAGCCTTGTGAGGCCCCAGGCAGCCCTCTGCCCTCACAACTCTTCCCAGTCATGCAGCCTGAACCTGGGATTGCCAGAGACTTTGAGAGGCTGGCGGCAGCCTCCAATCACATCGCCGCCAGCAGCAGAGCCTGAAACTGGAGAACACTGGAGCCTTTGAGAGGCCCAGGGAAGCCCTCTCCCTCACAACACTGCCCAGCAGCAGAGCCTGAAACTGGGGATTACCGAGACTTTGAGAGGCCCTGGGAAGCCCTCCCTCACAATGCTGCCCAGCAGAGGAGTCCAAACCTGGGATTTGCCAGAGCCTTTGGAGGCCCTGAGCAGCCCTCTGCCCTCACAACTCTTCCCAGCAGTGGAGCCTGAACCTGGGGACTGCCAGAGACATTGAGTGGCCCTGGAGCAGCCCTCTCCCTCACATTGCTGCCCAGCAATGCACCTGAAACTGGGGATTACGAGCCTTGGAGACATCCTGGAAGAGCCCTCTCCCTCACATCACTGCCCAGCAGCGGGCCTGAACCTGGTGATAGCCGGAGCCTTTCGAGGGGCCTGGAGCAGCCCTCTGCCCTCATGATGCTGCCCATCAGGGAGCCTGAACTTGGGGATAGCCAGAGACTTTGAGTGGCCCTGGAGCAGCCCTCTCCTCACATCGCTGCCCAGCAGCGGAGCATGAAACTGGGATTACTGGGCTTTGAGAGGCCCTGGGGCAGCCCTCCTCACAGCGCCTGTCCAGCAGAGGAGTCTAAACCTGGGGATTGCCAGAGCCTTTGTGACACCCTGGAGCAGCCCTCTGCCCTCACAACTCTGCCCAGCAGTGGAGCCTGAACCTGGGGCTAGCCACAGCCTTTGAGAGACCCTGGAGCAGCCTTCTCCCCTCGCACCTCTGCCCAGCAATGGAGCCTGAACCAGCTGATTGCTGGAGCCTTTCAGAGGCCCTGGAGCTGCCCTCTCCCATTAGAACTCTTCCCAACAGGGAGCGTGAACCTGGGGATTGCCAGAGCCCTTGAGAGGCCCTGAGCAGCCCTCTCCCTCACAACTCTGCCCACCAGTGAAGCCTGAACCTGGGGATTGCCAGAGCCTTAGAGAGAAACTGGGGATGTCCTCTCCCTCACAACCTGCCCAGCAGTGGAGCCTGAACCTGGGATGGAGCCTTGAGAGGCCCTGGAGCAGCCCTCTCCCCTCACAACTCTGCCCAGCAGTGGAGCCTGAACCTGGGGATTGTCAGAGCCTTTGAGAGGCCCTTGGGCAGCCTTCTCCCTCACAAAGCTGTCCAGCACTGAGCCTGAACCTGGGGATTGCCAGAGCCTTGGAGACATCCTGAGAAGCCCTCTCCTCACACTCGCTGCCCAGCAGCCAGCCTGAACCTGGGGATTACTGGAGCCTTGAGAGGTCCTGAGCAGCCCTCTCCCTCACCGAACTCTGCCCAGCAGCGGAGCCTGAACCTGGGGATTGCTGGAGCCTTTGAGAGGTCCTGGAGCAGCCCTCCTTCACTGCTCTGCCCAGCAGAGGAGCCTGAACCTGGGATTGCCGAGCCTTTGAGAGGCCCTGGAGCAGCCTTCTGCCTTCACAACTCTGCCCAGCAGTGGAGCCTGCACCTGGGGATTGCCACAGCCCTGAGAGGCACTGGAGCAGCCCTTTGTCCTCCAACTCTGCCCAGCAGCGGAGTCTGAACCTGGGGCTAGCCACAGCCTTTGAGAGACCCTGGAGCAGCCTTCTCCCTCGCACCTCTGCCCAGCAATGGAGCCTGAACCAGCTGATTGCTGGAGCCTTCAGAGAGCCCTGGAGCTGCCCTCTCCCATTAGAACTCTTCCCAACAGGGGAGCGTGAACCTGGGGATTGCCAGAGCCTTTGAGAGGCCCTGAGCAGCCCTCTCCCCTCACAACTCTGCCACCAGTGAAGCCTGAACCTGGGATTGCCAGAGCCTAGAGAGAAACTGGGATGTCCTCTCCCTCACAACTCTTCCCAGCAGTGGAGCCTGAACCTGGGGATGCAGGAGCCTTTGAGAGGCCCTGAGCAGCCTCTCCCCTCACAACTCTGCCCAGCAGTGGAGCCTGAACCTGGGATTGCCGGAGCCTCTGAGAGGCCCTGGGCAGCCCTCTGCCTCACAACTCTTCCCAGTAGTGCAGCCTGAACCTGGGGATTTCCAGAGCCTCTGAGATGCCCCTGAGCAGCCCTCTGCCTCACAAATCTTCCCAGCAGCTGGAGCCTGAATCTGCGACTGTCAGAGCCATTGAGAGGCCCAGAGGCAGCCTTCTCCCCTGCAAATCTGCACAGCAGCGGAGCCTGAACCTGGAGATTGCCAGAGCCTTTGAGAGTCCCTGGGCAGCCCTCTCCCTTATAAATCTGCCCCAGCGGAGGCTGAACCTGGGGATTCCTAGAGCCTTCTAAAGACCCAGGAGCAGCCCTCCCTCACATCACTGCCCAGCAGAGAAGCCTGAACCTGGGGATTGCCAGAGCCTTTGAGAGGCCCTGAGCAGTCCTCTCCCTCAGAACTCTGAACAGAACAGAGCCTGAACCTGGGATTGCCAGAGCATTTGAGAGGCCCAGGGCAGGCCTCTCTCCTCAGAACTCTGCCCAGCAGCATAGCCTGAACCTGAGGATTGCCAGAGCGTTTGACAGGCCCTGGGGCAGGCCTCTCCTCAGAACTCTGTCCAGCAGTGAAGACTGAACCTGGGGATTGCCAAAGCCTTTGAGAGGCCCTGAGCAGCCCCTCCCATGGAACTCTGCCCAACATTGGAGCCTGAACCTCTGGATTTCCAGAGCCTTTGAGAGGCCCTGAGGCAGCTCTCTCCCTCACAACTCTGAACTAGAACAGAGCCTGAACCTGGGATTCAAGAGCATTTGAGAGGCCCAGGGCAGGCCTCTTTCCTCACAACTCTGCCCAGCAGCATAGCCTGAACCTGAGGATTGCCAGAGGTTTGAGAGGCCCTGGAGCAGCTCTCTCCCTCACAACTCTGCCCAGCAGCGCAGCCTGAACCTGGGGCTTGCCGGAGCCTCTGAGAGGCCCTGGGCAGCACTCTCCCCATAGAAATCTGCCCTGGAGTGGAGGCTGAACCTGGGATTGCCAGATCCTTCTAGAGACCCTGGAGCAGCCCTCTCCCTCACATCCCTCCTGCAGTGAGCCTGAACCTGGGGATTTCCAGAGCCTTTGTGAGTCCCTGGGTCAGTCCTCTGTCCTCACAACGCTGCCCACCAGTGCAGCCTGATCCAGGGGATTGCCAGAGATTTGAGAAGCACAGGAGCAGCCCGCTCCCTTCACACTGCTGCCCAACAGAGGAGCCTAAACCTGGGGATTGCCATAGCCTTTGTGAGGCCCTGGAGCAGCCCTCTGCCCTCACAACTCTTTCCAGCAGTGGAGCCTGAACCTGGGGATTGTCAGAGCCTATGAGAGGCCCGGGGGCAGCCCTCTCCCCTCACAACGCTGTCCAACACTGGTGCCTGAACCTGGGGATTGCCAGAGCCTTGGAGACATCCTGGAGCAGCCCTCTCCCCTCACATCGCTGCCCAGCAGTGGAGCCTGACCCTGGGGATTACCGGAGCCTTTGACAGGTCCTGGAGTAGCCCTCTCACCTCACAACTCTGCCCAGCACTGGAGGCTGAACCTGGGGATTGCTGGAGCCTTTGAGAGGCCCTGGAGCAGCCCCCTGCCCTCACAACTCTGCCCAGCAGTGGGGCCTGCACCTTGGGATTGCCACAGCCCTTGAGAGGCACTGGAGCAGCCCTTTGCACTCACAACTCAGCCCAGCAGCGGAATCTGAACCTGGGGCTAGCCAGAGCCTTTGAGAGACCCTGAAGCAGCCTTCTCCCCTCGCACCTCAGCCCAGCAACGGAGCCTGAACCAGCTGATTGCTGGAGCCTTTCAGAGGCCCTGGAGCTGCCTGCTCCCCTTAGAACTCTGCCCAGCAGTGGAGCATGAACCTGGGGATTGCCAGAGCCCTTGAGAGGCCCTGGAGCAGCCCTCTCCCCTCACAACTCTGCCTACCAGCGAAGCCAGAACCAGGGGATTGCTAGAGCCTTAGAGAGAAACTGGGGACGCCCTCTCTCCTCACAAATCTGCCCAGCAGTGGAGCCTGAACCTGGGGATAGCCGGAGCCTTTGAGAGGCCCAGGAGCAGCCCTCTGCCCTCACAACTCTGCCCATCAGTGGTGCCTGAACCTGGGGATTGCAGGAGCCTTTGAGAGGCCCTGGAGCAGCTCTCTCCCTCACAACTCTTCCCAGCAGCGGAGCCTGAACCTGGGGATTGCTGGAGCCTTTGAGAGACCCTGAGCAGCCTCTTCCCTCACAACTCTGCCCAGCAGCAGAGCCTGAACCTGGGGATTGTCAGAGCCTTGAGAGGCACTGGAGCAGCTCTCTGCCCTCACAACTCTGCCCAGCAGCGGAGCCTGAAACTGGGGATAGCCAGACCCTTTGAGAGAGCCTGCAGCAGCCCTCTACCCTTCCAACTCTGCCCAGCAGTGGAGCCTGAATCTATGGATTGCCAGAGCCTTAGAGAGCCCCTGGAGATGCCCTCTCCCTCACAACTCTGTCCAGCAGTGCAGGCTGAACCTGGAAATTGCCAGAGCCTTTGAGAGGCCCTGGAGCCACCCTCTCCTCTCACAACTCTGCCCAACAGTGGAGCCTGAACCTGGGGATTGCTACAGTGTTTGAGAGACCCTGATGCAGCCCTCTCCCCTCACACCTCTGCCCAGCAATGGAGAATGAACTGGCTGATTGCCGGAGCCTTTCAGAGGCCCTGGAACAGCCCTCTCCCCTTAGAACTCTGCCCAGCAGCGGAGCCTGAACTTAGGGATTGCCAGGGCCTTAGAGAGAAAGTGGAGACGCCCCCTTCCCTCACAACTCTTCCCACCAGCAGAGCCTGAACCTGGGGATTGCCGGAGACTTTGAGTGGCCATGCAGCAGCCCTCTCCCCTCATATCACTGCCCAGCAGCAGAGCCTGAAACTGGGGATTTCTGGAGACTTTGAGAGGCCCTTGGGCAGCCCTCTCCCCTCACAACGCTGCCCAGCAGAGGAGTCTGAACCTGGGGATTTGCCAGAGCCTTTGTGAGGCCCTGAGCAGCCCTCTGCCTCAAAACTCTTCCCAGAAGTGGAGCCTGAACCTGAGGATTGCCAGAGACTTTGAGTGGCCCTGGAGCAGCCTCTTTCACCTCACATCACTGCCAAGCAATGCAGCCTGAAACTGGCAATTACTGGAGCCTTGGAGACGTCCTGGAGCAGCCCTCTGCCCTCACATCACTGCCCAGCAGTGGAGCCTAAACCTGGGATTGCTGGAGCCTTTGCGAGGCCCTGAGCAGCCTCTGCTTTTATGATGCTGCCCAGCAAGGAACCTGAACCTGGGATTGCCAGAGACTTTGAGCAGCCCTGGAGAAGCCCTCTCCCTCACATCACTGCCCAGCAGTGGAGCCTGAAACTGGTGATTACCAGAGCCTTTGAGAGGCCCTGGGGCAGCCCTTCACTCACACTGCTGTCCAGCAGTGGAGCCTGAATCTGGGGATTGCCAGAGACTTTCAGAGGCCCTGGAGCAGCCCTTCCCCTCACAACTCTGCCCAGCATCTAAGTCTGAGTATGGGGATTACAGGAGCCTATGAGAGGCCATGAGCAGCCCTCTGCCCTCACACCTGCCCAGCAGCAGAACCTCAACCTGGGGATTGCCAGAGCCTTTGAGTGGACCCTGAGCAGCCCTCTGCCCTCATAATGCTGCCCAGTAAAGGAGCCTGACCTGGGGATTACTGGAGCATTTAAAAGGCCCTGGGGCAGCCTCTCCCTCACAATGCTGTCCAGCATCAGAGCCTGAATCTGGAGATTGCCAGAGCCTTTGAGAGGCCCTGCAGCAGCCCTCTCCCTCACAACTCTGCCCAGCAGTGGAGCTTGAAACTGGGGATTGCCAGAGCATATGGGAGGCCCTGGAGCAGCCCTCTACCCTCACAATTCTGCCCAGCAGTGGAGTCTGAACATGGGGATTGCCAGAGCCTTTGATAGGCCCTGGGGCAGCCCTCTTCCATTAGAAATCTGCCCTGCAGTGGAGGCTGAACCTGGGGATTGCCAGAGCCTTTGAAGGGCCATGGAGCAGCCCTCTCCCCTCACAACTCTGCCTATCAGCGGAGCCTGAACATGGGGATTGCCAGAGCCTTTGAAAGACCCTGAGGCAGCCCTATCCCGTCAAAACTCTGCCCAACAGTGGAGCAAGAACCTGGGGATTGCCAGAGCATTTGAGAGGCCCTGGAGCTGTCCTCTGCCCTCACAACTCTGACCAGTATTGGAGCCTGAACCTGGGGATTGCCAGAGCCTTTGAGAGGCCCTGGAGCAGCCTTCTCCCCTCAAAACTCTTCCCAGCAGCGTAGCTTGAATCTGCGGATTGCCAGTGCCTTAGAGAGCCCCTGGAGATGCCCTCTTCCTCACAACTCTGCCCTGCAATGGAGACTGAACTTGGGAATTGCTGGAGCCTTTGAGAGGTCCTGGAGCCCCCCACTCCACCCACAACTCTGCCCAGCAGTGGAGTCTGAAATTGGGGATTGCCAGAGCCTTTGAGAGGTCCTGGAGCAGCCCTCTGCCCTCACAACTCTGCCCATCAATGGTGCCCGAATCTGGGGATTGCTGGAGCCTTTGAGAGGCCCTGGAGCAGCCCTCTCCCTTACAACTCTGCCCAGCAATGGAGCCTGAACCAGGGGATTGCCTGACAATTTGAGAGGCTCTGTAGCAGTCTTCTCCCCTCACAACTCTCCCCAGCAGTGGAGCCTGAACATGGGGATTGCCAGAGCCTTTGAGAGGCCTAAAAGCCTCCCTCTTCCCTCACAACTCTGCCCAGCTGCTTAGCCTGAACATGGGGATTGCCAGAGCCTTTGAGATTCCCGGGAGCAGCCCTTCCCCCTCACAACTCTGCCCAGCAGCGGAGCCTGAACCTGGTGATTGCCAGAGCCTTTGAGAGGCCCTGGAGCAGCTCTCTCCCCTCACATCTCTGCCCAGCAGCGAAGCCTGAACCTGGGAATACCAGAGCCTTTGAGAGGCCCTGGAGCAGTTCTCTCCCCTCACAACTCTGCCCAGCAGTGGAGCCTGAACCTGGGGATTGCCATTGCCTTTTGGAGGCCATGGAGCAGCCCTCTGCACTCACAATTCTGCCCAGCTATGGAGCGTGAACTTCGGGATTGCCTGAGACCTTGAGAGGCCCTGGAGCAGCCCTCTCCCTTCAAAACTCTGCCCAGCAGTGGAGTCTGAACCTGGGGATTCCCATAGCATTTCAGAGGCCCTGGAGCAGCCCTGTGCCTCAAAACTCTGCCCAGCAGTGGAGCCTGAATCTGGGATTGCTGAGCCTTTGAGAGGCCCTGGGTAAGCCCTCGGCTCTCACAACTCTTCCCAGTAGTGCAGCCTGAACCTGGCAATTGTAAGAGCCTTGAGAGGCCAGGGCAACCCTCTCCCTCAGAACACTGCCCAGCAGTGGAGCCTGAACCTGGGATTGCCAGAGCTTTCGAGAGTACCTGGAGCAGTCCCTCCATCGCAACCCTACTCAGCAGCGGAGCCTGAACCTCAGGATTGCTGGAGCCTTTGAGAGGCCCTGGAGCAGCCTCTCCCTCAGAACTCTGCCCAGCAGTGGAGCCTGAACCTGAGATTGCCAGAGCCTTTGAAAGGCCCTGGGCAGCCCTCTCCTTTAGAAATCTGTCCTGCAGGAGGTTGAACCTGGGGATTGCCAGAGCCTTCTAAAGACCCTGGAGCAGCCCTCTTTCCTCACATCACTGCCCAGCAGAGAAGCCAGAACCTGGTGATTGCCAGAGCCTTTGAGGGGCCCTGGAGCAGACCTCTGCCCTCAGAACTCTGCCCAGCAGTGGAGCCTGAACCTGGGGATTGCCAGAGCCTTTGCGAGGCCCAGGGTCAGCCCTCTCCCCTCACAACTTTTCCCAGCAGTGGAGCCTGATCCAGGGGATTTCCAGAGAATTGAGAAGCACTGGAGCAGCCCTCTCCCCTCACAACTCTGCCCAGCAGTGGAGTCTGAACCTGGAGATTGCCGGAGCCTTTGTGAAGCCCTGGAACAACCCTGTGCCCTCACAACTCTTCCCAGCAGTGGAGTCTGAACCTGGGGATTGCCAGAGACTTTAAGAGGCCCTGGGGCAGGCCTCTCTCCTGACAACTCTGCCCAGCAGCAGAGGCTGAACCTGAGGATTGCCAAAGATTTGCAATGTCCTGGAGCAGCCCTCACCCTTCAAAACTCTGCCCAGCAGAGGAGCCTGAACCTGGGTATTTCCAGATACTTTGAGTGGACATGGAGCAGCCCTCTCCCCTCACATCACTGCCCAGCAGTGGATCCTGAAACTGGGATTACCTAGAATTTGAGAGGCCCTGGGCAGCCCTCCCCTCAAAACGCTGCCCAGCAGAGAACTCTGAACCTGGGATTGCCGTAGCCTTTACAAGGCCCTGGAGCAGCCCTCTGCCTCAAAATGCTGCCCAGAAGAGGAGCCTGAGCCTGGGATTGCCAGATACTTTGAGTGGCCATGGAGCAGCCCCTCTCACATCGCTGCCCAGCAGCGGAGCCTGAAACTGGGGATTACCGTAGAATTTGAGAGGTCCTGGGGCAGCCCTCTCCCCTCAAAACACTGCCCAGCAGAGGAGTCTGAACCTGGGGATTTGCCGGAGCCTTTGTGAGGCCCTGGAGCAGCCCTCTGCCCTCACAACTCTTCCCAGCAGTGGAGCCTGAATCTGGGGACCGCCAGAGACTTTGAGTTGCCCTGGAGCAGCCCTCTCCCTTCACATCACTGCCCAGCAGCGGAGCCTGAACCTGGGGATTGCCGGAGCCTTTGCGAGACCGTGAAGCAGCCTTCTGCCCTCATGATGCTTCCCAGTAGAGGAGCCTGAACCTGGGGAATGCCAGAGACTTTGAGTGGCCCTGGAGCAGCCCCTCTACCCTCACAACTCTGCCCAGCAGCAGAGCCTGAACCTGGGGATTGCCACAGCCTTTGTGAGGCACTGGAGCAGCCCTCTGCCCTAACAACTGTGCCCAGCAGTGGAGCCTGAACCTGGAGATAGCTAGAGCCTTTGAGAGAGCCTGAGCAGCCCTCTCCCTCACACTTCTGCCCAGCAATGGAGCCTGAACCTGTGGATTGTCTGAGCCTTTGAGAGGCCCTGGTGCAGCCCTCTCCCCTCAGAACTCTGCCCACAGGCGGAGCCTGAACCTGGGGATTGCCAGAGCCTTTGAGAGGCCCTGGAGCAGCTTTCTCCCCTCGAAACTCTCCCCAGCAGTGGACCTTGAATCTGCGGATTGCCAGTGCCTTAGAGAGCCCCTGGACAAGTCCACTGCCTCACAACTCTGCCCAGCAATGGGGTCTAAACCTGGGGATTGCCGAGCCTTTGAGAGGCCCTGCAGCCCCACCTCCTCCTCGTAACTCTGCCCAGCAGCGGAGTCTGAACCTGGGGATTGCCAGAGGCTTTGAGAGGCCCTGAGCAGCCCTCTGCCCTCACAACTCTGCCCATCAATGGTGCCTGAACCTGGGGATTGCTGGAGCCATTGAGAAGCCCTGGAGCAGCCTCTCCTTTCGAATTTTCCCAGCAATGGAGCCTGAACCAGGGATTGCCTGACACTTTGAGAGGCCGTGGAGCAGTCTTCTCCGCCACAACTCTCCCAGCAGGGAGACTGAACCTGGGATTGCCACAGCCTAGAGAGAAAGTGGAGACGCCCTCTCCACTCACAACTCTGCACAGCAGCGGAGCCTGAACCTGGGATTGCGGAGCTTTGAGAGACCCTGAAGCATCCCTCTGCCCTCACGACTCTGCCCATCAGTGGTGCCTGAACCGGGAATTGAAGGAGCCTTCAGAAGCTCTGGAGCAGCTCTCTCCTCACAACTCTTCCAAGCAGTGGATCCTGAACCTGGGGATCGCTGGAGCCTTTGAGAGGCCCTGAGCAGCCCTCTGCCCTCACAACTCTGCCCAGCAGCAGAGCCTGAATCTGGGATTGCCACAGCCTTTGAGAGGCCCTGGAGCAGCCTCCTGCCCTCACAACTGTGCCCAGCAGCGGAGCATGAACCTGGGGATAGCTGAAGCCTTTCAGAGAGCCTGGAGCAGCCCTCTCCCTCACACTTCTTCCCAGCAACGGAGCCTGAACCTGTGGATTGTCTGAGCCTTGGGAGGCCCTGGTGCAGTCCTCCCCTCAAAATCTGCCCACAGGCAGAGCCTGAACCTGGGATTGCCAGAGCCTTTGAGAGGCCCTGGAGCAGCCTTCTCCCCTGAAACTCTTCCCAGCAGCGAAGCTTGAATCTGCAGATTGCCAGCGCCTTAGAGAGCCCCTGAGATGCCCTCACCTCACAACTCTGCCCTGCAACAGTGACTGAACCTGGGATTGCTGGAGCCTTTGAGAGGTTCTGGAGCCCTCTCACTCACAACTCTGCCCAGCAGTGGAGTCTGAAATTGGGGATTGCCGGAGCCTTTGAGAGGCCCTGGAGCAGCCCTCTGCCCCACAACTCTGCCCATCAATGGTGCCTGAACCTGGGGATTGCTGGAGCCTTTGAGAGGCCCTGGAGCAGCCCTCTCCTTACGACTCTGCCCAGCAATGGAGCCTGAACCAGGGATTGCCTGACACTTTGAGAGGCCCTGGAGCAGCTCTCTCCCTTCACATCTCTGCCCAGCAGTGAAGCCTGAACCTGGTGAATGCCAGAGCCTTTGAGAGGCCCTGGGCAGTCCTCCCCTCACAACTCTGAACAGCAGTGGAGCCTGAACCTGGGGATTGCCATTGCCTTTTAGAGGCCATGGAGCAGCCCTCTGCACTCACAATTCTGCCCAGCTATGGAGCGTGAACTTCAGGATTGCCTGAGACCTTGAGAGGCCCTGGAGCAGCCCTCTCCCCTCAAAACTCTTCCCAGCAGTGGAGTCTGAACCTGGGGATTCCCATAGCATGTCAGAGGCCCTGGGGCAGCCCTCTCCCCCTCAAACACTGCCCAGCAGAGGAGTCTGAACCTGGGGTTTGCCGAAGCCTTTGTGAGGCCCTGAGCAGCCCTCTACCCCTCACAACTCTTCCCAGCAGTGGAGCCTGAATCTGGGGACTGCCAGAGACTTTGAGTTGCCCTGGAGCAGCCCTCTTCCTTCACATCACTGCCCAGCAGCGGAGCCTGAACCTGGGGATTGCCGGAGCCTTTGCGAGACCGTGAAGCAGCCCTCTGCCCCTCATGATGCTTCCCAGTAGAGGAGCCTGAACCTGGGGAATGCCAGAGACTTTGAGTGGCCCTGGAGCAGCCCTCTACCCTCACAGCTCTGCCCAGCAGCAGAGCCTGAACCTGGGGATTGCCACAGCCTTTGCAAGGCACTGAGCAGCCCTCTGCCCTCACAACTGTGCCCCAGCGAGCCTGAACCTGAGATAGCTAGAGCCTTTGAGAGAGCCTAGAGCAGCCCTCTTCCTCACACTTCTGCCCAGCAATGCAGCCTGAACCTGTGGATTGTCTGAGCCTTTGAGAGGCCCTGGTGCAGCCCTCTCCCTCAAAACTCTGCCCACAGGCGGAGCCTGAACCTGGGGATTGCCAGAGCCTTGAGGAGGCCCAGGAGCAGCTTTCCCTCGAAACTCTTCCCAGCAGTGGACCGTGAATCTGCGGATTGCCAGTGGCTTAGAGAGCCCTGGACAAGTCCACTGCCTCACAAATCTGCCCAGCAATGGAGACTGAACTGGGATTGCCAGAGGCTTTGAGAGGCCCTGGAGCAGCCCTCTGCCCTCACAACTCTGCCCATCAATGGTGCCTGAACCTGGGATTGCTGGAGCCTTGAGAGGCCCTGGAGCAGCCCTTCCCTTTGAATTTTCCCAGCAATGGAGCCTGAACCAGGGAATTGCCTGACACTTTGAGAGGCCCTGAGCAGTCTTCTCCACTCACAACTCTCCCAGCAGCGGAGACTGATCCTGGTATTGCTGGAGCCTTGAGAGGCCCTGGAGCAGCTGTCTCCCCTCACAACTCTTCCCAGCAGTGCAGCCAGAACACGGGGACTGCCAGAGCCTTTGAGAGGCGTTGGAGCAGCCCTCTCCCCACACAACTCTGCCCAGCAGCATATCCTGAACATGGGGATTGCCAGAGCCTTTGAGAGGCACTGTAGTAGTGGTCTCCCTCACAACTCTGCCCAACAGCAGAGCATGAATCTGGGGATTGCCACAGCTTTTGAAATGCCCGAGCAGCCCTCACCTGCCTCAACTCTTCCCAGCAGCGAGCCTGAACCTGGGGATTGCCAGAGCCTTGAGACGCCCTGAGCTGCCCTCTTCCTCACAAATCTGCCCAGCAGCGGAGCCTCATCTTGGTGATTGCCAGAGCCTTGAGAGGCCCTGAACAGCCCTATCCTCAAACTCTTCCCAGCAGTGAAGCCTGAACCCTGGAGTGTTGAAGCCTTTGAGAGGCCCTGGAGCAGCCCTCTCCCATCACTACTCTGCCCAGCAGCGGATCATGAACCAGGTGATTGCCAGAGCCTTTGACAGGCCCTGGAGCAGCTCGCCCCTCCCAACTCTGCCCAGCAGCGGAGACTGAAACAGGTGAATGCCAGAACCTTTGAGAGGCCCTGGAGCAGCCCTCTCCCCTCACAACTCTGCCCAGCAGTGGAGCCTGAACCTGGGGATTGCCATAGCCTTTGAGAGGCTCTGGGCAGCCCTCGCGCTCACAATTCTGCCCAACTATGGAGCGTGAACTTGGGGATTGCCTGAGATCTTGAGAGGCCCTGGAGCAGCCCTCTCCTCAAAACTCTGCCCAGCAGTGGAGCCTGAACCTGGGGATTCCCATAGCATTTCAGAGGCCCTGAGCAGCCCCTGCCCTCAAAACTCTGCCCAGCAGAGGAGCCTGAATCTGGGATTGCTGGCCTTTGAGAAGCCTTGGTAAGCCTCGGCTCTCACAACTCTTCCCAGTAGTGCAGCCTGAACCTGGCGATTGCAACAGCCTTTGAAGGCCCAGGGCAGCCCTCTCCCCTCACAACCCTGACCATCAGAGAAGCCTGAACCTGGGATTTCTGGAGCCTCTGAGAGGCCATGGGCAGCCCTCCCTCAGATATCTGCCCAGCAGTGGAGCCTGAACCTGGGGATTGCCAGAGCCTTGAGAGTCCCTTGAGCAGCCCTCTCCCTCAAGAAACCTACCCAGCAGTGGAGTCTGAACCTCGATTGCTGGAGCCTTTGAGAGGTCCTGTAGCAGCCCTCTACCCTCAGAACTCTACCCAGCCGTGGAGCCTGAAGCAGGGATTGCCAGAGCCTTTGAGAGGCCCTGGAGCAGCCCTCTCCCTTAGAAATCTGCCCTGCAGGAGAGGCTGAACCTGGGATTGCCAGAGCCTTCTAAAGACCCTGGAGCAGACCTCTTCCTCACATCACTGCCCAGCAGAGGAGCCAGAACCTGGGATTGCCAGAGCCTTTGCAAGGCCCAGGGTCAGCCCTCTCCCCTCACAACTCTGCCCAGCAGTGGAGCCTGATCCACGGGATTTTCAGAGATTTGAGAAGCACTGGAGCAGCCCTCTCCCCTCACAACTCTGCCCAGCAGTGGAGTCTGAACCTGGAGATTGCCGGAGCCTTTGTGAAGCCCTGGAACAACCCTGTGCCCTCACAACTCTTCCCAGCAGTGGAGTCTGAACCTGGGGATTGCCAGAGACTTTAAGAGGCCCTGGGGCAGGCCTCTCTCCTGACAACTCTGCCCAGCAGCAGAGGCTGAACCTGAGGATTGCCAAAGATTTGCAATGTCCTGGAGCAGCCCTCACCCTTCAAAACTCTGCCCAGCAGAGGAGCCTGAACCTGGTATTTCCAGATACTTTGAGTGGACATGGAGCAGCCTCTCCCTCACATCACTGCCCAGCAGTGGATCCTGAAACTGGGGATTACCTGAGAATTTGAGAGGCCCTGGGGCAGCCCTCCTCAAAACGCTGCCCAGCAGAGAACTCTGAACCTGGGATTGCCGTAGCGTTTTCAAGGCCCTGGAGCAGCCCTCTGCCCTCAAAATGCTGCCCAGAAGAGGAGCCTGAGCCTGGGATTGCCAGATACTTTGAGTGGCCATGGAGCAGCCCTCTCTCACATCGCTGCCCAGCAGCGGAGCCTGAAACTGGGGATTACTGAGAATTTGAGAGGTCCTGGGCAGCCCTCCCTCAAAACACTGCCCAGCAGAGGAGTCTGAACCTGGGATTTGCCGGAGCCTTTGTGAGGCCCTGAGCAGCCTCTGCCCTCACAACTCTTCCCAGCAGTGGAGCCTGAATCTGGGGACCGCCAGAGACTTTGAGTTGCCCTGGAGCAGCCCTCTCCCTTCACATCACTGCCCAGCAGCGGAGCCTGAACCTGGGGATTGCCGGAGCCTTTGCGAGACCGTGAAGCAGCCTTCTGCCCTCATGATGCTTCCCAGTAGAGGAGCCTGAACCTGGGGAATGCCAGAGACTTTGAGTGGCCCTGGAGCAGCCCTCTACCCTCACAACTCTGCCCAGCAGCACAGCCTGAACCTGGGGATTGCCACAGCCTTTGTGAGGCACTGGAGCAGCCCTCTGCCCTAACAACTGTGCCCAGCAGTGGAGCCTGAACCTGGAGATAGCCAGAGCCTTTGAGAGAGCCTGGAGCAGCCCTCTCCCCTCACACTTCTGCCCAGCAATGGAGCCTGAACCTGTGGATTGTCTGAGCCTTTGAGAGGCCCTGGTGCAGCCCTCTCCCCTCAGAACTCTGCCCACAGGCGGAGCCTGAACCTGGGGATTGCCAGAGCCTTTGAGAGGCCCTGGAGCAGCTTTTCTCCCCTCGAAACTCTCCCCAGCAGTGGACCTTGAATCTACGGATTGCCAGTGCCTTTAGAGAGCCCCTGGACAAGTCCACTGCCTCACAACTCTGCCCAGCAATGGGGTCTAAACCTGGGATTGTCAAGCCTGAGAGGCCCTGCAGCCCCACTTTCCTCGTAACTTGCCCAGCAGCGGAGTCTGAACCTGGGATTGCCAGAGGCTTTTGAGAGGCCCTGGAGCAGCCCTCTGCCCTCACAACCTGCCCATCAATGGTGCCTGAACCTGGGGATTGCTGGAGCCATTGAGAAGCCCTGGGCAACCCTCTCCCTTCGAATTTTCCCAGCAATGGAGCCTGAACCAGGGATTGCCTGACACTTTGAGAGGCCGTGGAGCAGTCTTCTCTCACACAACTCTCCCCAGCAGCGGAGACTGAACCTGGGATTGCCACAGCCTTAGAGAGAAAGTGGAGACGCCCTCCACTCACAACTCTGCACAGCAGCGGAGCCTGAACCTGGGATTGCTCGGAGCTTTTAGAGACCCTGAAGCATCCCTCTGCCCTCACGACTCTGCCCATCAGTGGTGCCTGAACCGGGAATTGAAGGAGCCTTCAGAAGCTCTGGAGCAGCTCTCTCCTCACAACTCTTCCAAGCAGTGGATCCTGAACCTGGGGATCGCGGAGCCTTTGAGAGGCCCTGAGCAGCCCTCCCCTCACAACTCTGCCCAGCAGCAGAGCCTGAATCTGGGGATTGCCACAGCCTTTGAGAGGCCTGGAGCAGCCCTCTGCCCTCACAACTGTGCCCAGCAGCGGAGCATGAACCTGGGGATAGCCAAAGCCTTCAGAGAGCCTGAGCAGCCTCTCCCTCACACTCTTCCCAGCAACGGAGCCTGAACCTGTGGATTGTCTGAGCCTTGGGAGGCCCTGGTGCAGTCCTCTCCTCTCAAATCTGCCCACAGGCAGAGCCTGAACCTGGGATTGCCAGAGCCTTTGAGAGGCCCTGGAGCAGCCTTCTCCCTGAAACTCTTCCCAGCAGCGAAGCTTGAATCTGCAGATTGCCAGCGCCTTAGAGAGCCCCTGAGATGCCCTCACCCTCACAACTCTGCCCTGCAACAGTGACTGAACCTGGGGATTGCTGGAGCCTTGAGAGGTTCTGGAGCCCCCTCTACACTCACAACTCTGCCCAGCAGTGGAGTCTGAAATTGGGGATTGCCGGAGCCTTTGAGAGGCCCTGGAGCAGCCCTCTGCCCCACAACTCTGCCCATCAATGGTGCCCGAACCTGGGGATTGCTGGAGCCTTTGAGAGGCCCTGGAGCAGCCCTCTCCCTTACGACTCTGCCCAGCAATGGAGCCTGAACCAGGGGATTGCCTGACACTTTGAGAGGCCCTGGAGCAGCTCTCTCCCCTCACATCTCTGCCCAGCAGTGAAGCCTGAACCTGGTGAATGCCAGAGCCTTGAGAGGCCCTGGAGCAGTCCTCTCCTCACAACTCTGAACAGCAGTGGAGCCTGAACCTGGGGATTGCCATTGCCTTTTAGAGGCCATGGAGCAGCCCTCTGCACTCACACATTCTGCCCAGCTATGAGCGTGAACTTCAGGATTGCCTGAGACCTTGAGAGGCCCTGGAGCAGCCCTCTCCTCAAAACTCTTCCCAGCAGTGGAGTCTGAACCTGGGGATTCCTATAGCATTTCAGAGGCCCTGGGGCGGCCTCTCCCCTCAAAACACTGCCCAGCAGAGGAGTCTGAACCTGGGGATTTGTCAGGCCTTTGGAGGCCCTGGAGCAGCCCTCTACCCTCACAACTCTTCCCAGCAGTGGAGCCTGAATCTGGGGACTGCCAGAGACTTTGAGTTGCCCTGGAGCAGCCCTCTTCCTTCACATCACTGCCCAGCAGCGGAGCCTGAACCTGGGGATTGCCGGAGCCTTTGCGAGACCGTGAAGCAGCCCTCTGCCCTCATGATGCATCCCAGTAGAGGAGCCTGAACCTGGGGAATGCCAGAGACTTTGAGTGGCCCTGGAGCAGCCCTCTACCCTCACAGCTCTGCCCAGCAGCAGAGCCTGAACCTGGGGATTGCCACAGCCTTTGCAAGGCACTGGAGGAGCCCTCTGCCCTCACAACTGTGCCCCCTGCAGCGAGCCTGAACCTGAGATAGCTAGAGCCTTGAGAGAGCCTAGAGCAGCCTCTTCCCTCACACTTCTGCCCAGCAATGCAGCCTGAACCTGTGGATTGTCTGAGCCTTTGAGAGGCCCTGGTGCAGCCCTCTCCTCAAAACTCTGCCCACAGGCGGAGCCTGAACCTGGGATTGCCAGAGCCTTTGAGAGGCCCAGGAGCAGCTTCCCTCGAAACTCTTCCCAGCAGTGGACTGTGAATCTCATGGATTGCCAGTGGCTTAGAGAGCCCTGGACAAGTCCACTGCTCACAAATCTGCCCAGCAATGGAGACTGAACTGGGATTGCCAGAGGCTTTGAGAGGCCCTGAGCAGCCCTCTGCCCACAACTCTGCCCATCAATGGTGCCTGAACCTGGGATTGCTGGAGCCTTTGAGAGGCCCTGGAGCAGCCTCCCTTTGAATTTTCCCAGCAATGGAGCCTGAACCAGGGAATTGCCTGACACTTTGAGAGGCCCTGAGCAGTCTTCTCCACTCACAACTCTCCCAGCAGCGGAGACTGATCCTGGTATTGCTGGAGCCTTTGAGAGGCCCTGGAGCAGCTGTCTCCCTCACAACTCTTCCCAGCAGTGCAGCCAGAACACGGGACTGCCAGAGCCTTTGAGAGGCGTGGAGCAGCCCTCCCACACAACTCTGCCCAGCAGCATATCCTGAACATGGGGATTGCCAGAGCCTTTGAGAGGCACTGTAGTAGTGGTCTCCCCTCACAACTCTGCCCAACAGCAGAGCATGAATCTGGGGATTGCCACAGCTTTTGAAATGCCCGGGAGCAGCCCTACCCCTGCCTCAACTCTTCCCAGCAGCGGAGCCTGAACCTGGGATTGCCAGAGCCTTTGAGACGCCCTGAGCTGCCCTCTTCCCTCACAAATCTGCCCAGCAGCTGAGCCTCATCTTGGTGATTGCCAGAGCCTTGAGAGGCCCTGGAACAGCCCTATCCCCTCAAAACTCTTCCCAGCAGTGAAGCCTGAACCTCGGGAGTGTTGAAGCCTTTGAGAGGCCCTGGAGCAGCCCTCTCCCATCACTACTCTGCCCAGCAGCGGATCATGAACCAGGTGATTGCCAGAGCCTTGACAGGCCCTGGAGCAGCTCTCCGCCTCCCAACTCTGCCCAGCAGCGGAGACTGAAACAGGTGAATGCCAGAACCTTGAGAGGCCCTGGAGCAGCCCTCTCCTCACAACTCTGCCCAGCAGTGGAGCCTGAACCTGGGATTGCCATAGCCTTTGAGAGGCTCTGGGCAGCCCTCTGCGCTCACAATTCTGCCCAACTATGGAGCGTGAACTGGGGATTGCCTGAGATCTTGAGAGGCCCTGGAGCAGCCCTCTCCCCTCAAAACTCTGCCCAGCAGTGGAGCCTGAACCTGGGGATTCCCATAGCATTTCAGAGGCCCTGGAGCAGCCCTGTGCCCTCAAAACTCTGCCCAGCAGAGGAGCCTGAATCTGGGGATTGCTGAAGCCTTTGAGAAGCCTTGGGTAAGCCCTCGGCTCTCACAACTCTTCCCAGTAGTGCAGCCTGAACCTGGCGATTGCAACAGCCTTTGAAAGGCCCAGGGGCAGCCCTCTCCCCTCACAACCCTGACCATCAGAGAAGCCTGAACCTGGGATTTCTGAGCCTCTGAGAGGCCATGGGCAGCCCTCTCCCTCAGATATCTGCCCAGCAGTGGAGCCTGAACCTGGGGATTGCCAGAGCCTTTGAGAGTCCCTGAGCAGCCCTCCTCGAAACCTACCCAGCAGTGGAGTCTGAACCTCGGGATTGCTGAGCCTTTGAGAGGTCCTGTAGCAGCCCTCACCCTCAGAACTCTACCCAGCCGTGGAGCCTGAAGCAGGGATTGCCAGAGCCTTTGAGAGGCCCTGGAGCAGCCCTCTCCCTTAGAAATCTGCCCTGCAGGAGAGGCTGAACCTGGGGATTGCCAGAGCCTTCTAAAGACCCTGGAGCAGACCTCTTCCTCACATCACTGCCCAGCAGAGGAGCCAGAACCTGGGATTGCCAGAGCCTTTGCAAGGCCCAGGGTCAGCCCTTCCTCACAACTCTGCCCAGCAGTGGAGCCTGATCCACGGGATTTTCAGAGATTTGAGAAGCACTGAGCAGCCCTCTCCCTCACAACTCTGCCCAGCAGTGGAGTCTGAACCTGGGATTGCGGAGCCTTTGAGAGATCCTGGAGCAGCCCTTCCCTCACAACACTGCCCAGCAGAGGAGTCTAAACCTGGGGATTGCCAGAGCCTTGTGAGGTCCTGGAGCAGCCTCTGCCCTCACAACTCTTCCCAGCAGTGAGCCTGAACCTGGGGATTGCCAGAGACTTTAAGAGGCCCTGGATCAGCCTCTTCCTCACAACTCTGCATAGCAGTGGAGCCTGAACCTGGGAATTGCCAGAGCATTTGTGAGGTCCTGGGGCAGGCCTCTCTCCTGACAACTCTGCCCAGCAGCAGAGGCTGAACCTGAGGATTGCCAAAGATTTGCAATGTCCTGGAGCAGCCCTCACCCTTCAAAACTCTGCCCAGCAGCGAGCCTGAACCTGGGGATTGCCGAACCTTTGCAAGGCCCTGGAGCAGCCCTCTGCCCTCATAATGTTGCCCAGCAGAGGAGCCTGAACCTGGGATTGCCAGAGACTTTGAGTGGCCATGGAGAAGCCCTCTCCTCACATCACTGCCCAGCAGCAGAGCCTGAAACTGGGATTAGCGTAGAATTTGAGAGGCCCTGGGCAGTCCACTCACCTCAAAACACTGCCCAACAGAGGAGTCTGAACCTGGGAATTTTCCAGAGTCTTTGTGAGGCCCTGAGCAGCCCTCTGCCTCACAACTCTTCCCAGCAGTGGAGCCTGAATCTGCAGATTGCCAGAGACTTTGAGTTGCCCTGAGCAGCCCTCTCCTTCACATCACTGCCCAGCAGCGGAGCCTGAACCTGGGGATTGCCAGAGCATTTGCGAGGCCCTGGAGCAGCCCTCTGCCCTCATAATGCTGCCCAGCAGAAGAGCCTGAACCTGGGGATTGCCAGAGACTTTGAGTGGCCCTGGAGCACCCCTCTGTCCTCACAACTCTGCCCAGCAGCAGAGCCTGAACCTAGGGATTGTCACAGCCTTTGCGAGGCACTGGACCAGCCCTCTGCCCTCAAACTGTGCCCAGCAGTGGAGCCTGAACCTGGGATAGCCTGAGCCTTGAGAGAGCCTGAGCAGCCCTCTCCCTCACACTTCAGCCCAGCAATGGAGCCTGAACCTGAGGATTGTCTGAGCCTTTGGGAGGCCCCAGCAGCCCTCCTCAAAACTCTGCCACAGGTGGAGCCTGAACCTGGGATTGCCAGAGCCTTTGAGAGGCCCTGGAGCAGCTTTCTCCCCTCAAACTCTTCCCAGCAGCAGAGCTTGAATCTGGGATTGTCAGCACCTTAGACAGCCCTGGACACATCCTCTGCCTCACAACTCTGCCCAGCAGTGGAGCCTGAATCTTGGGATTGCTGAAGCCTTTGAGAGGCCCTGGGGCCCTCAGCTCTCACAATTCTTCCCGTAGTGCAGCCTGAACCTCGTGACACAGAACCTTGATGCCCAGAGGCAGCCCTCACCCTCACAACCCTGCCCCAGCAGTGGAGCCTGAACCTGGGATGCCACAGCATTTGAGAGGCCCTGGGGCTCTCTCCCTTAGAAATCTGCTCCTGTAGGAAGGCTGAACCTGGGATTGCCAGAGCCTTCTAAAGACCCTGAGCAGCCCTCTTCTCACATCACTGCCCAGCAGAGGAGCTGGAACCTGGGGATTGCCAGTGCCTTTGTGAGGCCCAGGTCCAGCCCTCTCCCCTCACAACTCTGCCCAGCAACGAGCCTGATCCAGGGATTTCAGAGATTTGAGAACATGTGGCAGGCCTCTCTCCTGACAACTCTGCACAGCAGTGGAGCCTGAACCTGAGGATTGCCAAAGATTTGCAATGTCCTGGAGCTGCCTCTTCCTTCAAAACTCTGCCAGGCAGCGCTGCCTGAACCTGGGATTGCCGAGCCTTTGCGAGGGCCCTGAGCAGCCCCCCCATCATAATGCTGCCCAGCAGTGGAGCCTGAACCTGGGGATTGCCAGAGACTTTGAGTGGCCATGGAGCAGCCTCTTCCCTCACATCGCTGCCCAGCATCGGAGCCTGAAACTGGGTATTACCACAGAATTTGAGAGGCCCTGGGCAGACCTCTCCTCAAAACACTGCCCAGCAGAGGAGTCTGAACCCAGGATTTGCCAGAGCCCTAGGAGGCTCCTGAAGCAGCCCTCTGCCCTCACAACTGTTCCCTTGAGGAGCCTGAATCTGGATATTGCCAGAGACTTTGAGGGCCCAGGAGCAGCCCTTTCCTCACATCGCTGCCCAGCAGCGTAGCCTGAAACTGGGGATAACTGGAGCCCTGGAGGCATCCTGAGCAGGCATTCCTTTCACATCACTGCCTGCAGCGAAGCATGAACCTGAGGAATTGCAGGAGCTTTGCAAGGTCTCTGTAGCAGCCCTCTGCCCCTCATGATGCTGCCCAGCAGAGGAGTCTCAACCTGGGATTGCCAGAGCTTTGTGAGGCCCTGAGCAGCCCCTCTGCCCTCACAACCTGCCCAGCAGCACAGCCTCAACCTGGGGATTGCCAGAGTCTTCAGTGGCCCTGAGCAGCCCTCTGCCCTCATAATGCTGCCCAGCAAAGGAGCCTGAACCTGGTGATTGCCAGAGCCTTGAGAAGTCCTGAGCAGCCTTCTGACCTCACATCACTGCCCAGCAGCAGAGCCTCAACCTGGGGATTGCCAGAGCCTTAGATCGGCCTTGAGCAGCCCCTCTGCCCTCATAATGCTGCCCAGCAAAGAGCCTGAACCTGGTGATTGCATGTTGCAGACAGATGGAAAATTGGACAAACATATTTTACTCGAAAAAGCATGATTTTGTTTTTACAGAGTTAAGTACAAGAGAATTTGCAAGCAGCCAAGTTTGAAATGAATCAAAGTTAGCCTGAAGTTTATCGAAGGCCTCCTTTGGATTTAAACTATCCTCGTAAATAACTGCATCATCTGCATACATTATAATGGAGCTAGAAGAACACAAAGATGGAGCACCATTCATGAGAAGTGAAAAAATAAGTGGGCCCAAGATAGATCCTTGGGGACACCACATCTAATTAACTTAGAAGAAGAGGAGTGACCTTCAATTGTTGTCACATGTGATCTGTCTACAAGATAATGGGAAAACCTTTTAATCACTTCATCAGGAAAATGCATTTTTTTCATAGTACAAGGAAGCACACTGTGCTCCACAAGGTTGAAGACCTTGGTAAGGTCCACAAAAAGAGCAGCAACCAAGTGCCCTTTATTAAGGGCTCTCTGGATGTCATTAGTGAACCTCTATGCCCTGCCTTAAAACTGTGCTGACAGGGGGTTAGTAAATCACATTTATTAAGGTACTCCAACAGCTTAATCTGGTTCAAGGTCAGTTGACATTCATCTGTAACCCACTCCCCTAGGTCGTGCCTGAAAATAGGCAGGATTTGTCTAGTGCACTTACCCGATCAACAATAAATAAATAAATAAATAAGGTCTGATCTAATATAATTTTCTCAAGAATCTTGGACAGGGGTGGCAAAAGAGCTATCGAGCGGTAGTTAGAAACTAATGAAGAGTTACCGGCTTTATGAATAGGTCTAATAACTGCGTGTTTCCACAATTTTGGAAACACACCATGGACAATTGAAAAACTGAAAATAGTAGTAAGGGGGTAAGAAAATATATCATTATCCAATCTAAATATACGAATATCTAAAGAATCAGTCAACAAAAATGGTTTTGGATCATTACTAAGTAAATAATTGCTAACTGTCTCAGGAGTCACCTCGTTGAACACAAATTTAGGAAACAATTCGAGATGAGCCCTATGACTGTTAACTGTTTCAGGATATACGCAAGGACTGAGGACCCTTACATTCTCAAGGTCTCCAAAATAATTATTAAAACTTTCCACCACCAATTTAGGACTCGAAATAAGCGAGTCATCATTTTGGAGAGAAATCAATTGATCTTTCTTTCCTATACCCATTAAGTTATTTAGGGCCAGATATTCAAAGGGTAGCACCGGGCGTAAATCTGTTGCGCTGGATTAGCACCGAATTTGCGCCTGACTGCAATATTCAAAAGGACATTTAGCGTCGGCGCCAGGTGTTAGCACAGACGCTAAATCATAATGTATGCAGGGGAGGGACTGAGGGGAAGGGACCTGAATGCCGGCGCAACAGCATATTCAAGGTATAGCACCACGCTACAGGCATTAGCGCAACCTGTAGGCTGGCGCTAACTAACCGCCAAAAAGGCTGGCGGTAATGCGGAGGTGCCCCCATGAATCACAACCCCGTTGACCACAACATAAAGGATGTATTCCTGAGTAGTCTAGTGGTCCCCCTCCCCAAGCACCACTCCGACCCCAGTGTAAAAAATAACTCATTTTCCTGGTAGTCTAGTGGTCCCTCCAAGCACCGCCTTCCTGACCACGGTTTATAAATCAAACACAATTTCCTGGTAGTCTAGTGGTCCTCCTCCCCACGCACGGCCTCCTGACCCCAGTGTAAAACAAAAAGAACTCATTTACCCTGGTAGTCTAGTGGTCCTTCCTACCTCAGTTGGCAGCTGGCCGTGGTGGTGAGAGGAGGGCTGAGCCGTCGCCGGCTCCATTCTGGGAATCTATTTGGATGGGCGGGTTGTCACTGCGGGGGGGAACACTAGACTACCAGAAAATGATACCGTCTAAACTGAGGGTGGGGTGGTGCTGAGGGGACCACTAACTACCAGGGAAATAAGCTATTTTATATTTAAACCGTGGTCGGAGTGGTGCTGGGGGGGACCACTAGACTACCTGGGAAAATGTGTTATTATTATGCCAAACGTGGTCAGGATATGTGCTGGGGGTTGGGGAACACTAGACTGCCAGGGATACTGACGTGATATACTTGTATTGGGGATCAGGATTCGTGCTGTAGGGGGTGGGGGACCACTGGACTACCAGGGAGTGGAAACAACACAGGTGGAAACAGGGACCATGACGGCTGTGAAGGGCTGCCTGGCCCAGCCCGTCTGCCCAGGTCCCTATATGTTGGATGGCTGCACTGCACAGCCCAGTGACCCTACAGCTGACATCCCACCCCTATCCCCAGCAGGTCTGCCTTATGCCTGCCCCATGCATACTTGTGTTCCACCCACACCTGCTGTGGGCTGCCTCTGTTGGTGTGGAGTGGGGGCATCATCCAGGGCATGTGTGGCCACTGGCAGTGTGTGTGTATATAGCGAATATATATATATATATATATATATATATATATATGTATATGCATGTGTCTCTGTATCGATCTATAGTTATAGATCGCTACGGATCTATATATCTCATTATGCACTGCTTGCAGTGCTACATAGCTATGTTGTATGCACTGCTTGTACCTGCCAGTGCACAGTTCCTGCTGCTTCCAGCTTGTACTTCCATTCTGACCAACAGGGGATGCTGTGGGCATGCCTTGGCCTGCAGCATCCAGCCTGTACTTCCATTCCGACCAAAAGGGGGAGCTTTTTGCTCCATGCAGTAGCACTGGGCAAACTGCATGGTAATGTATGGTACACAGCACTTAATGAGATGCAAATGTACTTGTTTGCCCACGGATTACCTAAGTAGGCTCATTTGCATGGGAGCTTTGAATATAGCTCCCGTGTTGCCTGGGCTAACCAGTTTGGCGCGGCTAATGCGTTAGCACTGTGCAATCAGGTTAGCCCCGGGCAAACAACCTCACTTCAGCATAGCACAGTTCTGCAGTGTGTGGCTTACATTGTTGTTTGCAGTCATACCTCTCAACTGTCCCTGATTTTCAGGGACGTCCCTGAATTTACCTCAAATGTTTACTCTGTCCCTCCTACAAATTGTGTTTCCATGACCAAACAGTGGGGGTTGTAAGCATAACATAATGTCAGACATTACTGTTACAGATGTTTTCTTCCTTAGAAAATGCATTTTATACTACACCACTTATTCTACCAGCTTCCTGAGTAGATACCTCCAATTTATAAGGCGTGTCCCTGATTTTAAACCTTTGTCCCTGATTGTTTTAAGCCTTGTCCCTGATTTATGAGGCAGGAGGTTGAGAGGTGTGTTTGCAGTAGCTGTGAGACATCTCTGTGCAATCATACACAATGTTCTCCACCTGCAACACTGGCTTGCTACAGAGCCTAATAAGCTGCAGCTGCAGTTTGCACTTCCCTGTTGCTATATTCAGTGCTGTCTTAATCCTGGGCAATGTTTGCCCTGCACTCCTGGGCCTGTTTGCCCGGCTTCCTGCGCTTGCAATATTCAGCTGGTTTTGCACCAGGCCATTCGTTTTGAATATAGCTATGTTTTTGCTCTGGGCACAGTTTGCCCTCCGGGCAGTGCTAATTTAGCCCCGGGGCAAAGTTCTGAATATCTGGCCCTTAGTATCTTCCAAGTGTGCCTGGAATTACCAAATGCTTTATTCTGTTGACTTATGAAAAATTTTACTTTATATTTTCTAATTTCTGATTTACACCTATTTCTTAAGATTTTATATGCCAAGAGAGTCAGCATCTTTACTGAGTTTGAAATGTTTCCAGCATCAATCTCATAAATTCATAAGATCTAACAATTCTTTCGTAATCCATTCATGCTTAGTAGAACGAATACGCATTTTTTCAGAGGTACCAATTTGTCTAACAAGGATGTATACAACTTAATAAAGGTATTTAACATGGCATCAACATCCTGAAAGGTTTTAAGCTGTGTCCAGTCTATAGTTTTAAGTTTTGCAATACCCTCAGGGTTAGTGAAGGAAAGTTTCTAAATTCAATATACCTGCGGGTTTGTTTAGCATGTTTAACAGACCAATCACATGCCACTGCTCAATGATCATTGATATTGTCTGATAGAACCATAGCATTAATGATTTTATCTGGCTGAGTTACCAAAATCCAATCAAGAATTGAACCCAAGTTAACTTTGTGATTATGTCTAGTAATATCGTGAATCATCTGGTAGAGACCTAGGTCAATCAGAGTGTCACGAGTGCCATCAGTCTCATTTGTGTTCCAATTATTGTTAAAGTCACCCAATAATATCCACTCTCTTTTTAGAAGGTTGGTGGGATCTACAATGAAAAACCAAGTCAATACCATATTTAAACCTCCCAGGTGGAATGCAGATGGAACTAATAACTAATCTCTTGTCCTGGCCAAACAAAATCTCTATTGAAACAAGATCACAGGCAACATCATTTATGTTATCAAGAATCCTTATTGCACTAAACTTAGAGGCCCAGATATTCAAACTGCGCCCAAAAAGTGCGCAATAGCAGGAGCAAGCACAAGTCCATTGCGCCCATGTGCAAGAGGCGCGATATTCAAAAACGGAGCCGGCCAAACTGCGCCTACAGCCGACGACTGAATATCGCACCACTTGCGCCATAGCGCAACTAGGGAAGGGAAGCTGAACAGATCAGATGCACCATAGCGCAACAAGGGATGTTCAGCTGAGCAGTCCAGAGGTGCCATAGCGCAAACAGGGACACCCCCCCAGCAGCAGGGTGGCAATGCAACTGCACAACCAGGGAAGTAGGGGCCCACCACCCATGCCAAAGATGGGCAGAGGAACACACAGCAGAACAGACATCATCCCCCCACACCCCATGCACTGCACAACTGGGGGAGGGCTGGAATAATCACTGGCCCATGGAGACAAGCAACCAACCCACAGCCGGGCCATGGTGCCCCATCACACCCCGCAAGCTGTGACTGGCACACAAGGAGGGCTGACTACCCCATGCCACACCATCCCCCCAATGCAGAGCACACCCTGCACCATGACCCCCAGACACCCTGCCCAGGAGCAGCATCCACCACTGCAGGAAACCCCATGCATGCCACCACCCCCACTGTGACAATGCAACCCTGTGCACCACAGAACCATGCAAGGCAGCCCACCACGAGCACCCATCAGCGGTGGAGCACACAGCATACAATGACGGCACACAGTGCCACCACGCACAGCCCCCCGAGGTACTGCTGAGAGACCAACCATGCGCCTGCACACGAGGTACCCACATGGGACAGGGCATGCCCCGACCCCACCACCAGTGGTACAGCACCCTGCACACTTCCCAATGACACACTCTGACCCAGCACTGGCCACAACAGCCAGCGCAGACACCCACAGTGGTGCGTGGAAGCATGCACCACACTGGATGCCACACAGTGCATGGACAGACACCCACCGACACCCAAGGGCACAACACAGGATGCAGACGGGCAACCAAGCCCCCAGCTGCCGGCCCATTGTGTGTGTACACACAACCTGCAGTCCTCCATGGCATAGAGTGCCAGCCGCCTGAGCAGGTACTGTGGACCTGTACGCCACCAGCATTTGCCCAGAGCACAAGTCACAGACAGTGGTGCACATCCCTGCAACACACAAGCCACAGCATGGAGGTGGGTCAACAACTGTGGAGGCCACAGTGTCACCTGAGGCAGACATGCACCACACCACTGACAGGAGGCAACCCAGCATTGTGACGGGTACAGTGGCTGCCCTGCATGGACAGCCACCACTGACATGCCAGCAGACTGTGCAGGTCACAGACATGCATGGGTGTCAGTTGCACAGGCCATGGATGGGCTGACAGGGGCGCCATGGACACAGTGCATGCACCATGGACCACTGCACACAGTCATCCAGTCCACAGGGCACAACACACACACCACAGACACTGACCGATAACTACCCCCACACCATAGTCACCTCCACACGGACACACACACACATACCCATGACTGCACCACCCCGACGCCATGCACACCACTGCAGCTGAGCACCTATAGCCCTCTACAAATCAGAGACCACCACAATATTCATATCAAAATATCTGTATTCAAACAAAATATCAAAGTGAACTATATACAATAATATATACAAAGTTGGGGCCACAAACAAGGTGGGGTGGGTAGGGCAGGGGTGAACAAATGGGACAGGAAAGGAGGGTGTGAGGGTGGGTCCAGGGGTAGGGGATATCAGGGCAGAGGGACTGTCAACGGGAGCCCCCCTCCGCCTCTGGCTGCCCTCTCCGCCAGTGCCTCCTGCGGATCCCTAATCCGTCAATCCGGCAAGGATTTCTAGGGATGCCTTGCCACGCAGTAAGATCTCCCACAACGCCTCCCTGATCTCCATCAGCTGGCGGACACCTAGGACAAGGGAGCACAGTCAATAGGTGTGAATGCACAGCCCCATACAGCCCACCCACTGTGCATGGCATACGGCCATGGACATGCTCTGTGATGGTGTGTGACCACCCACAGTGATCACATCCACATGACCTGCCCACCCAGGCGACAGCCATGTGGAACGCCAGCACACACACACCGCCAAGTCATGCACAGCACCACTGCGGGTCAGCTAGTGACATGGCTATGTGGTGCAAAGGCAGTGGCACAGCCATGTACCCGTGCATGCATGGACCACCATCGACGCATCCCAGACACATGCATTGCCACTGGACAGTGCTGACTGTAACAAGTTGCGTGCATGGCAGTGGTGTCAATGGATGGTGGCCATGCCCCGCTGCCCACCCTGTTACACAGCATGCAATAGTAATCATGGAGGTATGGCACTCACCATCATCGGGCCAGTCCCTCGGGCGCTGTGGACCGTCGCCCCACCTTGCGTCCCTGTCCTCTTGGTGGTGCTGCATTTCACGTGCCAGGCGCCGCTCCTCCGGCCCTGTGGTGCAAACATGGAGAGAGGAACAACAGTGCAACCCTGTAGCAAAGCCCCCCTGCCCCCAGGTGTGTGCCCTCCAACCCACCAGACCCACCTACCCCACACCCTGATAACACCACCACAGCCAACACCGACAGTCCTCCCCATGTGCTGGACACATACAACCATGATACCCATATGGAAGATGAAAGTGTGTTGACGTAACACCTACCTGGCTGCGGGCACCGCCCTCCTGGCACGTGCCCGCAGGTTGGCAAGCAGGTCTTGCTCCCTCCGCTGCAGGTTGCCATACCTGTGGTGGCACTGCTCTGCTGTCCGCCCCTTTCCAGTGGCCTCAAATGCAGTAGCCACCTCCTCCCACACCTGGCTCCTGAACCTGTCCAGGGGTGCCTCCCCAAACAGTGGTCCATGGTATGGCTCCACTACGGCCACTAGGTTGGCCAGTTCTACCTGGCTCCACTGTGCAGCCCTCCTCCGCGCCATGCTCCTAGCTCAGTCTGCAAAAATGGTGCTCTGCAGCGCAGCTCCCCCCGTGCAGATGCTGCGCGGTACAGCACTGCCATTCCCTATCGCGCTGTCACCGAACAGCATGATAGTGGTGCACCCATGCCTGACGCATGGCGCCTAGGGGGCAAAGGTCAGGCACAGGGTCAAGGGGCTCTGGTACACGGACAGGCACAGCGCCACTGGAACCCAATGCGTGTAGCGTGATTGGATGCCTGTGTGCTGCCTCCAGTAGTGGCCTACCGTGCTGTTGCCCCAGTGCACCTATGATGGCCCAGTGCCACAGCGCCATGTAGGTGAACATCGCGCAGCGCCACTGGCACAATGGTGGCTATGCCCTTATTGCTTCCGCGCACAGCACGCCAGCAGTGCGGCAGACGCCCGCGCCAGCAACCCGGGCATGCGCAGTGAGGTGTGTACTGCGCATGTCACAGAACTGCACCCTTGGCTCAGCACGTTCAACACAACTGCGCGAAGCGCAACAGTGTGATATTCAGTCGTCATATGCAAAACAATTAATCAGCCATTCAATGGCGCAGCACTGCAATCTGCATCCACTTAAATGCGCCTCGCCTCATTTGCATGGGTTGCACTATAAAAGTGCGACATTGGGCTGCACTGGCCATAGTCGGTTACTGCAGTCTATTGGTGAGTTGCATGCTGTTTGGGAGTGTGGACTGTGGATTTATGGACATGCATGGGACTGCACAGTCACAGGTAACAACTGTCATTCTTACAGGCTAAAAAATGACCGAGCGAGTTTTGGGAGAGGAGGAACACAGTGGTGGGAGGAGGAGGAGGAGGCCTAATTTTACCAAGGCTGAGACCGATGCCCTGTTTGAGGCCTACATGGATCAGGAGCCGCTTCTCAGCGGACGGCAGGGAACACCTCAAGCCCGTGCTGCTGCATGGGAGGAGGTGGCACGTGCAGTGAACCTGCATGGCAGCCACCAGCACTCCATGCCGGAGTGCAAGAAGAAGATGGGCACAGACAGGAGGAGGATAAAGGAGAAGGTGGAAGCCATCAGGGCAGCATGAGCTGCGACAGGTGGGGAACAGCCGGAGGTGGTACACCTGACCCCACAGGAGGAGAGGGTTGCTGGAAGCATGCAGCATTGTGCCATTGAGGGTGTTCTGGGTGATGGCTTCAGACGGGTGGTAGCCCATCACTGCATGGTAGGTCATAGTCTGTCTATGGGGGGCAGGGTGGGTCACATGCAGTAACGTGACTTTGTTTTCCTTACAGATCCTGGCGTCTGCATGGGTCAGCGGTGGTGGGCCTGTCCACTGAGGACAGTCAGCTGGAGATGGGGGAAGGCCCATCCACCTCCACAGGTATACGTGGCTCAGTGTGACAGTGGGCCCGCCTGGCTGTCCACACTGATGTTGTTGGAACAGGTGCGGAGGAAGCCCTGCCCGTGTCCCAGCGTGCTGTGACTCGGGCCGGTGCCGGGTCCATCACCGATGATGATGTCGCTAGCGGCATGGGCAGTGACACATGTATGCCATGGGATGGCCATACAGCAGGTAACATCATGGCCATGGCTGTGGGTGGTGCTGACGTGGAGGCATGCGTGTCAGCACAGTCCCAGCCTGTGCCTGTCAGCACCAGTGGGGCAGCACTGGTGTGTGTTCAGGACAGTGGGACTGTTGTGGCCACTGTGGAGGCACCAATGAGCCATGGGGAGCGGCAGCCGGAAGGGCAGCATCAGCAGTCGGCCAATGGGCTTGGGGGTACAGGGTCAAGGGACGGCGTCTGTGCACCGCCTGTGGACATGCCCAGACCTGGTCCTGGTGTGCAGCGCCCAACCTCAAGGGGTGCTGAGCATCAGGGCCGCGCACACCCTGAGGGACAGGATGCCGAGGAGGCAGATGACCTCTTGGACGAGCACACCCGCCTACTGCAAGCATCAGTCCAGTAGCAGATGCGGCTTGCGACGTCGGTGGATGCACTGCGTGCGGCTCTGGAGCGGGCAGAGGAGCATCGCAGCAGAGACACTGCTCTGATCCTGGCAGGGATGGACCGGTTGCGGGAGGATGTGACCACTGCCATTGACAGGCAGACACAGGCATTCACCGCTGCTCATGGCCACACCGGGCACACAGTCATGTGCCCATGCTTTGCAGACACCACGCAGTGCACTGTCCACCCCTCGCTCCCAGGCCATGCGACACCTCTCCTGTCAACACCGGGTTCAGCTGTGGCATCCCGAGCACACCTGGCGAGGCATGTTTGGTGTGCTGCAGACCCCTGCGCGAGCACGGTCGCGTTCACGCAGTGGAACCCCTTGGGAACTATCGGTGCCACCCCATGGGGCCAGTGGTAGGCCTGTCAGTGCTGGCGGGTCTCGGCGGGGCTGCCCACGCATCCGTGGCAGCCGGGGCACTATGTCACGTGACTGACCTGTCTCCCAACGCGGCTACTGTCTGGTGCTGCCCTGTGTGCATTGTGTCTTTCAGTGGGCATTGCACGGGTTTGTACCCAGCCCTGCACGCGGACACACAGTCCATCTGCACACCCTCCCGGATACTGTCCGCAGTTGCATGTGCATGATGATGCCTGCATTGCACTGTACACCCATGTGCAATGGTGCTCAGCATCTGCCACACGCATATGGACAGGCAGTGGCATGGTGGTCTGTGGACATGTGTGTGGCTAGGGTGGAGTTCTGGGTCAGTGTGCCTCCTACCCTTTGTGCATGTTTGGTGCGTTGTGTGTGTGCAGTGTCTGTCTGCGTGGGCATGTTAGACCTCACCCATCCCTGGTTGTGTGTGTGGTTCCATGCCCTGCCACTTCCTTGACGGCATGCCCCCCTGGTGTGTCCATGTGTGTTTTGGGTTGTGCCTTAGCCACTGCTGGCTGCACATGGCCCAATGACTTACCTGGGTTGGCTGAAGTGCTCCTCCGTGATGGTGTCCCGGTGCAGCTGTGCCAGCCGGAGCAGTCGGGGGTCCCGTCGCCCAAGGGGGGCTGCCCATCACCATCGTCCTCATCGTCCCCATCGCTGTCCCTCTCTTCGACCTGTATGGCTATCCCACATTCGTTGGCCATGTTGTGCAGGATGCAACAGGCCAGGAATAGCCTGCAGGCCTTTGAGGGGCTGTACTGTAGGGCACCGCCAGAGGTGTCCAGGCAACGGAAACGTGCTTTCAGCATCCCGAACACCCGCTCAATTACATTACGTGTGGTGGCGTGTGCCTCATTGTAGGCATTGCTGCGATGGGGTTGTGGCGCCGTTGGGTGTGGAGCAGCCAGGGACGGAGGGGTATCCACTGTCACCTGTGTGTAGAGGGTGGAGGTTAGTTTGTGATCAGCATCGCCTGCCCTGGGCCATGTAGGCCACTACCCATGTCACCTCTGACCATGCCCCCAGGCCCTATGATTGTCCATGTGGTTTGCATACTCACCCACTAGGTGGCCAGTGGGGATATCCCACTCTCGAATCTGTGGCACAGTGCCGACTGGTGCCAGATGAAGGCATTGTGTGCTCCCCAGGGTGCGTGGCACAGACATTAATTATGCGTCCTCTGGCATCGCACACCACCTGGCAGTTGATGCTGGTGTAGTCCTTTGCGATTGATGTATGCGGCCCCCTCGGGGCCAGATGGTGTGCGGATGGCCACATGGGTGCAGTCTATTGCCCTTAGCATGCCAGGCATACGTGCTACCCTGTGGAACTCCTGTATGTTTGCTGTGCACTCCACCGGTGTGCTGGGGAAATGGATGTACTCCGCAGCATGTGGCAGCAGTGTGCTGAGGAATTGGGTGAGGTGACGTGATGTGGCCAACTGGGTTATGCCTGTGGTGTCCCCAGTTGGTCTCTGGAAGGTACCCGTGGTGAGCAAGCACACGCAAGCTGTCACTTTGGTCTCCACTGACAGGGCATGGCTCCGTCGTGTGGCTGCCTGTATCACATCACTGCACAGCTCACAGAGCCGCCCAGACCGCCTGATTCAGGCGGCACCGTCCACAACCGTATCACTGTACAGCCTCGAAGCTGGTGCGGCTCTGCATGCCTGTTGGGGCATACCACCGACGGGGCCCTTCCACGGCCATGCCCCCTGCTGCCCGCCTTCTCACCCCTCATAACAGCCTCCATCTGGAAGGTGGCACTGGCCATGTCCCTGGCTTGTGTTCACCCCCGGCAGCTGTTACTGTATTCCCCGCTGTCCTCACTACTTCCCTGCACTGGGAACACCTGCCTGTGCTTGCCTCACTGCTGTGTGGTGTACTTCCCCTTCTGCACTTTCTCCCACACCTTCCCCTGTGGCTGTTGCTTCCAGGTGCCCTTTCCTGCCTGGCCCTGTGTGTCCCTGCTGCCCAGTGTTTCCTGCTGTATTTGCTCTCATGTGGCTTCCTGTGGCGTTCTTGTGCCTCTCCTTGCTCCCTTTTATTTTGCTCATTTCCGCTGTAGCGCCTTCGCTTGCTCCCCTATTGCACATGGTGCAAGTTGTTGAATATCGCACTGCGCCATTTATGCATGGTTCCTCCCCCTTCAGTTGCGCATGCATTCATTATCATTGTGCTGTTGCTCAGCGTGATTTGGGGGGCGCAACTGCCTCCTGCTGAATATCGCAGAATGGCGCATTTTCGGACTTGCGCAGGCGCAACCCTATTGCGCATGGCTCAACTCTTTTGAATATCTGGGCCCGAGTTTAAATATATAAGTGCCCCCCCCCACATTTACCTACCCTATCCTGATGAAACAAATTGAAATTAGGCAATGAAATTTCGGAGTCCAAGACATTACTATTTAGCCATGTCTCAGATAGTGTAATCACATCAAACTCATTGATCTCTTGCACATCAAAAATTGATCCCACTTTGAGGTAAGGCCGTTAATATTCAAATGGACAATTTTCAAAGTTAAGTGTAAATTGGAAGGAACAGTATTGCTAATCATATTGGGACTTGGTTTCACCTGGCCTAAACAATGTGGGCCTGGGTGAGGATGCACAGAACCCGAAATGAGAAGTAATAAAGGAAGAAGTCACCTAAGATGAATTTTATTGGCCATTTTCCTTTCATTTTTGTGACCGGATGATATATTAGTCCTAATACTAAAAATAATGGTCAGGAAAGAATCTCTGAAAATTGTGAGAAACATGATTAAAAAAACATGTGCTACATATATAAAAACAATCACAGCTATTATAACTATCATAAAATGATTCCAGACGTTTAGTCTATCAGGTTGAAAATCAGGAAGCAAGGAGAACAACATCTCCCTCCACAAGGCTATGGCATACAAAAGTACAGGCTAATATAATGTAGATCAAGGTTAAACTAAACATTCTAGTTTTGAAAATATGCCAAACAATCTGAAACAAACTATCCCAGATAACATCCAACAGGGGCTGTTACGGACTTTAGATCTCACTTTTTCTCTTGGGAGTGGCACTCGCACCACTCGTGCTCGTGCCACAGCACTCGCGCTGTGTGCGAGTGCAGAATTTAAATGTCCTGACCCCTCCTTCTCTGAAAAGTCATTCCCTGTTGCTCCTCCCCACAGTCCCATTCACCCGCTTGCTGACCGGAACTGGGGGCCCTCCATCCCTTTAGATATCTTTTACATTTTTTTTATAATTAGCTAAAAAAAAAAAAAAAAAGGCAGAAAATTCAATTTTCTTTTAACTATTTTGACAAATGCGAATAACTTTAAAATGAAAAAAGATAGCATGGTACTTTGAGCACAAATGTTGTTCAGCACAAAAATATCTACACAATGCATGGTGTTTCCTTTATAGATACTGTTTAGTTTTTTTATAATTAGCAAAAAAACAGCAGACATTTGAATTTTGTTTCACTTTTGAAAAACAAATGCAAAAACTTTAAAAAGACAAATAGCATGGTACTTACAGCATGAAAGTTGTTCAGCACAAAACATCTACAAAATGAGTGGTGTTTCATTTATACATAACTTTTCTGTTTTTATAATCAGCAAAAATGGCAGAACATTTAATTCTTTTCATTTTTTGACAAGCAAAAACAAAAGAACTGTACACCAAACTTTTCATTATGTACTTGTAATGTAAAGCTAAGGGACTCAATGAGTTAAACAGAAGTAGTGGTACATTTTGTAAAACCATTCCCAAACAAGTACTGTAACTGTAGATGAAGCTGAAAAGTCAACACATTTCAAGTCACATCCACTTTTACACATTCCCAATCATGTTCCTATCCCAAAACATATACCAAGTATAAAGCAGTACATAAACATAGCCTGACTGAAGATATCATGTTTATCTTCATGAAGCGTCAATGATATTAAGTTATCTCACTTGTGGCTTCGCCACCGTGAAGATATCATATCACTAGCCTTCTCACCTAAGATAAATATGATATCTTCAGTCAGACCATGTCATATTGCTATGTATTTGTTTTCGCTTGCTCCATGTTATAAGGATGAACCAGGATCTATACAGGGGCTGTATTCTCTCTCTTTCTCTCTCTCGTTGTGCTAGTAATCCCTCTCCCAATGCCCCCAGTATCCAGTTTGCCTCACCCACAGCCCTTCTACATTGTGCTGATACCTTTGTGTTCTCCATTATTAACATCCCAGGTCCCTTTTCTCTACTGCGCTCCCCTCTGCCACCCCATTCGTCCTATACTCCGTTCTTGGGTTCCCCACCCACCCATGCACTAGCTTGCATTTTCTCATGTTACATTTCAGCTGCCACACCCTTAACCATCTCTTGAGATCATTCTTTATGGCTTTCATCCCCTCCTTGGTGTCCACTCTTCCAGGGACCTTGGTGCCATCTGTTAAGAGGTATCTCTTTCTCTGAATTCCCTTCCCTATATCACAAATAAATATGTTAAAAAGACCCGGTCCCAGAACTGACCCCTGGGACACCTCCCTCATGTCTTCCTTTTCCCAGAGGATTCTCCATTTAGGACTACCCTCTGGGTCCTGCCAATCAGCCAATTTTTCACCCAACCTGTAATCTTTTCCCCCACTCCCCAAGTCACCCAACTTCTTTATCAAGCTTGAGAGTTAACAAAAAAAAAAAAAAAACCTGCATTCCAATCAAAAAGAGTGATGCTGCTCTAAACTTTTATTGCAGAATCCAGGACACAGCCGCGAGTGGGGCAGGCCGATCACCCCAAGAAAGTCTCTTGCGGGCACCTGTTAGCTGTGGGTCACAGCTGTTACTTGAATTCTGCAATAAAAATTTGGAGCAGCATTACTTTTCTTGGTTGGCGTGTTGTTTTTTTGTTTACTATCATGGTTGCACTTTCAAAAATGATGCACCATGGGTTTTTGAGCTGTCTTTGTTTTTCTGAGTTCTTTATCACGCTCCGATGTGGGACTGAGTCAAAGGCTTTGCTGAAGTCCAGGTACAAGCTATCAACTGTCGGACCAGTATCTATGGTCTTTGTCACCCAACTGAAGAATCCTTCTGGTTTGTTTGACATAACCTCCCCCCTAGTAAATCTATGCTGTCTGTGGAATCCTGCAGGTTACTAGCCTCAAGAAATGCCACTATTCGTTCCTTAGACTGCAGTAGCTTCCCCACTATAGACGTCAGACTGACTGGTCTGTAGCTGCTTGGCACCTCCCCATTCAGCTTTTATGTGGAAGGACCACATCTGCTGTCCTACAATTTTCTGCTACTTCTCCTACTGTCTCTAAAGAGCAATTAAAGTGATCCATTGGTAAACCTACCCCATCTCCCTTAACACTCACTGGTGTAACCTATCTGGGCCAAGTGATTTAAGCATATTCAGTGTTTGAATTCCCTTCAGAATTCTGCTCTGTTATGGGCTCATTGTTGATACCTGCTAGTAATCCCCTGCTGTCTGAAATGCTGCAGTTTGGCTGAGGGTTCCTGTCCTCCTCCATTGTAAGCCTTCCTCCTCCTCCTCCTGCCCCCTGGTCTAGGGGTATTTTGATGGCAGCAAAGTGTTCAGGGAGGGGGACCCACACAAACCACCAACTTTTACTTAACGTGAACCCCCAGGCTGAGGCCTGACCTCTGGGACTCCTCTGGCACATGGCAGAGCAATCAGAGGTGCAAAAGAAGGGAGTGAGCACAAAGTGACACGGAAGAAATAGGAATGTCCAAACTGGGAGTGGCAAACAAAGTAAGATCATTTTATTCTTCAACTGTGACCTCACACACACTGGCAGATGGTCACAGTTTGCAGTTTCATATCGGAGTTCTTATGTCATTTAGCCAGAACAGTCTTTTGGTTGCTCACCAAGGGGTGAAAAGTCCAGGCATCTATGGGGTTGAAAGCAACCCTGCTGGGGCTTGGCAGAAGACACCAGAAGGAAGGAGTGCTGTGTGACTGGACTTCTCTACTGGGACTATAGAAGTAGAACTCTTCTACTGGAACCTTTAATTTAGGGTAAAAAACAAAAAAATAGTGTGTTTGTCTGATTTAGCTGTAGCGAATGGTTGTCTGAACAGTTATCTAGGTGTAAATCTCAGGTGGCTGAAGGGGCTTGATAGCTTGCAATATAATTACTTGTAGAAAGATCTAGTAAGTAGGGGCAGTGGCCTAGCTCAAAGGAAGCTATATATAAACACTGCCTTAGAAAGATTCTGCCACAAGCTTGTCAGAAGACACCAGGAGGAAGGAGTGCTGTGTGACTGGACTTCTCTACTGGGACTAAAGAAGTAGAACTCTTCTACTGGGACCTTTAATTTAGGGTAAAAAAACAAACAAACAAACAAACAAAAAATAGTGTGTTTGTCTGAGTTACCTGTAGTGAATGGTTGTCTGAACAGTTATCTAGGTATAAATCTCAGGTGGCTGAAGGGACTTGATAGCTGTGCAATTTAATTACTTGTAGAAAGATCTAGTAAGTAGGGCAGTGGCTTAGCTAGAAGGAAGCTCGATATAAACACTGCCTTAGACAGATTCTGCCAGAAGCGTGTAAGAAGACACCAGGAGGAAGGAGTGTTGTGTTACTGGACTTCTCTACCAGGACTAAAGAAGTAGAACTCTTCTACTGGGACCTTTAATTTAGGGTAAAAAACCAAATAAACAAAAAAAATAGTGTGTTTATCTGAGTTAGCTGTAGTGAATGGTTGAACAGTTATCTAGGTGTAAATCTCAGGTGGCTGAAGGGGCTTGATAGATGTGTGTAACTCCCCTGTTACCCGGGGTTACTAGAATCCCAGTAAGACCTGGTGGTAGGCAGGGAAGGCAGCTTGTGAAACTCCAGTTAAATGGATTTCACACTGTCTCACGCTGTTCTCAGTCTCAGCTGAGACTGAGGGATGACATCATTTAGAACCACTGCAGCTGCATAAGCCACACTAGAATGTTGCAGTTGGAGGTTAGAGTAGAACGTTGGGGAATTTGAAGTCAGTTCTGTAGAGTTCAGTAGAGTGTGGCAGTCTGAAAGAGGTGCTCTGCTGTAAGCAGGCCCTCAGAGCTCTAAGCTCTGTCAAAGAGCTACTTTTGTTGTTTTAGGTGTGTGTTCTCACCTGAAGAGGAACACAAGAACTGCAAATTGAAGTGGTGGAGACCGCTTTCAATGGTTTAGGGCCCCATCCCTGCGGGGATGGGGGGAAGGTATCAGCCTGCTTCCAGGGGCAACCCCTTGGTCTGGCTAGGGGAAAAGAAGCTGCCTGGTTCAAGTTTGTGCTGAGGCACCAGAAGCTCTGGAAGAGAGTTCCTTGAGGAGGAAATGCCTGTGGGGCACCTGCAACCAAGGGGTGAGTTTTCTCTGCTAAAGGGCCATGTGTTTAAGTGTACTATGACCTCCCTCCTCCTACTGGTAATCCCCCTTCTGATGCAGCCCAGCATTCTGCTGCCTCTAGCCCGTTCCTTCACAGTGCTTTGCCAACTTCAGGTCCCTCGATATAGTGATGCCTAGGTCCCTTTCCTGTTCTGGTACTTATAGGTCCTAGCCCCCCATACAGTACCCTGCCCTCTGGTTTCTATAGCCAAGAGGCATGATCTCACACTTGTCCATGTTAAATGAAAGCTGCCACTTCCTTGACCACACCTCAAGCCACCCCAGATCCCTCCGAATTTTTTCTACCCCTTCCTGAGTGTCCACCCTATTGCAGATTTTAATATAATCTGCAAACAGATTCACACCCTCTTCAAGGCCCACCACGGTGTCCCCTGTGAATAGATTGAACAGTAGTAGCCCTAATACCGACCCCTGAGGGACCCTACTGGTGACCATGCCCTCTCCTGATGCCACCCTGTTTACGACTCTCTGTCTCCTGTCCCTCAGCCAGTTTCCCATCCATCGAACCACTGTCTGCCCAAGACCTAGGCATGTCAGCTTGTACAGGAGTCTCCTGTGTGGCACAGAGTCAAATGCCTTCTTGAAATCCAGATACGTGACTTCTATCGCCCTTCCCTGATCCTGTTCCTTGGTAACCCTGTCAAAGAACTCTATCAAGTTCGTTTGACAGGATCTACCCCTGGTAAAGCCATGTTGCCTTGGATTCATCAGGCCACTTACCTCCAGGTAACTGGTGATCCTGATTTTCAGTGGCTTCTCCATGAGCTTGCCCACCACCAATGTCAAGCTCACAGGCCTGTGGGCCCCCCCTTTGTGCAGGGGGACCACATTTGCCTGTTTCCAGTCCTCTGGTACCACTCCAGACTCCAGGGATCTGTTGAAGCGTGCAGTCCAAGGTGCTGCCAGTATGTTCTTAAGTTCCTTCAACACCCTGGGGTGCATCTCATCAGGCCCCATCGCCCTGTCACCTTCAGGCAGCATAGTCCTCCCAGAGTCTTCTCCACCCAGAACGGACACGTATCCACTCCCCCCTACACTGCCCACCCCTTCTTTCTCCCTACTGAACACAGAGCAAAAACAGTTGTTCAGTAGTTCTGCCTTCTCCCTGTCCCCTTGTATCAGCTCACTATCACTTGCTTTTAGCAGGAGTATTCCCTGCCTAGTCTTCCTCCTCTCACTGACATACCTAAAAAAAAGTTTTGTCCCCTTTTTTGACCACACTTGCTATATTCTCCTCTGTTCGTGCCTTTGCCCTCCTTACTTCTACCCCTGCTTCCTTCTGACTTACCTGGTACCTTTCCCAGTCTTCCTCAGTTTGTATTACCTTGAACTTCGAAAAAGCCCTACTCTTGCCTGACCTTTTCTGCTACAACTCATTTAAACCACAGGGGTCTCCTCCTCCTCGTATTCGTATCTACCTTCTTGGCACATAGGCTCGTGACCCCCACAATAGCTTCTTTTATCCTCTCCCACGTCCTTGACATCTGTTAAATCCTCCACCCCCTCCAGAGCCCTTCTCACAAATTCCCCCATTTTCCTGAAATCAGTTTTCTTAAAATCAAGCACCCTTACCTTGGTCCAGTGAACATCACAGTGTTCCATATTGTAAACCAAACTGTGCTGTGGTCACTCGTACCAAGGTGTTCCCCCACCGACACATCACCTACCCTATCCCCATTTGTCAGGATCAGATCGAGAACTGCTCCTGCCCTGGTTGGTTTCCTGACCAGTTGCCTTAGGAGGGCTGTTTGCAGGGAGTCTGATATTTCTCTACTACTGGTGGATGATGCCGACAGGGTGTCCCAGTCCACATCTGGTAGGTTTAAGTCTCCCATGAGCACTACCTCACCTTTAGTAGCCATTCTCAAGATTTCATCTGCCATGTATCTATCCACATATTCCTGTTGTGCTGGGGGCCTGTAAATCACCCCAGTATGCACCATCTCTCCTTTCCCCACAGGCAAGGAGACCCATGGTCCTTCAGCCTCCCCCCACTTGCCCTGTAATTCTGTTGCCCTGATAGTCTCCTTTACGTAGAAGGCAACACCCCCCTCTCCTTTCCTCTCTATCCCTCCTGAAAAGTGTATAACCTGGTATCTCCATGTCCCATCCCTGCTCTTGATGGCACCAAGTTTCAGTTACCCCACAATGTCAAGGCTTGCCTCAGCCATTACCACTGCCAGATCTGGAATCTCTCTACCCAGACTTCTAGCATTTGTACACATGACCCTCCAAAACCCTACTCCCTGTTCCCCACTTGCTACACACTCTATATTTTCTACACTTGGTCTATCTGCCTTTTAAGGGGGCTTGCTGCCCCCCCTTGCCATGCATCATACAATTAGAGTTTCCCCATGACCCCCCAATTCAGTTTAAATGGTAGTGCTTCTCAATATAATCTTCTAGATTACATTTGAGCACTGCTTTTCCTTCCCCATTTAAGTGCAGCCTACCTGGGGCATAGAGGCTTTTGTCCCTCCACATTTTTCCCCAATCTCCTACTACTCCATACCCCCTCTGAGCACACCACCCCGATAATCAACTGTTAAATTCATCTATTTTTTGCTTCACCTCTATGCTGGCCCTTGGTACTGGCAGCACTTCAGAGAATGTCAGCGATTTAAAATCCAAACTGCTGCAGAACCTGGCCAGCTCCATAAAACATGCCTGCACCTCCTTCACACTATTTCTTGTGAGGTCATTTGTCCCTATGTGGAACAGCAGGTGTGTCCTCTCATCCAGTGTCTTCCCCCTGGAGGGGATCCAGTGTGTGACTTTGGCATCCGTCATTCCTAGCAGGCATTTCACCTACATTTTGCTACCTTTGTCCCTTCTCCCCATGTAACACCTTTTATAAAAGAGTGCCCCACAATGAATACCCTGTTCCCTTCCTCCTTCTGGGCGACTCTCACTACTGCTTTTCTCCCAACTCTTTCCTTTTCCAAGTTATCTCTTTTCTTACTCTTACTTTCCATACCCCCCCCAAATTCCTTGAGCTCTTTCCTCCCTGTCCACCTCCTCCTGCTTGTCTTCCTGAGCCAGTGTTTGGTTCCTTGGTTCCTCTGTACCATTTTCTGCCCCGTACCCTGCCCCATTTGAACCCCCCAAGGGATTTTCCCTCAGTTCCCTTTACCATGAGCTTCATTTCTGCCCCATGCCCTGTCACCGGGCTTAGCATCATAAGTCTCTGTCTCCTGCATCCTTTCTCCATGCCTAGGTTGTTCCTGCTCCATTCTCAAGGGTCCTGCACTCACTGATCCTGCCTGTAAATTTTTACGGAGTCCTGATGCGGGAAGCTCCCCTTCCTCTCCAGTTCCTGGGTCCTGTTCCCTCTTTTACTTAACCTCTACTTGGAACTGCTGACATGTGCTATTCCATAAGATCAGAAACTCACTGGGGTGAAGGTAGGAAACAGCTAATATTCCATTTCACCCTACGCTGACAAAATATTGCTACACTTAAAGAATCCTATGACAGTATTCTCAGTGGTTTCAAATACCCTGAAACACATTTGTAACTTGTATAAACCTGGACAAAATGGCCATAATGCCCCTGAACATACATGCCCATAGAGCACAGGTTATGCAATTGGGGGGGGCACCTGGGTACCTAACTGAATCAATTACCTAGGAATTGGGGATAGGGATAGTAGGGATAAACACCTCATGGTAGAGCAACATATATACAAACTCATGGCTCAAATCAAGACATACCTGGCCAGAAGGTCAGCATTCCCTTTAACCCTGTGGGCTAGAATAATCACGATAAAAATTAATATTCTGCCATGCATCTTGTACCTCCTAAGCAGGGCTGGTTTGTTTCTCCCTAAAATGGTTGCCCTGCTTAGTAAGCCCCTGTATGGCAACACTATTACAGTGAAAACGTCAATGCCGACAACATCAATGTTTTCGCTGTAATAGTCAGCCCAAGACCCCGGCACTCTCTCTCCCAGTCCTGCATTCGCCCTCTGATGAAAACACAGCTGGGGTCTCCAGTTGGATTTATGTCAACTGCAAGTTGCGGTCAACGTAAATCCATCGCTGTGATGGTGGTTGACAACTTAGTTGTCGAACTGGCATCGTAGAGGACTTCCTTCTCCTCCTCCTTCATATGGAATGGCAAACTGTCCATACAGTTGTACTCCAAACGCAATCCTGTTGAGATAAGAGGGGGCCTACAATTGCCATATGTTTTTCTTATATTATTTGATGTGCCACATTTGCCATTTGCTGTGGTGGAGACAAGGGCCACCATCAAACAAACATGACAACTACATTCCTCCTCTCAGAAAAATTGAACTTCAACTATGCAAAATGCAGGGCATTGTTATTAGTGTATTGACCAGCTGTCCTATGAGTAACCTTTCCACCCAGCTGAAACGCACACTGAAAGGAGCATCCGCTGGTGTGTACCATCAGTTACAGTCCGTCTTGGGTACTAAACCTACCTTTGACCCACTGCAACCCATACGACAAAACCCCAAATTTCAAAATAGGAGGGAAAATGTTAGAAGCTACATTCTTGCAAGAAGCTAACCTGTCCAAACTGACCTATGTGATGGTGGGTGAGGGACTGGTGTCCTCTGACACATTTTGTAGAAGAAATGCTCTCGCACCGTACCAAATAGTTCAGTTTCTCCAGCTCCAGCACATGTCATACCACATGCTAGGTACAAGACCATGACCTTTGTAGTAAACATGTCCGGTCAGAACTGCATCATAGTGTACAGCATAGACATGCCACATCCATTCTATACCAGAAATAAAGGGATATTGCTACCAATTCTATAGACAAGCACCTAAATTACTGGTAGTCTGAATTTCAGGAATTATCAGATTCTGATAATGTCAAGCAGGTCTGGATCTTGTGGCAGAAATATCTGAAATTCAATAATCTAAGACTGACACATTACAAGCTCCTAAATAATAAGTATTTTACAATGGTAAAATTGTACAAAATGAATAACAGACGCTCTGAGATGTGCACCAAATGTAACCTGAACTGGGTACTCAGACATATATTTTGGGACCGCCCCAAAACAAGTCCCTTATGGAAGATCATTAAGAAAGATCCACTACTGGGCCCACATGATGCATTTAAGCCTTTAACGTGTGTAACAGGCCTAGGCCTAAAAAAGCTGGTAGGGTAACAAAACTACCAGATGGCACTCATCTCTGCAATGGCCAGGTAGGTCATTGTGTAGCACTGGTTAGATGATATGGTACCCACCTACAGAGAATGGCTCACAGCTGCACTTGAGGCCCTACAAATGGAAAAGATGCTTGCCAGCCTGAACCATAGGGACAAGACTTTTCCCATTAGTGGGAACAGTTACAAGTACTTGCAGTTGCCTAGGTATATGCGATTTTGTGGAACCATAGTGCATGACAGGCAAAATCTTTAGTGATTTACAAGGTCCTTTCACTTCATAAGTAGCATAAACAATGGATTCCTTTGCAAGCCATGTAATATTCAATTATACAATGCCATATTTTTTTAACATAGCTTTTTGGCCCTATGAGTCATTACCGCCACATTTCAGGCCCCTGTAAGCCCATCACCCACTCCCCCCACAGTCACGCTGGTGTGGATCTATATGGAGTGCACCCTGAGGAGCTGGCGAGCATAATGTAAATGACTTGAGGCACATTCTTTTTTGCGATTTTCTCCCTGCCATCCAAGTCCTTCCCATCTCCCCTGACATCGAGCTTATGCCTCCAATGGCCTTGGTTGTAGCAGTGTGCTACGACTTGATACCACTCCTCATGAGGGAGCAGACTCCCTGGCACATTGTGAAAGACTGCTGCGAAGCCAGAACCCAGAGATCTCCCTTCCCAGGTTGGCTTGTGCTGCGCTTGGCAACACTCTCAAGCCCTGGATACACCAATCCTGGCTTCCCAGGTCTACACTCCTATCCAAGTCACCAGCATGGAAGGATGGCATGCTTCCACAGAGCCACAGGTGGCCCAACAAAGCCATTTTAAAGGTGTATCTTTTACCTTAGCTCTACGTAAGGATTCTGTTCAAGTTTGCCGCTTTAGTAGGAGTACAGCACAGGTCTTCGTGATGCCATCAAGCATTTTGAACACTGTTCCATTACTGGCTAAGTATTTCAACATGACAGACTCACTGTGTATCCTTTTTGTCAACAGGTCTTTTGTTTGTACATATCAAAAAACATTCGCTGTGGATACATCATCATCAAAAATGTTATTTAGTACAATGTATTTGTTTTGGCACTGTATAAATATAATGGCTAAAAGTGAAAAAAACAAATGCTAAATGGAGCTGGACTTTCAAATGTACGCACTTCAAACACAGGAAGTTTAACAATCTCTCGGTTGTCGCCCTTGCTGTTTGTAAATTTGCCAGAATAAACAGGAAGGTGAACCTTGATCACATCTTTTGTTTTTGACTATTTGGAACTTTTGTGTTGCAACAGTGAGGACTTTGGCTCTTTTCTAGCTAATCCAAGCTCAATGAGATTGAAAAAATAACATTGAATTTACTGATAAATGGGGTGTTTTTTTGGTTGGGCTTTGGAAAGGGTTCTGCCTCGTACATTTGCTCTTTTAATACTCTTTTTTTTTCCATCTTCCTTAGCCAATGTAATGCATGCTAATTGAGGTAGTACAGGGTAATACTGGTGGTCCAGCCATACCTCTCAGCTATCCCTGATTTTACCTCAGAATATTTCTCTTTCCTAAAATTGGTATTTCTGTAATATTTGACAGTAACACTGGGGGCGCTAGAAAGCTGCACAACAGATAGGAAGTGTTTCATGCAGGCTCCTCAGTCACATACAATCTAAACATCAAATATCTAATTTCAACCTAAAATCTATATGTATATTTTTTGCTGCCTTGGCCCTTCAGAGAGAGTCCCACTCCAAGTCTCTCCTTCACCAATCTACCCGCTGGGAACATCTCCTATCACTGGGCAGCCACCATTAGGGTCCCTGGGTATGTCCATCCATCCATTGGCTTCCAGCTTATCCATGTTGGGGGGGGCTCCCTCTAATGCTCAGCCATAAGCACTAGAGAAAGGAAGTGCCTTGTAAAGTTGGTGAGGAGCACTAAAGAAAGGAAGTGCCTTGTAATGTTGGTGAGGAGCACTAGAGAAAGGAAGTGCCTTGTAATGTTGGTGAGGAGCACTAGAGAAAGGAAGTGCCTTGTAATGTTGGTGAGGAGCACTAGAGAAAGGAAGTGCCTTGTAATGCTGGTGAGGACGTTCTGGGTTGGCCCTCTCTGACAGCCTCTGCTCTGGATATTCTAGGCTTGGGGATGAGAACCCAGGTCACCAGCCATCTTTATTCTTGGTACCATGGAGGAAGCCATCTGAAAATAGAGGCAGTAATGCACAGTGTATTAGACCACTGAGCTCCAAATCTGGAGAACTGGGTTTGAATCCTACAGGCACCACTTACATACTGTGTGACTGTGAGCAAATCACTTAACTTCTTTGAGCTTTCAGGACACACCTGGAAACAAGCCATGGCTCGGTGTGTCTGTCTGGGCCAAAAATGGCAAAATGAAATAAATAAATACATTTTTATTTATTCAGATTAAAATATCTGAATGCCTGAGAGCGTGCTGAATGACTGGATACTAAAACTGAATGATGGATTGTCGAAATAAAGGTGTAGCAGGATGAAGTTCTAAGCAGCAGCAGTCGTAGCACAGTCCAATGGAGGCCTCGGGTAGCTCTGCAGCAGATAAGCCCAACTAGAAGGGGATAGAGCCCTTCCCATGGAAAGCAATGCTGAAGACCATGAGGGGGATAGATGTAAAGACAGAGTGAACCCCACAGAGACTGGAATCACTTGATGCCCACCTAAAAACTCCATAACAGTCACTGCAGCAGAAATGGACATAAGAGAACCCACAATTGCAGAGTCAGTTTGAAGCACTGGAAAATGACATCTGCACATCAAATGTGAGATTAGCTGGTCTCTCTGAAAGATCCAAAGGCAAGACTCTTTTATTCCTGATATGCTGGCTGCCCAATTACATACACTTCTCTCAGGATTTTGCCTTTGATCTACTCTAAAGGGCTGACCACATCAGTATGAGGTCTGCTCCCAGCTCCAGCCATCGGAGAATGGTCCTGCTCCGGATGGCACAGGTGGACATTTTCTTGGTGGCTGGTTATTCCAGATATCACTTGTGCATCATTCAGCACTATGTTTTTTGTTTGTGTGACTCTAATGCTTGTGAATGGAGCCAGACTGACAGCACTAGAAGCTGAAACCCTCTATTTATCCACATGACTGATAATGCATAGGTGATTACAAAGAAAACATCCCCACCCCACCCCACCAATGGTCTTCAACCATGTCATGGAGGGACCAACACATGCATCGACCTTCACCGTCGGACAATGGCAGTGGCAGCAGATGGGGCTGAGAGGTCACCAAAAGCTAAAATTCTGACTCTATGGCATCGAGCATGGCACTGGCATGATGGTGACCCGGGTTCTAGGACGTCAGGAGTGGAGGCTGGCAGGGTGGGTTCAGAGGGTCCCTTGGATGCTCTGCTGTGAGGGAAGGGGTGATTTCTGGTGGTGGCATGCTTATATGCCTTTAATAGCGTGACTGATCATGCGTCATCAGGAAAATCCCCCCAGGCTGGCTGCAGCAGCTATGAGGATGTGGGTTGGCATGGGGGGCTGAGAAAAGGCAGAAATGCTGCACTGGTATGCTGCATAATGGTCTCACAGCCCCTCCCACACCAATGAACCCTCTGGCGTGCTATCCAAGGAACCCCTCTGCCCAATGTGTGCTTGTCCTTCCTCTAGGCTGCAGAGAGCCCCCCCCCAGCAGGAACTAGACTGCAACTGGAATGGTAGGGGACAGTAGATGTGGTGATACTCCTCCACGATGATGGGGAAAGCTGGCCCCAGGATGAGAGGCTGTGGGGCTGGATCAGGTCTCTAGAAGATGGAAGTAGGGCGGGGGAGTCTGATGGATAGCAGGAGGACAGTGTTCCAAACCCCACATAGTGAGAGGGAATCAAGACTTAAGGCAAAAAAAAAAAAAACAATACAGAACAGTGCAAATGACATCATAGTATGCTCACAGAGCTTAAAAGCGGACAGCACTTTCTCAAGTGAAAATATTTGGAAAAGAACTAAATAATTCAGATAAAATTAAGATTAAAAGAATGAAAGAAACAGGGGTAGTCCACAGTTTGTAAAACTGCACAAGCAATTGAAATTAGAAAAAATCTAATGCATCCTGACTGGGAAACTACAAGCAACTGTCAGTTCAGCTACCAAGAGCCCACTTCTGAATCTGCTGACAGAAAAGTCAGGGACAACACTCAAAACAACCAGGCACAACTAGCCAGAATCAGGGATCCCATGCCAAAATGAGCACAAAGAAAGGTTCCAAACAATACGTAACTTGGAACTGGATACATTTCTAAAGGAATACAGAAATAAGGGTTGGATTTCCAGATATTCGACTCTTTGGACCCTGACAGCAAATGTCTTGAGCTTGAAGATCTGATGCAAACTGCAGCAAATTATGGTGACTGTCCCAAAAAACTTGGGGGCCTTTGAAAATAGGGTGCCTTGAGTTTTGGCGCAATCAAGTGGATGCTGACAGAGGTGAAAAAGTCCTTTGCATCAGCAGCTGCCTGTTGTAAAAAATGTTGGCTTCAAGTTTAATTCTACGACTAGCTTTGTCTGGTGCTTTGTTGTGTGATAGAGGCTACAGAATCTCCCATGCTGCAGTCCTGCGCTAATGTCATCTGCAGGGGAATTCTGGGATTTATTTATTTATTTTATTGAAATGGAGGCAGGCACACTGAACAACAAGTTGCTTGTCTCACAGTGCGACCTGGGGGAGGGTTTACATAGGGTTGTGAAAGATGATCAGTTACAATAGTATGTGGGTAGTACAAACAATACAACGTTGCAAGATTGTGCAACAGTTGGAACACAAGGTACTGTACAATAAACAGTAGTGGAACATTGGGTAAATTACAATACATGTCCAAAATCATACAAAAGAACATATGAACATACAAAACAGTAATAATGCAACAGAACCATTATAGTCCATGACTGTGCCGGGAGCAGGCTTGAGGTAGTACACAAGTGCCGTTGGAGTAAAAAGGATGGGGTTAGGTTGTGCACACTGGTGACCCAGAAGGGCAGGTGGAGAAGAGAGGGGGAAGTGGCAAGAACTCAATATGAGGAGAAGGGGTAGCCATTTCCTGACTTCCCCCTTCAGGATGTTGAGAACCCTGCCGCGTGGGGTGGTCATGGTAGGACGGCAGAAACTGGGGATAGGTATTAAGGTGGGTTAAAGCAGGAACAGTCAAGGGAAAGGTAATTGTGTAGGGCAGAGGTAAGGAGCAGTTGGAGGAGGTCATATTTTGGGACAGGGAATTCCAGATTTTAGGGAAACGATGGGCAAAACCAGTCTGACCGATGAGGGTGGAGCAGCGAGGACTGTCAAGGTGCTGGGCGTCATTTGATCTAAGAGAGTGGGGGAGGTGGAGTAGAGAGAGAGGATGAGAGATAAGAGGGGAGCCCCCAAACCAGAATTTGGAGTTTAGTTTAGCACAGTGAGAGATGGTCTGTGAGATAGTGGAAGGAAGGTTAGAGAGTGACAGAGTTCACAGTGGTGGGAGCGGGAAGGGGAGTCGATAGCAAAGTGGCAGAAGGAGTTAAAGAGAGTGTCCAACTTGGTCAGGGAAGATTTGGGAGCAGCACCATAGACTACGTCACAGTAGTCAAAGATGGGGAGTATCATCTTCTGGACAATTTTGCGCCTCACAGTCAGCGGGCTGCAACAACGATTCCTGTACAGAGCACCAAGTTTGGGGCACAGTTTCTTCAGGATAGCATCAATATGAACAGAGAAGTTGAGGTGCTGGTCCAGCCAAATTCCCAGATATCTAAATGAGAAGGTCATTTGGAGTTACTGAAAATGTCAGCCTGGAGGTAAGCAAAATTAGTCTGATGCAATCTACTATATTAAACAGCTCAAAAAAATGTTTTTGCACACAAACTGCAAATTGGGACCAGACACAAACTTGGGTGTGGGGCACTTGGTGCTGGCTGTTCCCCTTTAAATCATGACCCAAACTCCATCCTCTAGCCACACCCATTTTCACTCTAGCCACACCCCTTTTCAAAACTGAGCACTACACTCCATTTCCTCCACTGCCATTTCTTATGTCAGAGAAGGCACCAGGGAGCAGTAAAGGATGGGACTTAAGATGCTGAGTGGGAAAGGGTGTTAACGGCTATACTTTCCACCTTTTTGACTGGCTTGTTTCGTAAGTAAATGTGTGTTGTGTATATGTAATTTTTTGTTGCAATTTATTTACCCAGAATAGCCCAGCTGAGATGCATCATCTCGTTTCCAGTGAGATCCTGCTTCTATCCATTTCCGCAGCTGGGTGGACTGGAGAACTGGGATGTTAAGTGATTTGCTCAACATCACAGAGTAAGTATTTGACTTTAAAGAGCCCCTGACACCATTGTGACAACTTTTGTGAAAATGTAATATTTAGCACAAGTGAGCTTATATTTCAATATTTTTTCTCCATTTCTCATTCTTCTTTATTACTAAGGACATCTGCATGTAAACAGGATCACTGCCCTATCTGTTCTGGCTGCTTGCCTACAGATGACATCACAGTTCTGTTTATGACATCACCATCTGTTGCTGTGGGGATAATTATGATGCCATAAATTGGGGAATTATTTATTTTAATCATTTATTTATTTAAAAGTTGGTAACAGGGAAAAGCACCATGACCAGAAGCTCATTTCCAGGTGCAACCCAGGCTATGATGTCATATGTAGGATAGCAGAAAGAGCAGATAGGGTCTAAGGGACAGTAAGTCTCTCTCATACAGCTGTCCTCAGTAACAAAGAAATAAGGTAAATAATTATAGAAAATACATGAAATCTAAACTGAACTGTCTAAATCTTACATTTTTCCAAGTTTTTCTAACAGTGTCAGGGGCTCTTTAATGGGGTTTGGCTCGGTGATCTTCTGGTTTGTAAGCCTGTACTCTAACCACTACATCACACTGCCACTTAACAGCCTTGTGCATGCAAGTATGGCCAAAACAATTAATAATTTATCATCATCTGTTTGAAGGGCATATAGGCAGCTATGCATAGCTTTAAAAATAGAGGAGTTCCTCTGTGGAAAATGAGATAAGCACCATAAAATCTGGATTATTTCCATTTAAAACTGGATAGGTGGCAACCCTACTTGCTAACTTGCCCTCCACAAGGATTTGCATATGGGTACCCATGATGCATTGCAATGGGTTTGCGGCTTAAGTGTGTGCATGTGGGTGGAAGAGAAACACACAAAAATAACATTAAATATTATTATTTAAAATATTTCATGTTCCTGGCTTGGAAAACCTAATAAAAAATGCAATCCCTAAAATGTGGCCTTTCTGTTTACTTTAAAACAACAACAAATGTGAAATGAGATCAGCACATCCAGTTTCCACTTATTTACAGTTGGATTTGCTTATTGTGTTGTTTGGACTCCCTTCTGTTTATGTAATTGGGTGAAGGTTGTAGGGAGTGTCTCAGAGAGCAGTAGTTAGTCAGTGACATTATCATTTACAGGTGTTCCTCTCAGCTTCCACGTTGTGCTTACAGATCACTAAGTTGAACTTCAGTACCGGAGGCCTCCGCATCGTTATCACTGGGAGATAGGGCTTCAGTTCAGATCTATAAAAACCTTGAAAGGGACTGGGGTAGGAATCAAATCAAGAGAGTAAGAGACAGAGAGAACAGTGAGCAGATCAGGTAAGAGTATTACTTTGTTGGAAGTTAGACAAGTGCCAGCATATGTAAATTCATGCTGTTGGCTCGAGACATGTGAAATACTTTGGCAGGGGGAGGGGGGGACAGTGCCTGGCTTTCTTTCCCTATAAACTCTTTGTGCTAAGGACAGTTGGGGCTAGCCAGCCCTTTGGGTTAATGATTTGCATGCGTCTGCAACAAAAAGATCACCTGGGCTCTACTGGTCTCTTCAGTTTTCTGATTTCAATGTTCGACATTATGTATTGATTGCAAAGTGCTTTGAAATGCCTTTATAACAGGCGCAACAGAAATGCTTATAAAATGTAACTGGAAAATCCACAAACATGATTGGCTGAAACATGTCACATGCATAAGTACGGAATAACACAAGATGTGCTGTACGATTATAAGGGAAGCAAGAAGGCAACGGGTGGTTGTTAGGCACGAGGCGTAACCGAGTGCTGCAACCACCTGAGGAGCGCATTATTCCCTTATTACTGCACCTCCTGCAGTGTGTTATCCCACTTATAAAACAGTGGTTATAAAAACGTGATTTAGCTGAGGTGTGCTCTCGTCAGAAAATAATGAAGCCATGTGATATGTTTCAAACAATGAGGTTACAGGATACTGTTGTGTGTTATGGTTTATAAGTGGTATGGTATGTCCAGACCATTGAAATACTACCAGTGCTAGAAAGCTGCAGATTTTATTTAAAAGGGTTTTGACTTTTGTAACCTCCTTGGGCCATTATATTCTGCAGCAGGTGACAAACCTGCTGCTGTTTTACTTCAGTTGGCTAGCTCACTAAAAATACATAGTGTTTTTATCCCTGCATATGTATGAAGCGTTCTACCTTACTGTATCTGTCATGTAGATAAACACAGGGCTTCAGTTTCCAGTGCTGTCAATCTGGCGCCTTTCATGAGCACTAAATACAAACACTGAAAAAAAGTATGCAACATTCTTCAGTGTCAAGAAACGGACTTGCACTGTAGCAGGGTAGAACTGACTCTAAAGGGGACAGGAGACTGTCAGTTTGCAGATGCTTGCACAGATCCTATTTTAAGAAATGATATTATGGCTGGCTGGCTAGCACCGAGGCAGAGCTACTGGCTGCCATTCAGATGAGTGGGATTCATGCCCCAAGTACAGGACATCCAGTGACAACCAGTGAGGTGGGGTTCTGGCATCTCTCTGGGTGCCTCCTGCCTCCGTGAGGGAGGGAAGGCACCTCCTTCTGCTGCATGACTGCCCCCTGGTGCTGGAACGAGGTGTAGCTATGGAGTGGTCTTACTTTGGCACACACCCATTCACCTAGCAAGTGATGTGGAGGCATCACGCACCTAGAGTATGGCTATAAGGTGAGTTCTGAAGGCACCCGCCCTTACGATGGCCCTAATAGGCACTCCGCCAGGTCACTTTTCAGGACCACACCTTGGGGAGAGTTGAGGGACAACTTAGGGTGGAAAATACCACAGCAGCATGAAGCAGATGAAACCACAACCCCCCCATGCCACAGCAGGGTCCTTCTGACTCCCCCCGTGCCTTGCCTGCTGCCTCTCCCAGGCATCGACCATCAAGTGAAATATTCTCCTCTTGGCTTGGGGAACTGGGGGGTCCTACCCACAGGGTACCCGCAGCTATGGGTTATGGTTGGGGTTTCCGGACAGGATGCTGACCATAGGCTTCTGGCAGGTTGGAATGTTGGAGTATTCCTGTGGCAGGCAGAAGGGCTTGAGCAGGTAGAAGGAGGACCTGCCAGTTGGTGAGGAGAAATGGGGGTAAAAAGAGGAAGTAACAGAAAAATGATATTCCTATTCTAAGTATTTCATATTAAACAGTTCTTGGATAAATACTGATGTGAAAAAATTGTGTTTTATTAAATAATAAGGCAAACTAGGACTATGCTAATGCTCGGTTAATCACCCTCTAAGGGTGTGATGTGGCACGAGGCAGAGTTGAGTGCTACATGCCCCTAGAGGGTGATTAAATGAACATTAAAATTCCCCCTGGGACTGCCTTATTGCTTTTATTAAAATGGGTATTTTAAAATAGTGTTGTACCTGGTTAAGGATTTAACTGGACACGACATGCAAAATTACCTAGGTATAACACAGGCCTAACAGAATGTTTACATCCAATCATGAAGCTGTGTTTCACAAACCCTTTTTATAATATTATTTCTTTTTACAGAATAATCTGTGCAGTTCTCTTCATGAGCCTCTAATGCAGAGTTTTGACTATGTTACTGCATGGATACAGAACTGCAAGCATGAGCTGTTGACCTATCAGAGCAGTGCTCAGAGTTCAGGATACAGGCAGTGACACAGCCAAAGCTCCAGGGTCCAGGTGCCCTAAACCGAACACAACACAAAACAGTTTTTCACATCAGCGTTTGTTCAGTTACAGTTAAATAAGGATTATATGGGGGTACGGCTATAATTTCTGTAAACAGGGACATTACAAACAGCAGCAAATTAGCATCACATGGCTAGCCTCTTTAAAGAGCTTTTCAAGTTTCCAGCAAATAATACACAGATGGCAACAGGAGCACTAAGTTACATGAATTTCCCTGGAAATGTGAATTTCAGGATTTTTTTTTGTTTTGTTTTTAATCGCTGAAGACATGGTCATTGAAATTCATCATTTTCTCCTACATGTCTTCTTTTTAAAGAGATTAAAAAGACCCTCATTAGTCGACCAGTGCCCCCGTTCATTACCAAATGGCCATTATAAAAAAACGATCATAAAGGTGCTCCCCATAGACTATAATGGAGTGCGTCCCCGCGTTCTCCCTGTGATCATGTCATAAAGTTGGCTGAGCGTGGGGAGGCGCTGGGGTGGATCTTAGAACCAGGAAGTGCCTGTGTCCCTGCAGGGATGATTTTACGAGGGATTTTTCTTGAAAACTTATGGATATTTTTTGAACAACTATAGAGCAGAAGAATTGGCAGCAGGCAAGGCACCAAACTGTGTGGTGCTCATCAACCAACATATACATTGGTGAATCTCTTTAAACTGCTAGCAGAAGCATTAGTAGGAACTGTACGTCCCAAAGGAGGTAGTGTGTGTGAAACTGGTGAAGGGATTCAAGCACGTGTTTGTTTTTATTCTTTGGTAATAGGGTAAGGCAGACTGGGCACAAGTGCCTGTTTTCCGGGACAACTTGAGAGCACTGGGGAGGTTAAGTGACTTACTCAAGAGTCACACAGTAGGCAAGTGGAGGTTGTGGGGGTCAAACTCAGGTCTGCTGGATGTACCAAGCTCATTCACAGCTCATTACTCTAACCGCTAGGCTATACTGCTTGTGAAGGATAAGCACATAGGGCAGGTGAAGATGGTGGCATTAAGGGAATAAAGGAAAGAGAGACTGCTGGGCCCCTAGAGCCCTTCCAAAATCACCCTTAGCTAGACAGGGCTAGGCACAATCGAGGGGCCACTAGGCATTTTTCTGCTGACAATGTTTATGTTTCTGTTCTAATTCTTGGCATGAAGTCTTATTCCTCAGCTTATGATATCACAACCTGTGCCATAGAAAGGATTCTAACGTCACAAGCAGAGGATGATATCAGGGCAGGGACTGATGTTAAGTCTTAGGGGCAAAGAGCCTCTTTGCATGAAAATATATTTATTAATTACAAAAAGGAATGTCCTGAAATTCGAAATTTATGAATGTTATGAGATTTGAATCCTGGAGAACCCAAATGTTTATTTTGGTTGGGGCGCTAATCCTGTTTTCCCTCCCTCACCTGATCACAAGGGTCAGTACCATGTCATACTTGTCCCTCAGGCTTGGAGGACAGGCAGGCAAGTGAGTGCCTTCATCCCAATGACAGTTCAGTTCCTTGGTTAGCCAGCAGCGGGCTGGGGGAGGTGTGTGAATGCCGGGCTGTCCTGTGCTCTTGCACTCGTGGAGTTGTGTGCCTCACCACAGTGATGCACTCGGTGCCAGCTGCCTGCAGTGTGGGTTTCTTGGGTCTCGCTTGTGAACCTTGATCTGTTTGGCACTACCCTGGCCTGGCTTCCTACTTCTTTACCACTCAAAGGCCATCAAGTACATGGACTGTTGGAGAAATGTGCTAACCCATTCTTTTTTTTTTTTTTCAGGACTATACAGACACACAGAAGAAAGACACCATGTCATTCAAGTTTGTAATTGTTGCCTTAGCCATAATCGCAGCAACAGGTATGCACCGCTTGGTTTTACTTTACACTGTAACTTGTGAATGCTATAACACATGCTCCTAGGCCATTACCTGCAGCGACCCCCATCCCACTAGTAGGTGACTGATGCACTGTCCTTCTGCAGCTGCTGGTGAACGTCCAACTTGATAAGCGGGAATGCTGGTGGCTTCATGCCCCCCTTCTGACCAGGCCACTGAATAGTCAATCTCTACTCCCGGTGGGTTAAAAACAGAAGCAGTATTGCACAGTGGTTAGGGCACTGAACTGTAAACAAGGGGTCCCAGGTTTCAATCCCACCACAGCTACTGTGCTGCAGCTTTACCCGTGATCTCCATCTCTGTGGGGCTTCAGTCCTCCCAGATATGGTGCTTGCTTCTCTGTTGAGCTCTCGTGGGTAGGTAAATTATGAATTAATCCCTCCCCAAAAAGGACAGACCCCATTCCCAGAACTGCCAAGATTCAAGAATGTTCCAGGTGGGTGCACTAATCTAAAAATTCAGCACGATGGTTGCTGTCCCCACTTGCCAGTGCACTGACTCAGGGTGCCAGCCTGCAGTCAGCGTATGACGTAACTTCCTCAAATGCAGCAGGACCTGCATAGGCTTTTCTGTCAAATACTGTGCAGGGTACCGCAATGCCAGGCTGCCAGCATCCTCTCTACCCTTGGAGTCATGCGCCTGACCTCTGTCTCTTGCTTGGCCCCTAGCTGGCTCCAGTGTGGATTTCAGGATTTGCATTTGGAACCTAGTATCCTAGATGAAAATGTAATGCACCACCAATGTCTGTGGAAGGCTTTTCAAAAGTGTCGGATACGGACACGGGTCAACTGGATCCCAGCAGCCCTGCTACCGCTTTCAAAAGATGCGCCTGTCTGTGACAAAAAGTCATGATTTGCAGTGACAAAATTGACATAACTCTAAGTAGAGTTATTCTCTGCAGCAATGTTGTCTTTCATTGCTACTCAAAATTCAGACGAGTTAGACCTTTGGGGGGTGTTTTGAAAATAGGAGCAGGGGATCCCTGGCTGATCACTGTGAAAATCCCACCCCTCCCCCTCCACAAGTATGTCTAAAAATTTATACATTTATTCATTTCAAAAGTTTCACCGGGAAAGACATACTGAGCTGACAACAGCTGATTTCCAGATGTGTCCTGGGGGGAAGGGATAACGGACAGCAATGAAAGCAATAGGGCAACAATGACAGAGCGGAAAACAAGTATAATATACTAGCATCATATAAAACGCAAAAGATAAAACATATACAAAATAAGGCATAGAATGTCATCCAATGAATATCAAGCAGCATTATTTGAGATACAAAGTGCAGTTATGCAGGAGGAAGGGCAGGGAAGACTAGTTCAGTGAGAGTCAAGGAATATAACTTAGAGGGCAGAGGTAAACAGGGGGTTAACAGTGTGAAATAACATGAGTTGGTATGTCTCTGTGAAGCAACGAGAAATGTTTTTCTGATTTCTCTCCCAACCTTGTCCTGTGCCCCCCATCAGCCAGTATCTGCAGCCCGATCACCCACCATCCCTAGGACTTACCTGCTCCACTTGTCCCATGGCGTAGCCCCCATGGTGAGGCATGGGGGGAAGATCAATTCCCTAGCAGTGACCAAATCCATGATCAGAGAACAGCCTGGTCATTGGGGGTAAGGCCTGCGAGAAGCCAGAATCATCTTGCATTCTGGCCTGCTATTTCATCCATTTTCACCTTCCTGGAGTCAGTGTTGTCAATGTGCACATAAATGCAAGCAATTGGCACGTGCAAGTCAGCTGACTCCCTCGTTCACTTGCTGGCCATAAACGACCCAACCTCTGGTACCACAGGAGGTGATCATGAGTGGTTCAGACAGATCTCCCCCCCCAGAGAAGGCGCCATTCGCAAGGATCCTCATGCCCTCTCCCCCTTGGCCAACCCACCAGTGAAAAGGGCTTGTTCCAGAACTTGGGTCACCGACACTGGGAGTCATAGCTTTACTGCTGTGCCAACAGGGTGGGCTTAGAAATATAAATGTTACCTGTATACCACTGCATATGATCTGTAGTATGCTAGAGCAAGGGTTCTCAAATGGTGAGGCCAGCCTCCCTGGGGAGGCCCCAACCTGTTCCAGGGGAGGCTCAAGCAAGTCTGAAAAAAGTACTGTATTTAAATTTTGAGTTTTAAATATTTTGTGTGAAGAGATGATACCAACTGAAAGAGGATAATAGTAGGTGAATTTAATGTATTTATTTACTAATAGGTGACATGGGAAGGTGAATGAAAGGCTAATTTCAGGTGTACCTGGGAAAGGGTAGGGAGCGAATACATTTCAAAAGACCTCTGTAAAACAGATCATGAAATACACAATAACTAATAAAGCAAACAAATATGAACAATGAACTAATAATGAGTGGTGGTAATTGATCAATTTGTAGCCTGATGGCAGAACAGCCCAAATACAAGGGTTGAGCAAAGAAGTGCTAACAGCAACAGCAGGAAGGAGCAAAGTAATCCCTGAGAAGTTGCTTAGGAGCAGGGAAGGATGGTGAGAGGCAAAGTATGTAGAAAGATTATTTGCATAGAGAGGAAACAGAGAAAGCAGTCTGACCCATGAAGGTAGTGCAACAAGGGTAACAATGGTTCAAAATGGTTCAAGAATGAAAATAGCAGAGTATGTAGGTTGGCCTGTGTGTGTGTGGGGGAGGGTGTTATAATAAGCTGAATAATATTTTTTTTTTTTTTTTGTGTTATTTAGATAACACTTTTGAGCACAGGAGCTTTTTTTCAAAGGTTCCATGTCAGTATAAGCCAAAGAACCGAATGTGAGCCAAGTACTCAAAGGGGTTTCAATTTATTCATGGTGTACTGCGCAAAGTACAGTATGTTGTTTTTCTTTGGGGAGGCCCAAGATTATTTCAATTTTTGGGGGGAGGCTCAAGATCTTTTCCATGGATTTGGGGAGGCTCACTGTGACAAAGTCTGAGAACTATTGTGCTAGAGGCATCACAGCCCCCTGCCAGTCCTGCCTTTGGTAACTGGCTACATTTGAATTCTACTGAACATAAGTTTTTGTCTAATTCCCCTTCAGGCTCACAGGCTGACCAGACAAGAAACAATCTATGGGATTATTTCAGCCAGCTGACCATTAATGCCAAAAGCATGGAGGACCAGACTTATTCATCACAGATGAGCAAACAGATCAAGTAAGTTATTTTTCAGAACTCATTAGGAATTTTCTCCAGTTTCTCATCTCCACATTTTATATACTGTCATACCAAAAGAATGACTTCAAGCTATAGGACTGAGCTACGGGAGCTGGGGGGGAGGTGGACTGTTGGGGACGGATTGCACATGTCAGTTGGTATGTCATGGTATGACATTTACATGATATAACTGTGATAGCTAATGCTGTAGTTGTCATCAGCACCTCATTATAACATCAATTTGCTGTTAGAGTTATAGGGGGATTTGGGAATGGGTTTCTGGAAGGGGGGGACACTGGACACTCCAAGTCAGATGGACTCTGCGGGCATCAGGGGTGGGCAAGCCTAAAAAACAGTGTATACTGCGGTATACCATGAAACATGGTTACAGTTTGGTTCCATGTGTTACTATTTGCAGAACTGTGCTATTGTTAGTCTTTTTAAATATTAACTAAATTGAATTTAGATATTAAATACTTTATTTTATTTGTGATAAAGATGATGCTGAACTTTGGGTACACAGAAGTGGTCTGGAAGTGGTGGGATCAGAGGTCGGCACACTCTTTTTCACATGCAAAATAAGGTATTTAATATCTAAAAATGTTAAAAATAACATGATTATTCATGCTTCCAAGTGTACAACTCAAGGCTGGGAGCAGATCTGGGGTCCTGCACATTGAGGGAATGTGTTGTCACATGGTGCCATTTTCCACTGTGGCAATGACCCCTCACCATGGAAAACCAATGTGAAGTCACAGTTTTTACTGTGAAATAACAAATGTGCAAGGTACCGCACATGCACTTCAGTGCTTCACCCAAGAGGGCTTCATCAGGACTTCCTGATGAAGCCCTTTTGGGTGAAGCACTGACGTGCATGTGTGGTGTCTTGCATCTTTGTTATTTCACAATAAACATGGTAACTTTACAATCATGTTCCATGTTTTCCATTATTGGAGTGCTTTCTAACTGGTGGATTGGATTTACGTTCGAGGCCAGCCTTTCCGTTGAAGCACCCCTCTCTATTTTCCTGAGCGCTGCTTTTTCTCACTTGGATTGGCCCTCACAATGGGCTGGGAGTGCACCCGTATACGGGGAGTGCCCATGTGTGACCTTGCACAGCTGTGTCTGAGGTCATCCTGAGAGTTGCATGGCACTAGGGAAAAGGTTTGGATCAAAGGCAGCCTGCAGTGCAGTGTCTCACACTATGCTCCACGATATGGGGGTGAAAAACACAATGAGCCCTCTGGATGACAGCTGTGACTGGCACACTCAGGCCACAGCCTGCTGGTGCACCCCAACCAGATACTTGGATGGGGTGGGGTCAGGCAGACCTCATTCCAGTGGCCCCACCGTGGAGGAAGTATATCCACGGACTGACTAAGAGGAAAGTTGGCCATGATGAGGTTGGACAGTCATCAGTGGCAGACTGAGCACTGGAGGTCCAAGGGACCATAAAGACAAATTAAAAAATAGCATGATTCAACAACAGGCAACAAATGGCGCCAGACTGCAACGCAATCTCAGCAGGCCTCCATCTGCCCATTCATTGCACTGTTGCTTTGAGGAAGCCTTCTCCTGCCTTTCAAAAAAAACAAACCAAAACCTATAAATTCACTCATGGTGTTCCCTAATTTGCATAACAGACAGAATGTGGATTGCTTCATAAAAGGATTTTGTGAATGGAGTACACAGTTCATGACATAAAAAGGTGCAATAAAAACAATCATCATTTTGTTTTATTTTCCACAGAGGCCTTTTTAAAGATAGTTTCCAACCTGGAATCATTTATACCAAAGGTCTGCTCCAAAAATTAAGCACTTTTACTGAACAGGCACACGTCAGGGTCTCCCAGGATGCTGAGGAGCTCCGAATGCAGATCAGGCAGCAGCTCGATGAACTCCGAATAAAGCTGTCCCCTTACACGGATGAGGTTCACCAGAAAATCAGCAAAAACATTGAAGAACTTTGCCTGAAGCTGATGCCATATGCCCAGGAGATTCACGACCAGGTCAACTGGAATACTGAAGAGCTCCGTAAACATCTAAACCCTTCTGTCCATGAATTCCAAACTCATCTCCTAGAAAATGCACATGACTTTCAGAAAGCCTTGACCCAATATGCAGATACGCTTTCAGAGAAGATAACCCGAAACATCGAAGGGGTGAAGAAGAGGTTCAAGCCCTACACTAACAAGCTCATGGAGCAGATTTTCCAGAACATTGAGGAACTTCACAGGAGCCTAGAACCCTACCGCCCGGATGACCAGCCGGATATGCTCAGTCAACATATCAATGAACTGTCCAAAAAGTTGGTGAAGGATGCCCAGGAACTTCATGAGAAGATCAACACCAGCCTTGATGACCTTAGGCAGGAGTTGATCCATCATCCCAACCAGCTAAAGGAGAGGCTCAAGCAGAATGATAGGGACCTTCACCAGAACATTAACCCCTATATGGAAAATCTGAATGGTGAGGTCATTATGAAAATTGAGGAGTTCAGTCAGAACGTATCTAGATATATGGAGGACCTTAAAGCAAAGATAGCCCAAAACACTGAAGAAATGAAGCACAAGATAGCCCCCCACACTGAAGCACACCAGGAGATGGTGACCTCTCTGGAAGATCTGCATGGCAAGCTCAGCTCCTTGCTGACAGAAATACGACAGATATTGCACTATTAAATGGGACAATAGGCAGCAAGGAAACACAAACTGCAAATCTAAGCATACACCTGTGGTCACAGGCGGGGAATGAATGATGTTCATAGTCCGCACCTGGCACAGTTGCTCACCATGACCCACTCATATTTCACTGTTGGTTGGACAGTGGAGTCCTGAGCAGAACTCAGGTGTCAGGTCTAAGCCCAGAATCAAGAGACTAACCCTCTAAATACTGACTACAGGTCAATATACAGAGGTGCATGGAACTCCTTGTACAGATGGACTATATTTGTTACAAGAGACTATACTGTTGGGCATATTAAGGAATGGAAACATTTTGAAGAATTACCATGCAGTATTATACTTCTTATGTTTTTTTAAACTCCTACTACATAGATTTTTTAAATAAAACTGTACAGTACTAGCAGCATGTTTATTTAGCCAATCGCCAACGAACTGCTGCATGTAAATGACTATATTTATTCACATCCACTTATGTTGTTGACTATGACAACCCTCAGTTCAATAATGTTAACCTAATTGAAATAGTTTGCTTCCTTTGAGAAAAAAAAAAAGTCTGTAACCAGCTTGATTACATTATATTTTTTATATTATAGAAAGGTTTTGAGAAATAGAACTTCCTAGTTGGCTATAGGTATTATATAAGCTTATATATTATATAAGCCATATACCCTCCCTCGACAATAGGCGCCATATCACTGCAACAGACTCACAGCCAAATTCTGGACCCAGTTACTGCCCTCCTACCTAGCCTCTACCCTAACAGCTCAAACACCATCAACATACTCACTCAGAAATTTCGACTCCCGTCTACTACAAATCCCACACATGGCTACCTCTGCTGGACAGTCGGCTTTTAGAGTCCGTCTAACAAAACTATGGAACTCTCTGCTGGCTGACATCCTGCTCTCCCCCTTCCCTCGGCAACAAATCTGCCTTCTAAACGGGCAAGTCCGCACAAGCTGCTCATGTCAACTTGACGTGCACTAAGCATGGGCCATGTCAAACTGGTGTGCACATTGTAAGGGCCAACCCCCAATGCAAATCTATGTTGTCCAATCAAATGCTTAACTGTCAAATTTTGTTTCTATATATTCTGCCTACTAATACACTGTTCATTCTCTGTATCTTGCGTCCTGTACACACTACTTCTAGATTATTTATCATTGTAATTACAAAACTTTGTACATATTGTATGTAACCTATGTAAATGTTGCTGTTCTATAATTTCTGTATGCTTTGCTTGTATGTACTCATCCGTTCCCTCTACCCCCCAGGACGCATCTGGAATCGAGCGGTAGTCTGCTCAGTATGTCTTTCCTGGTAAAACTTTTAAATAAATAAATAAATAATATGTTAATCTCTGGATAATATAAATGTAGAGCATAATGTCATGCTGAACAAGGTACAACACTATTGAAATTCACATTTTCATTATAATACCAATAAGGCACTCATAGGGGTTACATTATCTGTCAATTAATCCCACTGTATGGGCATGTAGAATCTGGGTATGTCTTGTGCCATATTATACAATGGCAATAAAAAATCCTGGAACCTGACTGGCTGTCTGCCCTTGGCAACAGTGAGGTTATCGGAGCACAACTTCACTGTATTCATTTGTTGGTGCATTGTTTGCATCTTCTCTTAAGAAACAAAGATATACTGCTCACTAAAATCTAAACATTTTTAAAATTTTTTTATTTTGTATAACAATGAGCCGTGTAGAATATAATAATAATAGTGGTGGAATGCTGGGATAACCTCACTTCTGGGACACTGGATGCACTCGCCCGCGGCCTCGTGCCCAACCACCCAGGCATGAGGTTATCCCAGCATGACCCACACCCTCTCGTGCATTATTGCTTAATTATACACCCCTAGAGGGTGATTAACAGGACCATTAACATAACCCCTGATCACGCCTTATTGCTAGACTGTCAATCAACCACCACTGGCTATGTTCAGCACCAGTGGCAACAGGGCTGGGTACCGAGGGGAGGAGGGAAGACATCTGAGACACCAAGTACAAATCAAGAGAGGGATCAAAGAAGACACGAGGGCTCTTTCCAAGGAGGTTTGGTGACATGCCACCCATGGAAAATTATGAAATGTGAGACAATTTCAGGCACATTTTCTGTGCTTGTCATCTTTTACCATTTGCTTAGGAAAACAGCTACATAGTGCTGGACTGGAAAGAAATGAACTATTCCGATTATTTTTTTTTTCCAGCTCTATTTATACACCAGGCCCCATAGGACTCTCTCAGACAGGACCTAGGTACTCACCCTGTAACCGCTTGCTGAGACCTCCGCACCTTGCCTCTGACCCAAGACATCCCTCCTCTGCTTCTCCAACTCACCATCCCCCTGGCTCTGAACCCCCCGAGTGGGGCCGCCACCACCTGACCGGCGCTCTATCTATAATCTAGAGCGTGGTCAGAGAGCAAGGAGGAACCAGAGGCCGGCTTGGCTGGTCCAGCATTGAGCGTGTTGGGCGGTCCTGTTCCTGTTATCACCTTCCCGGGTACCTGGAGTTTTTTTCTTGCTTTGTTGCCCCCTGGAGCTCAGCTGTGCAATGACATCAAGACAGCAAGCTGTCAATGTGTGCCTCACTCCACCCCACAGTTGGCTCCATTACACAGCCCATACCTCCAGTCTCCACTGGGGGCCGCTGCTGCTCCGGGGACTCCCTGGACCCCCCAGGGAGAGGAGGTTGTCCTAGGACGCTCAATCCTCTCCCTTCCCTGCTGAGCGCCGGTGGCCCAAGCTCATTCCTGAACTCGGGTTGCCGGCGTGGCGTGACATCCAGCACCTCAACCTTCTGCGCCACTGGGCCAGCATCGATTTATTTTTGTTCACCAACTTAGTGCACTCAGCATAAAAGTGTCTGTTTTTAAACATGACCTGGAACAGTGACACACACACACACACAAAACTGTGTCAATGCGGTAATACAAAACAATGGGAACACGACAATACAAGACTGTAATGTGATTGCAGTCAATAAAATTGACAATTACAATATAGAGCACAGCACAACAGACATAGTAGCAACTGTAGTATAACCAAAGGCACCCTAGATATAACAGTTAATGTGGTGACAATCTCAGTCACAAAAAGTAGGAGATAGGTGATGAAAGGGGACTAGTGCCCCAACCCCCATTACTCCAAGATAATGACCACAGGAACTGAAAAAATGAATGGAAAACTTAGTACATTTTATCAGGATTCTATCCCATTCCCAAACTGGTGGTTTTAAAACTTGCTATAGTGATCCAGTGACTAGAATCCTATGTTATATTTAATGAATTAATTAATTATCTGAGTTTATACAGTGGTGGTGAGTTTGTAAAGTGTGTAATAAAAATTTTATTTTGAGTGTAGAAGTTTTCCAAATAAACATGATTCATCACAATTACAACCTCCACGCAGTCAAATACAGTAAGTAATGGGAGCAATGCCATGAAACACGACAAACTCATCCACACTGTATGACCGGAACACAACATGGACTTCTGCTGTACAAAAAGTTTATCATCACTCGTTATGAATGGACATGCCTTACTGCACACTTGGCTCCACTTCGTTCTACTGTTCATGATGTCAGATAGTCCACACAGAATTTATGAAGATTAAAAAAATATATATCTGCAGACAACTGATGTGTAATCCCCTACACCACACAGAAAATTCCCTTTAAATTATAATATGGAATAATTCTCCATTTAGTACATGAGAAGGGAGCTATCACACAGCTGCCTCACCAGCCCTTACAGGGCACTATGAGGCTGGTGAGAGTAAAATATTGTGTACCTGGGTTCTGAAACCCTACCTCTGATTGGCTGTAATTTGTATAAATACCACATGGTATTCACAAGTGTTGCACATGCACCCTGCCATTGTGTGAAGTATGGAGTGGGACAAGAATCTTTGCATTAGTTTTGTTTTCCCTCTGTACAGACAGCTGGTGAGACCCCATCTGGAGTACTGTGTCCAGTTCTGGAGACCCCATCTCCACAAGGACATAGACAGAATAGAGGCAGTCCAGAGGAGGGCAACTAAAATGGTGCAGGGTCTGCAAGAGAAGCCATATGAGAAGGGACTAAAGGAGCTTAATATGTATACCCTTGAGGAAAGGAGGGAGAGGGGGACATGATAGAAACTTTTGAGTACCTCAGTGGAATCAACAATGTCCAAGAGGGTAGCATCTTTCAGAAAAAGAGATGTGCAAGAACAAAGGGACACAATTTAAAGATGGGGGGTCAGGGCAATGTGAGGAAGTATTTTTTCACAGAGAGGGTGGTGGATGCATGGAACAGTCTTCCTGAGGAGGTTGTGGGTGTAAAACTGTGGGAGGATTCAAGAATACATGGGACAGACATAAGGCAATTCTTGTGGGGGCTAAGAAGAAATAGGCTGTTGGTTAACTAGGATCTGCAGCTTATCCTGTAGGTAGGGAAATGGGCAGACTAGGTGGGCCAAGCGGTCCTTATCTGCCGTCAAAGTCTATGTTTCTATGTTTCATCTATTTTTACTTATTTATTGGAAATGTGTAGTAGAGAAAGGCACACAACACCAAGGCTTGTTTCCAGGTGCAGAATATAGTATACGAGCAACATATACAAGATTTGCAAAACATGTACAATATACAGTAATAGATTGCAAAGCAAAAAGATGCTGGCAGGAATGGAGCAGAAATACAAACTCTAACTACATATCAGGGCAACAGCTGTTTTAAAGGAGAAGCCCCTTAGCCTATTTTCTGTATAATTGCAGTCTGTTGGCATGAACAAGGATTCCCTCTCTTGCATCCCCCTCCCCCTGTTTCATCCTGATTTAAATATAAATGATGCTACTTCACTCTGTTTTGCCCTGGTGTGAAACCCTGTTTGTCTTCATTGCAAAGGTCATGACCACACTCATGCAAGGCATCATGGGAGTTGATGCATACTTGCACAAGTCAGCAGAAGTTATATTCTTATTCAGTTCTGTTACATGTTTTGTGAAGTCCGTGTATTCTCTAAAAGCATTTTTTTTCTAACTCAGATACACTTTAAGCTACAGAAAACAGCAGGACAGTTACTGTGCCTTGAAAAGTTTCATGGTCAGCTTAAGACAAGAACATAGGGACTGGAGAGGACAGCAACAGCACTGATTGATACACTATAACTACTGCAAGCTTTAGAACTAAAACAAAATAAAATTCAAGGATGCCTTACATGAGTTGGGTCATGAACTCTGCAATGGAGTCAAGCAGGTTTTTACACCAGGCTTAAGTACCTTAACCCTTAGGCTGCCATCAGAATTAGAACATATAGGAATTTTGGACTGATATATCAGTCCACGACCCTGCAAGGGTTAATTTTCATTTAAATCCTGATGAAATTAGGAGGGTGCAATAGAGGCATTCATTGTTCATGCCTACAACTACAGAGGTAAACAGAATAAAAGGCTAAGGGGACCTTCCGTTTAAATAGTATATTCAGGGTGGGGCAAATTAGGTAGCCAGGTGGCCAATGGCTACTTAATAAAACTGGTTTGGCTACCACATTTTGAAAGTTATTGGCCAACTTGGCAACCTGCCTACAAAGTGATTTTTGAGCCCTTAAAAAGGATGGCCATTACAAATATTGGTTTGGCTACCAGGTTTTGAAAGCTAGTGGCCAAACTGACCACCAGCTCACAAACTGATTTGTACTACCCTGAATATATTTACAAAGACACCTTACTGCATGTTATAATAGCAGTAAAGTGAGTCAGGGAGTGAGCTAGGAAATGGGTTACTGATTGTCAATCCCACCCCCACAGTGAACAGCACTCGCCTTCAATTTGTGCTGTTTGGCACACAGGGAGTGGCATTACCTGATAGTAACCCCCTTCCCCATCATGCCTTACTGCTTAGTTCACACAAAGAAGAAGAAAAGGGGAAATTATTTAACTAGGAAAGGCACACTGGGCCAGAGCTTGTTTCCAGGTGCAACCTGGGAGCACAATGAAATTAAGTGACTTGCTCAGGGTCACACAGTATGCAAGCGGGGGGCTGAAGGGATTCAAACTCAGTTCTCCAGATTTGCAGCTCAGGGCCCTTAACCACTACACGATATAGCCTCCTTCTGCATGAGAAGAATCCAGTTGAAAAAGAGAATTACAAAAAGAAAGAAAACAAGATACAGACATATGAACAGAAAGAAGAATCCTGTTCACCAGAGCTTTACACACTGTTAGGGTTGGACAGGCTTTGACATCACATTTCCCTACCTACCCACAAAAAATGGACTCCTCCATAGGGCTCGCACTGTACTGTGTAAACGTTATTTTGTGAACGAGCAGCCAACATTTTCTCGAGAACTTTGAAAACCATACTATTTGGACACAATTCAATTTATATTTTACATTAGTTCAGTATTTCTTCTCCCCTTTATTTACTGACTGGGTAATTTGCATGAGAACAGGATTATAATGTCTTAATACTCTGCCTGTGACATCACTGCTATTTCCATGGCAACCGACTGCGATGTCACAAAAGAGGATTATGACTTCAAGTAGAAAATACACTACAGGGGCAGATGAACTCCAAGGAATAAAAAGCGAAGGTTCATGTAAATGTTCTCAGTAATAATAAAGGACAAGGAGTATTTTATAGGAAGATATGTGAAATACAGGCTGAACTGCGTTGAAATATTGTTTTCCAAAGTTTCCCCCGAAGCATCAGCAACTCTTTCATGTAAATCTAGTTTATTAATTAACTTTAACCTATGAATTCAGTTACTGGAATACAATAGCAACTGTTTAAATGATCAGTGAGGGAGTGGCAGAATCTTTAGCAGCTTTCTTTTTATATTAAGTTTACTGAGACAGCGAGAATGGTCAAAACAATAGTAGGTATCAATTCAGTACATACAGCAGGTCATACATATATTAACTTACCTAGGCCCGTAAATCTTATATGGGACCATGTCTCTGAATAGCATTCCCAGGGGTTTCTATGCAACTACTGTCATCCCAGAACATAAACGGTGCCTTAAATGTCGATATACCTAAGAAATCGTCAGGGTACAAAAGAGCCATCAATCCCCATATAGTACTGTATCCAGGCCTACCACATACCGCGGTGGGACTCCTGATGACCGTGTATCGCTGCTGTAAGTTGTTCCATGTAATAAATCTCCGGATCTTTAGCAGCTGTGCAGCTTTACTGTTTAAAGCCACGTTCAGTCTGAAGCATCCCTCTTTTACTCTTTGCCTCAGAATGAGTTACTTTTTTTTTCCTTATGTTGATTGCGCGCAGCGCAACAAACATATTGGGACAGCTTGCTCAGAAGCAGGTTGTGGAGGCGCGGCACTGTTGTGGCCAATGCCCCCACAGCCTGCAAAGGCTTGTCCTGCTTCCCCAATGCCGTTGCACACTGCTGGTGACAGTAGTTTGGAACCTTGCCACCAACTTGCACAATTTCGCCGCTGCAATCAGGGGCCGCCTCGTCATTGTAGCATCAGCCATCCGCTGCAATGAGGGAGCGACCCATAAACGCAGGGTGGAACTTCCAAACCCTGATATTGTTTATGAACATGGCGGTGGCTTGCCGCCGTGTTCACATATAATATAACCCCCCCCACCGTGTTTACGTGCCGACGTGGGCCCCAATCCCAGTCGGCTTCGGTGCCCCAATGTTGATTCTGTCGACGGGGGAGCCTACTTCCCGTTGGCATTCTGTAACCAACCGCCCCCCACACTTTTATTGTCTGCTGACGGGGTGCCCAGTCCCCGTATGCATAATCTAAGCCCCCCCTTTTGTTGTGTGCCGATGGGGGTGCCAATCCCCATTGGCTACTGCTGCCCCTCCAAAGAAAGAGTCTTTGGCCACTGGGAGCCCATCCCAGCGTGCACATTCTCCTGTAACATAAAAACGGTCCCAGTAACATCTTTTTTTTTTTTTAACCTTGAAAGGAAACGGTCCCGGTGGTCTCCTGGTCCCCTGCCACAACCCGCACCCACCCACTGCGCACTTGTTTCCCCACATCCCCTCACCCCATACTTACCTCTGGAGCTCGGGCGATGATCTTCGTGGACGGGAACACGCCTGCACTCTTCAAAGTCGACCTGCGAACTGAGGAAATGCCGGTAAGCTGTATAATGGAATAAATAGGGTTTTTCCAACTTTAATGCATATCTCAGTCATTTTTGGAATTTTGGCACCAAATTTTTAACATGGGGTTTTGGGGACTCCTCCTCATGAATTCTTGACTGTCATGATTCGCCCCCGAAGGTGATTTCATGGTCACTGTGCGGAATCACCTTCCGGGCTGATTAACGAAACAACAGTGCCACTGTTCATGAGGTGGGCTCTCAAAAAAACCTATGTTGCAAATTTGGTGAAAAATCCAAAAAATGACTGTTCTCAAGCATGCGCTGCAGTTGCTACGCATGCTCGTAACTTCGTGAATTTGCAATATTTTCATGCCAGATTTTCAACATTGGCATTTTGTCACACCTCCTTGTGAACAGTACAGCTGTCATTGTTCACATCCTGGTAGAAATGTGTTTATGCACTTCCAGTGCAGAATAGCGCATTCGCTGTGGGAAATCAGTGTTTGGGACAGATTAAGAAAAATGACAATGACACTGTTAATGAGTAGAGGTCCTAAAATGCCTATGTTGAAAATTTGGTAACTATACTCCATAAAATGACTGTGTTACGAGCGTGTGTTGCGCAGTTTGCACGCATGCTCGTAACTTTGCGAAATTATAATATTTTCACTCCAGATTTCCAACATTGCCATTTTCCACACCTACTTAGGAACAGTACAGCTGTCATTTTTCCATCCTGGCCGAAATGTGTTTTGCACTTCCGGCGCAGAACAGAGAGGTCGCTGTGGGAAATCACTGTCCGGGACAGATTAAGAAAATGACAGTGATACTGTTCATGAGCAGAGGTCCTAAAATGCCTATGTTGAACATTTGGTGATGATAGCCCATAGAATGACTGTGTTACAAGTGTGCGTTGCACACTTTACATGCACCCTTGTAACTTCGCAAATTTGTAATATTGTCAAGCCAGATTTTCAACAGTGGCATTTTTTCACACATCCTTATGAACAGTACAGCTGTCATTTTTCACATCCTGACCAAAATGTGTTTTCACAGTTCCGGCGCAGAATAACGCGGGTTGCTGTGGGAAATCACTGTTCGGGACAGATTATGAAAATGACAGTGGCACTGTTCATGAGCAGAGGTCCTAATGCTTAAGTGTTGGAAAATATGGTGACTTAAACTCCATAATATGATCAGGTTACAAGCCGCATGCTGAAATGTTTCCACGCACCCTTGTAACTTCGCAATTTTGTAATATTTTCACACCACATTTTCAACAGTGGCATTTTTCCACACCTCCTTATGAACAGTACAGCTGCCATTTTCACAGCCTGGCTAAAATATGCTTTTGCACTCCTGCTGGAGAATAGCACAGTTGCTGTGGGAAATCACTGTTTGGGACAGATTAAGATCGAATGAGTGAGAGGGGGGACTGCTGCGGATTTGTTTGTGGGCAGAAAAAGGGCCGAACGCAAGAGACCAGTACAAAAGGGCAGCCTGCAGCACTGGGAGAAACAGAATGAGACAGCGAGTGACAGAGGGGGAGTGAGCAAACTCACCGGAGCGTTGTCTGGACTGCTGCGGATTTCTTTGTGGGCAGAAAAAGGCGTCAATGCAGGCAGGGGCCCAGTACAAAAGGCCAGCCTGCAGCGGTGGGAGAAACAGTATGAGCGAGTGAGACATGAGGACTGAGTGAGCTCAACGAAGCTCTATCAGGACTACTGCAGATTTCTTTGTGGGCAGAAAAAGGCGCCAATGCAGGCAGGAGCCCCGTACAAAAGGGCCGCTTGCAGCGCCAGGACAAACAGAATGAGCGTGTGAGAGAGGGAGACTGAACGACCCCAACAGAGCTCTGTCAGGACAGCTGCAGATTTCTTTGTGGACAGACAAAGGTGCCAACGCAGCCAGGAGCCCTGTACACAAGCGCAGCCTGCAGCGCCAAGAGAAACAGAATGAGTGAGTGACAGAGCGGTAGTGGGCGAGCTCAACGGAGCTCTATTGTGAGTGCTGCGGATTTCTTTGTGGGCAGAAAATGCGGCAACGCAGGTAGGAGCCCAGTACAAAAGGCCAGCTTGCAGCGCTGGCTGAAACGGAATGAGTGAGTGAGAGAGCTCAATGGAGCTGTGTCAGGATGGATTCAGATTTCTTTCTGGCCAGAATAAGCCACCAGTGCAGGCAGGAGCCCAGTACAAAAGGGCAGCCTGCAGCGGCAGGAGACATAGAACGAAAGAGTGAGGGAGGGGGAGTGAGCGAGCTCAACGGAGCTCTATTGTAACTGTTGCAAATTTCTTTGTGGGCAGAAGAAGGCGGCAACGCAGGCTGGAGCCCAGTACAAAAGGGCAGCCTGCAGCGCCGGGAGAAACACAACGAGCGAGTGAGAGAGGGGGAGGGAGCAAGCTCAATGCAGCTCTATCATGACTGCTGTGGATGTCTTTGTTGGCAGAAAAAGGCGGCAACGCAGGCAGCAGCCCAGTACAAAAGGCCAGCCTGCAGCGCTAGCAGAAACGGAACGAGTGAGTGAGGGGAGTCAGCAGGCTCAACAGACCTGTGTCAGGACTGCTGCAGATTTCTTTGTGGGCAGAAAAAGCCACCAACAGAGGCAGAAGTCCAGTACAAAAGGGCAGTCTGCAGCGCCAGGAGAAACAGAATGAGCGAGTGAGAGAGGGGGGGAATGAGCCACCTCAACGGAGCTCTGTCGGGACAGCTGCGGATGTCTTAGTGGGCAGAACAAGGTGCCAACGCAGGCAGGAGCCCAGTACAAAAGAGCAGCCTGCAGCACCAGGAGAAAAAGACTGAGCAAGTGACAGAGGGGCAGTGAGTGAGCTCAATACACCAACGTAATCAACATTCGGCTTTGACAAATGCTTGTTATTAAAGGAGGACTTCCCAGTACCAACAGGGCAGTATGCTGCTGGAAAGCAAAAAAATAACAAAGAAGATTCTGTGCTTCAAGTGAGAGCCCTATGCCTTAAGCTGCCTGCTTTAGTGAAAGCAGGAAGAAGACTGGTGCAATCTACTAGGGGTGGGAACTGTGTCCCTTGTGCTACAAGTCTACTTCCTGTCTCTATGGAAGAGCCCAGTGGTTAAGAAGCCCTGTGACCAACATAAGGAGGGAGAAATGTAAATTTCCATAAAAAGATTATTTAAAAAAATACTTGCCACCCATTGGTGCACCGGCAGGGCTACTCCTCACTGTGCCAGCAACCAGGGTTTACTTCCCAAGCCTGGGCTGTCGAAGTCTGGAGTATTACAAAGGACCCCCCACTGTGAAGACTGAGCAGAAATATTTATTTATTTATTTAAATTGTGATGACCGGTTGGGCCCACTGAGACAAACAAGTCCCTTTTTCAGGGGCGACCTGGGGAATTGAAACATTCCGTACAGGTAGAAAGAAACAATTGCAGATAATAATTTACAGAAGTGCAAGTCAAACTGTACAATAATGGAGTAACAGCTACCTCGAATGGACAGTTAAAGGATGATTTGACATATGTTCTAAACAGGTGCTTAACAGTTTCGACAGACTGGGTACGATATACATTCGGAAGACAGTACATAACAGATGTTAATAGCTGCTATACAATCAGTGTTAGGGGATGACATTCTCATGAATATCATGTTGTAAATGTATAGAAGGTTGGTGTGAGAAGCTAATAGGAGTTAGACAGAGTGAAGAAGCAAGCTAGAGAAAGGAGAAGTGAGGTAAAAAGTGGATAGAAGGAGTGGTGGTGCTCAGGAGAGGGCTAGGTAGAGTTGCCATTACAGGCAGAGGGCACATAGAAGATTTCCTTGTATAGCCTTTTGAAAAGGGGAAGAGTCTTGCATGAGCGTAACATGTGTGGAAGGTTATTCCATTTTTGTGGTGCTGCGAAGGAGAAAGATCTTCTGCTTGACTAAATGAGTCTTTGGTAGGCTTAACAGTGGGGTGGAGGACCTGAGGCATTCAAGGGGGTTCAGATTAACTAGGCCAGATAAACTTGGGGGTGGTGCAATACACTGGGAAGTAAAGTTTGGCATTGAAAGATGGCCAGCCCAAGGTGTTTAGCACTAGACCATGATGGGTACGGGCTGAGGCCTTTACAGCAAAGCGGACAATCCTACGATGGTCCTACTGAGTTTGTGTAGGAGTCCCGGCTTAGATGAATGTGTTATTGATGCCCCGCAGAAGAAGCCAGGCAGAAGGGTGGCCGAGGCAAAAGTACTCCTAGCACAGTTCGAGAGGTAGGGAGCTGTTCAATAGAGGAAGCCTATCTTCTGGTTGGTGGCCTTTATGATGCTTGTTATGTGTGCATCAAAGGATAGGTGCTCGTCAAGCATTACACCCAGGTATTTAAAGCTGGGGACTTTTTCAAGCTGTATGCCAGTGGATATTCGATCACGGGAGGGTGTTGTTGGGTACTTGTTCAGGATGTCTATTTTTTCTTGGTCCTCTTCTAAGCAGTCCCCCCGCCACCCTCCTTATCCTCACTCTCCCTCGCCTTCCTCTTCTCACTTATGTACCTGAAGAAAGCCTTATTCTCTTTAGCTACCACTTGACTATCTTTTCCTCTGCCTGTGCTTTTGCTCCCCTCACTGCCTTTCCTACTTCCCTCTGTTTTACTTGGTACATCTCACTGTCTTCCTCCTCCTGCATTTCCTTATACCTCCTGAATGCCACCCCTTTTTCCTTCACCACCATGTCCACTTCCCCAGAGAACTATAACCGTTTCTTCTTCCTGCTTCTTTTTTTTGTTTTTTTAGATGATAGTCGGTCAGCAGGGTAAGGGATATGAGGAGAGGTTGAGGGCATTGAACATGTACTCCCTGGAAAGGGGGGGCATGATTGGGACCTTCAAGTACTTGAAAGGGATACATAAGGTTGATAAGGAGAGTCTCTTTCAGCTGAGTGACAACCATAACACAAGGGGGCGCAGTCTTAAGCTGGAGGGTGGGAGGTTTAGGAGGGAGGTCAGGAAGCACTTCTTCACAGAGAGGGTGGTGGACACTTGGAATGCGCTGCCAGAAGAGGTAATCTCATTGAAGACAGTGGGCAGCTTGAACAGAGGCAGGGACAGGCATAGAGGGAGGGAAAGGGCCATGGGTAGGGAGGATGGGAGGAGTGGGGAGGGAGGGCAGGAACATTAGCTCAAGCTATGGACCCTGCAATACTTACTACTTGCCAGCAGATACAGGCCACATGGTGTATCAAGTCTGCTCGAGTGTGCAGCTAGCACCCAACTTTGCAGTTAATTGGCAGATGATGTCAGGCATTGGACTGTAATCCAATTCTGTTTAAATGCACAGCAGAACTCGAGTACTGATGGATCAAATACTCAGTAATGGAGTTATACGATACTTCAAAAAAGGAAAAAATGTGAAAGGAGAAATGTGCAAAATAAATGTTGCCATTACAGACTTATGAAGGATCAACTGAGTTCAGCGATCCCCTTCACAAGTTATCAACAACCTAAAACAAGGAGATCAGTGCTCATGTGTCGGTGCATTGGAGCAGGGAGATAAGAGGTCATGGCAGGGAGAACAGTGCCATGAAGGGTTGAGTGGCATGCGTGGCAGAGCACATACGGGCTGTCATCTACGACGTGCCCGCTGAATGTTTATTGTACTTCTGAGTCCTGCCTCAACAGGACAGCACTGAGCGCTACCACTCTGCCAACGGCACCGCCACAATACCACATCAGGCAGGCCAACGAGAAGCAGTGTCACGATTCCCCCACACTCCCTGAACCTCCCTCCCGAGACCACAGTGGTGGCACTCAAAATATATACTAGCCGTGCTTGCCTTCACTTTTAAGGGATCACTTGACAGGGTGCGCAGTTATAAGGAGTAATACACGCCTTGGGCTGTTGTTAGGAACAAGGCCTGGCTGAGTGCCACAACCACCTGAGAAGTGCTTCACTTCCCTTATAACCCCACATGCACACCCTGGAATGTTTTATCACAATTATAAACTGGGCTTTTATTTACTTTAAAAAAAGTAGTTATGGCATGGTGTGCTGTTGTCAGAAAACAATCAACGGTCATGTGTGGTGTTTCGATCTTTCCAGGATTTACTTGGCCCATTTTATAATAGAAAATAAGCACACCTGTTGCTCATGATTCCCTATTCCTGCCTTTTTTTTTTTTTACTTTTTCCTGGATTTATCAGATGAGTTGTGGTACTTCTTACTGGCATACCTGTCAACTTCCCCACATTACAATGCATAGCGCTGGCCTTCAAACTTTAGAGCAAATGGGTTGCCTGATGGTCCAGGGGAAGCCATGACGCACAAGTGCTTCTGGGCAGATGAGTTGGGTTTGTGTGTGAACCTAGGAAGTCGATCATGAGGCTGGGGTGGGGGCTGGGCAGGCGCCAAGTGGCAGCACGCCCAGCCAGAGAAGGGAGGTGCTCTGGTTTCAGCACCATAGCAACCCCTAGGGTGGGCCAAGGAACTTGTCTCCCCTGCAGGACATCTCTATGTGCATCCAAGGTGGGACACACACCCTACACCAGGGCATCAGGGAGGAGAGAGGCAGGGGAGAAAAACAGAAAAACTATGTGCACCAGTGGCCATGAATAACGGCACTGGTGCCCTCAGGTCCCTTCCTATATGGATCCTCACTGGAGAGAGCACAGAATCATAGAAGCTTGACGGCAGAAAAGGACCATACTGGCCCATCTAGTCTGCCCTTTTTTCCCCCTGCACCTCCCTCTCCATGCCAACCCCACCCTCCTCCCAATACTCAGCCCCATATGCTTGTCCCATGCCCTCTTGATTTCTTCCACCGATTTAGACCCCACCACTCCATCTGGCAGTCTGTTCCAGGGCTCCTCCACCCTCTCTGTGAAGAAACACCCTCTCACATTGCCCCTGTATCTTTTTCCTTGCAGTCTGAGGCTGCGCCCTCTAGTTTTGATCCCCTCATTTCTCTTAAGTAAACCCTCTTCTCCCACTTTATTGAGATGGCAGGGGAAATGGTGATTGGGACTGGGGGTGCTGGGTTGAAGTCTAAAGTAGGCAGAGGTGGCCTCGCTGGCCAAAAGGATTGGTAAAAAAATTAAAATTATGAGCAAATGGCCAGAATGTGTAGCACTTTCTCATTTTACAAAATAATATGTCTAAGAATACTGAGCCCCATATGCTTAGTGTTAAGGAATGTTTCTATCAGGTTAGTTCAATGTTTTAATAGTTTGTGGGGCCAGCAATAGCGCCGTAACAAAAATACGTGCATCACCCCCTTCTCCCTGTAACCTTTTTCTCACTTCTAGCTTACCAGGAGACGCCTGCCCCCTCCCCCCAGCAAGGGTACCTGGTCAGATTAGCGCTACATTAATGGTGCCAGTCAGGGAAGTGCTACTCCCTATAGAGCTACCACTGACAGTGAGCTGGAATTTACAGCACTTACTGTATGCGCTCCCCTGGTCCCTGTACGTGGTACTGCCATAGGACAAGAGCAGCAGAATCCTGGAGGCTGGCCAAGCTGCTCCTGTGGCATTGGGGGCTGGTGCATAAAGCAGCTCAACCAGGCAGCACTGGAGATCAGGGTTCTAATCCTGGTCTACTGTCATTTTGCTCGATCAGGACTGTTTTTTTTTTTTACAAGGGGCCATGGAAACAGTATTCCACAACCCCGCAAATTGCATTTTGCCCTGTGATCTGCTCCCCCTGGAGTGAGAATCCTTTAGTCCAGGGGGTGTGGGGGCAGAGTCCCCCGCAAATATAAAAGAGATGGCATTATTGCTGCGTGGTCCTTGTTGACAGCATTGTGGTCAGCTATGTTCTGAACCAGTGCCCCAGCAAGGGGTTGCTGTGATCACCGCTTTGCTCTCAAGGAGGAGTTATACAAAATCATTTCGATTTAACCCAGGAACTGGGGTGGGCCATGACACTGGGGATCTCTGCAACCATGATGGGGAACCAGTAAAACACAACAGTCACAAATGAATATCCTCTTCTTTAGCTTAGGTCAAGTAGTAGGTTTATGCTGTACACAGGGTGGAAAAGCAATCACTTTTTGCCTGCTGGGGGTAGCAGGTGCAGAAGGTACACAGTCTACTGCACTGTATCTGAAAGTCCAGGAATGTCCCTAAATTAGGGATCAAGCACAAGTCTCTTTGTCCACTCCTCTTCTGGGATAGGACTAGGAGCCAGGACAGAGCATGTCCTCACAGGATTTGAACACTTGAGTTAGGAAAACACTTTTTCTCCACACAGGCAGATCATTGTTCAGAGAAGCTCATACTGAACACACTTTTTGTCAGAAACAGCACTTTTTGGGACAGATAATGTACTTTCTGAAAATACACTCTGTGACATGTGCAACTTGGATCTGTAGCATGTGAGTCCTTCCCCATCTCCTGGTCCGAGAGTGCACTGTCCCTTTTCCCAGTCAGGGTGATCCACTCCATCCACTACAGAAACTGTGCCGCTGAAGCACCACACTGAATGTTCTCTTTCAAACATCCTGTCAGACAAACTAGAGTTTAGTCCCTCCAAACCCTCACAGGATTCCCACTGAGGCCATCCTAGAGGAGTCAGCACTAGGTTGCCACACAAAGAAAAAGTCTCTCACAGTTCAAGGATGTTTCCCACATTTACGCACGGTTCCCATGAGTGAAAAGTCCTTCACCTCACACAGGGTTACACCACTGGAGATGGCCAGCACCACGACTCGATGCTCAGCTATTCTGGGACAGAAAACAGAACAGAAGAGGGATGGAACCTCTCACTGCAACTCCCCTCTGTCAGATTAACTCTAAACTCTGAGTGAGCAACTGACTCCCTGCAGCAACATTCCACTGTGGCTTATGCTGCTTCGAGAGTTCCTCCCACTGGCCCCTCTGCCCAGATGACTGACAGCGGTGTCAGGGAAGACCTGCAAGTTTTAACCATTTATAATCCAGGGTGACTAAACAAAAAGAAATCCATTTCACTGCATAGGATTCTTGTACACTGTTAAACATCTTAGAGTCTGCTGTAGAAACATGAAAACACACTGAAGCTACACTTCTAGTACACCTCTAGTAAACCTGTCTAGTAACCGAGGGGGAGGGAAGACACTGGGGTTACAACTCCAAACACCCCCTCCTCTCTTTTATTATTTTGTTCACATGCCAGTACGAATGTTAGGCAGTGTGTGGGAACACTGCTTTGGTTCCCCAACGCGAGCAACTTGGGGTTCAAGAGTCAGCTTGTGGCCGACAGTAGAACCTGGGAGACAAAGTTTCAGAGCGAGAACATTGGAAGGCAGTTGTTGCTAGGACAGGAGGGTGAGGACATAGAGTGGCAGGGACAGTTTGGCTTATCTGGGTGGCTGAAGCTGTCCTGCTTGCTCGTTTGCATGCTATCTCCTCTGGTCAGTGGTCTCTGTTCGGTGGCAGTTCCTCTCTCCCTCTAGGTTTTGACCACATCAGTCTGATGGCCAAGTCATGCTACCCCCCCCAACCCCGGCAGCAGTTTCAGGAGCTGCGACCCTTCTGGACCTTTCCAGCTTCAAGTCATAGGCTGTGGTGGTGACTGAGGTGGCAGCACAGTTAGGAAGTGCCGACTGCCCAAAAGTTATGTAAAGGCTTTATTTTTTATTTTAATATTTAAATTGCACTAAGTAGTGCTTAGTAAAGTAGCCAAGGCTGCATGGGTGGGAAGGGGTCACCCACTCTCTAGACCGCTCATAGAGGCAGCATAGACAGAAGACAGCTCCACCGGAACTTGGGTGGGCCAAGCAAAGCCCCTGTAAAAGAACTGCCCATAGGGCGAATAACTTCAGGCTCCATAGAAGCAGTGTTTAGAGGCAAACCAGGCCCCATATCAGACCACTCATGAGGTGGAGTTTAAGCAACGCTCCACTAAGGAGCAGGCTAAGGAGAGGATGCCCCTGCCTCACAGACCCCTATAGCAACCAGAAGGTTTTATGAATAAACATGTATGCTAATGTGAAGCACTGACTACAGCTTTTCAAGCAAGCTGAAAATGGACTGCATGATTTAAAGAGACAGTACTTTTATTTAGCACTGCCAATTTGAACTGCAATTCTTCCTAATCTACTGCTTATGTGAACATTATCTGTTCAGGACTGCCTTGATGCCCACATTTTGGGACTGTTGCCTAATTTCTGGTTGGGGACCAAGCCAAGTACAGTAGCCAGGCCTTGCCGATTGGGGATGAGCATCTCCAGCTCTACGTAATTCTCCCTTTCCTGCCTAAAACTACCTCTAGCATCAGAGGTCCAGCACCAGAAGTCCAGAGATCCAGTGCCAGAGGTCCAGCACCAGAAGTCCAGAGATCCAGTGCTAGAAGTCCAGCGCCAGAAGTCCAGAGATCCAGTGCCAGAGGTCCAGCACTAGAAGTCTAGCACCAGAGGTCCGGTATCAAGAGATCCAGCACCTGGGGTCCAGTGTCAGAGATTCAGAACCAAGGGTCCCACAACAGAGGTCCAGAACCAGGCCACGGAGTCAAGATTGGACCATCTAGGGTGGTCAGAAGAGGGCCAACACTGTAGCAGCTTGCTTCACCACAAACAGACCAGGCCATGGGATTAAGATTGGACCATCTGGGGTGCTCAGAAGAGGGCCAACACTGTAGCAGCTTGCCTCGCCACAAACAGACCAGGCCATGGGATTAAGATTGGACCATCTGGGGTGCTCAGAAGAGGGCTGACAATGTAGCAGTTTGCCCCACTGCAGACAAACCAAGCCACAGGGTCAACATTGGACCATCTGGGATGGTCAGAAGAGGGCCAACAACGTAGTAGTTTGCCCCACTGCAGACAAACCAGGCCATAAGGTCAAGACTGGACCATCTAGGGTGGTCAGAATAGGGCCAACAGCGTAGCAGTTTGCCCCACTGCAGACAAACCACACCACAGGGTCAAGATTGGATCATTTAGGGTGATCAGAAGAGGGCTGACAAGGTAGCAGATTGCCCCACTGCAGACAAACCAGGCCACCGGGTCAGAAGAGGGCTGACAGCATAGCAGTTTACCCCACCGCAGACAGTCCAGGCTAGGGGTCAAGACTAGATCACCTGGGGTGGTCAGAAGAGGATTGATGCCATAGCAGCTTGTCCCACCACAGACAAACCAGGCCATGGGGTCAGGATTGGACCATCTGGGGTGATCGGAAAAGGGCCAACACCCTAGCGGCTTGCCCTGCAGAAAAAAACAGGCCATAGGTCAAGATTTGACCATCATGGGGAGGTCAGAAAAGGGCCGACACCATAGTAGATTGCTCCACTGCAGACATCCCAGCTATAGGATCAAGAGTTAGTCACCTCCACATGATCAAGAAGGTCCAACATATCAGTTACTGCCCTTCGAGACTTCCTAATACCTTTTGGACTTTATCTATTTCACAATTACTATAGTTGTTGCTTTTTAAAGGAAATTTCCAATGTAAGGCAACCACTCACACGTACTGGTGGCTGCCCTCACTGGCTGTCATTCTATCCTAGTTTTACTGATAAAAAGTAAGCCGTACCTTAATTATATGCCTCGTAATTTTTAATTTTACAGTGGACCTCTGCAGTATGAGTGTTCCAGCCATGTCAGTCGAGCAGTGTCCTTCATTAATTGCTAAGTGACCATTTTGTAGTTTAAAAACAAATGAGAAATCAAGTCCCATTCTTTTCAATGGGGAGCACCCCTGCGCTCTCCCTGCCCACATGTCATTACGTGCTTGAGCGTGGGGGTGTGGCGGCCGAACCAGGACACTAACACTGCAGAGGGCTCCACTGTAAAAATAAAAATTATGAGGCATATAATTACGGTACGGCATACTTTTTATTAGTAAAACCAGGATAGAATGACGGCCGATGAGGGCAGCCACCACTATGTGTGAGTGGTAGTTGCTCTCAGATAGGTCGGAAATTTACTTTAAGTCTGTTTCTTAGCGCTTTAGTTTCCCCCTTCCCATGTAACTGTTGTCCTTTTATTCTAAGTAAAACTAGCTTGACTCTTCCATGTCTCTCTTCTTGTTGCTCACCCAGTGGCACTCACGCAAGGGGAAAAGAGTCTTCCCTTTGTTTTGCCTCTCTCAGGTTTACCAGTTGCTGGCTGACCGGGGGGTTTAATCACCCTATAATGTGTGGGAGAGAGTTGTTACAGATGAAATTTAATTCCCATCATTGTTATGGTATCATTATGATGTCAAGAGGTTGCTATACCCTCGAGTACGTCACAACAATACTATAACAATGTGAACAGCTCTGCACGTCTAGTAAACTACCGGCTTATGACGAATGGCTGGAGTGGTGCGATGGGAGAAAAAGTAAAGTAAGGACAAATTTCGCTTAACTTGTGCACATACACTATAAAAGACAATGGATGGCCAACTGTTAACAACACGTAGAGTTTCATGTCGAGGTTGTCATACTTAACTATAAACTCTCTCTGCTTCGCTTCTCCAGGTTTACTTTGTTGTCATGATAACCTCTCGATGGGAACACAGCATTGTTATTATTTATTTTATTTATTTATTTGTACATCGGTTTACAACCTTTGAGCCAGAGGCTCGTTTCCAAAGGTACCTCGTCACAAAGAGGACAAACACAATACAACATTTAGTTGCATCATTGTAGTTGCAGCTTTTTACATCATTGCGGTCACAGTTTAGGCAAATATATGCAGTAATTACTTTGTTACAATATCAGTGTTACAGGTTTGGTATTCACAGGTTATTACAGTTATTTGGATAAGATTGAAAGTTAGCATACATTGGTTAAGCAGACAATTAGTCTTGAGCAGATACTGCTAGGTTAGTAAAAACAGGTGGCTATGGGACAAGGTAGGTGATAAGTTTGGGAGGCGAGCCACTCTGGGAGTTTTTGCTGTGGAGCTACTCAGAGAGTTTTGTCGGGTACAATGAGCTGGAACACCTCTGACCAGGGACAAGCACAGCTCATGTTAAATAGCTGACTTTGAAGCGTGGTTTTGAAGCAGGAGATTGTACGGGTATTGGTGATGGAGCTGGGGAGAGTGTTGTACCAGGAGGGGGCTCTGTAACAGAAGGACCGTTGACCATGAGTAGTCCTGGTCCTAGGGACAAACAGGGTGGCCTTGGAGGAGCTACGAGTTTGGGTTAAGGGTTGAGCTAGGTGGATAGAGGCTGTCAGTCCAGGAGGGTATAGTCCAAGGAGTGTTTTTTTAGTTATGAGGCGGGTTTGGTATCTGAGCCATTCGTCCAGGTTAAGCAGCTTAGCCAAGTCATATAGCTGGCAGGTATGGGTTAACCTAGGGGCTCCCGTAATTAGTCTACAAGCCTTATTCAAGGTGAGTCGGATTTTATTGAGGGCGGTTGTGTCCGTGGCACCATAGACAGGCAGGCCATGGTCCACAAGAGACATGATTGAGAAGGTGACTGCTAGTCAGAGGGCGTCGGGGGGAGGCAGTGCTTGTAGCGGTAAAGGATACCTAGCCGTGCATTTGTAGCTGAGGCTAGAGTATCAATGTGGTCGTGGAATGTGAGGGCTGAGTCAAAGGAGACCCCGAGGTACTTGTACAGGCGAACTTGATCGAGAGGATGCTTGGAGCCAGGGAGGATGCGGAGGGAAATTACTGAATTTGTTTTGGGATGGGCAAAGAACATGGTTTTGGTTTTTAGATTGATTACAAGTCTGTGCTCTTTGAACCAGGCTTCAGCATCAATGAAGTCTAGTTGCAAGGTGTCTTGAAGGGAGATGGGGTTTCAGTGGGTGGCAAAGATGACGGCATCATCTGCGTACAGCAGGATTTTACCCGTGCAAGCTCTGGGCATGGTACTGAGGTATAGTGAGAAGAGAAGTGGACCAAGGATGGAACCCTGGGGAACACCGGATCGGATAGGACATGTATTGGAGAGGGTCTCATTAATTTTAACACGCTGAGAGCTGGAGCACCAGGAGACCGCGCCGGCTGCAAAGCCGGTGCGGTTGAGGGCATCCAACAGGAGGGGGTGGGAGACAGTGTCGAAAGCCTTTGAAAGGTCAATAAACACTGTCCCCGCTAGCGAACCAGAGTCCAGGGAGGAATGAAGAAAATCTGAGAACTCAATAAGGGCAGTGCTGGTACTGTGACCTGCACGGAATCCGTGTTGTTCATGGCAGAGGATGGTTCCCATCCAAGATCCTCTATGTGTTTACTAGTACCACGTATATGTTTCATGTAGCATCTTAAAATATGAATGTCTACAATAGAAATCCTAAACACACTAGATTTACATCAATTACGTTTTAACTTTATTGTTTTCTAGTCATTTGTATTTTTTACTTCCTCTGCTGTTGGTCAACTAAATATTTCATACCTTCCAAGGAGCTCTGAAGTTTTGCTGGATAATTCAAGTAATTTTGTTGGGTATTTTCTGATTTTGCTGGAGGTAATAGTTATACAGCCCCAAAGTTCTGGGGTTTCAGATGCTCTGTGGTGCATGTTGGTGCTTAATTTGAACATACACCACGCTTCTATTAAGTATCCCACCACACTGGACCTCCAGCTCAGTATGCTACAGTAATTGATGCTGGCAGGAGGTCTGAATGATGCAGTAAAATGCTGTAGACTCAGTAAAATGCAGGAGACCTGGAACATATATATACTGTAGATAATGCAGTACATATTTCAGTAGGTTTTTCAAAATGTATCAAACTCTCCCCTGCTAACCACACCACTGCTGTTGTGACATCACAGTCTGGTATCATGGTGAGCACTATGATGTCATAAACAAAGGCACTGTGAGGTTAACAGGGGAGAAGCAAATGTTTTCCATATACATAGATACTATCAGCAGATAAGGCCACCAGGCCCATCCAGTCTGCCCATGTATGCTACCTGATGAGCGGACACTGACCCTATCTGGTCACTGGCTTTGGTTTTTCGTCCCATCTCTAATATTCCTTTATTCCTGTCCCATGCATGTTTGAAGCCTGCCACTGTATAGCGGCCACCACTTCCTGGGGCAGGCTATTCATGCATCCACCACCCTCTCTGTAAAAAGAACTTCCCTAACATTACCCCTTATGCTGTCATCCATCAGTCTCACAGCATGCTCTCTTGTTCTCTCACTACCTTTAAACTGGAATATGTTGTCCCCTTCCACCTTGTTTCTGCTCTTGAGATATCTGAATGTTTCTATCATGTCACCTCTCTCCATCCTTTGCTCCAGCGTGCAGCAAACTTGAGGTCTCCGACTCTTTCCTTGTAAGGCTTGTGATGTAGACCCTTCACCATTTTGGTCACCCTTTTCTGCACCGTCTCAATTTTGTCAATATCCTTATGAAGGTGTGGCCTCCAGAACTGGACACAGTACTCAAGGTGAGGCCTCACCAGGGTCCTGTACACTGGGGCCCAGGATATTCAAGGGGTTGTGCCTGGCGCAGCAGTGTTGCGCTGACGCAACCCTTCATTGAGCCCCGGCGGGTTATTGAGAAGGCTGCCTGGTGCAGCACAAATCTCAATGTGCCGGGGCGCAATGCTAATGTATGCGGCGCAAATGCAGGGGGCGTGCCCATGCATATACAGCACATCCCGATATTCAGCCCGGGATGTGCGGTGCATATGCTGGCACAACCCTGCATTGCGCCCGCATAGAGAAAGACTCAAAGTTGAGCCCCAGAAAAGATGGAACAACTCCTGGCCACCCACAGGTGGGCTGCAGTATTGCAGGTTACAACACAGCAGCCCAGCCGTGGGTGGCCCCTGCCCATCCAGAACACTGTTGGCAAGCACACACACAACCCTGGTAGTCAAGTGGACCCCCGCCGCCTGTAGCCATGATTGCGGAAATTTATACCAATCAAGCCCTGGTAGTCTAGTGGCCCCCCTCCCGAGTCCCCGATAATTGTAATGAAAGACCATCCCTTTCGGTCAACTGGTCCCCCTCCACTCGAGAAATGTAAATGACCATCCCTGGTGGTCTAGTGGAACCCGCCCCTAGCAGTGATCGCAGTAATCCTTACAGTAACAAGCGCCCTGGTGATCCAGTGGCACCCCACACAGAACCCCTTGCCCCCGCATCGGTGGCGGCTGCAACCTGTCTGCCGAATGACAGGTACAGTATGGGCTGTAAGCCCATTGGTCCCCAGTGTGGACTATAGGCTTGCAGGGCATACCATAATAGACAGTCCCAAATATGTGAATGACTTCTCATATTTGGGACTGTCTAGTACAGTATGCCCTGCAAGCCTATTGGTCCACACTGGGGGTCAATGGGCTTACAGCCCATACTGTACCTGTCATTCGGCGGGTGGCCAGGTGGTATGCGGGCAGGCTGCAGCCACCCGCCGATGACAGGGGGGGGGATAAGGTGGGCAAGGGGTTCGGTGTGGGTGAGGGTGCCACTGGATCACCAGGGCTTATCCTTACGGAGCATTACCACGATTGTGGCTAGGGATGGGGGGGGTTACACTAGACCAACAGGGACAGTCATTTTACATTTCTTGGGAATTCGGGTGGGAGGGGACCACTTGACCACCAGGGATGGTCTTCCATTACAATTATAGGGATTCGGGAAGGGCCACTAGACTACCAGGGATGGAGTGATGAACATTTGCCGATCAACACGGGCGGATGCCCCGGATCCCCACTGCACACGTCATGTTGTGCAGGGTGCCAGGCTGTCCTGCACAAGGCATGCGAATGGGGCCATAATGACATGCAAATGGCCCCATTTGCACCTTGCGTATCTTGTGGCCTCATCTGCATGCCCCTGCTGAATATCGCAGGTGATGCACCTAGCACAACTGCACTTGCCCATTTCCATGGTCATCTGTGGCCTGCGCTGGCGCAGTGCCGTATGTGCGCCGAACTTGCCATATTCAACAGTGGTGTGCCATGGCGCATCACCACTGAAGATCACGTGGTTCTGTCACAGCCCCACTGCATGGCGCCCAGGCTTGCACCACTGCCTGGCGAGTCAGAATATCTGGGCCTGGAACAATCACATTCCTTCTTCGGCATGTGATTCCCCTTCCAATGCACCTCAATATCCCAGTGGCTTGCCCCACCGCTTGTGGCCTTCAGATCGTCTGTGATTATTAACCCCCCTTTAGTAAGTGCCAACAGTCTCTCCCCAACCTGCAGCTTGCTCCAGGGTTTCTGGTCCCCATGTGCATGATGTTGCATTTCTTTGCATTAAACCTTAGTAGCCATGCATCTGACCATCTAGACTTTTTAGATGGACTACCACGACGTGCTGTAAATCTATTCTCTAGTAAACTGTAACAGCCGAAACATCGTATTTGTAATCGCACGTCCTGAAGTGCAGAACTGGTGTTTAGTGTCTAAAGTCAAATTATTCTCGATAAGGACGGATGAGGTACAACGCATTTTTAAGGGTACAATGACGAACGGCCCTCGCAACTAGCGACAGGTGAGAGGTGTGATATCTCACTCGCCCCTCCAGCCAGCTAACCCCACCGCTCTGCGCCACGCGGGTGTCTGTCCCTTTAATGGGGCGTAGTGTAGCGCGCTCTATGTCCGGGTTAGAGGTCACGCTCGTGGTGCCTGTGTTGAGCGAGAAATATCAGTGGCAGAGCGCTGCAGAAATAGCAGCCGGTATCGGCAGCGGTTGGAGCTCTTGCGAGCCCGTGAGGAGGGGCGGACGGACGGTGCCATGTCACTCATCACCGAGGAGGGGGTGCGCGGCAGTAAGCCGGTGTTCCGGGAGCTGAGCGCCGAGGACGAGGAGCAGCCGGCGCAGATCGAGTCTCTCTGCATGAACTGCTACCGAAACGTGAGGACGCTAGGTTGCGTGCCGGGAAGGGGAACTCCGGGAGATGGTGGACTTGCTTGGGGGGGGGGGGCCCAGACGTCTCAACTGTCCCTCCTAAAAATTGTGTTTCCATGACCAAATAGTGGGGGTTGCAAGCCCAAAATAATAAAGTTGCAGACTTGTTCTTCCCTATAAAAATGCATTTTACACTAAGCCCCTTATTCTACCAGCTTCCTGAGTGGATTATTACCACTTTTGAAGCGGTGTCCCTGATTTATGAGGCAGGAGGTTGAGGGGTATGGGTCGCACTGGGCTGGGGACCGCGCCCCAACACCCCCTTTTCCCCCATGTCAGCGGTCTCCGCCTGTTGGCACTAGAATGTGGGACACTGACATGACACCAAGAATTCGGGGCACATCAACTGTGAAGATACAAACTCATAACTGTACCCTGTGGAAACTAGTGCTTTCATTTCAGCAAAAACTTCATATGTTTATTTCAAGGAGCAAAAAACTCTTGTCAGTCAGATCTCTTATTTAAAAGCACGGGGAAACGGGAAATGCACTTCAAAAATGCTAGTTAGTGGCAAAAGACAGTTGGAATATGCATATAGCCAAAGAAAGGCACCTGGAATATGCAAATGAGGTGCTTAAAGGCACTCCAAGTATGCGAATGGGTTTGGCATTGGTTTTCATCTATGGTGGGGTCAGTGCCCAGTGTCATTATTTTATTTATTTATTGAAAAGTTCCACCAGGAAAGGCACACTGAACAATATAAAATTGCTCGTCTGATGGAGCCTCCTGGGGAAGGGGAACATGGGAGTAACAGTAATCAAAAGCACGCTTTCCATGCTGTATTTTAGAAAAGTGTATACATACAGTAGTCAACAACAGATTTCCAAAGGTAATATAAAACAGAGAAGTAAGAGAGTGAAAACAGTACATCAGTACATTAAACATTGAATTTGATGAGGGTCAAATTAACAGCACTGCAGACTAATACATACAGTGCAGTCAAGGAAGTGCAGTAAAGTACATTAGTTATTCCCCACGTTAAGTGCTAGGCTGGAAAAGGATATGGGGAAGTCAGAGGGGAAATTAGGAGCAGCTGTAGGATGGAGAGAGGAAGTTGAGGGAGATCGAGATGGACCACGGGGAGGGAGGAGTGCCTGATTTGTTGAGGCATTGAGTTCCAGAGCTTAGGGACCCTATAGGAGAACAACGATTGGCCTATAGAGGTGGTGTGTTGTGGTATAGCTAGGGTGCGGGAGTCGCTGGATCTGAGGGAGAGGGAGGCAGTGGGGTGGGAGGACAGTGAGGAGGCAAGGTAAGGGGGAAGCATATCAAACCAGAATTTAGAGACCAAGTTTATGTAGTGGGCTAGATGGTGGTTTTCCAAGGAAGGAAGGGGCATCCAGAGCGAAACAACAAAAAGTATTCCCTCCTACACCCCTCTGACGCTTCCCGTTATTGCTGTGGGATGTTAGGGTATTATGAAATAGTGACCCTGCAACAAAACAATAAAATAAATACTTCTAATGATTTTGCATTTAATACAAACATATGAAGAAGCCAGCAGAAGAAGGCCATTTGGTCTATCAAGTCTGCTGGTATTGCAGGGTCCACAGCTTGAGCTACTGCCCCTGCCCTCCCTCCCCACTGCTCCCATCCTCCCTACCCATGATCCTTACCTTCCCCCATGCCTATCCCACCCTCTCTTAAAGCTGCCCACTGTCTTCAATGAGATGATCTCTTACGGCAGTGCTTTCCAAGTGTCCACCACCCTCTCTGTGAAGAAGTGCTTCCTGACCTCCCTCCTAAACCTTCCACCCTCCAACTTAAGATTGTGCCCCCTCGTGTTATGGTTGCCACTCTGCTGAAAGTGCTTCTCTCACTTTAGGAAAAAACGCCACTGCTATCCTGTCAGAAAATCTGCTGTTTCAGTTCTGAGATGTGTGCACATTTTCCTTTAAAGTGCTGGCTCCTGTGCTCGAAAACAGCCAAGATGTTGTTGTACCACAGTATGGTATTACCACATTCCTGAACTTTGGTACACCATTTTGCCTGCAGTTGATTTCCATGCAGAACAAGGGTCACTGTACACTGTATTGAGGATAATGTATAGGCATCAGTGGACAACGCTCTATACATGCTTTGAGTGGTTTCCATAGCAGCAAAGTAAACCAGAGAGGTTTACCCAAGTTGTCTTGGAAACCACAAAAGATGGCATAGAATGGTTGTTCGATGTCCATACGTTGTCTTTATAGTGTATGGGCATCGATGCAAGCAGTTATTTTCACAAATTAAAACAGCATTAAACTTTTGAACTATTCTAATGAAACTTAGAGAATTCAAAATAAAACAGTCATTGGGATTGATCACATAACTTTCTTGCCAAATCTGGAGTGCTGGAACTGTGTTCAGGATAGGGCGTAGATTATTGAAGACATAGCAAACCTCTGTTAATAACATCTTTACTTTTTACTAACTGGTTGATGGCAACGGAAAGAGAGGGTGAGTGAACTGTTACGGATGGGGGCCGGGGTGTTGAGGAAACAAAATGACCCTGTCTGTGTGAGAACTGTCACAGGATCAGCACAATTCAAACTAGAGGAACGTGCGATCATGTCCCGCATCTTTTGCCATGGGACCTGGAGAGCCAGGTCGCTGTGGAGCCTGCAAGGTCCGGCCTTCGATTCCATGGTTGAGGGTTTCCACCGCGCAAACAGTGATGTGTTGTAAGCTCTGGCTCTGCGAAGATGTCCCTCTGCTATGTGGGCAGGACTCCTTCCCTGACTTCTGCAGTGTTGCCACTGTCACCCAGAACCACCAACTGGGAGCAGTCTAGTGGGCTGCACATACCCCCCCCCCAAAAAGGGCTGTCCTTGAGATGCTCCATCCTTCCTCCTCTTGCCAGCCCCTAGTGACCTGCGTCCATTCCTGAACCTGGGTCGCCAGCGTGGCAGGAGGTGAGGCGCCCAGGACCTCTCTCTGCCACCTGGCCGGCAGGTAGAAAAGTCCTGAATGTGAGGACAATGCCCCCTTTTCAAGTTCCGCAGGGAATTTTGATAGAATGATTCATTTTTTTCCTTCGCTTTTTCTACTTAATCTGGACTGGTGCAGCTAGAGGAAGGCTGCATGTTTCTTGGAACATATTCTATATAGTAACAGGCTGACTCTGCACTGTTCTGCTGCTGGGGATCCAGGGCTGCAGTGCCTGGCAGGGCTGTTAGAGCCTGTGCAACCCCGATTAAAGGTGTGAGAAGGGGTTTCTAGGAGAGGGGTGCACCGGTGTTGGGCACCGAGTCCTGGTTGGGAGCGTTGATTTTGTTTGAAGTTGTATGCTGATGATGCTGAAATGCTTCTCAAATGTTTGTTTACCAGCTGAGCATAATGATTAGAACTGTGCGGCTGTTTTAAGCATTTTATTTGGATTTGCTTTTAGGAGTGACGCGCTTGCTGTTAACGAAGATTCCATTTTTAAAGAAATCATTGTGCTCCTTCACTTGTGAGCACTGTAACTGGACCAACACTGATATCCAGTCGTGGGAAGGATTTGTGATCAGGGGTCTGCTACACCCTTACCATCCGCTCAAAAGAGGTAAGGATTTTCAGTTCGGAGGTGGTGCAGCTTGTTGGCACCCTTGTCCCTTGATTTAAAATCGGAATAGAAAGTAATGGCTAAACCCAGGCTGTCCGTAATGGGCTTACCGAAATGTGATATTCCTGGAGGTTCCTGGGCAAAGATTGAGTCCCAACCAACAGTGTGAGGGTGCTGACCCAATTAATAATTTTATGTCAAACACACTCCAGCCAGGCCGGAAAAGGGTCCTGCACTCCCGTAGAGTAGTAGCAAGACAAACATTTTACTCCACAGTAGCAGTTGTAGCAGTAAATACAGAGCAGTTCGCAGTAATGTTTTAAAGGCCATACCTACAATGATAATTGCAGTCCAAATCGATAAAGTAATGCAGAAAAGCAGATATTTACTCCAAGACTACAGGCCGAGCCATGCCGAATGCCAAGTCACAGCGTACTACTACTGGGGTACTGACCCTTCTTCCGCCTGGTTGGAGTGTGTGTTGCTGTGCTTGGATGCCTTGGTAAGGTGCACCTTCTTTCCACCATACCGAAACTGATTGCAAGCTTGAGGATAATTATGGTGGAGCCTGCCTCTTCTGTGTGTGTTTTAATAATTTTATGTCTCATAGCTCTAGGGGGATAAATAAGGGGAGCGACTGAAGATCCTGCTTCATTCAAGATGGCAGATGCAATCTGTATTTGTATTTTGTTTTGCAAAAACCCTTTATAAGATGAAATGGAAGGGCTTCACCCTACAACCTCCATTTTTGAGAGTGTATTTTAATGTAAACTGTACCTAAACAAAAGGCCTGTGTTTATAGTAACAACAACAAAAAAAAAACTGACTTGGACAGCTCCTACACAACTCCATAACAGTAAGGTACAATCTCCTAGGCCCCCATATTCAAAGTCCCTGCAAAACCTGTGCAAGTACCTGCACTGCGCATCTGAGATGTGCCATTGAAATAATGAGATTCGAAGACATGCGTGAGATGCGCTGGCATGTCCGGCTAATTTCAGATGCGTGATGCAGGTAGCGTAAGCCCCATGCAGTGCATTAGGAAATATCGATGCAAAGCCACTTGCATTAGTGCGCATAGAGTGCAGTATTCAGCCAGCATATGCAAATGACCGCTATGCATTCAAAGCCCATCCCCACATGCTGGCGCCATTACTGGAATGTATTCAGGCCATTTGCTAGCCCCGAGCATGCTCAGTTCCAGCTTTGCAAGGCTGCCCCACCACCCCACAAAGGTGAACAGGCGGTACTGCAGCCTAGCAGGCAAGTGTGCTGGGATGTTTGCGTGTGTGTGGGTGGGTGGACTGCATTGACTTGGGTACAGTGCTAGTACCCGTAGCCATGTACAGGGTTAGACTGAGGTGCAGGGGGCCCACTTGGACAGTGGCCACAGGAGCCCACCTGGACATGCAAGAGGGGAGTGCACGGGGTGACACAGTTTGATCGGTATACCACATGCATGTGATACACTTGCAGTGCCCCCCCCCCATACGAGTGGAACATGGTGATGACAGCAAGGAACGGCAGTGTGCGAAGGGTGACCAGGTACATTAGTGGTGTACCACTGTGGGTGTGTGCCTCAGGTTAGTCCCTGGCCTGTGCCAGGCTGCCTCACCCAGGTGGCACCCTGCAGGCCATGGCCCTGGTACATTTGCTGCATTGTGGCTGTCCGCTCCGCTGGTGTGTCCCGGGGCGGGGGGTCATCCGACAGCACTGGCATGTGGCTGCTGGGTGTCTATATCCAGGGTGCTGTGTGTGTGGGGTTGCTCCCCAGGTGGTGACATGGCACCAGTGGCTCAGGGTTCATCCATTCTGGCATGACTGCTGTGTGTGGGTGTCTGGAGCATGTCCTGGTGCACCTCCAAGGGCTGTCTTTGGACAGCTTACCTGCAGTTCTGCAGCCTGCCTATGGGTAGCTGGCTATTTAGGCATGCTTTTTCCATGCCTAACTTTGGGCAGCTCATCTCTGAGATGCGCTGTGCATTTTTACTGAATATAGGGATGTGCGGAACTTTCATGGGAATGCCCCCACTACATGCACTGCATACATTATAGATGCTTGACACATCTCTCCCTTTTGAATATTGCGGTTCTGTTCATTTTCTGAGATGCATGGCGCATCTCCACTTTGCGCTGTGCCTCTCCTTTGAAAATGTGGCCCTTGCACTCAAGGTAAAATTCACCTAGCATATATTAGCCCTATCACCCTGCCACCCAGTCCTTATTTTACCATCTAATGCAGCTCACCAGTCATTGTCTCTCTCACTTCCAGGCCTGAAAGCTGATATCTTGAACGATTTCGCAGTGCCAGTGCTGAGCAAGATAGCAACACATTATTCAGGCCCAGGGGTGAGAGGGAAAGAAGATGATTATGTACTGTATATATGGTGAAAACTTTAGTTTATTTAAAACAGCATTATAATCCATTCCAAAGCTGAGTTGAAGTTTTGTACAACAAATATAATTTCCCAAACACACATAAAACCTACAATACAAAATTGTCAAGTTGATATGATTTTTCAGACATAAATTGTAAGACTAGTATCTAAACTACACATTCATTTGCATTACAGAGTATTTTAGTAAGACACTCTGTATAAAAGTTTTATTATACAACAGCAGAGAGGATTTCCATGAATCTGATTGGTCAGTGGCACCTTGTACAATGATATTACCTGGCACAGCATCACTGTATCACAGTCAGGAACACATGACTGCACCAAAAGAACAGCTCTGTCCTGTCCCTCACTCCATCCATCTATCCTGCCCAGTTTAACTGTTTGTTCATCCCCGAAAAAGTCACACCTCCTCCCCACTGCCACACAAGCGATCTCTGTCAGGCACAGTTCACACAGCCACACACTTGTCTCTACTTACCAAGTCTGCCTTCTGTGAACCCCGCACACCAAAATTTATAAAGAAGCATATTTTATTTCTTTTATAAAATCAAACCAACCTTTGCAGTTCCAAACAGCTCCTCCAATTATGGCATCCCAGAATTCTTGCATTTGAATATCGATTGACTTCAAAAATGGCTGCAGAAATGCATATTTCTTGTGGTACACTGTACAAAGCATAATTTCGGCAAACAGTACTGGGAGAAAACTGAACAAGATTGGGGCAAGAATGATTAGCAACAGAACTTGTGGAAGGAGCTGAGAGGGGAAGCAAAAGAGAGCCACATCATCGGCACACAACTCTGTGAAAATGATTCCGCCTAGTGGACAAACAGTAAAAGGAACTCTTGTAACCAAATATGCCTCGGCACTAAAAAATTACAAACAAAAAAAAAAAACTATTTGAAAACAATATTCAGTTTTTCTAAAACTCTGAATGTAAATAAGCTATTGTAGAACAGCAACAATGTACTCCAAGGTGTGTCATGTGGGATAAAGTCACTTCTTGGTTGTCGAATGTAGTTGGCCTGCGGACCTGTACTTCAGCCACCCAAGCTGTGGTGTTACCCCAGCATGACACACCCTGTCATGCATAATTAATTAGTTGTTACAGAGTTGCAATAAATGGTGTCTTAAGGATTGGGTGGGAGGGGATTTACCTTACTTGACTAGGTGCAAGTCGGGGGAAGGAGGCCTGGCTGGTATACCCAGGCATCTTGAGACTCGCATTGGAGGAACAGCACGTGTCATGAACTGTGCCTGTAAACCAGTGCCAGTTGGCATTAGCAGAGCCAGGCTCTTAACATTTCCAAGATATATGAATTTCGGACATTCTTCTTTCATTAACCAGATAGGCACTGTTAGTGATTTAAGAGCAGTGATTTTCCGCTTTCAGAAATGCTAATTCTGTTAGGCAAAATATGAAAAGACCTTACAGTGCTGCTTTGGGAGTCGGCGCTGCATTGATCATTATTTTGAATCCAAAGGTTATATTTTAATAAATTGCCAACTTCTGGCCGAATGCAGAAGCACCATGGGTCCCGATTGAGCGGTGCAAGTGCTCATGGGTATTCTACCCATTTAGTGAATCGCTCCACCGCTGCTCTTATTAAAGCAGCAATGGCGGTAGCATATGAATGTGATAAAATCTTTCAGTATTGGCCAGGTTTGATTCGCTAAACCTTTAACATTGCAGAAGCCAATATGCATCATACACTGTTGCTTAAAGCGGAACCCGCCTAAGCTCTTTCATGGTGATTTGTATGTACTTCCATGATTCTCTGCATTATGGGATGTGTGTAATTGTATAATTTTACATCTCTTCCCATTAGATGATACGGGCTTTCAGTCAGCCCTGATGAGAGGCCTGTCGGGGTAAGCCACTGGTGGATTGTGGTGTCAGAGGGTTGTGCCTTCAGGGCAGGTGTAAGCAGCAGCTGTGTGCTACAGTGCTGGCTGAAACTGATTTTAATGCATCTCTGTAACATGTGTTCCAGGATCTGAACAGAGAAGTAGTAGAGTGACAGTGCGACAACAAGAATCCCAGAACTCAACTTTGAAATTCCAGCTTTTACACAGAAGGGAGGTGGGTACAAACCACTGGGGCAAACTGGGGGAGGGTTATTGTAGAGCATACTCTAAATTGGTGTATGGCTGCTTGACAGGGTCCAGCACATGACTGGTGTGCATAAATTGTGATTGTTGGCCAGTGGGAATGTGCCCTCAATATAGCTGAATCCTGATTTGGGAGGTTGCTTGGGAAATTATCATTTCATGCATCTGGGCTCCTTGGTGTTACTACAGCAGTCTCTGATCCTTTGTTTTTGTTCCACCAATCAGCACTTTCTACCATCGAGGGCCTGATTGACAGAGCTATAGTTGGCCTGAAGCAGGATCAGCCAGCTCGGAAGGTAAGGGGTTAATACTACTTTTCTAATGCTGCACAGTACCCCGAGAACGTCAACGTCAGCTGAGGGGAAAAGTAAGAGGATGAGAGGAAGTCCAAGACGCAAATATCCTGTTTTTATCTAAATGTCCCCAGTAATAAAGAACGAGGGGAGATAGAGAAAATTAAATTGAATAAAGATAAATCGTGTTTGAATCTTTATATTTTAAAAAGTTTTCATTGATATTGGAAACACATATTATTACTAAAAAGGGGTCCGAATTCAGAATGGGAAAGAACAAGATGGCTACCCAAAGCTCTGCATAAAGTAAAATAGACGAGTTTGGGTAAGCCCCATCCTTGCACATGTTTCTGCATATTTTCCTAATGTTCTACCTGGATATAGGGCACTCTTTGGTTTTCTGCTGCAGCTGTGTTGCGTTGCACCTTAAACTATTTGTAACAGTATCACATGGCAGATATATTCACTTGTCATCTCTGACTTGATAGTGGTTCTTTGCTACTTCCTACACGTGCCATGTAATTACGTTGCTCAGTAGCACTATTTGCCCCTTTTTTATCTGTTTTATGTACAGGTTACAACAAAATACAAACCGCTTCCTTTTCTCATTGTAATTTTTGTACAGCTTCTGTAACTGAATTGTTACAGAAGAAAATTACAGACCTGGGTTTTATTCCCACAACCTCTGCTTGCATACTGTGCGACTCTCAGCAAGTAATTTAACCGCCCCCAGCGCTTCCAGATTGCCCCTGTAACTTGTGGCCCAGTGGGCACTACCTGGGTACTAAACAGTAAAGTGGTAAAATATATGACCCCCCCCCCCCCCGAGATTCAGTCTCTGAACTAGGCCCTTCCTGCTAAAACCTTCCAGAATAAATACTGAATTTTCAGGTGTGCACCTACAACTGCATATTTTCCATTTTTGGTTTTATTCTCCTCACCACATGTGGGCCTTTTGATTGACACCCGTCAGAGATGAGTACTGGAAGTTGCAGGGATTCACACAACCAGTAAGCAGCTTTACAGCAGGGGGGGTGCTGGCAAATGCGTGTGAGCTTCAGGTTGCCTATGCCAGTTGTTCGCCCCAGTTTGTAGGTTCAGTTCGGATTCCGTATTGTGGACTCTGCAGTGGTAGGGGGGGGTATGTGCCTTATAGGCAGCAGCTGGTCTGGCTTGCGCAGACATTGTGTTAACTTCACTTTGCAGCTGGGTGTTTTTAGATGATTTACCATACATTGGCAGCCCTGTAATTCCTGCTGTGGCAGATGTATATATGAGCTTTTGTATATCTGTTGACATTCAGCTGTTTTAAGAAGCTATGAAAATAGGAGACTGTCATGAATAAACCTGAAGTTTAAAAATAAAAATTGGGAGACTGCATTTGTGTTTCTACAAGTGGTCTCCATCTTACAGTTCTGTTGTCTCTTATAACAGGTAACAAATCCAGATGTTGCAGAAAAATTGATGATTTCATTGAAAATTAGAGAAACTGAAGGAAGTGAGAACTCCATTCACAGTGGTAAGTATAAAGGAAAAGTAATTTTCATGATGAGGGCATTTAATAAGGGCAGCTGAATATCAAACCCGGCTACAGTATCTAAGGATTTTCTACTGCTATAGCTACAGCGATGGGACCGCTACCTTAACGTGCTAGTGGTGTCTGTTGTTGAGAACCTGAAGGTTGCAGTTCTGACTCATGATTCTGCAGTTCAGAATAGTTAACTGCAGCATCAAGGGGCGATCATCTGGTGGCAGTCACTCTCACAAGGAGCAGTCACTCTGTTTTTTGTTTAAAGTGGGGTGGGGTAGACTATATAATGAATGAGACATGGAGAACTACATGAAACGCACCCTGTGGTGCGCATACCTCCAGCTACCAGTGGCAGTGTTTAGCGTCCTCTGGAAGTGTCTTATTCCATTTCTAAAATAGTCCTAGTTTTGCTGCAAAAACAAGTCTTGTTGCTGGCTAGCCACCAGACCAAAGTCTGACAGCATAGATCCTGTAAATCATTGTACTCACAGGGGTAATCCAGACCCCAAACAGCGTCTGTTGTATTTGACTCTTATTGAGGGTTGTTAGCACGATGAAACTGTCCTCTGGCTTATGGGGTATTGAAAAGAAGCTTGCTGATGCAGTGACAAGAGTATTTCCCAGAGTACACTGCAGTGTTTGTCTCTCAGATTGATTGATGTACATTAACTGAGCAACAGCAGAAAACATGAGCCATTATCTTAAAGCAGCCTTCTTCTGCATTCCTTTGCTAAAGCAGCACAGGTTACAACAAAAGTTTTATTATAGGTGGCAACTGGAGAGTTTTAAAATTGCTGTATTTGTTAGTCAGAAAACAGTCACCTAGATTTTAGTAGTAATGTATTTTGACAAAATCGGCAATCTGTCCAGTTCAAAGGTCATGAAATTAATGTTATCATTGCACACCTAGCTGCTTGCTAACCACCCAGTGCCAAAAGTTGTACCTTTAAAATAAATCTGTAAAACTGGACACGTCAGAACGAAGCAATATTGCATACAGTGTCTTCCAGTATAATAAATAAAAATGAAATTAAATTTGAATTTCATCGAAGAACTTCGCTTTTGAGGTTCATATGCTGTCATCTTACCCCCTCGATGGAAATGCAACCTTGCTGTGTACGACTGTCTATACATTCAGGTATTATGTAAGTGAAAAAATTGATTAGGAGTTTTGAGCATGAAAGTGCGAATCATCTGTGAAAATGCATAGTATTTGGCCCTGAATAGTTGGCAAAATTAAAGGAAAAAAATATATAGTTTTATTCATTTTGTCTGTTGTGCCATGGACTCGCTCATAAAATGTATTTTATTTATTGAATTTTGGTAACGGGTAGGCCCTCTGAGACAGGGGTGGCCTGGAAGTGCAGTACAGTGATAGTGCATTCATTGACACAAGAAATGAGGCGAGTAGTCATACAGTTGCATTCAGTTATGCAAAAAAAAGGCGATTTAAAGCACAGTCAAAAACCTTGCATAAACTCAGACGACATTTACAATTTTTTTTTTTACTTCTATGCGTTTCTGGAATTGGTTAGCATTACCTCCTGTCTTACATTACGTTTTGCTGTGCTATACAAGCTATTTAATACCCTGACATTACTGTCTGTGTGTGCAATTTTTTTTTCTTTCTCCCCTGTCCATTTATAGATTTTTAAATACTGTAGTCCCATTCTGGCAACATCCAAAATTTGTAGGGAAATGATTGACCATAAAATGTAACTATTGTTTGCTTGTTCTTACCTTTGATGTATGTATATGCTTATCTTTTCATCGTTGTACCTGTTTATTGGTAACACCCTGCTCATTGCTTGTATGTCACATTGTTGTAATTCCCTTGCACTGTTCTGTAAACCATGCTCTTGTAATCTGGGTCGTACCTGAAAATAGGCATTCCTTGTCTAGTCTGCTTACCCGTAAACAAAAGCTAATAAAAATATGAAGTTTAGTTGAAAACGGGATGGAAAATATTGTCCCATTTATACCATAATCTCCCTAATCAGTTGCCAGAAACACAATTCTAGGGACCTGGGACCCTTACTGTTAAACAGAAAATCGGATGATTTTTGCCTTTTATTTTGTTAGGTGGCCAAATACAAGTCAGACTGCAGTCTGCTCACCATTTTAGTGCTGTGCAGAGCACAGATTTGGGATCTGTTTTCCCAAGCCAGGAGTGTCCACTGCTTCTGGGAGTTTCTAATTGTTCTCTTTTCCCTTACAGATTATTGATGATCCATCAGGGAACAGCTTCATTGAGAGTCCCTGCGCCCCATACAAAGATGAGGCCCTCACCGTTTTATACCATCAACGGACGACACAGCAGGATAAGGATTTGGGGCTTAGGGTGGGTATTGGATTTTCTGTGCTGTGGAATAACACACGAGTTTGCCATTTGTACCAGTTGAATTGTTCTCTAGTCACAAAACCTTTGCTCTGTCATGAAACCATAGAAAGGAATTGGCCGCAATAGGTCACAGACAGAATCCAATCTAATATCAGAAAAACAGACAGATCAAAATTGCATAGTTACCATTAGGTTTTTGTAAATAAAGCCCATTAAAACCAAATGTCAAAAGCCCTATATGTTGAAAATCAGTATACAATGGCAGAACAAAATATATCTTAATTTACAATCTGATTTTGTTCCAGAAATTTCAAACAAATTCTGATGATAGGTTTGTATTACACAGCTGATCAACTGAAACTGTATACTGTGTGTGTATATATAGGGAAAAAGGAAACTGTCAATCTTGCTGATACCCATTGTAAAAGAGCTGTATGTCTCTGGCTCCTGTATTGTGGTTACTGGCTGTAGTAGATGCTATTAAATTACATTTGCTAGCCCTTCTCACCAGAAGTGTGGCCCCATCACCTAACAGTCTGTTTCATTTCATGTCATATGTGGTAGGCACACTGGAATTTGCATTTCTTTTACAGGTAAGACCAGAGGTCTTAAAGAGCTAGTGTAGTACCTGCAATTAATTGTAACTTTCACAAGTAATCAGCTATCCCTTCTTATATCAAAGTATTTTTTACTTTTTTTTTTTCTCTTTTGCTAATTAGAGGATTTTGTGCCCGACAGTACTAGGTGTGATGTGTGGAATTGCACTCTTCCTGGAGGCTAACATGCTCACTTCTGTTCTCCCTACACATCAGCAGCATTGTAACCTCAATGGACGGTGACATCACTATAACCGATCTCCAGTTGTTTCATTGGTAGCTTGTGACTCTTGTTACCAATTGGGCAGCTGCAGGTTTGTGCTGTAACAATGAGTGAGGTCACATGCTGATGATCTTGGAGGACTGGAACCAGATATGTCTGCTTCCGGGTAAAGTAGTACTATTCACATCATACCCAGTACTGCTGGGTAGAAAACTGTTGAATGAATGCAAAGAAAAACATGTCAGAAATAACAAGTAATACGGGACTACTTTTAAAAATTACTAACATTTTCTGCCTGCCATTTATTGGCGCTGCTAGCTCTTTAAAATTCAGAAATGTAAAAACTACACAATACAGGACACGTACATTAATATTTGAGAATACATCTTGCAGTATATCCGAGACACAGTGTACAATTATTGTACATCATGCATTAGCTATAACCTGTGCAGATATAGACTGCTCCAGACTATAATGTTGTAGGATAGCTGCTGAAAATGACTTTGCAGAAGGCACCATTTTAATATCGTTTGGAAGTTCTTTCCAAACATTTGCAGCTCAGTAGGCTGACGTGCGCCGACCAGCTGCAGTATGCATCAGTGGAGTTTTTAACATGTGCAGATTTCAAGAACATGAAGCAAAACTTGATTTGTAATCCGTTAACTGATCAAATAAAGAAGGCACCCCCATATTTTTGAATTCTGTAAACAAACCAAGAAAGTATTAGCTTAAACTTCAATTGTACAGGAAGCCAACCAAGAGAATTTAATACCTCGCAAATGGTGCAACCAGTTGGGGGCCAGCAGGGCAAATTTACCAATTTTAGATGATAAAACAGATTTTCTAGATAAGGTGTTGTCTGTAAGTGTGCTCCTATAGTTCAAAACTGGCAGCTGCCAAATGTTCAGTTGGATGGGGTGGGGGGAGGAGATGAGCAGCAGTTCTAAATGACCGATTTCCATCTCAGGTGGGGATTGGGGTGAGGGAAGCGATGCCAGGTACCTGTTAGACATGACATGGAAAGTTTTTGGGCAACAGGTACATAGGATACAAAAAACTTTAATAGAAACACAGGGAAAGTAATTACTATCCCCAGACATTTAAAAAGATGCTGACTTTCAGTGGGTTTAGGTAAACAAAGGGCAGAATAACATCTTTATTTGGTGACAGCGTGGCCACTAGGATAGTGGTCAGTGCTGCTGCTGTAATGGTGCCCATCATTATGAGACCCAAAACCTAGTGACAGTGTGGCCACCGATGCTTATGTTTTAGTGCCCACTGAGGATTAAGTGGCCTTTGTGCCCCCCCCCCCGAGCATTTTTTTGTCTGGCTGGTATTGTATAATTTTAATTTTTGTTCTTAAGCAAACCGTTTGTATATGGTCACTGTACATCTGAATGGCATGTTTGATTATGCTTGTGCATTCTAATTGGTTCCAGGCTGATGATGATGAAGATGAGGAGGAGGAGGACGAGAAGCCAGGGAACACCCTGGAAGATCTGAAAAACGAGGCAAGTTTTCCTCCCTGGTCAATTCCAACAGTACACAGCAGTGTTTTCTCGGTTGTGATCTGGGAGAGAAATGGGGAAGCAGTGATGATCGGTGCTTCATATATGCCCTTGGTAATGTATTCTCACATTATGCAGCCCATGCCTGTTTGGTTGGTGCTTACCAGGCTTCTCTGTAGCCCCATCCACCACTAACGCACCCAGCTGCATACTGCCTTGATTCTCTCTGTGTGGTGTGGGTTTCGGGGTCCTCATCCCACTGACTTGGGATCCAGGGAAGGAGTGGGTTAGTGCCCACGGTGCCAAACCAGACAGTAATCTAGATGGGGCCCCAGCTGTCCGCCCAACCCTGTTTCCTCCACTTCCCTCCGACATGTTGTGGGCAGTAGCCATCTGTTGGCCTTGCAGGCACGCAGTGTCTTTCTGTGGTGGAGCAAGATCCCTGGCCCATCCACGGATGTTGCTGCCGTGATGAACGCCAGGTGTCAGCCCTCTTTTTTTTTTTCTTTCCCCAACTCTATTTGTTGGGCCACACCGGACTGGAACTCTCTCTGGTTACCAACTGGCATGCCGCTCTACTGCCCACTGAGTCCCCCAACCTCCTCAAGGGTGTTGGTACTCCCCACGAGACCCCAGGCCTCAAAGTCCATGGGGAGTTCAAAGGGCAGAGGTGAAGGACCAGTTCCAGACGTGTGGCGGCAGGCATTGTGAAGTCAGCACCTATCCAGCCGGTGGGGGTATTTCTCTTTATGCCCCTAAGTTGCCGCCCCCCCCCGACGCATGGTGCACGGCGCGACGCACTGGCACACGGCAACCCTGCTTGCGTCAGCCACACAAGTTACGTGCCACCTGGCTTTGCTGCAGTGCCCTTGATCTCCACCTGAGATCACTGGCACACTGAGCCATCCCAACCTACCCTCCCCGGGGAGAAGAGCACCACGAGGGCACTCAGCCCTCCCCTGCCAACCCCTGGCGCCCGAGCTCACTCCCGAACCTGGGTCACCGGCGCAGCGTGAGGTGTGGCATCCAGCGCCTCAACCGTCAGCACCACCGTGCCGGCACTTCTTGACTGAGGTGGTCGCCAAGGGGGCAGCTATCCTGGTCTGGCCTGCCTCTCCCATTCCCATACTCTGGTCCGCTGCAGTCTAAGCAGGCCATCCTGTATATTTTTAACTACCACCCTAATTTGTTTTTAATGTTCTCTAGAATACCATGGCCACCACCCTTTGTTGCAGCAGTACTAGTGGCTTATTACTGGTGCTCTATACATTAGTAAAGGCTTTGTAAGGCATGAAGAGAGCACTGGTGTCACTGATTCTGTGTGCAGTGTAGATGGGAGTCCCAAGGAAACGATTCCCCTCTGGCCCTCACATTGTCACCTGCACCGCTCAGTTTTCAGGCAACCGGAACTCTGCTCATGATTGCCACCTTAACTTCATTTTCAGAGTGCATTCAAGGCTCTTTGAAAGTTCAGTTCTTTAGTAGCCCTCGTGCCTGCTTCCCCAACTCTAGGCAGATATACTGTACCTTCCATACTAACGCCTGTCATTTTATGTGCAGGTGTTGCAGTTTAATACAAACTGCCCCGAATGCAATGCCCTGCTGCCACCAACATGAAGCTAGTCCTATCCTTTTGTCTCAAGTGTGAAGACTGGATGTGAATGAAGAATACACCTGGAAACAAATTGTTTCTCAACTCAGCATATGTTTTGTGGATAAAATTTCAGATGTAGTAAAACTGTGGGTCCATAACTGCTCCTCTCTGCATAACATGTAAATATATTTCTTATGCAAAAGTAGCTAGAGGTCTAATTCATAACCCAGAGATAGTCTGTCATACAAGTGATGATATGTGGTTAACATGACTGGCTGTGCAATGCAGGAGGATAATGCAAGATCTAGGGATTCAATGTACAGTCGGGGATTGTGTTTCCATCTGTGCACAGCCTTAATGTGTGGTAGCCCCATTGTGAAACGCTTTTTTTTTTTTTGTAATAAAAATGAAAATACTATACAGTGTCATTTGAAATGCTTGAACACGTTGTATAGGACGTTTGTTCAGGGAAAGAGTTGCTGGTAGGTTGTATTTCAGGGCGGACTCTAGCTTTGAGTCCGGAAAGCAGTCTTCCATGGTAGGAGCTGTAGTGTTTTTTTCAGGGTTTTGCAGTTCTGGTTTTCACTTCGTAGGACCAACAGCAATTTCAGTTGTTTTCCTACTCTGGTGTATTCTAGGTCTGAGTGAGGCGAACAGTTTGTAATATTTTTAATACTATGTATTAAATTTTGAAATAGAGGCATTTTGAACATGCCTATGTTCATTCATTTGTTACACACAAGATCCTTTAGGCAGAGCCTATTTTCAAACGGTCTAGAGTCGCATAGTAAAATCATAGGTGCAGTTAAATTTCATAATGGCAACTATGGTGTGGAACATTATTACGATGAATAGAAGATGCAGCATAATTACATTAGTGGAATATGGGACACATTTACAATGACATTCTTCCTTCTCTGACCAGGGCTGAGTGCTATCTCCTTGTTTTTGCCAATCAGGCAGCACAGTGTTGTACTGCTCTGTTGTAGTAGTAATGTCTGTTTCTCGTTCTGTTTTAGCTGTATTTTGTTTTTAGTTATAATGGTGATGTTCGTGTATTAGAACAGCAGCAGCTATTTTGGGGTGTGTTTGCTGGCCTGCAGATCTGAATTTGTAGGTGGTTGACGTATGCTTCTGACTAATGCTGTCTGAACCATTTTACAATTCTGTTAAAACTATAGACTGAGCAAAACCAACCTATATTACAGATTTCTTCCCCCAAACGGTTATTTAAAGCAGCAGAATGTGTTAGTTGGCAAACAGTAATGTATTTCTGGCACCATTAGATTCGTCAGTGTGATTTTAATTCTCTTGGATATTCAAAAAAACTTCTACTAAACTAATGACTTGTCTGTAACAATGGTTGCCACTTTAATATATCTCGTTACTGTTCTTCAATATATGTACTAGAGTCATACTGAGGCTGTATTAGAATGGTTCTAGCACAAGTCCTGATTGTAAAAGGACACTACCACACACTAAGATAGAAACATAGAATTTGATGGCAGATAAGGACAGCTTGGCCCACCTAGTCTGCCCATTTCCCTACCTGATGGATAAGCTGCAGATCCTAGTTAACCAACAGCCTACTTCCTCCTACCCCCACTAGAATTTCCTTATGTCTGTCCCATGCATTCTTGAATTCCCCCACTATTTTTGACTCCACGACCTCCTCACGAAGGCTGTTCCATGCATCCATAACCCTCTCCGTGAAAAATATTTCCTCACATTACCTCTGAGCCGTCCCCCCTCTGTCTTCAAATTGTGCCCCTTTGTTCTTGCACATCTCTTTCTGAAAGATGCTACCCTCTTGGACTTTAAGATAGATATATGTAATGGATAAACCATTCTGAGGTGTGCGGTCGCCCGATATACGCCCTGCGTGCGTCGAAAAGCGCCAACCACCCAGCGCGGCGATATCAGAGCGCAACCGCACACGCCAGAGTGGTTCATCTATCTTATAAAATGTCAAAATTGTTTTCAAGGGGAGTAAAAGTGCAGGTGCATGGTCATGTGGTGATTAATATCCAATCATTCCCAAGCAATTTCCATACTCATTTTGTAAATATATATATATATTTTTTTTTTTGTTATGATGGGTGTAGTCAGAGACGAGGAATATTTAAAAATCTCATAACCACATATTTCTGTTTAGGAATGAAATCAAATGAAAAGATAACTTGGTATATGCCAAAGAACTATTTGATGAAAATGTTCGCTGAGTAAGAAATCATGTTGCTTTAATAAACCTGTGCGATCATCTTGTTTGACAAGATGACTACATTCTTTGTGTTGGCAAAATTAGTTCTGCAGGGATCAAAATTAAGGTTTGCAGGCAAGTGGCTGAGAAATTCCACTTGGTGCCACTGATATTCCACGTGTCCGCTACTGTAGTTTATAAATGGTAGTGGCAACCGGGGTGGGAGGGCTATAAGAATTATTTTTATTTATTTATTTTGCTGAAGAGGTCCCTTCCCACGTGTGGGGGCCAGTATGTAAATGTGACATTGGCTCCACATGTGGGAATGAGAAAAAAAAAGTGGGGTCAGACTATGGGTGAATTAATGCCACCCCCCAGACATCCTATATGGGAATGAATATATATATATATATATATATATATAATTTTTTTAATCACTCATAATAGTAGAAGTCATTATGGATTCCCAGGCCCCAGAGCTGACTCATTGAGAGCCCTGGAGTTGGTTCTCTCTGGTGACAAGATGCTGTTATTGAAATTTTTTTTTTTTTTAACTATTTCTTTCTGGTACTGTATTTTCTACCTCCTTGGCAGGTGTGGTTTTTTTTTTTTAAACCTATGGTCCCCCCCCCCCTTCCAGCCCGTCCTCATGGTCCCTGCCCCAGCAGCAGCCAGAACTTGAACCCCCTTGTTCCCTAGCCCCCACAGGTTGTATCACAGTGGGTACTTACCCCACCACTGCGGAGACCTTTGTGGCTGGGCTTTGGGGGGGCGGCTAACTTGGGTGCGTCCATGGCGGTGCTGTCGGGGCCGACCTTCAAGCGTGCCGGAGGATTCTGTTGTGTCCCCGACCCACGGCACGGGCATTCAGTAGTGTCACGGACCCGAGGAGAGCAGTCCCTGGGATGCTCAATTCACCCCCCCGGCCAACCCCCCCGACACCTGAGGTCTCTCCCGACCCCCAGTCGCTCGTGTGGCGCCCACCACCTCAACCTCAGTGCCACTGAGCCAGCCATGTTGTTGTGTTTTAAACCTCTTTGCTGCTTCTGTATATTGTTTGAAGATCTGGATATGCAACTCTGTTTGTTTTTCATAAAAGTTTGTTATAAAAAAGGTATGTTTACAAGTCCCACCCCTCATTCCCACTACCATTCATAACTAGCCTGCAGCCCTGTTCATGACTTTGAATTATCAAGATGCAGGTGTATGGGTAGGGGTACAGTATTTGGCAACTGCGTGGCTTGTGTAAGGAAAATATGAGTGCAGCATACTTGGATAAGCCTTGTACTGTTTTTATTTTTGTTTTGTGTTGAACGTCAAATATAGGTAGGTTATCTTAGGGCAGGCAGCTGTTATGGGCTGCCTGTCTAAGATCTGTCAGTAGCTCTTTAATGGTTTCAGCATTTTTGACCTTGTCTCTTTTAAATATTTTGTATTAACAGTTCGGGTATCTGTTTCACAAACATTTGACAGTCCCCACGGACTCACAGGGTTTGTGATGTCACAGTTGTCTCCCCCAATTTTTAACCAGGAGACACATTGTAAGCTAAAAGCTAGTTTACAGGTGCAACCTGGGAGCACGGGGAAGTTAAGTGACTTGCTCAGGGTCACACAGTATGCAGGTGGGGGCTATGGGATTCAAACCCAGGTCTCCAGATTTGCGGCTCAGAGCTTTGAACCACTGCACTAAACTGCTTCCCTTATGTGCCTTGGCAGCACTTTGATGTCTTTCATAAATTATGACGTTATTCTTGGCCAGTCAGGATGGTTTATTACTCAACATTCCAAGGACTTTTTTTTCACAAGAGGTTGTCTTGTGTAAACAGTTCTAAAGTTCAGTTAGCATTATCCATTTCATCACATAGCGATTTCTCTAATTTTCTACAAAGTCAAACAGTTTTAAATTCAAGTTCCATTTTTTGAAAAACAAAATATTTAACATGATTTATAATATGTTTATATGAATAGTCCCGGTGTCTCTTACGATTAAGGTTTTTTTTTTTTTTTAATTTGCTATTTTTTACCCTCTGGTCCCCAAGCACCGCACCTTCGGGAGACACCTATGATGTCAGCCCCTGCTTCCTTCAACTATCTGGAGCCCTGCTGAACCCCCCATGTAGCCGTGGATCTGCCCTCCAGGCAAGGACGAGGTGGGGCATGTACACCTCAAACTTCTGTGTCTTCGGGCTGCTGCAGGACAGGCAGGCGGAGCTTTGGGGTCTGACCCAGGCACTGTCTACCTAGCGGTTGGAGATCCAATTTCCTATTTCTCTGGCATGTGCCGTGACATCAAGGCTGACGTAGCATGCGCCCTGACATTAAGGCGTCGCTGCCAACGTCTGCAACGCCTGCTCCCATCAACAGGGCTGGACGCCATACCCCAGGCCGCCGCCTGAGTTCAGCCAAGCATTGAGCTACAACCACCACCACCCCCGAGAAGGTGAGCAGTCCTGGGACTTCTGCCTCTTTCCCCAGCCAGCCCTTCCACTCCCAGGCTCGCTCCTGAACCCGGTTGTTAGCGTCAGAAACAGTAGTGCCACCGCTGGCCAGTGGGCCGCTCACAAGTTGTTTTTCTCAAGTCCTTGGTGTGCCAGAACTGCTCAGTTTCACTTCACCGCTTCACCCAAAGAACTCACAAAGGCACTCTTATAACCACAAGAGACACCAAACTGTACACTATAAAGAGGTGGAATGTGGAGACGGGAAATTCTCATACATGTCTGGATATGTTGGCAGAAACCTGCAACAACCCCATGTAAGAGAAGTGAATATTCAAAAGGTGTTTTGCTAGTAAATTTTAAGTACCTGAGCAGAGTTATATTTTTGAACTGATAGACTGAAGTAGACAGCTTTGCTTCAACTGTTTTGACACAGTTGTACACAAATCAGAAATCTTGTAGGATTCAGCCGTATTTCATTTACATTCACAAATGGCATTGTGTGAGCGCTTTCTTTAACTGGTTTGACAGAGATCCCCCACTTTAAGGAAGTTGTCATCATGGCTACCATCTGTGATGCCTGTGGACACAGGACCAATGAGGTAGGTCATGTATTTTTCCCACTTATGCTCATTTTGCAGTGCTGACTGCAAAACAGCATTGGGGGTTGCACTGTTAGAGGTGTCATTCTTGAGGTGAGACATTACAAAGGTAATTAGCAGTTATAGCACCAGTTTGGGAACCAGGGAGACCCAGATTCAAATCCCACCTGACTCACTTACACTCAGTGACTTCGAGCAAGTTGCTTCTAAACATGCCCCAACGGGGGTTTATTGTTGAGCAGCTCTCACAGTGACCCCTACACCAAAGACACTCGCCCACATTTTCTCTGTGAGGGCTTGCTGTGGAACAGCTGCCCCTCCTAGCTGTAAAACTGAGTAGAAATGGGACCTCTACCGCAGATGAAATGTTGCTTTTCAGCTGTGCTGTCCTGGGTTAACCAACTGTAAAATGTTCCCACAGAAAAGAAGCTGTTCACAGCATAAAGGGCCCCCTACAATTGTGGAGCTGATCCTGTGTGCTGTGTGTGCAAAACATTTTGATTTACTTAAAATTGTTTACTGTAGTATAGTAGATTATACAGACTAATTTTGCTTAGTTCTAGGCTGACATGTTCTTTTACTACAGAGATCTGATTCCCCTACAGCTGACATCAGAGCAGTAGGTGGTAGTGGGAGATACAATAGCCAGCAGTGAATTTTAGAACTGTATTAATCTCCAGTCAGATGTTTTCTGGGTCTGCTTTTCTCCAGGGGCAAAGTACAGTCCTGTGTGACTGTACATAGCTTGGGGAGGACGACGGTGGGGCAACAAACAAAAGATCAGAGTTTATATAAACTCTAACGTGCACTGCAGGCTATTGAATCTCCCACTGCTGCCTATTCCTCTGATGTCAGCTGCAGGGGATTCTGGGATTTGTAGTAACAGACAATGTCAGCCTTAAACTAAGCAAAATGAATGTGAGACAATGTACTATACTACAGAAAATAGTAAGTAAACCAAAATGTTTTTACAGACAACGTGCACATTGGGACCAGCCTCGCATTTGAGTGTGGGGCCCTTGGTGCTGACTATACCCCTTTAAGAGATTTTGATCTTAAAAAGCAGTGCTGAAATAATGCCTTTTTTTTTTCTTTTCTGCAGGTCAAATCTGGAGGTGCCACAGAACCCCTAGGTACCAGAATCACTCTCAGAATTACTGACCCTTCGGATATGACACTAGACCTGCTCAAGGTTTGTCCCTTTATAAATTGCTGACTGTGACCGTGCATCAGACCTTCCGTGTCATTGGACTGCAGTTAAAGAGCACTTGCCTACTTTGGCAAAACTTTCAAAAAAGTCCCAGTTTGCTGCCCCCAAAATGCTCTTTGCTAATCAAGTGATTTGTCACACTGCAGTAAAATGTCCAAATTGCAGTATGTTTTTCCTTGCATTTGACAGAACTGTAGTAGTTGTTCTCACAGTTTGACACTTTTCCCCACAACTGCTCTCTTCCGACTGTGTCTTGTAGATAAAATAACCATTTAATGAAATGTCTCCTCAAACCTGGCTGGTTACTAGTCCAAATGTTGATTTTTAAGGACTGCTAAATGTTTCCAGAACCAGTATCTGCATTTATATGCATAGTTCATTATGTGCCAAACATTGTGTATAGCACCCACTTAGTGAGGGCATCGACAAGAAGACCTGCTCACTGACCCATAGATTTCATCTGTTCTGGAAACTGGTCTACACCTGACATCTCAGAGCCCCGGCCCCAGTTTGTGACATCAGTCTGTTGGCATGGAGATAATTATGGTGTCACAAGCTGAGGATTGTGGTGTCCAGTGTAGACAAGCAGTAAGAGCAGACGCTGAATTTCTGCTGTCCACTTTATAATTTGGCACTAGGCAGGCATGCGTTCTGTGTGGTTGCTGGAGTGTGTACACATCTGTGACACCCTGAATGCTAAATAGGTGTTCTGGCTGTCTCCCAGCTTCCCAATGGTAATGTATTCCTCTTATATGATTGCCATGAGCTCTGTTTGTATATGTTTCTGTGTTCTGTGTGTGTTATGATCAGAGGTGTGCATCATCATCATTGTGACTGTACAAGGTATTTTAAAGGGGGAAGGGAACCTTATCCCATAGTCATGGAGTGGGACCAGTAGGTGCTGATTAGCGGAAATCAAATGGTCAGAGCCAGCCTAGTAGCATGGCCGTAGAGCTGCCACTTGCTATGCCGGTGACTCAGGCCTGGGAATGCGCTCGGGTCACTTGTGGGCAGACCAGGGGGAGGGACAGAGGATTGAGTAACCTCTGGACAGCTTTTCTACCTTGGGGAGGGGAGAACACACCTCTCGCTGGTTGGCTGCCACTTAGAGGGATCTGAGTGGCAGCCCAGCGAGACCACAGCCATGTGGGAGGGGACTTCACACATAGACGCCATTGGCATCTCTGTGGAGACCGAGCGCGCACACTGCGTTATCGCGCACATGTGGGCCTAGTGAGAAAATGGAGGAAAAACACCTCCAGCAGTAGCTGGATGATGACTCCATTCCCCGCAGGCCAGAACCGACAACCTGCACCTCCGAGCAGGTCCTGTGGTGAGGACACTGGTGTTACGTTACGTCCCAGGAAAGTTTAGATAATGAGGCTGATTTTCTGTGTAGTTGATCCAGTGCCTCTGACCCGCCATTCCGATACATTGTTGATCCAAACCACCATATTGGATGACATCACTAAAGGGCTGAGCAGCAGGGCTGGCATTTGCTTGCACTGTCAGCTGGAATGGGAATATGGCAGTGCTGAATGCTGCTAACCTTGCCAGTGTGTTCTGCTTTCCCAGAGCCAGGGGTTATGGGAGCTCAAGTTGCATCATGATGCCTCATGAGGGGTGACATTCCAGCTTTGGGGAAGAGGTAAGACCACTTCTGTAGCAGCAACCCCTTTCATTCATATCCTGCAGCCTTGACGTGCTTTGTGGAGGTGCAAATCCATCGACCATCTGATAACCAGAGATGCCAGTGTAGTGTGACAGTTTGGAACTTGAAAGAAGTGGAAGATATAGTGGGAGAATGTGCAGCACTGAAGTTAGGGAGGGGGACCCTTAACCTGATGACATGACCTGAGTCACTGTTGGGGTCCTGGGGTCCCCTTGCTACAGCATACTGTCCTTGGTCACATTAGGTGAGGAAGCTAGCCTGGATGGTGGGCTGTGGGGGAAATAGAATAAAAAAAAAAAAAAAGTAGGTCTAGAAGCCAAAGCGAAAGATAAACTCTGTCTGTTTAACCAGAGTGGTTGGCTGCAACTCTCTATTGAGTTTGACAGACTTGGCCTTTTAAACCGTGGCCACTGCGATTATGAGAAACACCTGCAAATGTATTTTTCCCCTGAAAATAGTGCTCCGGCGAATAAGATGTTCTTTTGTAATTAACCGATGTCAGCATTGCCATCTACTGGTTCACAGCAGAATCAACCTTTGCACACTCAGGCTGATGATGGAGTACCAGAGCCTTCTCTCTGGGCCACTGCTAAATTAATACTGACATGTATTCTGTATGCTCTGTGTCTGCAGTCAGAAACCTGCGGCGTGATGATTCCTGAGCTGGAATTTGAGCTGGGAATGGCAGTACTCGGAGGGAAGTTCACCACGTTAGAAGGGTTGCTCAAGGATATCAGAGAACTGGTAAGTGGTGGTTTGATATCTGTTTAAATCTGTTTAGTATGAAAGAAAGGACGAGGGACAGCTCACTTGGAACACCGGGCTTGGCTCCTGACACTGATGCAGTGTGGTGTTGGCGAAGCTCGGCTGGTAGCACGTCCACCTCTGGGCTCACCAAGCAGCTCCTGGCAGTGGCAGAGTTGCAGCCCTCATTAGCCTAACCCACATGCTGGAAGCCGCATGATGAGCGTGAAGTGACTGCGAGCAAGTTGGCAGACATGGCAGTCGGTGCTGTCTTTTTGTTATATAATAAAACGCTTAACATTTTTTTAAATATCTTTGTTATTGATAAAAGTCCTAATGAGGTGTTTTCTGCAGTAGGTGGCACACTTTGCTGGCTAACCAGTGTTTTCCTCCAACAAGACCATAAACTACGTCATACAGTTCTTTACCACTAGTGTGAATCAGAAACTCCCATTTAATTTATTAATGGGCCAGTAATGATTGAACAGCAATAGAATGTGTACTTACGCAGTACTAGCCAAAAAGCTGGCCATTTCCGAAGGATTAAAGGGGAGCAGTTAGTACACAGAGATCCATATTCAAGTATGCCACCTACTTCAGGAGAAGCTGAGCTCTACTAGCCTCTCCCTCCTGCTGTTGACTGGTTCTGTTTCCACCTAATAATCCAACAACAGTTGGTACAGGTTGGAAGCATTTTATCACCAGTCCTTCCAGCCAGACTGCATCCTGCAGGACTTCATCCTATTCTCCATTTTCTGCAGGACCTCCTGTCTGTCATTGCAAACTCACATATACACATGTATACAGATGATGCTGTCCTTTTCGCCTCTGGCCCCTCTACCGTATCTGTGGAAGAGCTGCTCCCAACATATTTTCACAATGTCCTGTGCTAGTTCCACTCCAACCATCTCTGGGTCAACACCAAAAAATGGTATCTGTGACCTTAGCACCAGCCAGAAACTGTCCAGACTCTCAAGACTTCTGGGCTTCCTCACACTGGATGGTTCCTCTCTAGAAGCATTGCAGTCCTTCCAAGTACGTGTGCGAGTGTGGCTTGACAGCAAGCTTAGCTTCTCAGCCCTCCTCAATGGCATCCATGCAAAACTCGGCCCTAAGGTGGGGATCCTGTACCGTAATAAATACTGCCGACCCCTGCTGGTTTGCTGTGAGCTGGTCACCAAAGTGGTGCTTGCGGTTTTCGGTTATGCGGCTGTGGTCCACGATACTGTCCCCTCCACTTCCCTAGCCAGACTGGGCGCCTTTTGTTGCTGTGCTACAAATTCCCCGTCTCTCATGTACCACTGATCCCTGTTCTTCTCCCTTTCCATTCTCCCCCAACCTCAACCTGCTTGCCGCTAGTCACGTTGTACCTCCTTCATTTCCAAATACTGGTTTGGTTCCCTTTCCTCTTACCTATCTTCATGCCTCTCTCAAGTCCCCCCCCCCCAGCTTCATGCTGTCTGTGTTCCAGGGACCAGTGAATCTTCTCTAGTACTCATCCCTGTTCCTTTGTTTGGCAGTCCACCTTTTCCTGTCACCTTCCAGCACTCTGGAACCTGCTTCTCTCATCCCTCTGCCATTCCTTCTCTCCAAGCTCTTTCAGACACCCATTGAAACTCCTTCCACCCCCACCTGCACCTGTTTCCCGTAGGAGGCCCACCCTGGTGACACTGGTAGCACGTGGTTTTGTTCTTCCCTGACCTAACTGATCTCTAGTGCACTCACAGCTTGCCTTTGGACCTGTTCTGTGGTATAATTCAGTATTTGGATTTTGTATTGGTGTGACATGCCATCTATAAACTTGCACTTTAATCAAGTCCCAAGTTTTGTACCTGAGAAATATTATATATGTATCATGTCTGCTCTTTATTTCTGTACCATGAAATGTACTGTTATGTTTTGTTGTTGCTCCTATAACCCTTTGCCCCGGGCCGCACCTGGAAACTAGCCTCGACTCAGTGTGTCTTTCCCAGTCTTCAGTTTTTAAATAAAGTGCTAGACTGGTCCTAGTGCACGGTAAAGAAAACATTTTGGTTTACTTACCATTTACTGTGGTATAGTAGAGTGTACCAGACTAATTTTGCTTCCTTCTAGGCTGTTTTGCACACCCAGTGCACCTTGGGATCAGCCCCACACTTGAGTGTGGGGGCGTGAATGCTGACTGCCCTCCTTTAACAATTGTTTAGTGTGGATGGTGACCTGATGTGTAGCAAGGGCTACCTTCCTCCATTTGATCATAATCCAAGGAAATTACTGGCTTGGAAGTTGTCATCTGCATTATAAGTCTAATTGCAGTAACGACTTTAATTTTGAGAGTTTTTGCAAGCCGTGCCATGACTGGCGCTTAAAGAGATTGTGTGCCGCAGCATCAGTTGGCAGCAGGATCGCCATTCCAGCTGCGGAATATTTACACTTAATATCTGAAATGCTGCTTCTAGAGAACGAAAATTTGCAGATTAAAGGAGCGCCCTATAATTTTGTTTGACTGGTACCTGAGTAGTACTAACAAAAAAGATGGGTAGGAAATCACTGTGTTTTTGACTGGTCAGCAATTGTGCATTGATAGACCACTACCAGCGATTAAAGAGATTAAACTGTTCATTAGCAGCGGCACTAGATATCTGTGCTTCATTTTCCAGGATGTAACTTGATATGATGATGTCCTGCCAATAGTGCCTGTTTTATCAGAAATGCTCTCAGAATTTGTTTTCACCGGGTCCCGAGATTCTCCGGCAAGAGCACACTTCAGCCCCAAGCTCAGCAAGCAGAGGTTGGTGCGTCAGGCTACATTATAGGTTATAGTTTTATGTTCTATCGGTTGTTTATGTTAGACGCAGCACTGGCTGACCAGCAAGGGCCTTGTTAGCCCACCAGCGCCCACGCTTCACCACAAACTGACCATTACAATATAAAAAAACTATCCGAAAGATGCTCCCCATAGACTATAATGGAGCACGCCCCCGCGCTCTCCCTAGCATCACGTTAGAACTTTACTGAGCACGGGGGTTGAGCGTGGGCAGTTCTTAACACCGGGAAGTTCTTGGGACCCGTTGAAAGTTAAATTACGAGCGTTTTTACAGTAAAACAGGCACTGCTGTGGGACATCTTATCAACTTACATCCTGGGAGGTAAGGCACCGATATCTCCGGTGCACACGCTGAGGCTCGCATATCTCTTTAAGAAAGTTCTGGCAATCTGGACACAGCACACTAACATAGCAACATTTGTGATTTTCCATTACAAACATGGCTGCTACATTTGCTCACCAGAAAAGGTCAGCTAGGCCCTAAAAATAAGACTTCAAAAGACATTGATTAAATGTTATTTTATGATCTCCCCAGTCCTCCGTACACACCACACAGAATGAATGAATAAATAAATCAAGTACTCTTTTTCTAATCCTAAAACATCCCACTCCTATCTGTACCTGCCTATCCAGGAACTCTTTGCTTTTTACTTTCCCACAGCTGAAATTAATTATTCCTGGCTGTACTGATGCCTTCTGGTGTGTGCGCAGGTGTGTGCGCACGTGTCTAGACCTGAACAGTCTGCCAGTAGAATTCTTCAGCAGTTTCAATTCCTGTATTCCATCATGAACAGACATAAATACCATCTACTGCATACGTGGAAAGGCAGATGATTAACAGATGGGGAGGGACTACTAGTTAATTTAGCAAAAGAAAATACCTGCTTTTAATTTTAAGTTGCCATTTTGTTTTTAAATTTTCCCCAAATCCACTTTAATAAGCACAATAAGCCCCTTCAGAGTGTAAGTTTGGGTTGTGCATTGATACCTGCACTTCCAGGTGTATGTAGCAGGGACTCTGTACAAACGCCTCGTGCCTTACAGTGCCCCAGGGTGTGCATTTGTCGCTCAACTCACAGCCTGTCACCTAAGTACTGTTTGTACACATTCTGCAGTTTTGTTGGATTTTTTTTGTTTCCATTTGACAATGGAGCACAGCAGCAACCTCAGATTGCATCTGTTAATAGTTATGCTTTCCTGTTATCCTTTGAAACTTGTACTGTTGTATACACGGTATCGCACCACTCAGAAGTGTGTATCACCACAGATGCACGTGTCTGTCTGCAGCCCATGTGCATTGATTTTTCTCATGAACTGCAGCTTGTGTGCTGTCCCTGGATGAATTTTCTGCATTTATCTGCATTGCTGATACCCTAAGAAACGCTGAACTTTAACACAAGCAGCCACAAGTACTTTTGCCAGACTTTGTAACTTTATGAAATAACATGACTCAATGGGGCATAACTTTCCCCTCTTCCAGATTGTTGAAAAAAACCCTTTCACTGCTGGAGACAGCGCCACGCCAGAAAGAAACGAGAAGCTGCAAGAATTTGGCAGACAACTAGAACAGGTTGGGAGCAGCATTCTTTCCTTGTGAAAATATAAGGGTTCTGTTTAGTTACTCAGCAAATACAGTGTCCTATGATTGTGTTTCTGTGTCGTTTCACGTTATCTATGGTAATTACTTAACTTGGTTACTGTGCACCCCAACCAGGCGCTTACTGGTGCAGCTATAGCTTTAAAGAGCAACTCTCTAAGCTTAGAACCACTAGATTTACGTAAGTTATGTTAACATTATTTTCTAGTTGTTTATTTTTTTTACTTTTCCCAGTTGTTGGTCTACTAAATATTGCGGCTGATGCAGTACTTACCTCACTGAGTCTCTCAAAATGTATATGAACCTCCCCTGCTCACCTCACAGTAGCTGTTTGTGACATCCCAGTCAGTTATCAGGGTGAGCAGTATGATGTCACAAACAGACGCTGTGAGGTTAACAGGGGAAGAAGCAAATGGGTTTTATACAGATTTTTTTTTTTAGATTGATTACCAAGATGTGCTATCTATAAAGGAATGTTAAAAATGGAAAAACATATTCTCTAGTTGTAACAGCGTGAGCATCGACGATGTAAAGTGCGTGCTGAAGTGCAGAGTTGCTCTTTAGTTTCACAGAATGCTGCTGTTGTGAGGGTTCCAGTGTTCACACAGTCCACAAAATTGCCAGGCTGTAAATCAGACTCAAAGAACACCCCTAATGACCAACATAATGGACTAATGTTTTAGCAGAAGCAGAATCAGCATTTATGTAGAAGAAGAAGAAGAATCAGTATTTGTATAGCGCTTTTCATACATCCAAAGCGCTTTACAAGCAATGCTAGACTGGTAGTGAAGTGACTGAATGTGTGGTGGCGGCCATATCGCACATCATCACCCACACACAGCCTGGATAATTGCATGAACCGTTTATGGGAAGGGAATGTTGGCCAGGACACCGGAATGTTCCCTACCTTTGCGTAAGAGTGCCCTGGGTTCTTTACTTCACCTGGACACCCACCAGGACAACACCAGGATGGGTAGAAGGGACCTCGGTTTAACGTCTCATCCGAAGGACGGCACACCCCAGCAGTACAGCACCCCCCAATACTGCACTCGGATGCCAGCGATTTTTAGGTGCAAGTCCAATCCCGGTGTGGGACGAGAACCCATGACCTTCTGGTCCAGAGGCGGATGTGATACCAACTGAGCCACGCTGACACCAGCGCGTTTCACATGCATTGTATACCAAAGTGCTTTACACGCAATGCTGGACTAGTAGTGAAGTGTCTGAACGTGTAGTGGCAGCCATTGTGCACATCAACACCCACACACAGTCTTGGACACTTACAAGTCTGCATGCTGTGTGACTCATACTGGCCCCCTACCAGAAAGAAAAAATATAGGCTTGCAGAGTCAGATCTTTGGTGCAGGTGTCAAAAGGAGATAGGAAGTCGGAAACATATGTTCTGGGACTGTGATAAGGTGGCTGTCTTAGGGGGTTAAATTAAAGATATGGGTGTGTCAGTTGGCCTGGGATCATGCATTCTTCTGTTTAGATGTACGCCTTTTAGGTCTGTTTGACAAGGAAACAACCATGGATGTTAAATGTATTATCTGTTTTTTTTTTTGTTTTTTTTTTCATCCACGGTCAAAGCACTGGTCTTACAAAACTGGAAAAATGAGAAAGATCTTGTGTAAGGAATGGCATGGTACTATCTGTAACTCATTAGGCTGGAGAAGTTATAGCAGGTATTAATAAATTCACTAAATGTGTTCAGTAGAAGTTGAGGAGACCTGTTAGAAGTAATACTATGATAAGGCAGCAGTTGACTGAGGTGGCTACATAGGAATACCCAGTGGTATTTTTCTTGTCTAATAGTGTGTGTTGTACTGTTTTCTGCTTGTATGCTAGCCCTCATATCTGCTGTTTGAACCCTATTGCTGCTTACCTACCTAGTCGCTACATGGCTTCTGCACCTGCTGTGAGTGTGTTAAAAAAAAAAAAATATATATATATATATATATATACTCTGTTTGACAATGCTCACTGAGCGCCCCCCCCCTTCCTTTCCCTACTAATTCCTCCTCCTTCTACTCCCACCAGCTCTCCCGACCATAAGTTTTGCACCTTTTGTTATCTTTTGCTTGTTGGAGATTGTATTCTATGTAACAAAACTGTAATTGAATTGTAACTTTTGTTTGTAAGTACTGTGTCCCTTGTACTACTGTTCTGATGTCCTCTTTGTGACAAGGTACCTTTGTAAATGAGCCTCTGGCTCAAAGGTTTCTAAACTGATGTTTGACTAAATAAATAAATAAATAAACTAGCCACACACTGTCAGTTGTTAGAACCATGCTGCTGTTTACCTACCTAGCCACTCCACAGCTACTGCACATGTTCTGAAGTGTCTAAAAAAAAAAACACACTGATTATATTTTGCTCCATCTGTTTCCCCTTCCCCACCTCTCGCAGGTCACACCTAGAAATGAGCCTTGGCTCAGTGTGCCTCTCCCAGTTAAAGGAAAACTGCACCCAAAACTTGAAAAAATATATGTTGTGCAGAGTGTTTTAATTTGAATGTGAAGTTCTAGTGTTTCCTTGCCTCTGACTGGTATTAGGAGTTTTTCCCAAATTAGCCTGCTAGCTTTATGCTAGTTTTATGACCCCCTGGGGATCTCCATACCTGATAGTGTAATTGTATTTCTGGTTCCCACAGTGCATCTTGTCTCATGTGACTGTGATGTAAGAGAGACCCAACATTCAGCACACACATGCCAAGCAAACTAAATAACTTGGAAGCTTTACAAGCTGCACAAAAAATTACCAGCAGCGAAGTTTTTCAGGACAGTAAAACCTTTAGGATGAGGGTGGTCACCAAGCTGAATTCTACAGATTTTAAAATATAGCCATCTTTGTTGTTGTGAACTGATTGTAATGCAGTGCTTTCTGCTGGATTTATGGGCTCTGCTACATCACCATTACATGAAACAAGGTGCACTGTAGGACAAAGAAATGCAATAAAACTATTTGATATGGTGATCTCCAGGGATCGTAAAACTACCCTAAAGCTAGCAGGCTAATTTAGGAAAAACTCCTAATACCAGTCAGAGGGAAGGAAACACTAGAACTTCACATACAAATTAAAACACTCTGCACAACATATATTTTTTCAAGTTTTGGGTGTAGTTTTCCTTGAAGTTTAAAGTGTTGATGTGCATGATATGGTGGACAGGTCTGAAGGTGGATCAGTGTCTGCTACTGAACACTGCCTTATTGTAAGGTTTGATTGAATCTTCGGATTTATACATTGCATCCATTGTAAAACTTGCAATGAACTAATTTTCAAATGGGTAAAGAATATGGCCCTCCTAGTATGCATGCATATGTAATATGTGTGTTTTTTTTTTTTTGCCATAGGAATGCTGCAGCATTTAAAACTCTTAATGTCATCATTCTGACATCAAGAAGTTGTAACAGTATTGATCTGACATCAGAATGATACTATTGTGACTGAGTGTTTTACTGCTCCTGTCACTGTTTGAAACTAGAAGGAGTCGGTTTTAGGAGTCTTAATGTTCCCCATTCATTTTTTGAGCGCGGTTGGCCACCACCCTATATATTTTTACCACCGCCTTATCTTTTTTGCCATCACCCTAAAAATGTTTTTTAAATCCTCCAAAATGGTCTTTTACCGCCATTCTTTATAGTACTTTCACTGAAAACTGCTTTTATTTTATATCCAGATAGTTGCTGGCCAGATGGAGGCTCATATTATTCTGGATGATCCAGCAGGCAACAGTTATCTTCAGGTAAAATGACTTTAGTTTCCCTCCTTGTATTATTCTCTCTTTCCAGCTCCACCTTGACCAAATTCTTCTGATCTAAATAGCTGCAGTCGTAACTACTATGTACCATCTTTGATTTAGAGAGCTGGTTTCTTCTAATAAATTGTTGACTAATTTATTGCACTTTTAATGTGTTAGTAATTACTTGTTTGCACTATAAATCTAGTAGGTTTTTACTTTTTAAAAAGGAGCCTACTGTATTTCAATGAGAAACTATAGCCTTATTTCTAAATCTTTTTCAAAAGAGACACTTGTTAGAAACACATTGTACCTTTTAAGATGTTTGTTGTGCTGTGGTCCATCAGTATGCTTTTACAGACATTCTGGTTAGTAAGAATCTGTCACCTGCTAGATTTTTTTATACTAGTAGTTGGTGTAAAACAAAAACAAAATTATGAAAAGCCAAGTTAAGAAAAAGTGTATACAGTTCTTACCAAGACATTAAAAGGCCCCAAACCTTTATTCTGCAAGATATATACTTACTAGGGCATTCTGTTTTTAAAGTAGCAGTATTAGTGTGCAGAACATGTTGGCATATAATAGCTTTTCCAAACAAAGGTTTCTGCCCTCCTTGATTCATCCTCTGTATTTTTACTTTCTCAGATATTTTTAAAATGGCTTTTATAGCTAGTTTTGTAATTCATAACTCAAGTCATCAAAGATGTCTGCCACTCGTGGTTTTGAAAATCTCTTCCATTGAGGTTATGCAGTATTGTGCAGTATAGATGTGGAGCGCAGCCTCAGGTCCCTTCGATCCGATCCGGAGGATGATGTCTGGTTGGGATAGGGACCTGGCAAAATTCCATTTTTCTGGCAGAAGTGCCACGAAATTGGTATCTTGCAGCAATTTTGCCGGCGAAATGCCAATTCCGCAGCACTTTCACCAGCAAGAGAATTTCACCAGGTCCCTGACTCAATGTCATCCTTGGGATGGGGATCAGGAAGGGGACCTGAGGCTGTGGCAGGGGGGCGCGCATTGCGCTCTGCTGTATCTATATAGTAGTGCCTTACAGTAACTCCATTTACAGTACTCTCTGTACTGGGAGATACTGGAGGCACGGCACAACTGGCATGTCTCTACAGAGAAATATCAGTGGCTCTTTAATTTTTCACTTTAAAACGTTAAATCTACAGGCCGGCCCATTGGCGCAGCGGTTGGATTTCTGCTTGCGATGCTGGTGACCTGGGTTGGGAACAGACCTGGGATGCCAGAGGGCCGGCAGGGGGTAGAAGGCTTGAGCGTCTGACTGCTTGCCTTTTCCCAGGGGTAGAGAGAGGATGCGGGCCAGTACTTACTGGCTCCTGGCGGAGGCCAGGAGAACAGTAGCATGTTGGACCCTGCTGACTGGGGGGGTGTGTGGTGTACGTCTGTGTATACCTTGACGTCAGGGTAAAGCCACGCCCCCGGGGAGAAAAGCAAAAAAAAAAGCCTCCCCGCTTGACCGGATGACTGCCACCCTTGTCTCCCGCTGCCACTGAAGCCTCAGTTAGCTTCAGAAAGACCACCGCAGCAGCACCCAGGGGGGCTAGTGAAGGAGTGTGCTTGCCGGCCCCCACTTGCGCCTTTCTCCTCGGATGATGGGGACCCACCCAGTGAAGGGTTACAATGGGTTACTGTCCTGGGGTGGCTGCAATATATGGTGGTGGTGGATGTGGCTAGTAGTGGAGGCGGAGTGAGCTGTGGGGCCCATTGGTGGCCCGAAGGAGAGGCCAGGGAGGGGTGGAGGGGGACAAAAAAACCTTTAAATCCAGTATCATAGTTCAGGAATGATGAAAAAAAAGAAAAATGGGTACATTCATGTTTTTCCAGAGTAACATTATTGCTGAAACTTGGTGACAAACAGAATTGCAGCACTCCCTGTGCACAGTTACTTACTCTGTGCAGAGCAGGGAGCTGCCTACCAGCGAAGAGGATAGGTTGTGAAAGACTGAGGGAGTCTGGGAAGGGACATGTCCTAAGACTTATCTCAGACTGTTACAATCTGTCCCAGATAGCAGGGGAGGACAGCCCATACTAACAGATTGTCACTCTGTACAGAGCTTGCACACAACCAGAATTACCAGTTAAGGAAATATAATTCCTTTCTTTCTCTTACTTACACACACACACACACACACACACACACACACACACACACACACACACACACACTCTCTCTCTCTCTCCCTCCCCTTATCTCCCTTTTTGTGTTTTGGTGCCATGGCCTTTCAAACACAAGTAGCTACTGAAATTAAAGGTTTAAAACAGTATCACCAACAGTTATGTTTAGTGTGCGTTTTTGGTTTTTTTTTTTTGCTTGCTTTCTCCAGTTATTGGTCTTTGAAATATTCCAGATAGTGCTGTACTTGTTTCGCTGTGTCTTTAAAAAAATACTGCGATTTACTCCTACTGACCTCACAGTTGTCGTTTATGACATCAGCATGTTGTCATGGTTAACAGTGTGATGCCATAAACGAAAGCATCGTGGGGTCAGTTGGGGACAGTCCAGTGCTTTTGATGCACAATTCATAGACAGGGTGCCAAGCTGCGTTTCAAACCCTGGAATGGAAAACTGAAAATAAACAAAAAAAATTTACTCTCTTGCGAATTGTAATAGCTGAAGCAGTGTGCTTATGAAAGTACCTGCAGAAATGCAGAGCTGCTGTTCGTGCCCAGCTGTGTATGTAGCCCCATGTTTTTATGCCATTGTAGGTGTTCTCATATGTGACATAATCCCCGTCAGTCAGTGGCTAGTGACACTAATATCGGCACTTGAAAGGACTGCTACTTTGAGCCTGTTGAGGAGCATGTCCAATCATCTTCGAGGTGTCTCCACAGAGCCATAATAATACATGGGACTGTGACCTTGTCCATTCTCATAATGTATCAGCCCATGCAAGTAGTGGTATTAGTATCAGGAGCGCCACTGATTAATGATGTCCAAATTGAGCAGCCTGGGGATGGGATCCAGAGTAATCGGGTCAGAAACCGGTTAACGGATAGCAGACAGAGGGTGGTGGTTAGTGGCATGCACTCTGATGGGAGAGTGACCAGTGGGGTGCAGCAGGGCTCTGTAGTGGGTCTGGTCCTCTTCAGCGACGTTGTAGAAGAACTGGAAGGGAATGTATGCCTCTTGCAGACGACACCACATTCTGTAATAGACTGGACATTCAGGAGGGGCGGAGAAAATGCATAAGGCTCTTGAGAAACTCTAGGGATGATCAAGAACCTGGCAGCTGAGGTTCAGTGCCAAAGTGCAAGTCGTGCACCTCGGGCATAGGAACCCAGGAGCTCAGTATAGGATGGGGGAGTGCACGGACAGTCACTAAGCAGGAAGAAGACATTGGGGTTATCATATCTGATGACCTCGAAGTGGCAAGGCAGTGTGAGAAGCAGTGGGTAGGGCCAGAAGGATGCAGGGATGCATAGGAAGAGGGCTTCTCTCGCAGGAGGGGGTCAGTGGTGTTGCCACTGTATTGCTTGCTGGTGAGACCCTACCTGGAATATTCTCCAGTTCTGAAGGCTGCACCTCAGAAAGAAGATGGGGTGGACACAGTCCAGAAGAGGACAGCTAAAATGGTGCAGGGGTTGCACCAGAAGTACTATAAGGAGAGGCTGAGGGATCCCTGCTTGTACACCGTGGAAGAGAGAGGCGAGGGAGTGGGGACATGATGCAGACCTACAAGTACCTCAACTGGGTAAATAGGGTGGAGGAGGGGAGTTTGTTTCAGATGAGAAAGAGCACCAGGACTGGGGGACATGCAGTGAAGCTGGGGGGGTGGTGGTGTGTGTGTGGAATTTGAGGTATATAACAAAGTACTGCTTCACTGAAAGAAGAGTTGACGCCTGGAACAGACTGCCAGCTGAAGTTGTGGAGGCGAAAATAGCAGGGGGCTTCAAGCATGCATGGGATAGACTTGGGGGAATATTAGTAAATGGGCAGGGATGAGGGAGGGTCCAGTTAGGGTCTGTGGAGGCAGACTAGGCAGGGACCATTTGGGCAGACTGGGTGGGCCAAGCAGCCCTTGTCTGCTGATAGGTTCTATATTCTGTGAAGCACCTGCTGTACTGTAGCTGATGCCTCTTGTGGTTACTAATTTTTTCTCTAGCTCAGATACCCTTTGTTTTATGTATGTAGGTACCTTATTGCTCTACTGCTTTTTGCAATGTTCTACCCCCTTCCCCAGGACGCATATGGAAACAAGCTGCTACCTACTCAGTATATCTTGCCAGGTTAATGTTTTGAAATAAATATAATGATGCAGTGGTGTTATATACCGTGCTGGTTTTGAAGGCCAGTGAGAAAGAATAGGGAAGAAAAAAAGGAGAGATGTAATGAAGAGAACTGGGATGAGAAAATTTGAATTGGGAGTACTGCAGTGCCCCCAATTTAAACTGATGTGATCCATCCAATGAGCATGTAGGCTTTGACTCTGCACTGTTTAATCTTCCCAGTTCTTGGGTGGCCAGTGACTTGGCAGCAGTGTGCTGCTGTTTGAGAGATTTGAGTTTGGGAGAACCCTTGGGTATCGCTTACTGGGTCATCAGTGACTGGACAGGCAGGTATCTAATGGAGGTGATGTGCTTGCTCATGTTAGCGAGAGGGCTAGACCATGTCACTCTACACGCATCTTCATGGCTGATCAATGAGTGATGTTTAGTAAGGTATCGGAGGACAGATAACCACAGCCAGTACTCCTCCGCTGCTGAGGTTTGGAGCACGATGCACTTGAAGAACACTGAAGATGGTACTTAACAAAAAAAAGGAGGGGGGCAATGAATAAATCAAACTCTTTTTTTTTTTTTTTTGTTTAGACATATCAAATTTTCTCATTAGGTTTTTTAAGACGCATCTTTAATTTTTTTCTTTGGCACCCTGTAGAATTTGTACGCACCTGATCCGGACCCGGAAATGAAGATTGAGCGGTACCAGCGTACGTTTGAACAGAACGAGGATCTTGGACTGAATGACATGAAAACAGAGGGATACCAGGATGAGCAGAATTAATCTGTTGGCCTGTGGTAAACCCTGAGACTAGATAATTTTATTGCTGCAGAAGCAGAAACACACAAGACGGACATTGAACGTGTACTGTCCTATGCCAAGGGCTTGTGAACTACAGCACTAACAAGGGACTTCATTTTCCTTTCGTAACTGTTCTAGCCTGGTTTCCAGACTACCATTTACTGTTCAGCCAGAAAAGGAGAGAAGCCAAATGACTGCAGTGCAAGAGGACTTCAGTTTGCTAGAAGGGCCATCTTATAAGTTAATTTATATGAACAAGAGCGCTTGACCTTTAATATTATTAAGGCAAAGAAAGTAATACATTCCAACATGCATATAATGACAATCCTACATTTTATTTTAATTTCCAAATTATTTTATATGGTGGTCTTTGTTTCCAGTGTTCTTGGATAGAGCCTCACATGCACATTAGTTACACTTAGATGTTTGAGAGTGACTTTTTTTCACCATTGAAGGATGAAGAAGGAATGTAAAACATGGGTTGAGTTTGGTGATGCTTCCTATTAACAAGGGATCGTGTTGTTGAATGCAGTCCTCAGACATGATCTTGGCTGTTAGGTGCATATGGTGGCTCTGACTGTAATTATGTGCTTCAACAAAGGTATTTTGTTTACTTCTTTCTAGCAAGCAAATCAGAGGGGTTGTTAGAAACACTAAGCTGTGCTTTGTACTAAACAGTTGACTTTATTTTTATAAATGATCCTCAAGCCTCCCGCGTCACTTATCTACAAAGGACATTACCAGTCCTTGTTTCCCAGTTTTGATCTGCAGACTTCTCCTAGGGAAGGGATCGTAAATCCGCGTGTTGAGAAGCTGGTCACCAGATCCCGTCTCCTTTCTGGTGCACTTTTGGCTACAGCTCTGCCTGTGTGCTGCATCCTGACATTTTATGATGTAACAGTTTTTAGAGCACGGGGGTGCACTCTGTTGATAGCAATGAAAGAGTAGTCTGCAGTCCTTTTTTCTAAATATTGCAGCGATCCACTGGCTTTAAATCGATACTGCCGCTCCGCTAATAAGGCTCGCGTTAGCAGTGGTATTGATTTTATAACAAAGTGGATTGCTATATTATTTGAAAAAAATACCCTGGAAACCACTGTTGGATTGCTAGCAACAGCATGCCCCCATGCTCTATAAACTATCAGTTACATCACAGAAAGTCAGAGCATGGGGCAGCACAGGGTCGGAGCTGTAGCCACCAGGGAGGGGGTCTGGCGACCATCTCCTAGGTACAATGATTTACAATCCCTTTCCCTAAAAAAAAAAAAAAAAAAATGGTGAAACAAGGACTGGTAAAGTCCTCTGTAGGTAAGCAGAATACAGGGGCTTGTGGATTACACCAAAACTGGTACTGTTTGGCTAGAGTGGTCTTATCAAAACAGAATGATTTACATTAAAGAGTAACTCTCTGTTATAATAAAAAGCTTAAATACAATAGTTACTCCAAGTATGTTTTAACTTTCCTGTTTTCTAATTGTTGTTCTTTTTACTCTCCTGTGCCGTTGGTCTACTAAATACTGTAGATAATGCTGCACTCATTTCACCGAGTCTTTCAGAATGTATCTAACTCACCCTTGCTTAACAACACAATTGCTGTTTGTGACATCAGTCTGTTGTCATGGTGAGCATTATGATGTCCCTATGTGTCAGTGGGTTGCACACTTCGCCTCTGAGGCGGGGAGATCAGATGGCTGGGGTTCTATTCCCACTCGAGCACTTGGGTTAATATCCCAGTACTGACACTGCAGTGCAGCATGAGGGGTATGCTGCACTCCTGAGATGCCATCTTCGGATGAGACATTAAACCGAGGTCCCATCTGCCTGGTCTGGTGGTTGTTCAGGTGGATGTCAAAGATCCCATGGCACTTCTCGAAAGAGTAGGAGAATGTCCCTGGTGTCCTGGCCAAATTTCCCATTCACTAAAAATACCACCAGCAACTTAAAAATCTGGTTCAATTTCAGTTGGTTACCATCTGTATCCCGAAAAAGGGACTTCTGGTCTCGGTGGGTCAAAAAAATTCAATAAATAATGTCATAAACAAAGGTATTGGGAGGTTAACGGGGTGGGAGGCAACTGTTTTCAAATGTTTTCTACACAGACTTGAGATGGACTACCAAGATGTGCTGAAACTTGTGGAAGGGAACATTAAAAATGGAAAAAATGTATTCTCTAGTAAATTGTAATGGCTGAAACATCTTATTTATGAAAGCACATGCTGAAGTGCAGTTGTTCTTTAAATACAAACCTGCACATACCCAGTAACATAAAACTTCATGGGAAGTATGTGCAATCACCATATACTAGTATATAACTGCACCATACACTCCTGCTTAAAGGGGAAACCGCCATAATGGCAGTGCAGCAGCTGCTGCAGAAATGCCTGATTAGGGGTTTTATCAATAAAGTTGCTGCCTGGCAAGTTTAATTAGAAAGATCCACTCCGTCCATAATGGCTGCAAAGCTCCAGGCAGAGGGCTACCAACAAATGGCAGAGTTGGTAGCCCTCATTAGCATAACCTTTGCAGCGGAAGCCACCTGGGGTGCGCGAGATGTCCGCCCAGCTCTGCAACCATTATGGACGGAGCAGATCTTTCTAATTAAAATCACCAGGCAGCAGATAAATAAAAAAAAAAAATTAATGCTAAAAGTCCTAATCGAGCGTTCCTGCAGCAGCTGCTGCACTTACCGCCATTATAGGAGTTTCCCTGTAAAGAGCAGCAGTTGACTAGGTTTTCAAACTGATCCCCCAGCCCCTCACAGTTTACTTACCCACTAAGGACTTTACCAATCCTTGTATCAATAGTTGGCTCTCCATAATGATAGTAGGGAAGGGGATTGTAACTACTCATTGAGGAGCTGGCCACCAGATCCCTTCCCCTTTGTGGTCCACATTTGCCACAGCTCCACCCCTGTATGCCAGTGTTTTATGATGTAGTAGAATATACAGCACTGGGTGCGCTGTATTAATCACAACAGGAGCCTATTTTTTTTTTCCATGGCTTTTTTTAAGACTCTTGTTAGTTGAGTGGTGGCATTGATTTAAATCCAGTGGATTTCTAAAATAACAACAAAGAAAAGAAGCCCTTAAAAACCAGCTCCCATTGTGATCAGTGGAGCATGCCTTGCAAGCTACAGAGTACTGCAACCTGTGGAGAACTGCCTGGGAGCGGTAGGCCGAGGGAGCTATAGCAAAGTGGACAAGTAAGAGGAAGATATCTGGCAGCCTGCTTCTCAGTGCAAGGATTTAGATCCTTCCTTTACAAAAACTGTGCAGAGCAAAATGTTGACATGAGAACCGGTAAAGTTCTTAGTGGGTAAGCAAACAGCGGGGTAGGGTCGGGTGGCTAAGAGATTGCACAGAAAACAGGCACCCATAAAAGCAAAACTAATCTTCTGGGTCACCCCTGAAAAAAGGAGTGCTGTAGGCCCAGCAGGTTTACCTGGTCAACAGAATTTAATGAATAAAAATAGTAAACTCTTTTGGTGTGATAGGCATATACTTTCCATGATGCTTTGCATTATTGGGGTATGTGTAACGATGTATGTGTGTGTGTTAATAGCAAATGTTCTTCCTGGTAACCCTTGCCTCTGCGCGGATGTTTTTGTGACTTTTTGTTTTATTAATATTGTGCTTTTCTGCAGTGTCCTGAGCACTCTACAAAAGCAATACGTGTGTGAGGAATAAACGCATGGAAGTGGTCTATTTTACTATTAAAAATTGAGAAAAACCGGTGTGTTTCAAGGTGGATATTGAAATTTCAATGGTGAGGATGGTGCATAACCCAAAGGAAAAAAGCATTTCAGCAAGTAGGGTTGGCAACTGAAAAAGCATGACTACTCACAGATTTTAACTCCCCATCCATGACTGTGACAGCCCCCCACCTCCACTTTGTGATTTAGAATGGAGCTCTTGGCTTTCCTGTTTGTTTTTAATCAGCAGTCCTGCTCAGTTTTGGGGGTGGGGAGAGATTTTGTATTCATCATATTTTTATTTTTTGTTACAGCAAGTGGTAGCAGATATGCATGGGTCCCTGTTTCTTATCTGGAATTGCTGGTCTCCCTAAAATGTTGAAAACTTGACTCTTCTTCAAGGATACCTCCTCCATGAGGCCACACCTTTCAAACTATAGCTGCCAGGCACTAGGACCACACAGAAATGTTTGCTAGCTGGGGGGCCAGCCACGATGTCCCACGTCTGCTGTATATAAACATGGGTGGCCCCATCATGCCTCAGTTCTTTTCCCCATCAATCCTCCTCGTTGGACCTGCTGAAGAAAATGCTTTCAACTAGCAGTTGTCATTTGTTTTACATTACTTAACTGTTTGTTTCTTCGTCTCTGCATGCCACCAAAGTCAAACAACCCTTTATTTCAGTAATGTAAGTGCAGAAATAAAATTTGCAAAGTAGACACACACCGTCTTTATCTGCTGCTTGGGCCTGTCTCACAGTGCGAGGACTTCCAAGATTTGCCCTAGCTTCAGCCAAGTTACCAGATGATACTGCAAGGAAACTCTAGAAAATGTCCTTCTCCTTAGAACTTTGAAAGCCATGGAGAACATACTATGTAAGGAACAGGGCCCAAAATCTGTCTCTCCTTCACAGGCAGACAATAAACAGCCATTGAAGTTGAAGGACTGGGACAGGAAACGGTTGTTCTCTTGCCTTTCCTCATCATCTGGCCACAAGCACAAACCAAGAGAAAAAGAACTGCTTCATTGGGAAGGTCCCAATTGCCTCTGAGACAAGATAAATCTACTGTGTCACTACCCAGTGTTGCGGTGTTAACTGTAATCCCCCCACCCGTTGGTTAGACACCAAGGTTGGGGCTTAGCTTAGGCACTGCTGTATCTACCACCATTGTTGTTGGGGCCCAGTCCAGTCAAAGCAAGCAGCCCCACCCCTTTACAGGGTGCTGTCGATTCTCAGACTGTGCTGGCATTGTCCTGAACCATGTATCAGACTGCAGCCTCCTCCTAGTGTTTATCTGGGACTGCTTGGGAATCATTCCAAAGGTGTGGCCAATGGAGGAGATATCCTGGAAGAAGATGGAACAGTCATGTACTTACCTTGACAGCAGACCTTTTAAGAGAATTTCCTGCATTAGTCCATTCTGTCCCTCCTCTGTCCCCCTTCTGCTTCATTGAGGGTTAAATCGGATTTGGTGCCTGATATCCAGCTCCATGCCTTTCCTTGTATGCCTGTTGCAGTTCTTCTCTCTGGATTCCCCACGGTTGGAGGTCCTCAGAATCTGATCCCTGGCGGGGAACTGAGGAGTGATGGGGCTGTCCACGCTCATATAAACGAGATGTGGGACATCGTCAGCAGTGACCCCAGCTAGAAAAGTTCTGTGTGGTCCTAGTGACTGTGGTTCCAAAGAGGTGGCCTAATGGAGGAGACTCTCAGATCTACTGTTAAAGTATGTACATAACGCTTCTATTCTGGGTTTGACCTATTCTGTTTGAGAATTAATTTACTCTGCAATGTGTATGCAGGTAGATTTTATTTAGACAGTGATGCATTTATTTCAATTATATTTGTTGTTGCCATGGTATTGTAATTAAAAAGTCACAACTATCCAGGTTATTTTTTCCTTGTCAGTTACCCACTGAAATATCATGAATTGGTTCTAATATTAATTTTCTTTATTGCAACCTTTATCTGTGAATTCCTGCTTTATTTCTTGTACCTGACTGTTCTGGCGTGGGGAACTGACCAACAATACGGTTGTATATGCCAGGTTCCTACGTCAACGCTTGCCCTATGTGGTAACAGTGGAATTATAAACGGGTAGAGGAAATTAGGATCCTTGATTGACTGAGGCAGGCTGGCGACATACTTTTAAGTCAGCGCAACCAGCTGCTAAAAAAATTATCCGTTGTATCCATAGCTTCAGTTACCTCCATTTGGAAGTATCTGACTTCCAAAACAAGGCAAAATTTCCAAAATTAAGGGCGAGGGAGTATTTGACTTTCAAATGGGAAGAACGAAAAAACTAGTTGACTTTCAAATTTGGAGCCTTGACAGTTTTACTTCAGCAGAAAACAATCTAAATTCCTGGTTGTGCCTTCTTCACCCCACATATCAAGGTGCCATTTCAGAATTTTGAATTTTAAGAAGCTCACCATTTTTTTTTCTCAACTGAGAAAAGACCCTCAAAGTAGCTTTAGCACTTCCCAGCAGCTTTTTTTTATCTTTCTTTTGAAAACTTCATTTTTGAGTTTGTAAAATTGTTAGTACAGTTATCGAAGAAGTCTATATGATAAAATACAAGAACATTACATTCGAAAACAGCATAGGCTATCTCATATCCAGTAAGGATTCCTCGATGACACAAAAAAGAATTAACACAAAACATTCCACTATACAGATGCGGTCCATATGATGGGTCCATTAAAGTTTTGTTTTTTATTTTATTTAAAACCTGTTTCTCACCTAATAGTAGATCGTAAAAATGATCCCACAAGATGCTTAAAAAAACAAAACACTTTCCTGTATACAGAAAACTTTAAACTGGAAAAACAGCACTTACTAATGGTATAGGGTAAACTGGGACTGTATATATTGGACTGGTCTACATAGTATATTAAATATCTCAAGCAATGAGGCACCCCTCTTCAGTTTAGATCAAAGTGATGAGACACAGATCAGCCATTTTAGTGGATTATTTCACCCTTAAGTGAAACTTAATATGCAGAAACTGTCATTCCCCTAAATTACTGGATGGCCATTTGTAACCAGACAACTCTCCCCCTAGCCAAACTGTACCCATAATCAAGCATTAAAAAAAAAAAAAAAAAAAAACACAAACCGAAATGTCCTCAAAAGTCATCAGCCAAGAGTTGACTGCTGCAAACAACTTCAGCTCTTAAGTCAAAACCATACTTGTTAAGAGAGCAAAGTATGTCTAAAACTTTGAAGCCGAGGAACAACATGAGGCAGTGAAGGAAGCTCTTTATGAAATTGGAGAATTCTGCTGGAACTGCACCTGGATGACTGACCAATCTGGCGATGGGGAAGCTGCCATTACTGATGAGACCAAGCGTGTGGATGTGGTTGCAGAACTGCAAATGGGAGGTTTTGGTACCACTGGTAATGTATCGGAGCTTTCTGCAGAAGTGGGTTCTGGCCTCGTGGAGGCTGAACCAGTCTGTTTCGCTGGTGCAGTAAGAATCTTTGGATTTACCATCCTGTTTTCAGAGTGGTGATCTGGATTTGGGGGACAAAGAAAATGAGCATCGACTTATTGATGTTGAGTGACCAGACAAATGGATTTCCGTCGGTGACAACAGTCCAGTCAGGCAGAATCATGTGACTTGCTGGGCACTGCAGCAGGTTTGTCCATTTTCTCTCGGCAATGTTGCAAAGCTTTTTGGCCTGCACCTCCAGGTAGCTTGGCTGAAATCCTGGCAGACGCTGCAGTTTCTGAAGCGCTGCTGACACACTTTTTTCGCTGGGCAGGCAACTCTTGGCAAGGAGCTGCCTGCCCCAGGACCTAACTGAGCCCACAAAATATTTTTTTTTAGCCAGGTACTGTTTTATTTTTTATCTTGGAACAACTGAAATCTCAGTTCTGAATTGAAAGCCAGCTGCTGGGTGCCTACTGCAGCCCTGCCCAGAAAACCGTGTTATGATTATGCAAAGTATGGAGGGGCTGCAGACAGCATTATAATGCTGTCGGAGCAGCAGCTACCGCTACGTGTAACATTTACTAGCACCCCAACATGTTAAGGGAGTAGTACCTGTAATATTTGGACCCTTTAACATGTATAAGCCTGTAATAAAAGGAACATGTAAAGCTACCGCTGCCTTGATAGCATTATAATGCTACCTACAGCCATAGTCCTGCAGCCCCTTCCCTACTCTCGCATCATCAAAATGTTTTCCAGGTGGGGCTGCGGAAGGCACTTAGTGGCTGGCTTGCAATGTGGAACTGAGATTGCGGTTATTTAAAAATAATGCCTGGCTAAAAGATTATTTTGTGAGCTCAGTTAGGTCCTGGGGTGCAGACTTTGCCATGAGTTGCCTGCCCTAAGGTATCAAGCGATTTTTAACGTAGCTAGCCCCACTTGCATCCTGTGTGACCCTGACCAAGTCACTTAACTTCCTTGTGCTCCCATGTCGCACCTGTAAACAAGCATTCAGCTTAGTGTGCATCTCCTGGTAAAACAAAAACAACCTTTTGGTGTCCTCTCAAATTTTTTTTTTATCCAGTTGGTAAGGAGGGCTAGCAGGAAATTCTGCCTAGTTTCAGCCTTATCATGATTGGGGGGGGGAGATAATATACCGATGCATACTGAGTCAAGTTAAGCTGTTGGTGGTATTAGGGACTGGGGGAAATATGCCCAGGACACCAGGAAAATGTCCCCATTCTTTTACGAGAAGTGCTTTAGGATCTTTAACTTCCACCTGAACAGCCACCAGAATAGGCAGGACCCAGTTTAATATCTCATCTGAAAGATGGCACCTGAGGAAGAGTGCAACATCCCCTTTGGCTGTACTGGAATAAGTTCCTTGGGTGCTAGAACACACAACTTACATAATCCTCCGGTCTCTGAGGCAAGATTGCAACCTGCTGAGCCAATGTTACTGATACTTATTCATTTGAAATTTGGTATCCAGGTTAGGCACATTGAGCCAAGATTCATTGCCATATCCGTTTTCTGCATCATTCATGGCAAATTAGTGCCTTTCTCAGAGGCGACCTACACCAGCAAATGAAAATTCCGGGAGTAGAGAGAACAAATTCCTTTGGTGAAACGACATTGAAAACAGCGCCTTTTCTGATGTTCACACTCTATGGTGGGATAGGAGGAAAGAACTGAAGTGCTTGGGACCACCCATGTTATACAGGTGACATAATGTACCAACCACATGGATTTTTTTTTTTTTTAGTCTTTTTGGTAACGGGTAAGGCCACTAGACACAAGTGCCTATTTTCAGGGGTGACCTGGGAGCACTGGGCGGTTAAGTGACTTGCTCAGAGTCACACAGTATGCAAGTGGAAGTTGTGAGAATCAAACTCTGGTCTGGCCTGCTGGATGTACCAAGCTGCTCACACCTCATTCCTCTAATCTCTAGGCTATGCTGTCAGATGAGTGGCCCAATTTGACAAATGTTTCCCATGATCTGCCGAGGTCCTGACAGCTTGCAGTCAGATGTATTATGGCTCTGTGGAGATACTACAGGAGTATCAGGTAAACGGGGTGAGAGGAGGCACTGTGGGTCACCCTGGAGACGGCTCCACAATCTGTAATGGTTGTATACAGACCCTGCCTCAGGGGAGGAAATGGACAAGGAATGATAGAAGGCATCCTTGGGATGGCAGAGAAAGGGGAGATATTGCTGATGGGGGACCTGAATATGCCAGATGTTGACTGGAGCACCTTTGCTGCAGCCACATCCAAGAGCAGGGCCATTCTCGATGCCCTACAGGGGGCATGCCTCAGACAGCTAGTTTTGGAACCCACTTGGGAGAGAGCAATCTTAGACCTGGTACTCTTAGATGGGGACGGAGAGAGGATCTCTGATCTTGAAGTGGGTAGCCATCTGGGAACAAGCGACCACCAAACAGTGTGGGTCACAATAAACTTAGCTGTAGAGTCAAGCCACACAAAAGTGAAGGTACTGGACTTCAGGAGGGCTGATTTTGTCAAAATGGGAGAGTGCCTCAGAAAAGCACTAGCAAACAGGCAAGAAGGTGGGTGGAGCAACAATGGGGAAACATCAAACCGCCATCACAGAGGCAACAAGCTTTGTGTGAAGCAAATAAATCAAAACGAAAGAAACCACTATGGTTCTCAAAAGAAGTGGCGGGAAGGTAAGGGGGGGAAAAAAAAAAGCATTCAGGAAGTATAAGAAAACACAGAAGGAGCAGGACAAAGAACTGTACCAGTTAAAGCAGAAGGAAGGCAGTCAGAATAGCAAAGGCCCAAACTGAGGAAAAGATAGCCAACTTGGTTAAGAAGGGGGATAAAACCTTTTATAGGTACATTAGGGAGCAAAGAAAGACTAAGGCAGAGTTACTGAGGCCGAACAAAGAGGAAGGTGGTTGGGCAGAGAGTGACAGTGAAGAAGCAGGGATACTGAACGAATACTTCTGCTCAGTATTCACAGTGGAAAAGCAGGGGGAAATACCTAATCTGGTCAATAGAAGCACTCTGGAGAGGGGGGGTTGATATTAGTCCTTTCACAGAAGAGAGTTCTGAAAGAACTCATAAAACTGAAGGTGGATAAAGCAATGGGGCCTGATGGGATTCACCCCAGAATTCTAGAAGAACTAGTAACACCACTGACTACCCTTTTTAATAAATCATAGGAGGATGGTGTGGTACCTGAGGACTGGAGGAGGGCGTATGGGATTCCCCTTCACAAAAGTGGGAGCAAGACAGGCAGGAAACTACAGACCTGTCAGTTTGACCTCAGTGGTAGGGAAAATGATGGAATCACTTCTGAAGCAAAGAACTGTCGAGTACCTAGAGGCCAGTGGGGCATAGGACCCAAGGCAGCATGGATTCACAGCGGGAAGGTCATGTCAGACAAATCTAATTGATTCCTTTGACTGGGTGACCAAAGCAGTAGACTAGGGAGGGGCTGTGGACATGGCCTACCTAGACTTTAGCAAGGCATTTGACACAGTCCTGCACAAAAGATTAATAACAAATTAGCCAGCCTGGGAGTGGGTCCCAGGGTGGTAGCCTGGGTAAAACACTGGTTGGACGACAGAACACAGTGAGTAATAGTAAATTGAGTCCACAGTGAAGAAAGGAGGATTACTAGTGGGGTACTGCAGGGTTCAGTACTGGGGCTGGTCCTTTTTAATGTCTTTATAAGTGACATTGCAGAGGGACTGGAAGGGAAAGTATGCCTCTCTGCAGATGACAAAAAGATCTGCAACAGGGTTGATATACAAGGTGGGGTGGAAAGGATGAAAAGGGTTGGAGGAATGGTCAAATGTATGGCAGCTTAGATTCAATGCAAAGAAGTGCAAAGTAATGCACCCGGGAAACAAAAACCCTGGGGAAGAGTACACAATGGGAGTGAGATACTGACAATAACAAATGTAAGGGACCTGGGGTAGTTATATCAAACGACCTCAAGGGGCCAGCAATGGAGAAGGCAGTATGAGGGCTGGGGACACTGGAATGCATAGGGAGAGGCATCACCAGTAGAAAACAGGAAGTTGTTGGCCCTCTGTACAGACAGTTGGAAGACACATCTGGAGTACTGTGTACAGTTCTGAGACCCCATCTCTGCAAAGACATAGACAGGGTGGAGGCTGTCCAGAAGAGGGTACCTAAATGATGCAGGGTCTGCATCAGAAGACATATGAAGAAAGACTAAAGGAACTAAAGATATATAGCCTCGAGAAAGGAGGGAGAGGGAGACGGACAGAAACTTTCAGATATCCAAGGGAATCGACAAAGTCCAAGAGGGTAGTATTTTTCAGAAAAGAGATGTGCAAAACAAGGGGCACAATTTGAAGATAGAGGAGGGACAGCTCAGAGGTAATGTGGAGGTAGTTTCTTCACAGAGAGGGTTGTGGATACATGGAACAGCCTTCCTGAGGAGGTTGTAGAGTCAAAACAGTGGGGAATCAAGAATGCATGGGACAGACAGGCAATTCTAGTGGGGGTAGGAGGAAGGAAGTAGGCTGTTGGTTAACTAGGATCTGCAGCTTGTCCGGTTAGGTAGGGAAATGGGCAGACTAGGTGGGTCAAGCGGTCCTTTTCTGCCATCAAATTCTATGTTTCTATGTTACTACTGAAGTAGACTGGCAGTTGCTTATGGGATTGTTTTTTGTTTTGCCAACCAGAGAAGGAAGTCGTGTTTCCATTGCTGGTGAAGTTAACATAATTGCACCTCTAGACTTTAATGCTTGTGTAGTGCTATGTAAAACTAGTTGGTAAACTGGTACCAAGGTGTGCAGATTACACGATCAGTTGAGCAAGTTTTCAACCATTAGGTGTGCTGACAATCTACCTCATATAGTACCTCTAAACTGGTCCACTTTAAGAACAGTTCCACATTTTCCTTACAAAAAACTCTGTTCCACATTTTGCACTAACATTTTAATGTGAAAATGAGTCGCCAATGAACAGCAAACTTTGTGAATGTGAGTACTCATTTCCATGGTGCTCTGAGCTTTCATCCTTCCCTCTCAACCCTTTCTCATCAAATTTGACAAATGTGTGATATATCAGCAAAAGGCACTGCAAGCTCAGAACATGGGTGGTATCGGTATGCTAATATTGATAGTGTTTGTTGATGGTTGAGAATCATAGATTATGAATGTCTACTGTAAAATCCCAATTGTTTATGTGGAATATTGCCTTCTCCATGTGGGACAGATGTTTTTTGAGAAGTAAAATGAGTGATATACTAGGGTTGTCAGAACTAACAGACTAGAATCCAGGGGTTTTGAGTTCCAATTTAGAACTAAACACCTGTGAGTTCTTAGTATTAAGGGTTCTAAATACAATTCTTTTTTATATTTAGACATTTCAAAAACACAGGAGATGGCAGTCTGGAAACAAACTGGGCATTACTAACACACTAAAATGCCAGCAGAATAGGCCTAACGGTCTTTCGTGTCTGCTCATTTGGTCAGTCCCACCCTGGGAGCTGACCTTGCTGCCCTCTCCTCTCTGGCTTCTGCCTTCCCAATCCCAGATATTCTCGCTGCACTGTTTTTTGCTTCCAGAACCCTTCCCCTGTACCTGTCCCACCCCCTCTTGAACTCCTCCACTGTTTCTGCCTCCACCAGCCCCCTGGGCAGCACATTCCATGGCTCCACCACCCTCTCAATGAAGTAGCACCTCCTCCTTTCTCCCTGAATCTCCCCTTCAGCTTCCACCCATGCACTCTAGTTGCCCCCCTCCTTCCTTCGAGCACCTCTGACTGCTCCTCCCCACTACCCCTTCATGTACCTGAAGACCTCATCATGTCCCCCGTCCCTTCTCTCTTCCAATGTGTACATATTTAGCTCTTGAGCCTCTCCCCATAGGTCCCTATCCCCAAGCCCCAAATAATTTTGGTTGCCCTCTCTGGACCCTCTCCAGGAGTTCAATGTCCCTCTTTAAATGTGGTCTCCAAAAACTGCACGCAGTATTCGAGGTGCGGCCTCACCAAGCAATTATACAGTGGGAGTATCACTTCCCTCCTTCTGGAGGTGAGCCCCCTAGCGATGCATCCAAGCATCCTGTTGCCCTTTGCCGCAGCCCTCCTACAAGTCTCTGAGTTGTTCATCTTGACATCCACCATCACTCCCAGGTCCCTCTCAGCCATTGAGACTTGTAGCATCTCCCCGGGTGTACACTTGGCCCCGGTTTCTGGCCCCAGATGCAGTACTGCACTTTCCTGCACTGAACTCCAGCTTCTGCTTTAGACCACCTTTCCAGAGCCTCCAGGTCCCCTGTAGGCCACCTCCCTCCTCCCATCCACCACCACCCGCAGTTTTGAGTCATCCGCAGAAGAGACTCATCTCACTCCTGATACCTTTCCTTATGTCAGAGATGTGGTATGCTGAACAGGAAGGGCCCAAGGACCATCCTGAGGGACTCCACTAATGACCCTCCTTGGGATGAGACTATCCTCCAACCACAGCCTCTGGGTCCGGTTCTGGAGCCAATTTCCTATCCATCTGATCATCTGGTTCCCCACCCCCATTTCTCCCAGATTATCCAACAGGCCCCATGAGGAACAGAGTCAAACGCCTTGCTGAAGTCAAGAAAGAGGATGTCCACTGGTCTACCCAGGTCCAAGGCACTTGTCACCCAGTAATAGAACTCCACAAGGTTTGTTTGACACGATTTCCCCGGGACGAATCCATGCTGTCTATCGTCAAGGCACCCCAACTTTTCCACGTCCCCCCCTTAGCCTCTCCTTTACAATGCCCTCCATCTCCTTGCCCACCACCGATGTCAGGCTGATGGGCCTGTAGTTCCCTGCCACCTCCCTTGATCCCCCCTTGTGGAGAGGCACTATATGTGCCACCTTCCAGTCCTGGGGCACCCACCCTGTCCTCACAGAGATGCTGAAGAGCTCCGCCAGAGGTTTCACCAGGACATCCGCCAGTTCCTTCAGCACTCTGGGATGTAATTTATCTGGCCCTGGTGCTTTCTCCGTCTTAAGGACCGAGGGCTTCCCTCCTCTCTCTGCCATGATTTCCACCTCCGCTACCTCGTCCCCCTGCTTTGCCTTCCCACCGCCAGTGATGCCTCCCCCTCCCAGACCCGCCCAATCGGTAAGGTCCCCCCTCCTCAGTTTCACCATCTCCTCCCATGTATGATGCAGCCCCATTTTCCTTGGTGAAAACTGAGGTGAAGTACTCATTAGTACCTCAGCCTGCTCCCCCGGGTCTTGTACCCATCCCTCCCATTTTAATCCTGCTAATCTGCCCCTTCACCCTGTGTTTTTCCCCAGTGTATCTAAAGAACCCCTTGTTCCCTCTCCTAATTTCCCTGGCCAGGTTCTGCTCCTTCCTTGCCGCCCTAAAATGTTTTAGAGAGAGTCAATGTGATAATGTAGTGCTCTTATGCAGATGTGCCAAACACACAGAACTGCGAAACCTGGCAGTTGTATTTTAAAAGGCACATTAATCAGAGGAGAACTGGAGATTGATACTCCAGCTGCATCAGGGCATATTGCTGTGCAATAAGTATAAAGAATCTTATTATAAATTCTGCCATCGATTGTATTATCCACCACTTGCTGTCCATAAGTACAACCCAGCGGTGTCCCTGTCTGTCCTAGGTGCAATAATAACCCTGCAACGCATTATCACTATTTTTGGGCCTGCCTTTTCACAAAATTTTTGGCGGATGTAGTAAAGGAGTTCCAGGGTATTGTGGGACAGCAACTTCCAATGTCCCTTGTTGCTTCTATTTGGAATTGAAGATACTGGGAGGAGTGGATTCTGTTCAGAGGTGGCTTCGGTGGTACTGTTGATGGCTAGACATTGTATTCTCACATGGGTGTCTGCTACAACCTACTATATCCCAGTGGAAAGTCCTAATATTGCAGGCACTTACTCTGGAACGCTTGACCTATGTCATAAAAGATAAGGAGGAACTCTTTCAAAGACATGTTAGCCCTATCTGACGCCCTTGTCAGTGGCAGATAATATAATGATGAGTGAAGGTTGGCTCAGAAACTATACCAATATTCCCCGCCTGCTCACTGCCCTTATATAAGAATGGAAGTGACTCCATCTCTCTGATTACCTGGACTATAATGGGAATAATTTTATAACGGGGTTTCTTTTTTAAGATTTTTTTTTAGCTTGTAATCAAATGATGGAAATGGATCTTGATGTAACTTATGGGTCTATGTTTGGTATGTCATGTGTCAACTATATTGGAAAATTCAATAAACAAATGATGCAAAAAAAAAGGCACATTATAAAATGGGTAAGAGAAATACTGTACTGTGATTAGCGGCATCCGGTCACATGACTGTGCTGTTATAACAGTCATAAATGTTCAACTTTCTGAACCTCATTACCTGCCTGGTCCTAGTCTTAAAAAACAAACAGGGAAGCCATTTATAATTAAAATAAGGCATTCCAGGGTGTGCGCAGTTATGGAATAATGGCACTTCTTGTGTGTGTGTGTAAAGCCCTGAGCTTCGCTTCGGGCTTCACTGCCAGAGGTTTGTCGTCTCACAATAACACACACCCTGCAGTGAAACTGTGTTATTCCTGTGCTGTGAGGGCAGGACTTTATTTTTTCTCCGCTTGGTATCTTGATCTGTTCTTCCTAGTCAGTCCTATACACTGAGTTTTTAATTCTGAACAAAATTAGAACCTTAGAACTATTTAAAGGTCTAGACCAGAACCCAGAACTTTAGTGCATTCTGGCAACCCTATGACATGCATCATAATGTGTGACAATTGAGAGGTATGCTTCCATGACTTGATGAGGTAACCCACTGCATATTTTGCATTGAGTGTCCCTCATTCTGAGGGACAGAGTTCCACATTCTGGGCACAGCGTACAGTGGGGCACGTCTCACAGGGTCTGAAACATGACAAAAAATGTTTGAGGAGGGTCTCTAAGCAGGGCCCTTACTCCACATTTGTTTCTCTTACCATCACTTCAAGAGGGCAGGATGGGCCTATTTTATCCCTCAATTTCCTACAGTACATTTGTTTTGTGCTTGCATTTTGACTTCCTGGAAAACTAGATAATAATGCAAAGTAAATTCCACACTATGAAGGAAAAAAAAGCACAGCAGCAGTCCATTCAGCTTTTCATAATTATGACTCTTAAGAGACCTGGCAGTTTTTTTTTTCTGGGTACTTTATGCACTGCTCTCAGGTTCTAGAATGTGCCCGCCCACGGCCCATTCTCAGAGACTAGACCCCAAAAAACAAAAAACACACACACTGTCTGGTTAAGCCTTAGTTTATGCTTCAGTTGTTTAAAACCCCCATAAGTGACAATCCCTAAATAATTGAGGTAATGTGTTTAAAAGTCAGGGACATTTGGGAGGTATACAATTGCTGGTGTGTATACATACGAACATATGATGAAGCCAGCAGAAGATGACCATTTGGTCTATCAAGTCTGCTCATATTGCAGGGTCCACAGCTTGAGCTAATGTCTCTGCCTCCCTTCCCCTCCTCCCTACCTATGATCCTTACCTTCCCTATGCCTATCCCAGCCTCTCTTAAAGCTGCCCACTGTCTTCAACGAAATGACCTCTTCCGGCAGTGCATTCCAAATGTCCACCACCATCTCTGTGAAGAAATGCTTCCTGACCTCCCTACAAACCTCCCATCCTCCAGTTTAAGATTGTGCCCCCTTGAGTTATAGCTGCCACTCAATTTTAGAGACTCTCCTTATCAACCTTATTTATCCCTTTTAAGTACCTGAAGGTCCCAATCATGCCGCCTCCCCCCCTCCCATCTTTCATGGAGTACATGTTCAGTGCCCGCAACCTCTCCTCATATGCCTTGCTGACCAGCTGTCATCTTTGTAGCCCTCCTCTGACCTTCTCCAGCAGGTTAATGTCCCTTTTCAGGTGTGGGCACCAGTACTGAACTCCATACTCTAGATGCTGCCTTACCAGTAGCCTTGTAGTACAGACTTCAGGAGGAATAGATATTGGTCAGCCCAGGGCGAGTAAGGCACGAGGCCACCGCCGAGTGTCTTCTCAACCCTGAAAGTGCGGTAATATCTGTTCAACACACACCCTGGAGTGTCTTATTGTGCTTATAAAATGGTCACCTTTTTTATCTTATAAAAGTTTAGGAAAAAGTATGTTTATATGTAGAAAAAAGATGATTTAATTGTTAATATATGACAAAATAGTCCTTCCGCCTATTTAAAAGTGACGTCATTATGTAGTTGCGAGTAGTACTACTGATTTAATTTTGTTGCACTACCCCAGTGCTCTTGTGTACTTCTTACAGGTTTTATTTTTTCTGGTTGTATTTTTTTTTTTTATTAATACAAGCTCAGACTGGGGAAATGAATCAGAGGGATGCTGAGCTGGGAAAAATCCATCTGGTTCCGTGCCCTACTGTTTGAATCCCGGTCTGGTGACTGTTCCTGTGGACACTTGAAACTCCCAGCCTGTACGGAGCTCAGGCTGTGGCCTGCTCTGTGCGGGTGGGAGTATTCGTGAAATAAGACAGCCAGTGTGGCGTGGGAGGCACTGATTGAAGCGCAACCGTTCTTTTAGTAATTGCAGGTTTTCCTACGGTCTTTTTTTTTTTTTTTTTGCGAGTGGCTCCAAAGCTTCGGTGAACCGCTATGCTGCTAAAACAATGGCGGCTTTTAAAAAATGAACATTCCATGCCTAGCTTTGAACATTCCATTTAGAGGCACTGATTTCTTTGCCGGCACTTTTTTTATTCTATGTGTAATACAGATATTACACTTGTTTTCTAGCCAATTGAGGAGCTTATTTTTCATGCCCTTTATAAGGCAGTATAACCTCCTCTCTCCTGCTACTGATCATCCTAGCTATGCATCTCAGCATCTTGTTTGCCTTTGCTAATGCTTTCTTGCACTGTGTGGAGTGCTTCAGGTCACTAGTGATCATCATCACTCCTAGGTCCTTCTCCTCCCTCTCTGATGCAGATACTCCGACTCCACCCAGGTAGTACTATGTCCTAGGAGTCTTGGCTCCAATATGCATAACTTTGCATTTCTTGACATTGATGCCAAGCTGCCAGATCCCGGATCACCTGCCCAGCTTTTCCAGATCTTCCTGTAGGTCCTGTATTCCTTCAGCTGTGTCCACTGTCCCACAGAGCTTGGTGTCATCCCCAAATAGGCACATTTTGCCCTTAATGCCATCACCAATGTCACTTATGATGACACTGAACAGGTTCCATCTGTTTGTGCCAGTTCTTCCTTAAATGACTCAAGTACCCATGTGAGCCCTAGTTTGCCACCTTTTAAGAAGCCCACAGTGGGGCATTTCTTACTGAAAGCATGATTTTTCGCAGGACAATAGGTATCTCCACCGATGCAACAGACTTGTTTTTCTAAATATTTAGAATTAACCCTTGCTGTGCCGCGGACTGATATACAGTATCAGCCCAGAATTCCTATACAATCTAATTCTGTCGGCAGCCTAACAGTTAACACTAAGTGTTATATTGTTTTAGTTTTTCATATTGTTTCTTATGTTACAGACGTTCTAGCAGATAGCAGACAAATGGGCAGACTAGGTGGGCATGTCGGTCCTTTTCTGCCGTCACACTTCCATGAATTTATAAGGTATAGTTTTTAGAGGTTCTTTCTATAAGTCACAGTAGATGATGAGCTCAGCACGTAGAGCAGCTTTCAGCTTTGTCGGCAAGGCACAGTCAGATGCCCAAGTCAGGTGGTAACTCTAGTCAGGCCGGACAGAGCTCTCCTCGGGTCCCGCTCGGAGCCAGCCCTTCCCCAGCTCGCGCGGCCGCCTCCATTTTCCGCTTCGCGCTCTGCGCCTCACGGCTGCTGTCGCCCCCGCGGCATTGTGGGATGGCAATGGCGGCAGCGTTCAACAGGGGCGCCTCAGCCCCGCTCTCCAAGGCCGAGTACCTGAAGAAATATCTGTCCGGTGGCAGCGATGACAATCCTGATTATGCCGTGGCGAAAAAGAAGAGGAAAAAGAAGCCCAAAGCGAGCGGCAAAGGGTGAGTGGCTGAGAGAACGGGGCATGCGCGTCAGGCATAGTGTTGAGGGAAGGGAACCTTGGGGACTTGTCAGAATGCCATTGCATGAAGTTATAAGAGAAATTGAAAACATGGGGAGGGGTTCAGTATGACACCCCCCGCACGAATGAGCAAAAGGTAGAACTCCAACTAGATGATCTGTGGCGTAATTGGGAGCTTTACCTGATATGGGGCAGACCTATTACATCATCTGGTGCAAAATAGTGCAGGAGTGTAGCCCGAAGTTTCAGTTTTCTACACATTCTTCAGCTGCTGCCCTCACCCCTTCACACACACACACACACACACACACATATACACATTTCCAGTTGGGCTGTCTTATCTCTAAAGAGACTGTACATATATGTCCTAAATAACAGGAGTTAGAATGAGACACTGCTCAATGGCCTGCACTAAATCAGATGCTCCAGATTACGGTAATAATGCTTTCAAAAAAACGTATGGTTTGGGGCACTTTCTGTGTATAGTGACAGGGACAGCACTAACATGCACCAAAAGGGCAAAAGTTGCATCTTGTCCAGAAATTACCCCTCTTCCCTTTGCCAGTGGGTTCAAACTGCTGCACCTACTCTATAACAATATCTAAAGGAAAGGAAGGTAAACTGTTGAATATCTGCCACTGATTATGTTTTGACCCATTAGGTTCCTCTTTAGACTCACATTTTTTTTACACCAGTGGGTTCAATCTGACCCATGTTTTAAACACCCCATTGCTGTCACTGATAGTGAGTATGCCTGCCTACACCCTAGAAACACAGAACTATGCCAAAATGAGTGCTTTCGTGTGCGAATGCTAACGCTTATTAAACAGAGTAGATTCACATGGAGTCTTGGTATAAAATGAGGGGCTGCTCTCTTTTGATGAGGGACAGAAGGCTTCTGGGTGGTAAAATGAGAGATTCCACTGGTTCCTAGTATTGTAAGGGCAGATGAGAGAGTAATGTTATGATGTTTCTCAATCTCATTTCCCGAAATGGGGGACATAATCCTGAGAAAAAGAAGCAGAAGGCGGGACACATTTCAAGTCTTAGACCTAGGAGCTAAGATCACAGTGGAAATGTGTTCACGTGTTTATTAAGTGTGCTATTGATTGCTGAAAGGAATTTTTTGCTTTACATCTCAGTGCATAATGTAATGTAGGATAGGTGAGATGTATGGACGGAGGGATTGTGAGGGGTAAAATAAGGGGCATCCCTCCTAATGTGGGATTGCTGAGAGGTATGGACAGAGGAATTCAGAGGGATAAAATAAAGGACATACTTCCTAGTTTAGGACAGCTGAAAGTTATGGACAGAGGTTCTGAGGGGTAAAATAAGGGACATCCCTCCTGATGTGGTATAGTTAAGAGGTATGGGCAGGGGTTTTTTGAGGGGTAAAACAAGGGACATCCATCCTAATGAGGGACATTTGAGAGGTAAAGTGGGAATTGTCCCTCAATGTGGGACAGTTGAGAGGTAGGTGGACATAGTGGTACCAAAAAATAAAAATGAGGGGATGCAGTTTTAGCAGAAATCGTGTGGTTCTAACAAAACTGTTACTTCCCACCTAGAAATGAACTGTCACAGCTCTCAGTGCCTTTCCTAGTCAAAAGTCACAAATTAGTTAAAAAAAATATTTTTTTCATACTGCTGGAGAGATACAGAAGGCATCAGTTGATATGTGTCACTAAGTCAAGTGCAAGACACAACTTCAGATCTGGGTGTTCAAAATAAGCAATTTATAATAAATATAACAAAATACTAGACAGCCAGTATAAAATCTGAGGTCTCCACTGTTGAAATAGTTATCTTATACTTAGGGTCAGGAGCACAGTTGTGTGCATCTGAAAGATGCAAAAAGTTGGTTGTAAGTAATCTGGTGTTCTTCTGAGCTCCAGAATGAGCATGCTCAGTGGAGATTTTCCTGCTTGATGCTTTGGACTGGGGCAGGGTTAAGGCTATTGAAAGAGCCAGTCTTTAAACTGACTCCTTTTTCTTTTTGTACTTTCTCTTCATACTCCCCCCAGGCCCGTGCATTCCACTCTTCGGGAGACGACATCTGCCTTCAGTCCCACTCTCCTACCTGCTCCTGGAGTGGTCCATCCCCACAGAGCCTTGGTTCTACCCCCCAGGCGTGGTCGAGGTTGGGCCCGCTACACCCAGTACTTCTGGTTTTGTTGGATAGCATTCGAGGCTGGCAGGAGGCATTAAGGGATCTGAGCTGGCGCCCCATCTACTGGAGGTGCCACAGGCCATTTTTCTCATTTTTCTTCTGTGTGGTATGCGCCTGATGTTCACCACACGGGTCCCTTGCTACTGGCTGGGCTTTGCCTGCACTGGTCTCCTCCTGGGTCAGCTAAGCTGAGTCTCCCGAGAAGGCGAGCAGTCCCTGGGATGCTCAAGCCTTCTCCCCTGACTGGTCCTCCAGCTTACCAGGCTTGTTCCTGAACCCAGGTCGCTGGCATCATGAGCGGTAGCGCTACCATTGTGCTGGCGGACTGGCTCTGGCTCCCTTTTCTGTATCACTAAAACTCCTCCTCCATGAACTCACTACTACCTACCTCATGCAGTTGCCACTGATCCTAGACTAATCTCAGTGCTCATACCACATATTATACCCCCACCCTGATTCATTGTTCCCCCATCCCCTTTGGGCTTGTTCCCTTTGTACTACCTACTATCTTCTGCAGTTGCCACTAATCTTAGACTAGTCTCGGTGCTCCTACCCCATATTACCCCCTCGCCCTGATTCATTGTTCCCCCATCCCCCTTGGGCTTGTTCCCTTTGTACTCCCTATCTCCCATCACTCCCTCATTTTGCTGCCAGTTGCACTTTGCAGAACTGTTGCGTTTGGTATGCTACATTTTGTACTACTTGGACACTGCTTCCTTTTAATTGTCCAGCATGTACTGTTATTTAATAGTTGTTACATGTTTCCAGATGTGTTCTGGGGAGAGGGGGATAATTGTAACATTACTGATGTTCTCACCCCTTCTCCCCACAACACATCTGGAAACGAGCTACATAGCTCAGTACATTTTTCATGTTGAAACTCATAAAATAAAAATACCTTGAAATTTATTTGCTGTAACAAATGCTTTGATTTCAGGTGTCCCAGCTACAAAAACAAAACAAAAAATCCGAACTGAGTAACTTGTGGCCCGATAACACTTTTGCTTGCTATGCTGTCAAACTGAGTTTGGGAACAAGGTTGAGTTTGGGGGGTCAGCCGAGGGAAGGAGCATTGAGTATCCCAGGGATATTATTCTCCTGCTTGGGGGTTGGGATACTGAAGTATGCTGTGTGTCTTGAATCTGGATGATGGTGCATCTGGAGCTACTCAGTGGGAGGGGTTATGCCACAGGATACCAGCGCAGTCAGCAGGTGCATGCCAGCAACTTCGAGGGAGGAAAAACACGCAGGTTCCATTCACACTGCTGACCATGGCACCTTCTGACTAGGTAGTCTAGGACAAGTAGGTGGGGTGAGTCCCAGAGAAGGTATGCGTCAGGCTGGGGAGGTGCAGAAGAGGGCACGTCAGGGTGCCCAGGAGATCAACACTGAATAGAAAAAAAATAGCAATTTACTCACTAGTTTAGTAGCCAACAACATTTTCCTTTACTGTATAAAACTCTCCAGAAAGTGCCCTAAATAGAGAATACTCTCCTCTGGAGTTACAGTTGCTATTGTTCTTTGGGATTTTGAATGAGAGAAGTGTATTGTAAAGCGTATGTAAAACCTTTCCTTGTAGTGGAACTGACCTTTTACTCTGAGAATTCGGCCATTTGTTTTGACAGCTATTAGATCGGTTGAGGTCTCAGGAGGAGAGTTTCCTCTGAAACCTGCATACTGGTTTTAACACTGTTTTGATCTAAACAGACATAAACAACATTCAGCTTGAGTTCCATTTCAACCAGCATTCAACTTGAGCGTCTTATAAAAACGTACAGTAAAATCTGCAGGTCCAGGGTCCCTTTACTGTACACTCCACTACTCCCTCTGTCACGCCCTTGGCTGGCTGTCCCCACAGGCCTGAAAAGAAGATTGGGCTGGTAGTATAGCCTAGTGGTTAGAGCCATGAGCTGTGAATGAGCTTCATACTTCCAACAGACCTAGGTTTGATTCCTACAACCTCCACTTACATACTGTGTGACTCTGAGCAAGTCACTTAATCATCCCAGTGCTCCTGGGTTGCCCCTGAGAACAGGCACCTGTGCCTAGTGGGCCTTACTCAGTTACCAAAAGAAATAAAAGAATACCTTCTAGGCTGCTTCACAGACAAATCCATTCCTTTAAAAAGAGTTTGTCCCCCTCCCTCCCCATTCAAACCTAAGCCTTGTCCTCCATGGCTTCCAGTCCTCCTCCAGCCCTCTTCTAGAGTGCCTTTAAGTTGCTGCAGGTGTGGGTCAAAATGGCTTCTTCTCGACCTTCCCGAGTCACTGAACAGACTACTAACTCCCCTGTGACTCTAGGATCAATATAAGGTCACCCTCTCAGCCACACGCACCTGCAGTTGCCACCCCCACCCACCCCGAGTCTTTATACCATGGATTTCATTTCCTGACAAGCCAGTTGTTTTCCTTTTGTGCCTGAGATGGTGTGCTGCTCTGTATAAATATCTAAATTATTTACTGTGTTGTTTACATTGTTATTTATCCCTATTGCTTCACAACCTACTGTCTGAGTCTGGCTGTGTTGAATCCAGTATTTTAAAGGCCTGGTTCATGCTAAAATGATCCCTGGAATCAGTGTACCCACCTGGTTAACGAACACAAACGCAGTCAATAAATAAATGTCTGTCTGCCTGTCCATCCAGCTGTCATTCAGAGCTTCCAGCACACACGCTGTTTGAAGAGTCTGCCCCTTTACAGAAAGAAATATTTCAGGTACCCTTATAACACTAAGGAATCGGTAACTGTACATTTAAAGATACAGTACATAGCAATAAAAGTATGTTGGCCAGAAAGTTTGGCTTCACCTGGACAAATGATGGACCCTAGGAGGTATGTCATAGTAATGCCAGTTTTATGCTTCCGGTAGTCATGGTTTTGATACTGTGACTAATTTTATTTTGCAGTAACCACATTCACCTTGATTTTCAGTGTAGGGTCTCCCTGACTTGGGAGTGTCTGGTGTCCCTCCTCTGCAGACTGAGATTCTGAATTCTTACGGTCCTCACTCGAAACAGTGATTGATGTAAGACTTGCGATATTTTTGATAATTGGAGTACTACCCTTTCATGTTTATCATACATAAACATCTCTATAGCCTAGCTGAGATACCCGGTCATGGGACAGCCATTCGTTTTTTTAGGTCAGAGGCCCAGCTTTGAGTTATATACACCTATTCCTGTGTTTTATAGGATGCGGATAGTGGATGATGATGACGTGGGGTGGCAAAAGCTTGTTAATGTGCAAGAAGAAGAAGAAGAGGAGGAAGATGTGCCCGTGGTATGTTTCTTTTTTGTTTTAATGGTTTTAAAATGGTTTCAGCAGCACCCTTGTATCTGGTATTTTAATGAGACAGTGTGGTGTAGTGCTTAGAATACTGGCTTGAGACCTGAGAGATCACAGGTTCAAACCATGCTACTGCCAAGTACTCACTGTGTGACCTTGGGCAAGTCACTTAACCTCTCAGTGCTCCAGTCCACCAAGCAGCGGAATGGTAGAAGCAGGACCCACGGAAATGAGATGTTGCATCTCAGCTGGGCTATCCTGGATAAATAATATAATAAAAAAAAAAAGTGTACTACTAATGTTAAATCACTATATGTACACTTATTGGGAACAAGAGTGTAATTTCCATCTGTCAGGGGCAGGATTAGACAAGTCATGTCTTTCAGGTGTCTGAGAAATGAGCACCTTTATAAATTACTTCCATTTTGAGCTAGTGAAACCCCACAGAAATTAGGTTGATGTGGTTATGATTTGAGGTGGTTATTTCACTGAATGTAATGATGAAGTGTGCATCTTTCTGTTCTTCAGGTGGCAGACATTGTCGATGAACGGGCCGGAAGAGGTGAAGAGAATGGAACTATTTAGGCAAGCAATAAGTGGAAGGTGCTGAGAGGTAGGCACAGCTCATTCTCCAGCTTCATTTCCCCTTCCAGTGTGGCTTCTGGAAGTGCCATTCTACCACTTCCAATCACCTGTCTCTTCAATATGTCTCTTGCCCAGGGTTCACTTCCGACCATCTGGAAAACCACCCACGTCATCCCTCTCTTCAAATCCGGCAGTACTAGTGACCTAAATAACTACTGCCCTATCTCCCTACCCTCTCGAAGCTCCGTGAAAAAAGTAGTAAATACCCAGCTCTGATAGCACATCAATGACTCGGACTTGATAAACCCAGTACAGTCTGGCTTTCCGCCCTGCCATAGTACCACCTCGGTGCTGGCCAAGGTCACGAATGACTGGTTGAATACACTGGATGCCAAAAGCTGTGTTTGCGCATTTGTTTCTCGACCTTAGCAAAGCTTTCAACACAGTGGACCATAGCTTGCTTTTGGACACCCTGCGTAAAATTGGCATTTGTAACTTGGCTTTCAAGTGGTTTTCCAACTACTTATCTGACAGACAGCAACAGATCAAGGCAGGGGGGGAACCCCCCCCCCCCAATAGAACCCTATCAAGAGGTATCCTGCAAGGGTCCATCCTGGGCCCTCTATTATTTGCCATCTACATAAATGACTTAAACACCGGTGTCAAGGCAGCAGATATCCACCTCTTCACTGATGACTCCGTGCTGTACGTACCCAGACCTTCCCTGGATCTCGCGTGTAGCGTTCTCCAATCTGAATTTAACCAGCTGCAGAACAATCTTCGTTATTCTAAGCGGCTGTTAACTGCCAAGAAAACGAGGGCCATGGTCTTCCACCCAACTGCGAACACTCCCAATCCCGGTACTGTGGGGACAGCCCCACATATCTACACGTTACTTGGTGAACCACTGGAATACATAGAATTCTTCAAATACTTGGGGTGGATAGACCTCAAACTTGCCTTTAAAGTCCACATTGATGAAATCCCAAAAGCTTAGACAGAGGCTTGGGATTTTCTTCAGAATCGGCACCTGCTGATGATCGAGGAGAAATTAAGGCTGGTATATTCAACATTCCTACCCATCCTCAATTATGCAGACCTGTATTGGCATAGCTCGAGCACAGCCCTCGCCAAACTTGACACACTGTATCATCAGGTACTTAGGTTCATCACTGGTGCCCCCCTACTCAGCGCACCACTGTCCCTATACAGGGGCGTAGGATGGGGATCCCTTAGCCTTAAGCGGCACATGAGCACTGTGATCTGGACCTACAGCGCCATCGCTAACAAGCTGCCTCAATACATCGGGGGTTGTCTGCCCATCTGCAGCTACTCACTAAGAAGTCCCTCTCGGATTTCACTCTTCATCCCCAAGGTCAGGACGCGTTTCGGCAGCACAGCAATAAGTCATGCCCTTCCTGTTCTCTGGAGTGTTGCTCAAAAAACACTACAACTTGGCGTACTTTTGCCACTGACTGCCTTTAAAAACTTGGTGAATTGATCCTTCCTGGAGACCTGCAACTGTTTCAGGCCTTGACACCTCCAAAATTGGGCTTTATTATACTATATTCCTTGTCTGTCCGCATGACTTCTTTTTCTCCTCTGACTTGCCAGGATTGCTGGTTAATAAACATGCCCCCATGTAGGTACCCCACCTCTCCCTCACCCCATCCAGCGCATATCTTCCCCCTCCAACCTCCACCTACCTTCCCTAACTTGTGTGCCTTGTGCTGTCACTGTCCATCTACATCACCTTCACAAAGGTGGTGAGCTGCCCTTCTTGTTCAAACCTCCTCTTCCACACACAGTTTTGTAGCCATTGTCCACTTGTACTTGCATTGCTTAGAACTGTTTATAACTGCCTTCTGCCTGCGTACCAGTTGTATATATCTGCCTTCTACCAGCAGAACACGCCGACAACGATTTTGTTGATGCGCTTCATTTGTCTATCATGATGCCACCATGTCGTATGACTTGCAGTTAGTTGCATCTCCTGTATAATTGACAAAGTACTTCTGTCCAGACTGAATTATTGTTGTTTTTATTGTTGTCGATAATCATTGCTGTGTAGTTAACCCAGGTCCATCTTGTAAATGAGCCTTGCTCAATGGTGTTCTTCCTGGATAAATAAAGAGATTGATTGATTGACTTCCTCGCTGTTGCATGTCACTGATTTTTCACCTTCTCTGGGATGGATCAGAAGCCATTACTGCTGCCATTTTCATAAGTCTGGCGAAAGCCTTCAATTTGGTGTCCCATCCACTCCTTCTGGACAAGCTGTGGTCTGCTGGCCTCTCAGCTTCTGCTCTTGATTGGTACTGTTCCTGCCTCATTGGCTGTCAACAGTTAGTACAGGTAGGAGGCATCTTGTCACCTCCACTGTCCATCCAGGTTGGGGTCCCCCATGGCCCCATCCTCTTCCAGAATTACTTTTTTTTTTTCTTAACCAGGAGAGAGATACTTAAGCTGAAGCTTGTTTCCAGGTGCGACCTGGGGCAAGGAAGTTAAGTGACTTGCTCAGGGTCACTCAGTATGCAAGCAGGGGCTCTGGGATTCAAACCCAGGTCTCCAGGTTTACGGATCTGAATCTTAAACCACTGCGCTATACTGCCTCCTATAACATTCCCTCTACCTATGCTAACATGCATACTCACACATGTATGCTGATGACACAGTCCTCTTCACCTCTGGCCCCTCTGCTGCAGCAGGGCTTCGTCAACATTTTGCACTGATTCCAGTTGCACCAACTCTGGGTGAGCACTAAAAACAGTGTCCGTGACCTTTGGAATCGGTCAGAAACTGGCTAGACTCCTGCCCACCCCAATTTTCACCACGCTGGATGGCACCACTTGAAGTGCTGCAGTCCTTCAGGTACTTGGGTGTGTGCGTGACAGTAAGGTTGACTGCTGAACCCACCTTGATGTCATCCATGCTAAACTCTTTCTGAAGCTTGGTGCCCTGTACTGCAACAAAGACTGCCTACCTCTGCAGGTTCACAAGGAGCTCGTTCCCAAAATAGTGCTCCCAGTCTTCAGTTACGCTGAAGTTGTCTATGGCACTGCTCCTTCCACTTCCCTTTGCCAGGTTGGACATCCTTTGCTACAAACTCCCCCCATTGTGCTCAGCACTGCCTTCTCTGCTTCTCCCTGTCCATCCTCACGTTGCCAGGCTCACTGTACTGCACTCACTACTGCAGTGCTCTGTATCTTGGGGTCAGTGGAGGCACGCTGAGGCGCCTGCAGCTGCTGCAGAACACGGCAGCATGGTTACTAATGGGCCTTTCTATACTGTGCCATATTTCTCCAGTGCTGCGTGATCTGCATTGGTGGCTGCTGATAAAGTGGTGTATCTCCTTAAAGTGGGATTATTAATTTACAAGGCCCTACATAGGCTGGGCTTGGGCTCCTGGATAAGCTTCTGCATTCTCAAAGATCCATGCCGCCTCAACCCCGCCAGTGAGGGCCTCCTGGTGGTTCCAAGATGTAGATTGAAGACCTCAAGGGACGAGGCCTTTGAAGTACGCACTGTTCCCACCATGCTGCAAGAAGCCTTCAAGTGCCATAATACGATCTGAAATATGATCGCCATAAAAATAATCATCCTGACGTATTATATTCAACAAACAGTGGATAACATAGCAACCTAGACTTTGATGGCAGATAAGGACTGCTTGGCCCACCCAGTCCGCCCATTTCCCTACCTGTTGGATAAGCTGCAGATTCTAGTTAACCAACAGCCTACTTCCTCCTACCCCACCACTATAATTGCCTTATGTCTATCCCATGCATTCTTGAATTCCCCCACTGTTTTTGACCCCACAAACTCCTCAAGAAGGCGGTTCCATGCATCCACCACCTTCTCAGTGAAAAAATACTTCCCACGCTGCCCCTGAGCCATTCCCTGCACTTGAGACATTGTGTCTTACTATTCTTAATAATGTAATATAGTTTGGTTTTTTTTTTTTTTTTGCTAATGTTTCTGGCAAACAAATATATGCATTTTTTTTTTCATTTTCTTTCATTTCTTTGTGAAGGAACAAGATAAGTTCTTGCTCCCATGCCATGCCCACCAAGAACAAAAAGTACACACTTTGTTGTGGTGCTGTGCCATTTACCATAGGAAGCATGTGATAATGCCACCCTAAAACAGCCTCAATGTGAATATATATTTGCATTCAAAAGGTAAACCTCAGCAGAAATGATGTTGAGACAGTTTCAGTGGTGTCCATCTTTAATGGCTTGATCTTTAATTACAAGTACACTGACAAAGAATCTAGGGATGTTAGAAATGCATTTTTGCAAAAAAAAAAAAAGTCATTTTTACAGACTAACAAATTCTGCTGCTTATAGCTGATTTTCTTGGATAAAATATTAATTTGTTTTCCTTTTCTTCTCCTCCCCCACTCAGAGCAGGATGAAGGCTCCGAGGGTTCATCTCAGTCAGCTGCCAAATCAGTGGTAAGGTAAGCTGACCAACAGGAAACTTCCGATTATACAGTATTTGCAGAACATGCCCCTGGCTAGGACTGTAGGTGTTTGTAGTAATTTTGCAGTCGGCTGGAATCATTATTGTTATCAAATTAACTTTGTATAGTAAATGATGTCATATCAGTAGTGTCCAGGCTTGTTACTGTGATAGGAACTGAGGCTAAGTGGTACAAGAGAGACTCATACCTTAATCCACCCGATAAGAGGCGATTTATTTTGCAGGGTTTTGAACATTGCTTGGTGTAAGGATGATAATGTGGTGCTCTGATTGTGCTGGATTTAGCAGTAAAGCAACGCCTGTTGTGAGGTTGACCACTGGCTCCTGGGCATTTCCTGCAAGAATAGTGAAGATATGATGATATTCACATAGGGCCAGTCACAGAGGAAGACTATGGTTAGCCACAGAACTGTGAATAGAGAGCTCCTGACTCGAATCCCAGCAAATTCACTGGGCTGTTGTTTGTGGCCTTGAGCCAAGTCTCTTGACTACAACACATACAGTAAATAAGAAAATAGAGAACCTCACAAAACTACCTTAATCTGCTTAAGCGCAATTAAGCAGGGAGCTTTTTATTGATCAGTCTCTCTGGCTCTCCCAGCAGCACACACACATGCTCTCAAGCCCTAAATCTAGTGCACAGCTTCATGGGTAACAGACTAGTATGCAAATCCTTGTGTTGGGCAGGCTGACTAAGGGCTGCAAATTACAGTCCTGTGTTTCGTCCTTTTGGGACTCTTCTGTGTAGTGCAGTGGTTATTTGTCAAGTACCACAGCAGCTTCACAGGAGACCAGGCATGTACTACACCCAGAGGGCTGCAGTCACCATTATTTACTCAAACACCCCACCTGGGTTTGGGCCCTACACGCAGTTTAGAGAGGAAGGGGAGAGACGGCAACAAACATGCATTCATGAAACAGCTGCAGTGTGCAAATATGGAGAAACCGCAAAGCATTAATAAAACAATTATCACTTCAATCAACAGTTCTGCTTTAAGCAAGGCCTGGGAAAACTGTGCTCAAAAGATATTTTTTTTTTCAGTCTATATATGAAGGTAGTGAACAAGATTGATAGTTGAATATTCACAGAAAGTGAGTTCTACGGAATGGGCAGCCACCACAAAGGCCTTGTCACCGGAAGACTTCAAGCGGGAGAGTGGCCCCTGGGATGCCCTTGTCCTGTGGACTTTGTCCTCCTGCCAGGAGTGTGCAGGGTCAGGAGCTTCCAGGTATTCAGAGCCTGGGCCTTTCAGGGTTTTAAGAGTCAATCAAAATACCTTGCATCCACCCGCTACCTGACTGATGTCTAGCCCACTGGCTGTGGTGATGGTGTCATATGTTATGTGTTCCAGACAGAAGTCTGAAGTCTTTCTGCTACATTTGGGAGCAGGTTCAGGTGGCACATCTCACCACCTTGTAACCAAGTTTCATGATTACCACACCTTTCCCCCAAATTGTAGTAGTTCAGTCTAGGCATATTACGAGAACACGGCAATATATTATAATTCCCACTGATGATAATTTATCATTGTAGAAAACCAATATGGCAGTTATTATGCATTGTGATACACCAAGATAACCCCCCTTGCTTTTTTAGCTCTGCTGCACTGACGGTGTGTTCTTCTCCTAGTGCAATCAGGATTCTTGATTACCCCACCTTTCCTCAATCAAACTTTGATTAGTTTTCCTAAAAATAAATGTTGCAAATTACTGTTATGTTTTTTTTTATCATTGTATCCCTATTTAAACAAGTAGGACATCCTCATATTTTATAAATGTTATTTGTTTCCTTGTCAACAGACAACTCTTCTCATGTAGCTGTGGGGATTTGTGTTTGCTTTAGTTTTAGCTGTTTACATCAGCCTCTGTAACTAGCCTGGGGGTCTCCATTTTCTGGTTGTTGAAACCTCATTGTCCCCGAGACCTACATTAGTATACAAGAACCTGATGTGTCGGCACTCTTTACATTCCACAGTATTCCTGCCTGCGTACTTAGAATGCAATAAAACAGGTTGCAGCAAGGTGTAAAATACCACATTTACCTTCAGGTAGCTTTACAAACTGTCTTAAAAGTTAGTTTTCCCTTTAAACTGCACTCAGTCTGTGTATTTCTAGAGTTTTTTCAGGTTACATGTACTTTCAACAAATAAGTGTTGTGGCATCATGTTCTTATATGCTAAAGCAGCTCTCTGGGACAATGAGATTTCAACAACCAGAAAATGGAGACCACTAGGTTAGTTACAGGGGCTGATGAGAACAATAAAAACAAACTAAAGCAAACACATATATCCCCCAACAACTACATGAAAAGAGTTGCCTGTTGGCAAGGATACATTTACAAGATATGAGGGGTACTACTTTTTTAAGTCTTGAGACGGTATGCACCATCATGCACAGATGAGCAGGACTGAGATAGGGGCACAGTTCTGGTGAAGCCCTGTCAACCTTCCCTACACAAGGATTTGCATACTGTTACCCAAGATGCCCTGCACTGGGTTTAGGGCTGTAGATTACATGCATGTGGTGGCTAGAGACAAACAGAAGACTTGGGACAGTTGTTCTTTAACAGCATCCTTTCTTAAGGTTTGAAACACTGCTTTTGTTACAGACCACTGGTCCCTGTACTCTGCCGCCAAGTGGACAAAAGATCTATTTTTCAGAACTTTTTTTATCATCTGTAAGTGGGGATGTCACATTATCAAATTTTAGTGGTATGATAACCTTGACACATACTGTGCTCATCATGAATATCATGGTATTACTGAAGTAGTAATTTATGTATCAGAAAATTATTCCATGGATTCATGCCAGGGTGAGTTGGTGCAGAAGGAACAGTGGTTCTTCAGCCCCCAAAAAAAATAAGTTGAAAGGTCTGAAACCATGGTATACTGTGAACCATGATTATCACAGTATTGTAAATTGACTAAGGTACCGCCAGTACCATGAGTTCTGATATGGGGGTATACCTTGATACTGTGTTGTTCCTACAGTCAAGTCATTTATTTATTGGTTTTTGGTAACTGGGTAGGCCCATTGGAACCAGAGAGTCTCATTTTCAGAGGTGACCCAGAATTAGTTACATAAAAAAGTAAGCAAAGTAATTTACTTATAAAGTGCCCTATACCAGAGTCTCATGGCATTTTACATACATCAGTAATAAAAATATACCGAATTACCATGAAGTATCTAATACATAATAATAAATACATTCAACAGTTAAACTGAAAAGCAGAGGTACTTCTCAAGCGTTCGAAGAAGCTGCTGCGATTTAGCGATCGAAGCTTCTTCATTCCACTCAACCTAGGCTCCACCTTTACAGGTTCTTTGAAGGAGTTGTGCCAGTCTTTCCTCACTCGGGGTGAGTTGCCCACGGGCTCGCACTCCTCCCGCTCTCGGAAGAGGGACAAGGAACCCAATTCATCTTCATCTAAACGAATGCGCTCTTGGGACCGAGAGAGGTCTCAGTCCCAGGAGCATGCGGTCTCGACCTCAGTTGAGATCACCTCCTCGACCGCAGGCTTCACGGATTTTCCGTCTGGCCAGACGACTGAGGAAGTGGCAGATGAGGTCGAGATTATTCTTGACCTGATCGAACCTCTGTCGCCGGCCGTGGTCGACGACGCTGGAAAGGACTCTGGTCCTTGTGCTCCCTGATGAGGAGACCCAGCCCTCTGGGGTCCCCATCAAGGACCCGGTTCCGGACCCTCGGGTTTCACCGATTACCCCTGGTGTCTCCTGATCGACCGAGTCTGCCTGTCCGATCTCGGTCACGGTCCAGAATCCCCTTGGACGGACGACTGAGGAAGAGCCATAAGCGCTCTAAAAAGAGGCAACGCCACAGGTCATCCTCGTCCTCCCGGATGAGGAGAGGCTCTGGCGGAAACTCAAGCGCTACGAAGACCTTATGTGGCAACAGCTGATTTTGACCTGGCAGAAGCTGGCTCTGCCGCCCACTCCAGCCATTACTTGGCTCACGCCTCCCAGGCTGAAGCCGATCCCCTCGGATCCAAAGCCTTTGATTCCTCCGCCTGTGGGGCCCCCCTCCCGGTTCGGACCATTCCGGTCTGTTCACCAATTCTGGTGGAACCGCCGCCTAAACTACTTGCGGGAGGGGCTCCCTCGAAGGAGGACCGACAAGATACCGGACTTCCCCGACGTCTGTCAGTAACTGTCACCCCAGACCGCCCCCGGCGGGTCGAGGGTGATTTAGACGGCAGGCCACTGTATCCTGACTCCTCAGACTCAGATGTCACCAGGCTCCACTCTCATCCTGGGGATGACGAGTCGTCTGCTAGCACAGGGATGGAGGAAGGTCCTTCCTTCTTCCATGGGATTCTCAGTCTCATTTCTGAATCTACAGGAATGCCCCTGGAACCTATCCAGAAAAAAAGCGGAGTACCCTCTCACAGATATCCTTATGAGAGTGGATACCCCGACGGAGGCCTTTCCTGTGGCCGAAGCCATTGTGGGCCCGGCCCTTGAACTATGGCAGTGCCCAGCGGCATCTGCCCGCATGGCCCGCAAGTACGCAGTGCCCATGGGGTTCCTTGCGGGGTTTACAGAGCACCCTTCGGTCGAGAGCCTGGTGACCGCCTCTGTGTTCAGGCGTACTGGCAGTTCTGCCAACACTGACCGACCTCCTGACAAAGAGTCCAAGAATTTGGACCACGCAGCTCGGAAAGTCTGTGTGGCCTTTTCCTTCGGCCTTCGTCACGCCAGCTCTGCTGTCATCATGACACACTTCTCTCATGCCCTCCTTGGGTCATTAGATGAAGTCCTCCCTCATCTCCCTGTGGACATGCAGACCACGGTCAAGCAAGTCTGGGACCAGGGCTGTGCTGTTGCCAAACAGCAGCTCCAGACGGCCTAGGGCATAGGGGACTCTTGTGCACGCTTGATGGTTGCCGCAGGGCTTGGCTGAGGCTCTCCTCCTTCCCGGCAGATACTCAGCATAAGTTGGCTGATGTGCCTTTCCTTAGGATCGACTTGTTCGGTCCAGGAGTGGCCGGTCATCTACAACGCATAGAGCAGTCCGATGCCACCTTGGACACCACTTCTGCCAAGAGTTCTGCGGGCAAGAACTAGCAGAAGAAAAAGAAGAAACCCTTTCAGCACTCTTCCCCTGCGGTCCAGCAGTCCTTCTACCAAGGAGGAGAGCAACATCAACATCAGCATCAGCAGCAGGCTCAAGCTTGGCGCCCCTCGGCCCAAGCCCGAACCCCAACAGGCCCACAAAGGAGGCCAAGGCTCAGGTCCTGGGGCCTCCTCCTCCTCCTCTAAGCCTGCCCAGTGACAGGATAGGGGTTGCCACCTCTATCTCCATCACACCAGCTCTGGGCCCTCTCGTGGGGGGTTGGTTCCGTTACTTCCTTTCTGCCTGGTCCATTATCACTTCAATCAGGTGGGTTCTCGAAGTGGTCGGTCAGGGACTGCCCCTAGAGTTCAAGCAGTACCCTCCCAGCCGAGCTTGCGCCGCTCAGGCGGAACGGATTTCCGCATGCACCCAGTCGGCTCTTGGAGATGGCATTGCTCAGCTCCTCCGCAAGGAGGCAGTAGTTCTCGTGGTGGATCCGTCTGCAGACCCAGGCTTTGTCTCCATGTACTTCCTGGTGCCCAAGCTGACGGGGGTTGGTGCCCCATTCTAGAACTCCATGATCTAAATCATATCTCAGGTCACACAACTTTTGGATGGTCACTCTGTCCCAGATCATACTATCCTTGGAGCGAAACATGTGGTTGTGTTCACTGGATCTGCAGGACGCATTCTTTCACGTCCCAATCTGTCCATCCCATCAACGGGTCCTCCACTTCAGGGTTGAAGGGACCCTGTACAAGTTCCAAGCCATGCCATTCGTCTTGTCATCGGCCCCAAGGGTCTTCACCAAATGCATTGCAGTGGTGGCGGCCCATCTCTGGCGTCGGGGGGGTAGAATCTACCCCTACCTCGACTGTTGGCTCCTGACAGGTTCCACCCGACAGGAGGTGGCGAGGTCCAGGAATCTGGCCCTCCAGACCTGCTCCCAACTTGGCCTCCTGCTCAACGAGGCCAAGTCGGAACTCGTGTCTTCCCAGGTGATGGGCTTCATCGAGGCAGAGCTCAACTCTTGTCAAGCCAGAGCTCCGCTCCCGACGGACAGGTCAGAGGTTCTCTCCTCCTTTGCCCAATCATTTCTGGTCGGGCACTTGCGCCCTGCTCAGGACTTTCTGCGCCTTCTTGGTTACATGGCGGCGTGCGCCTCAGTGGTCCATTGTGCCCGGTTGCACATGCACCCCCTCCAATGGGAGCTGGCTGCCCAGTGGACTCTGCGATTTGGTCATTTTGACCAGCTGATCTCTGTAATCCAGAAGATGTGGGACGGTCTCCAATGGTGGACCGCCCCAGACTGGTTCAGGAAGGGATCCCGTTTGTTCGCCCCGAGCCGACGGTCATCCTCATGACCGATGCCTCTCTCATGGGCTGGGGAGCCCACATGGGGAACAGCGGGGCCCATGGGTTCTGGAGTCCCGATGCCACATCAACCTGTTTGAGCTCAAAGCAGTCAGACTGGCACTGTCTGCTTCGCTCCTCAGCTCGGGGTCAAGTGGTTCAAATCCAGATGGACAATACCACGACCACATACTGCCTCAACAAACAGGGTGGCATGCACTCCCGTCTGCTGTGCAAGGAGGCGATCCACATCTGGACCCTCATGAGCAGGTTGGAGGCGGATCTCCTAGCCATCCATGTGGCAGGAGCCTGGAACCAACTCTGCTGCATTGGCCAGACATCCCACGTGGTCTCTCCATCCAGAGGTAGCTTACAGCCTGTTCTCCCATTCGGGCAAACCTATGGTGGACCTGTTTGCCTCCAAGGAAAACACCAAGCTGAGGCTGTATCATGCCCACCCCCCTCAGCAGGGTTCGCTGCAGGGGGATGTCTTCTTGAGGCCATGGACCCCAGGTCTCCTCTACGCCTTCCCTCCATTTCCCTTGATCCACAATGTGTTACTTAAGGTGAGGAGGGACAAGACAAAGGTGATTCTGGTAGCCCCAGACTGTCTGCACCAGTTGTGTTATCCAGATCTCCTCAGCCTCAGCTGCAAGCCCCCGGAACGGCTTTGTACACGCCCGGACCTGTGTCTCTCAACCAGGGAAGGACTTCCATCGGACCTTCAATTCCTGCACCTCACAGCCTGGTACCCGGCTAGAGTTCCAGGCTTTGGGTCTTTCTGAAGATGTCTACACCCGTGGTGGAGGCATTCAGAAAAGAATCTACCAGAAATGTTATGCCTTCAGATGGAAAAGATTTTTCCATTTAGTGTCAGGATAAGGGTCTGGGCGCCTTATCCTGTTCTGTGCTAACATTCTCGATTACCTTTGGTCTCTCTCCAAAAGCGGGTCTATGGTCATCGACCCTTCAGGGTGCACCTGGCAGCCATTTCTGCTTACCAGATGTGGGCTGGTCAGCCAACATTGGCGCGGGAGACAGTGGTCAGGCGCTTTTTCAAAGGCCTGGATGCATATCCTCCGATCGTGAACCTCCTCCTCTATGGGATCTACTGCTGGTTTTAGCAGCAGCTCCATGGGCAAGCCATTCGAACCCATGCACAAGTGTGAGCTGTCACACTTGTCGTGAAAGATGGCCTTCCTGGTGGCTATCATGTCAGCCAGAAGGACAGAGGCGCTCCAGGCACTTTCGGTGGACTCCCCTTATCTAGTCTTCCACAGGGACAAAGTTGTCCTGCGCCCCCACCCGAAATTCCTTCCAAAGGTGGTGTCAGAGTTTCACCTTAACCAGGTGTTGACTCTGCCGGTACACTACCCAAATTACACCTCGGATGCTGAGTACAGGCTCCACACTTTGGACCTGAGACGTGCTCTCTCCTACTACAAGGAGAGGACGGCAGAAATTCGGGGAGAGGTTTGCCAGCTGTTTGTCACCTATGCTGAAGCCGCTTCTGGCAGACCTGCAGCGAAGCTGACTATTGCACAGTGGATTACATCATGCATAGGTCTGTGCTACGAATTGGCGGGCAAGGATCCTCCCAGAAGGATAACAGCTCATTCTTCCTGCCATACTACTGCATCAGTGACTGCTTCCAGGGCCATCCCTATCCAGGAAATCTGTTGGGCTGCTACCTGGAAGTCAGCAAACACCTTCATTACCCACTACTACATCGACCTTGAGTCTCGCTGAGATGCTGGGTTTGGGACCTCAGTTCTCCAATCTCTGTTCCCTAATTAGGGGTGGCGCTTGCCTTCCTCCTCCCGGAGAACTGCTAGGGGTCTGCAAATGTGTGGATGAACAACATATCACGCTGCTAGAAAAACAGGTTACTAGCATAGTAACAGTAGTTGTAGGAGTGGTATATGTTGTTCATCCACACGGACCCACCTGACCTCCTGGCTGCGGATGCACACAACCTGTCTCCCAGCGGGCTAAGATCTGGCGTCATGGGGCGGAGCCGAGGTATATACCACCCGGGTGGGTGGAGGAGCCAGCTTGAAGACTTCTGGCAGATTTAAAGGGGAAAGGGACAATGCCAGTGAGTGTGGATGAACAGCATATACCACTCCTAGAACTACTGTTACAGGTGAGTAACCTGTTCTTTTGATCCCCTTTTAATTGCCTCCACCGAGGGAGACAACCTTTACATGGACAGGCAAGGAGTTGCAGATGATTGGAGCCAGCACCGAGAACACTCTTATCTCCAGATTGTTGTAAGGCAAGATCTCAGGATGGCCAAGAAAGTTCCTTGTTGGAGTGGAGAGAGCGGCTGGAAGTTTACCAGATCAGTTGGTCTTTCAGTTAGGCAGTACATATAGGTAATCAAACATCAGTTGGCTTGCTATCTGTTACTGGCATATTATGCAGTTTTAGTTGGTTGAACTGACTGTCCAGATATATTACAGTACTTTGAAGTGCCAGATTCTCCTTTTGTTTGCTGGGGTAGTTCAGAGTCATTCTTCCTTTCAGAGATGATATCAAATTTTTTATTTTTTTATTTTTATAATTGTTCTCGGGGAAGGGAGGAGCAAGGTCAGGTGCCCGATGAGGTATCTGGAGAGTTTTCAGGTTGCACTGTGGGCTGGTAAAGGTTGTGTTTATGTACTGCATGCTGGGAGATGTGCAGTCAATGCACTGTACATTGGGAAATGTAGTCTTCATACACTGTAGGCAGAGAAATGTAGTCTATGATATTTACTTCAGGCCAACACATTTGTTTTCTGGTTGGAGACTTTTAAGTACTTACCTCTGCAACCTTTATTCACGGTCACTCCCTGGACCTGGTCTTCCTGCTGGGGATGGAAGTCTCCGACGTGGTAGTGGAACCAGATGGTTAATCAGACCATCACTCTATACGGTTCAATTTCCAGGCACCCCTTTATAGACCTGCCCCTGTGGAAATGATCCAGTATCACCCTTTAAGGGGATTGACCCCAGCTGGCCTGACAGCAGTACTGGACTTTTCGGGCTTTCTGAGTGTAAGTACGGATCCAGAAGAACTGATACTAGCCTATAATAAGGCTGTTGTGGGGGCTTTGGATGCCGTTGCTCCTGTCCATGTTCGCCCACTCATTCTTCGACCTCTGTCCCCCTGGTTTGATGGGACCTTAGGGAGATGAGACGTGTGGGGTGAAGGCTGAAGCGGTGCTAGCGGAAGTCTGGTCTTGATACTGGCAGGCTTAGATTGATGTCCCATTACAAGGATTATCAATCGGCTATCTCTCGTAAGAAGGCAGAGTTCCTGTCCAGGGAGATCGCCACTGCACAGAATCGACCAGCCCAGCTCTTCTGTACAGTTGACAGGTTGTGCAATCCAACCTGTCTTTGGTTGTGGAGAGTATTGTCACAAGAGAAATGTGATGAGTTTGCCCGATTCTTTGCTGATAAGGTTGCCGATATCAAAACTGAAATCTGTGCAGTATGCTCTGTTGCGAGAGTCGGTGGGAGGTTGCCGCTCCTCGATTTGTCTGGTCTGACTTCGACTGTCTGGAGATCGGGGATGTTGTACAGATAATCCAAGAGCTGTGGCCAGCCTACTGTAGTTTGGACCTAGGCCTTACCCGTCTCTTAATGGGATGTGTTGAGATCATTGGCCCGGTCCTTGATGAGATCGTCCGGTGCTCGCTGAGGGCAGGAGTATTCCTGTACTCCTTAAAGGAGGCTGTGGCGACTCCTGTACTCAAGAAGCCATCTCTCACCCCGGACTGTCTCAGTAACTACAGGCTAGTCAGAAACTTTACATTTATCGGGAAGGTTATTCAGAAGGCGGTTGCGCTACAGCTTGAGGGTACATCTGACCACCCATGACATCTCGATCTTCTCCAGTGTGGATTCGGAAAAGGCATAGCACCAAGATGGCGCTGGTATGGGTACTCAATGGTCTCCTAATAGTGAGAGATCAGCAGTCACATTTCATCTTAGTCCTCCCGATCTCTCTGCAGTATTTGTACCGTGGACGATGGGATGCTGCTAGGCGCCTCGCAGTTTTCTCTAGGGACTGTCTGGGACGATCTTCGGTTCCAGTCTTTCCTCTGGGTTAGGTCTCGGAGAGTGGTGTCTGGAGTTTTTTCTTCTGACCCAGTCTCCCTACCCTGTGGGGTACCGCAGGGCTCTGTGCTTTCACCCATGTTGTTTGCGGTGTACATGCTGCTGTTGGTAGACTTAAGGCATACCATGAGCTGAGTTTCTACTGCTATGCAGATGATACTCTGCTCTACCTGTCCTTTGTACCCGGTCAAGATGATCCAATCTTGGTGTTTAACAACTGCCTTGCTGAGATCCAGGACTGGATGAATGCCAGCTGGTTGAGGTTGAAAGCAGATAAGACCGAGGTGGTGGTGGACCCGGGCCATTGGGTGGAAGGGGCATGGGCTGGACAACCGACTGGGCTTTGGCTTGATGGCAACCAGCTAACATCCTCTGACTGGGTGCGAAATCTCAGTGTGATTTTTGACGATGGATTGACCCTTAAAACTCGGGTGTCATCTGTGGTCAAGTCCTCATTTTGCCATCTGAGGAATCTCACAAGGATTAAGCACCTAGTTCTCCCTGATGACCATCTTACTTTGGTCCACGCATTTGTGACCTCCCGCCTTTAGTATTGCAATTCTCTGTATCTAGGGCTACCGGGGGTTGATATCCGCCATCTGCAGCTAGTGCGGTGTGCGGCTGCCAGAGTGTTGACAGGCTTACCTCGATCTTGCCATAGCACACCTGTGCTCTGCAGTCTGCACTGGCTGCCTTTCCAGTGGCATATTACCTTCAGGGTGGGTTACTGACCTATAAAGCCCTACATGGGCAAGTGCAGGTCTACCTGCAAGATCTCCTAGCCCCCAACCACTCAGTCCATCCACTCCGCTGACGAGGGATTGCTAGAGATTCCCAGGGTCTGCCTGTCTGGGGTCCGTGCATTTCGTTTTGCAGCCCCGATCCTGTGGAATTCTCTACCTCATTGGGTAAGAGAATTCCTAACTGTGGAGAGTTTTAAATCTGCCTTAAAGGCCTATTTATTTGACCTTGCATTCCTAGATTATCAGTAACATCTGTACCATGACTAGGTATTTTATTGTTTTATTTGTGGTTTTAATTTATCTTTTTACATATTGTACAGCGCTTGGATACTTGTTGACTTGCGCTCTATAAATAAAATAAAGTTGAAGTTACCAGTGTCTGGGACTCCAGTGTGTACCCGAAGGAAGAAATGGCAAGCACACATTGAAAATTCTTCTAGACTTTCCGTTCTTGTTTGTTAAAGAGCAGATATGGTGCAGAGAAGGCATCCACAGTGCTAGCCATGCTGCTTTGATCAAATTTTGACATTTGCCAAAAATATGTTGCAGGACATCAGTGATGTACATAAGAGACTTTAGAACATTAGACTCCACTCCAGATGACCAAGGAGTGACCCGAAGTTGATTAGTAGGGGGAGACTGTTAGCTGAGAGAATGAAAAACTGATGTTTGAGACTAGTTTTCAATCCAAGAGAAAAACCTTTCTGATGTTGTCCTGGCTGTGGCTAAATTTGGTGAATGTGCTACTCTCTTAGTATTGGTATACCTCTAGGTTATTGACTGCTCCAGCTGAATAAAATTTCCTCTGTTCAGTTTAGACACAGCAGGAAAATGCAAAAAGGAGGACACTACGGTGAACAGCAGACAACGCTCTCCTGACTTCTCACCTCCCAGGAGGGAACGTAACGATTCCCCAGCTGCATCACCCCCCAGGAGACAGCGCCATGACTCCTCTGATGCTTCACCTCCAAGCAGGGGGCGCCATGACTCACCAGACCCCTCACCTCCCAGGAGACAGCGGCATGACTCATCTGACACTTCCCCTCCAAGGAGGATTTTACATGACATCCCTGACCCCTCGCCTCCCAGGAGGAGGCGTTATGACTCTCCTGATTCCTCACCTCCCAGGAGGGGACACCACCATTCCCTTGACTGTTCACCATCCAGCAAAAGGCACAGTGACTCAAAAGATTATTTACTTCTAAGAAAAAACATGCAACGGTCATTAAATTCATCTCCACCAAAGAGTAGGCGACATGATTCTTCAAGTCCATCACCCCCACGGCGAAAACATTACGATTCCTCTGACCTTTCACAACCTAGGAATGATAGGCCTGCTGCTGACGTAGACCTGTCTCCGCCTAGAAGAAGACCAAACACTCTGAAGAACAGCAGTACATTGAAAGGTATTTGTGTTTTTGTGGTTTCTCATGGCTGGGGCAGGAATTATGTTTTACAGGTGCTTAGTTGGTTACCTTTGAAAGCCTGTGTGAAGAACATCTGTGAATCACTGTATAAGGTGTATTGTAAACTGTCAGTCAAGTGCACATTCAGATTGTTTGATTCCACGTCATGACTGGCAATTCCCTGACAGGCCGCAGCATATAGAATGCATGGAAATTGGCCTTTTATCAATTGGGAGCTGTTTAATGTCATTTTACATGAAGTGGGTAACAGTTGACAGTTTCCTGGTGGTGTAGCCAGTGCTAGCTATGGAAAATCTCATACATGCAATCCATGGTTTTTACTGTGATGGTGATGTAACACCATTACACCCATACAGAAATTAATGTTGTTTTTTTAAACTTTGTTTGTTGTTTTAGAACATAAACACAGTTACATTCCCAGCAATAAATTTTACAGAGGCATATATTTTTCAGCCAGGAGGGAGCCACTCCTCGTAATACATTCAATTTGTCCATTAAATGTTAATAGATGCATAATCTGAGGGATAACAAGGTAATCTGTAGATTTTGCAGTAATATAAACCACACCACATCCAGCACCTCAACCCTCCATGCCGGGCTGGCCAAAAATATATGTGTGTGTGTGTGTGTGTGTGTGTATGTATGTGTATATATATATATATATATATTTTTTTTTTTTGTCATGAACAGCTGCTTAAAGGTGTATGTAATTTTGAGAAATCTTTGAAAACATAACATTTAGATAAACTGGCTTTTGTTTGATATCTTGGCTACTTTCTCTTCCCAAAGTTCTTCATTAGCAGGTTAATTTGCATGGAAACAGGATCCTTGTCCGCTGGAGTTCATCTGCTTCTGCTGCTTAATCCTATACTGAAGTCACAGCCCTCCGCTTGTGACATCACTGTTTGTTGATGTGGAAGTAATAGAGGATTGTGATTTCGACAAAGGATTGAACAGCAGCAGCAAATCAAGTGCGGAGGACGAGGACGTGATTCCATGTAAAATGAACACCATAATGAGGAATAAAAAGAACAGAAATACAGTCTATCATATTGAAGCTGAATTGGCTCAATATTATGTTTTCCAGTTTTCTCAAAAGTAACAACCTCACAAAGTGCTAACACTGCTGACTGAGACCTTGACGTATACATCGAGCTACTTGACTTTGTTATTGATACATAACCAAGGAGCTGCAGCACCTGAGGGATCTGTCTCAGAAGTTGAAATTGTACAGAATTGCTCCCCGTTTTACGAAGCGGTGCCAATTATTCGTTTTTTGTGGGTGATCATATACAGGCTGCTTTTCTTACTGCAATTGCTACAAACAATTAAAAATATTTCCTTGAAAAAAGTTTAATGAACATTACCTATGCTGTTAAGGTATCCTGTTTACATTTTAGTAAGTGTCTAATTAAAGATATATTCATAATGTATCTCATAGATTACAGTAAAAATAATACAAAGCATGTGCATGTAGTTTAAAAAAAAAAAAAAAATACCCTGTTGGAATAAGCGCCTTAAAGTGAGTCCTCAGTAAATATTAGAATCCCAGTAAGCTATGATTTGAAAGAAGGATGTAACTTTGTATTTTTACTTTTCAGATTCCTCCCCGGCACCAAAAAAGGCTAAAACAATCTCTTCCAACCAGCATTGGCAGCGGCATGATTCGGATTCGGACATCTCACCTCCGAGGCGTACTCGGAAGTCTTCGGACTCTGATCTCTCCCCTCCACGAAGAAGCCAGAAGCATGTACAAAAACGTGATGACTCTGATTCTGATCTCTCTCCTCCAAGAAAAGGCCGGGCAACAAAGTCTTCAGACTCTGACTTATCACCGCCACGGAGAAGTCATGATGGTGGAAAAAGACGTCACGATTCGAGAAGTCCTGGGCCATCCTTCATGCACCATGGACGAGAATCTAAAGGCTCCCCACAAAGGGGTAGAGGGGATGTCAGTCAGGTGAGGGACAGACATCAGCCAAGTACATAAGGTGTAAACTGTCAGTGGGGAAATTCTCTGATAATTTGTAAGCTGAATCATCATATACAGTACACTGTGAGTCCATGAAGTAGTTATTTGCCTTTTCTAGTTATAGTTCAAGGCACTGTAGAAATCGGGTAAATAAAAATAAAATTAAAAAAAAAAAAAATGCATGAGCTGGTGGGCAATGGGGAATCTTCTTGAGGATTATCTCTGTTAAGCCACATCTTGGAACTACAGCCGTCAGCGCTAGGACCAGATGGAAACTTTTGTTAGCCAGGGGCCGCCTATAGTGATGTGCCATGTCTATGCGTATATGAGCATGAGCGGCCCCATCACTCTTCAGTTCTTTTCCCGCCATTGATGATCCTCATCCGACCTGCTAAAGGAAACGCCGTCAACTTAGCAGTTTTTCCTTTATTTTACTTGGTGTTTATTTTATTGTCTCTGCATGCTCCTGAAGTCAAAAGAGCATTTATTTTGATATTGTAAGTGCAGAGATAAAAATATACAGAGGCACACACGTAGTTTATGTGTGCTGTATGGGCCTGTCTTACAACATGAGGACTTGTGAGATTTACCAGAGCTTCAACCAGGCTACAGGCCAACACAGTAGAAAGATCTTGAAAACTTCCTTCTTCTTAAGACATTAAAAGCCATGGAGAAGAAACTGGCCCCAAAGTCTGTCTGTCCCTTACATTTGTCCGAGAAGCAGCCACCGAAGTCGAAGGATTGGGACGGGGAATGGTTGTTGTTGCAGTCCTCATCGTCGGTTGTCCATGAGCACAAATGCAGAGAAAAAGAAAAATCTGCTTCACTGGTGAGGTCCCGTTCACCGCTCAGACAAGGTAAACCTGCATCATTGCCCACAGCATTGACTGCAGGCCCTCCCAGCCGTCAACGAGACACCAAGGTCAGGGTTTGGCTTAGGTGCTGCCATAACTTGATGCATCGGGCCAAAGCCTGTCGACACGGGTAGTCCTGGCCCCTTTACAGGGTGCTGTTGACTCTCAGACTGTGCTGGTGTCGCTCTTCAAAATAAGATGCATTCTGCCTGGAAACCAGTACAGACTGTAATTCCACCAACAGGACTCCTCCTGGTATTCAGCCTTGTAAGCGGGTTCCACTAGCACACCACAGATTCTTCCTTCTCAGCCGTTCCTGGCATCGGCAGTTCGTTAGTGGTTCCTGTCATCAATTGAGATGACGACGACAAAGTAGAATACAATCCTGACCTCATGGATTTCAGCGGAGGATTTAGATGAGGAATATGAGGGAGAACTCTTCTAGCACCTCGCCTAGTTCTGCCCTCCCATCTTGGAGTGAGGACTTGTTGGTTTATACCCCGGATATCCTCCTGAGGATCCAGCTTTCCAGGCCATGAAGCAGCAGCAGATGCAGTCTGCTTGGGCTTGATGTGGAAGAGGAAGATTCTAAAAGGAATCTAACGGCATTGTTGGAGTGTACCTTCTCCCCACCCCCATTGTAATTACACCTCTTGATCCTGCATTAGAAAATGCCACCTTTGCTGCATGGTACAGACCAAACCCACTGCCTGCGGTTTTCTTAGAAAGTTTGATAAGTAGTGTCCTGCACCATCTACTAAGCCGTATTATTCTAACCAGCCAGAAACTGACTCTGGAGTAATCAGGACTGCTCGTGATAGGCGTAGGACCCCTAAACACATCAGTAGTTTGCCTCCTGATGAAGAATCTAGGAGGACGGATGTGATGGGCAAGCATACTTATGCCTGTGCATCATTGGGTCTTAGGATTGCAAACTACCAGGCTCACATGATGAAATATCAGACTGTGGAAAGTCTTGGGCTTTGCCTGTTTGGTTATGATGTTGAAGAGGCCCTTTGTGACCTTCAGATCTCAAAGACCTTAAAGTCTGTGTAGTCCCTGTATCCCACTCCTGCTAGGGGTTGTGGCAGGGGCGCCCCTTGTCTGCCTGCTGCTCAAGGTAGTTGTGCCTACCATCAGCAAGGCCATGGTAAAGAGAAAAGACCTCCTGCTGGGATTCCTTCTCCCGATGCCCATACAGATGCACCCAAAGCAATCTGTTCTGGTGGCCCTGACACCACCAGTTCCACCTGACTCTCTTTTGTCTCTACCCTCACTTCCACTGTTACCTCCAAGGCTGGTTGTGTGTGTATGTTGTGGTGGTGGTGATTTCCCTGCATCTAAAACAATGACGGGAGATCATTTCATTTAATTTTTTTAATTTTTGTACTTGTTAGCAAGATGAGCTAAAAGCCTGTTTTCACAAGCAACAAGTTAACATATAAAACATTTTGTTATACAAGACATACTTGATAACAAAAGCAAGGGGGAATGCTCTGGAGCTGTTACAAGTCCCTTCAGATCATCTTCTGCCTTCTTCCTTTTATTCTCTGGGCCATTTGTCCTTTCTGAAGGAAGAAGTTCAGTCGTTATTCCAAAAATATTCTATATAAACGGTTTCTCCTTGTGAAAGAAAAGTACAGTTATGTAAGAACTTACCGTAACAGCAGATCTTGAGAGGAGCTTTTGCAGCGCTGTAACCATTAGGACTAATGCACGAGCTTTAAGGTCCACGGAAAAATCTTAGCTAGCAGTACCAGCAGGGACCCCCCCGAAGGAAGCGCAGGCGGACCCGGCTCCACCCCAGTTCCTCGCGCCAAGACCCGCAAACGGGCCCTAACGAAGGAAAGAAGTGAAGCCTTTAGATGATGTGCTGAACACCTCACCCAGGGGATGGAGGGCAGGGAAGCAGCGCCTGCTGTAAGAGCTCCTTTCGAAGATCTACTGTTATGGGAAGTTCTTACGTAACTGTACTATCTTACTTCGAGTGGGAACTCTTGCAGCAGGCTATAACCATTAGGACTGAATCCCAAGCATAAATTTCTGTCCTAGCTGTGTTTCTACAGTGATATAGGCTGTTATAAACTGTTTTTTCATTGCTTACTGTGTTAAGACTGTGCTGTTTTTTTTTTTATTTCTGATTCCATGTATTTAACTTACTAGGACTACTACTGTATCTCACTTGCTCAACCTTGTACTTCTGTGTGCCATCTAGATAGCCTGGGTCATGCCTGAAAACGGTCCCTGGGACCACTGTACTTACTTGGTTATCAAATACCTAAATAAATACATTTGTCTGACTCTGGCCTGCAGTATTTGTTACTTAAGGTCGTTTGGCCACTATATCAGTTTTCCATGCCTCTATTGATGGTCTTACCGTTGCCCAATTAGAGATATCCTGTACATTTCTTAGAGGTATTTTTCACATGAAGCCTCCTTTCCATAATCCAATACCACCTTGGAACTTGAATTTTGTGCTTGAGAAATTAATGTTGGTTCCTTTGAGTGGGCTGCAAGTTGTAGCCTGCGTTTCCTGTCATGGAAAACATCATTCTTAGTTGCGATGGCTTCTACTTGAAAGATTTCCAAGCTTTAGGTGCTAATGCGTGAGCCTCCTTATTTGATTTTTCACAGAGCCTCATTACATATGAATCCTAAGTTTCTAATGAAGATGGTATCTGAATTTACACCAAATCAAATGCTGCACCTTCCTGCATATTACCTTGAGCATGTCAGCAAGAGTGAGGCACTGCTGAATACTTCAGATGTACATAGAATACAGAGCTACTATATTGCTTGCACCAAGGACTGCAGAAAATCCTCTCTGCATTTTGTTTTATTCGCCCCCCTAGCAAAGAGGGCACTCCTGCGTCTAAACAATGTCCATCCAACTGGCTGGCACATTAATAACATTTTGTTATAGGAAGTAGAGTGAGGAACTTCCTGGTGTTGTTCGGGGGGCCACTCCACAAAAGGTATGGCCACCGCTGTTGCTTGTTTCAAAAATGTCCCTGCTGTTGATGTGAGCTGCAGCCACATGAAGCACTGTCCACGCTTTCACTAAACATTATAAACTGGGCATTGTGTCTCATTGACGTGCTGGCTTCGGGCTTGCTGTACTGCAAGGCATTTTGTCTTGATTATATATCAGGCTTACCATTCTCCAGTTTAGTTTGTACTGCTTGGAATCATTCCAAAGGTGTGACCTAATGGAGGAAATATCCTCAAAGAAGATAGATAAGTTACTTAAGAGCTTACTGTAACAGTAGATCTTCAAGAGAATCTCCTCCATTAGGCTGTGCTGTCCCTCCCTCCTTCCCCCCTTCTGCTTCAGTGAGGGTTCTGTCAGACATTTTGCCTAAATCCGACTTCAAGCATCCTCTCCTTGTATGCCTGCTGCTGGTTTCATCTCCAGATTCCCCACAATTGGAGGTCCTCCGTGGCTAATCTCTGGTAGGAAACTGAGAAGTGATGGGGCCGCCCATGCTTACATACACGTAGACGTGGTAAGTCATTGTGGGTAGCCCCAAGCTAGCAAAAGTTTCCGTGTGATCCTAGCACTGGTGGCTGTAGTTCCAAAGGTGTGGCCTAATGGAGGAGAGTTTCTCAAAGATATACTGTTATGGTAAGTTCTTATGTAACGGTTCTTTATTTACAAACCCAAAGTATGAAATACCCAATAAACCATAAGAGCACAGCTTAAGTGAATCATAGGAGTATCCCCCCCCCCCCGCAAAAAATTTTTTAGTTGCCACTCTCCCCATGCCTTTGTTTTTTTTATAATAACTGGTTTCCAATAAATGCGGGTAGTTGATTTAGCAGCATTCTTTATCATTTTATTTTATTGGAACAGGCACAAAAGCATGGATCTGTTATCACTCTGCAAACAGAACAAAACAGATATGTGCTTAATTTTAAATTCTGGATAGACGCCGTCTCGGTGGCACTGAGGGCTAAGGCGCTGGGCACCTTACCTCACGCCACGCCGATGACCCGGGTTTGGGAATGAGCATGGGCCGTCGGAGGTTGGCGAGGGTGGGAGGGCGGAGCTGGATGGAGCTGCCGGATGGCAGCTCTCCTCTCCGAGGAGGGGAGGGGAGGTCACATTCCTCGGCCGTTGTCTGCCTCCTGGTGGAGGCCAGGAGACAGTACAGGCCAGAAGGTGCACAGGCGCTAGGCCGACGGGTGGATGGAAGGGGTAGTTACCAGGGCTGTAGTGCGCATGCCTCCATGACCTTCACTGACTACTCCTGGGGCCCCAGGCCAAAATCATAAGGAGAAAAATGCTCTCTAGTGCCAGGATGATCGCCAGTTTCTGTGAGGCACTGCACCGGCCGGCATAAGGTAAGCCCTGTAATTCCGGGTGTCTGGGCTGGGGGGGTGGTCGTTCAGGCTGAAAGGGGGCAGCCACGGGTGAAAAGAAAGAGAGTAGTGATAAAAAAATATATATATTTTATGGCTGGACGTTGCTAAATAGGTGAACCCAGTTCTACTCCCATTCCATACTGTAATTAGAAACTTTGGTACATGATAAAACAGACATGCTGTATACAGGGTTTTTTGTGCATTGCAATCCTGTCAATCTCAGTACTGCTGTATTTTTTTTGAATACAGATAAGTCTGAAACAGAAAATCTAAAAGATTACTTTTTTTTTTTTTATTATTGATAGCTGTGCTGCTGTGTTCAGTTGCTACGTCCTCAGAAATAGCTCTGTATTTTCAAAAGGAGGCTACTGATCAGTTTGCAAATGTTTGTGACTGGCTTCAGTCCTGCCATTCGGGAGAAGTGCAAGGTTCACTTGGGTGTGAACAGCTGTGAATGCTGTCACAATCAGTACAGCACAAAAACAAAGATTTAAGAACCAGGCCTTGTTTAACGGATTTTCTGCAATCAAGCTTCATTATACACCCCAGCCCCATTATACATGGATGTGTACAACAGAGTTTGTTTGGTTCTAAGATTCCGTGATAATCTGGACTTGCTAGATATTCTGTCACATTGACATGTACAAAGACATATACAATGCATATAATTAGGATAACGGATAGCAACATTTTACACATATAAACCATTAAAAAGTAATTAAAACTATTCCTAATTCACCAATGATCACATGCCAGGCTGTCTGTTCTTTTTTTTTTTTTTACTTTCTTTTTTATCCCCTCCTATCGCTCCGTCGTTCCACTCCTTCGGGCTTGCTCATGTTACCCACCCCACCACTGAGTCTGCCCCTAGAGTGCCCATGGGTGACTCCTACCTTTCCTCCTGTCTTCCGTGGAGCACCCTGGCACAGCGGGGTCTGCCCGTGGTTCCTGGACTGGGCAACTGGAGTGGCCGTCATCTAGGACCGTGAGGTTGGTTTCCGTTTTTCCGTGCTTCCCATCCCTCCCTCCCCTGAGGACATCGGCTCGGGCAAGTGCTTGCTAATGCACGCCTGCCAAGTGCCTAACAACGTCCTCGCCTCCCCGACTCCAACCCTTCTGAAGCCGCCAGTGCCCCAAGAGAGCCGGTGCTCCCCACCAGCCCCCAGGGACGCCGGGTGCATACAGCACCCTGGTAACCCACCCGAAGGAGGAGAGCATCCATTGGGATGCTCAGTCCTCCTTCCCCTGCCGACGAGTCCGTGCCCCGAACCCCGGTCGCCTGGTAGGAGGTGTGAGGTGGCGTCAGCGCCTCAACCCTCACGGGCTGGCTCAGGCTGTCTGTTCTTTGTAAAGAAAAAAACTTGGCTAGTATTTTCAAAATCCTGCACAATGTATTTTAAAATTCTGCAGCATTCCTTTCCCTATTTTCATCTTAATTTACTTGACTTTGCTATAGTTATTTTGTAATTTGTGAAATGTATGAATTGTCCTTTTCCTTTGCAGGTTGTCCTCTAAATAGGCCGTGTACCCAGTAGGTGTTGCCAGGAATTAAACAAATGTGCTTTTCACAGCAGCTCTTTTGTTGCATTGTAACAAAATGCATGATGTGAAACATCATTGGCTTGGCTCTAAACAACTGGAAAGTTGGTGTATCTCTTCTCTAGGCTGTTTCTGACCTTTTCCCTTGCTGTAATGATTTCACTGACATTTTCACTCTTTTGGTGCCATAGAAGCTTAATTTTCATGAATTCTGCAATATCTTGCCTTGGTGAAAACAGATACATGTATTTTCTGTGTTCTTTTTTTTTTTTCCTGCACAGTGCAGAAAAACATGAAAATTGGCATTAGTTGAGAGCTCCAGAAGAGAGCATGGCAGTATTCATTATCCAGGCCCATAGGCAGTTTGAAGTCAGTTTCAATAACTTGTTAAACTCCCCATCTGAAATGGCCATTTTGTGGAGGCAGTATAGTGCAGTGGTTTAAGACTCTTGGGCTGCAAACCTGGAGACCTGGGTTTGAATCCCACAGCCCCCACTTGCATACTGTGTGACTCTGAGCAAGTCACTTAACTTCCTTGTGCTCCCAGGTCGTGCCTGTAAATAAGCTTTTAGCTAAGTGTCTCTCTCCTGGTTAAAAAAAATGTAAACTAAGAGAATTCTGCAATACAGTCGAAAAACAAACCTACATGGTCATTAAGGTAAATGACTGAAAAATGCAAACTGCACTGCTGACTGTGGTAACGAGGAGAAGGACTGGGAGCATGTCTCCCCCCTACCATTGAAATAATTCGAGGGTCCCGTTTGTCACTACTTTTACAGCCTGATTCTGCAATTCGCTAGGTATGCAGACCGTCCAATGAACCAAAATAATATCAATACTCCCACCCCAAAATACGGGACAGACTTCACTTCCCAAACCGTTCCTCTGTTCAAGGCACTGCAGCTGCCAAAATGATTTCCTCCGTGCACTCTAGGACTGAAAATTAAACGTCTTTTTTTTTAATTTTAATTTTTACTGCTGGAGTGCGCTGGGCATGTCATTTGTTGGATCGTCTGTGGGTATTTGCAGTTACCTTCAGCTGACCCACTGGCACCTGTATGAGTGCAGAGCACCTTTTGGACATTGGATACTTCAGCTATGAAAGGCTGAAATGTCTAAAGGCGGTGACACTGTGAGGGCACAGCAGCGAAGGAGCGGATTTCTTATCGGAAGCCCACACTAAGACCAGAGTAAATAAAGATTGATTATAATCTTGTATGTATTTATAGGGCAGTCAGATGCTTTCTGGAGGAAAGGCTGGTCTGGTCTCTGCAGACGTTCTAAGGAAAGAACAAGAAGAGATAAGGCGATGGGAGAAGGAGAATAAGCACTTGGAAGGTATGGGACTCACGGTAGATAGTGTGTTCATTAATGGCAGAAGTAGTGGCGGTCTGCTACTACAATGTTCTTCATATGCTTTCTGAGCCTGCTGTAACTTGTGTGATCCCTCATTGGAGCATCTTGCCTTCCAGTATAAAAACGCATCATAGTGTGTGTGGGGGTGAGTGGAATGAATGTGAGTCTGTTTCCAGGCAGTGTTCTGGGACCGGCAGTTCCCAAAAAGCACATAGCAGCGCAAATACAGTTTGTCCATATTTTACTTTAACTGCAAAACATATAATTTGCTTGATCTTGTGACCCTGGGCCTGCCCAACTGCCTTCCCAGTGTGTATGCAATTTCAGTTATCCACGTGGCTGACGTCAGGGACTTCAGTCCCCACAGACTGTGTATGGGAAATAGTAGTGCGTAACACTGCCGACCGTGCTGGTACAACTCTACCTTCCCTTGCTAAGTACTTTAAAGAGCATAAAGCTGGCGCCCGAAGTGGGATTTGACCTCATTCTTGCAAGGAGGCTATGTGACTGTACCTTTTGGGGCCCGACAGACTCCATGTCCATCCCAAGACCCTTCCAAGGAAGTTCATTTTTAGAAAAGCATAGCTTGCTAGTATATTCCTTGCTGCTACCTGGCACTGCCTTTCCTGCAGAACTGCAACATTTTGTATTTATATAGTGTCTCACTTTTTGTTTTGCACTATCTGTTATACCCCAACCCTAGCCGCCACTCCTTGGGCTCGACTAGAATCCTCTATACCCCGCCAGTCTTACCCCGCTGCCTACCTCCGTTGGTTACAGCCGCACACCCTGCGCCTGGGGGTCCAGCACTAATCCTACTGAAGGGCCCCTTCCCAGGCTGGGGACAGGGAGAGGAGAATTCTGAACGGTGCCCTGGAGCAGATACAGGAATGGAGAGGAGGTGTGCTCTGGGGACCGTGGCGTGTAGGGATTAATGGCCATCATCTGGAGGGGCTGGACAGCCCATTTTCGGTCTTGCCCACCCGTATTTCCCACCGTGCATGGCGTCGTCCTGGAGGTGGGGATGACTAACGGTGCTTGGTCACCTATACTGTCTAGGAGACCACCTCAAGCCACCACCAGGAGCTGCTATAGAAGTGGCACAACTCCACCCTCCCTGCCGGCATCCGCTCCTGACTTCCTGGGCTCGGGGTACAAACTCGGGTCACCAGTGTGCCGAGCAAACTCCCATAGCTTGGCGCCATGGAACCGGCCCTCACGGTTTGTTTAATGCTGGCTTCATGTACATATTTGGGTATAAGTGTATATCCTCTGACCCCCTAGGATTCTCATGCTTACATAGTGTTCATTTATTTTGCTCTGAAAATCCCAGTGAGACCTTTGTCTGTTATGTGAGGGGGGACCTGACCAAGATGCTACAGATTATATTACAGTCCAATTACAGGCCTTACAGTGTATACAGTAAATAGGATAAAGTAGCTTCGATGGGTGCCACAATGAAGCTAGAAAGCATGGGCATGAGACTGGTTTGGGGTGGAGTGGATGAACCATAAAAAAAAGGTTAATAATGCAGCTAAACTGCTTCAGTTCATTTTAAACTTGGCACTTCATTTTGCAGAGGATGCCAGGAATGCTGAAACCATCTTCAGAGATAAATCTGGCAAGCGAGATCTCCAGCACGAAGCAGGTTGAGCATAGTCACTGAAAGAGGCGGAGAAAGCAGCGAGCAGAGAAGTATTCTAAGTGGGAAAGGGGTGAGTCAAATCCATGCGTGGTAACACAGTGTGATTGTGCAACATAACATTTCATTAGAACAAAATATAATAGATGGACCCAAAATGTATATCTGTGTTTGTGTAACATGGTATTGAGCAAGTGTCATTTTATTTTTTGTTGCCAGGAAATCAGCTGTAACTGTTGTAGCTGGCATTGTATAGAGTGTGTTGGCTAGTCAGGTTAAGTCTAACATGCACAGGAAAATAAAGGTTAAGAAACCCTACACTTTCCCCATGGTGTAGTAGTATCACAGCATTTGAACCTTCTTCTGACTCGAAGCCCAGCAGCAGATGCAGCTCATTGGCTGCCAAGGCATTCTGGATGAAGTTTAGTGAGGTGACGAGACTGTTATCTTGGTAAGCTTTACAGTACTAGCGCAGAGTGGTGCAGCAGTTCCAATGAGTCTGTGGTATCAGGTCTCAGCTCAGTGAAAGAGCTGCATTAATTATTGTAACAACCCTGCAAAGTTGGTGGAGAGTGACCCAGTTTGCTTTTGTGTAGTGACTATGTGGTGCAAAATGCACTTTGCAGGAACTTGTATTGGCCCCATTTCCCACAAGCGAAGTACTCTTTGCCAGAGATAGCCTGTACTTGGAAGTATGATTTAATTCCTGGGAATTACAGTCACTGACACCAGTTACCCCACCATGACACCAGCCAAAACGAAGTAGAAAAATAGGCCGGGCGCTGACAAGTGCCTTTATCTCGTGCTGCATCAAGCACGCGAGTTTGGCATGAGCTTGGGCTGCCGGGGTCGGTGATGGGGAGGGCAGCAGCAGGATTGAGCTAGCTGCCAGACAGTTCTTCTGTCCCTGGGTAGGGGTGGTAGGTTGTCCCCATCTCAGCTGACATCTGGTGGAGGCAGAGTGGCAGAGCAAGGATGTCAGGAGACTGACGTAATGTTGGGTGGGTGCATAGGGAAATGGGCTGGAAGCGCGTGCACACCTCCATGTATGCGCTCACCACATGCCATGACACAGGCTGGGTAGAAAAGTATGGTGGAAAATGGAATGCACGGCAGGGATGAATAAAGCTCACGCACCACACCTCCACCCGCTGCATCACCAGAACCTGCTGCAGTGACTGAATGTGGACCTGGGGGTTGGGGTGGGATGGCCTTCCCACCCTCCGGAGACCAACATGGGGAAATCCATGGGGTACTGAGTCATAAGGTAAGCAGCAGGATGGTGATGCCATTAGTTGAAAGAAGCCTGCCGTGCTGTGGCCAAAAGAGCACAAATAAAGGATGGAGGGAAAAAATAGTAGTAGAAAAATAATCCTGTGTAGTGCCCCCAACAGAGCAGCACAAAAATGTCTCGGTCAGCTACCCTGACACACACCGTAACAGGAAAAATACCTCCTCCCTCAGATCCCCACCTAGCTTCTGAGACTTATGACGGACTTACCCTGTCCCTAAGGTGTAGTTCCCATTTCCCAGTTTCTGCCTCCATGACTCCTCTGTGGTCTTTTCAGTAGCTGCAGAAAGTGAGCTACATGTCTGCCCTGTGCCACTGCCCTGGCCATAATGAGTTATGCGAAACAGAAGTTGCGTGGATCTTACTCGCCCTGGCTGGCAAACATTGCCAGCGGAGTGAGTGAAGTGGCAGACGTAGCCTTTTTGCTCAGTTCCCACTGCTGTGTTTTTGTTTGTTTTTTTGTTAAGCATTCATTTTCCTTCTATGGCCCAGCCAGTCCAGTCAAAGCTCCACTTTGAGCTTCACTCTTGAGGTCTATATGCTGCCATCTCAACCCTCGATGGAAGCAGCCTTGTTGTGTATGGATGCCATACATTATTCGAATTATAATTATTGGCTAGTGTTTTTTTTCTCATAGGGAAACCTGGTTATAATTTGCCATTATAACCAACTGGTTATAACGGCAAACACGCGCCAGATTCCCCTTGGGTTCATGCATGCGCCAGCTGCCACTGTTCACTTCCTCAGCACTGGACTCCGACACTTCACCGCCACTCTCAGTTGGTGGTAAGTACATTTAAAAAAAAAAAAAACACTCTCCTCTCATCACAGGAGTTTTTGAATTCTCGATGAAACCTTTAATCCTTGATTAAGCCATTTTTAAAAAAATGGAATGTTTTCAACAGCCGCAGACCGCATTTCATTCTGACCGGACTGCGGCTGAACAGCGATATATTAATATTTTATACAACTGCTGTGGCGAAAAAAATGCTCCCATCAATTAAATAAAGGCTGGGAACGTTTCTAAAACTCAAATTTTAAACACACCCTTGGTGTGGGATGCTTTTATAAACCCCGAGAGCGAAGGGGCATCCCACACCTTGGGTGTGTGTAAAATTCTCATTATAACCACCTACCCAGCCATTATTCTATATATATTTTATAGATTTTCTGTATTTCTACTCCTTTTGCTCTTCATTACCAAGGATGCGGGATCCTTGTCCCCTACAGTTGATTTACTCCTGCAGTTTAATCCTTTGCTGAAGCCACAGTTCTCCATCTGTGACATTATCGTAGCAGAGCGCAGATAAACACTAGAGCACATGGATACTGTTTCAATCAGCAGAAGCAGATGAGACGCTAAGGAGCGAGGATCCTGCTTCCATGCTAATTAACATGGTAATGAAAATAGAGGCACAAACGTGCAGACAAAATGAAAACTGTAAGCTGAAATGGGTCTAAATATTATGTTTTTCAAAGTTTTCTCAAATGTGAAAACCTCGTTTTAAAATTGATCCCTAAAGGCAACTGCATCAGTGAAGATGTTTTGCTGCCAGTGTCTTTTCGATTAGTCTACTATGTTTGCATGTCTCACTGTAACCATCCCGTCCTTTAATTTATCCTCAAAGGTGATAGGAACTACGTTTGTGTGTGTGCGTGCACTACTAAACCCTCTGGTTCCTTCTATTGTTTGTTTGTTTCTTTCTCACTCTTCTGATCTTTGGAGTTTTTAATTTTGGTTATTACAGCTGTTTGTTTCAGTTTTCTGGATAGTCTTTCCGATTTCAGTTCCAGCATTCAGTGCTCCTCACTCCAGAGTGCAAAGTGGCGGACGTGACGTTCCCTGATGGAGGTGCTGTCTTTCAGATGATGCAGCTGTTCGCTAGCCTGCATGCAGTGCCTGAACTACCAGTATGACTACATTTGTAACATTCTTTGAGTTAGTGTGTTCAAAAGACTCCACGTTTAACCAGTTCAGTTCTGTGTGCTATCTAATGCCCAGTTCTATTCTGCTGTTCTCTTACCAGTCTACTCATACCTTTCTAAAAGGGAATTTATCCATAGGCATCAAAACAAAATGTGATCACTACTTGAGTAGCGTATTGCACTACTGTGCAGATGTCCTGGGGTCAGGAATGAGCACGGGTCTCTACTTGTTTGATGGCTGTGGTTGGGGGTTGCTGCCGGGGGAAGGAGGCACTGGAAGCCTTGAATATGTGTATGCACGTCGGAGGGAGGTGGAAAGGTAGGGACAAAACCAGTTGTGGGGGGGGGAATCATACGGGCACAGCTGCCTCCCACCAGAACGTTCGGGTCCAACACTGTTTGGTCATTAGCCAGGTAACAGGGTTGGAGGGTTTCCTTGGGTGAAGGGATCAAACACTGCATTAGTGGGTAGGAAATAAACAGAAAAAGTTTAGCGTAACCCTAACATTTCCACCAAATGTGTCTCCTTCACTCTAAGCACTCTGTTTTCCTGCAGCTTGGCTCAGCGGGGCAACAGCAGCACAATTTGGAAGCAGCCTTGAAGGAGATAGATAAGCCACTGGCTCGCCACATTGTGACGAAGACCTGGACCGCATGTTGCGGGGGCGAGAACGATGGGGACCCCATGGCTGGCCTCCTCAGGAAGAGAAAGAGAGTCAAGCTGAGAAAGGTGAGCCTTGTGGGGGTGGGAACCTGTGTGGTTTCACATGCGATGGGTGGATACAGGATTTAAATGTTCTAAAAGTGGTGGGATTGGGATGTCCTCATGTACTACCTGAGTGGGTGAACATGTACTGAAGTGAGGTGTATAGCTAAAAGACCCTGTTACACAGAAACATAGAATGTGTCAGCAGGAAAGAATGATTCTCCACTGAGTCTGTCTGTCTTGAAGTACCTCACACCTGGACCAAGTGTCCTGGGTTTATCTCCCCAAAAATAACCATCCCACCTGGAACCTCTGAGTCTTCTTGCTCTATCCCAGCTGTGTTTAAACCCATTTAGGTATCTGCCCCACCACTTCCACTGGCAGTCTGTTTCATGGCTTCACTGCCCTCTCCATGGAATTGAACTTCCTCACATCACTTGAATTCTACCCCAGGAAGGGGTGGTTCGACCTCAAGTGCTGGAGCTGCCAGTTGTAGGTTTTCACTGTGCCATTTATTATTTCGATATCACAGTATTTATAGTTATAATAAAGTTTGTATACAGATACTGCAGAGTGCTTGCCATGTGTTTGTTTCCCTACCCTCAGAAACTTGTACATCTGTCATGCCCCCATCTGCCCTCCTGTGAGTGTATATTCAGGGCCACCAACCTTGTGGGATCTGCTTGTTGGCCCGGGATTATTTTGGTGACTCTTTTCTGTGCTGACTCTAGCCTGTCCATGTCCTTTCTTTGGTGAGGGCTCCAGAATGTGCACAGTATTCCACGTGAGGCCTCACCAGACATCTGTACAGAGACAGTGTCACGTTGCTTCTCCTGCTGTCAGAACCCCTCATGATACACCTTACTGTATGCCTTATTGCACTGGCTACTTTGCTTGAGGCAGTCACTGATGCTGAGACCCAGATCCCCCTCCTCTGCAGTAGTGGTCAGCCTGACCCCTCCCATCCAGTACTCTGTGCTTGGGTTCCGTTTCCCTTCATCGCCTTGTACTTATTGGCGTTGATTTTCAACTGCCAGATCATTGACCACCTTTCCTGCTCCTCGATGTCCTTCTGAAATTGCCTTTTCATCCCGGAAAAGTGTGTGTGTGGGGGGGGGCAGTTATTCTGGATCAAACCACATCTTTTCCGTTCCTTGAAACATTTCTGAGTGTCGGTGGCATGGCTGGCTGTCTTTAGGAAGGGTATTCTTAAAGAGCCTTCTGCGATCTTGGTAGAGGCATTTGTGAAATAATCTTACCCTGCCTACAATACCTCCTGGTATAGAGTACCGCATCCTACCTGGCGTCATCTTCAGGCTTGGATCGGGAAGGGACCTGTGGCTGCAGTAGGTGCGCATTGCGCTTGTGCTGCAACTTTACTGTAAAATCTCTGCTTTACAATACCTCCATTTATGTACTCTGTGTACCAGGAGGTACTGTAGGTGGTAGTAGGGCACTACTGGCACATCTTTTAGACGGTCAGTTGCTCTTTAAGTGAATACTAATAGCATTTCAATCAAAATAATATTAAGAAAAGTAACATTTAATTATCTGTGTTTAGTGAGACGCGATACTCTGGACCGGCACCCCTCTGAACAGGTTCAACATGTGGCCTGGATACCGCTGGGATGGCGTGGATAGGGAATGTATGGCGTCAGCTGTAGCCACCGCAGATAATGCATTTATAATATATAGGTGAGCTGTAATACCTGTATAGAATACAGTGCCAGGCTTTTAATACTTCAGTGGTGCACTGAATGTGTATAATAAGCCTGTAATTAAGTGCTTGCATCACTCCCAGGTAAGCCTCATATAATAGACAGACAGTAGGCAGTGTGGTTTAGACTTGCACAGGCGGGACCTTAAGCAGTTTGAGTTTGGGGAGATTTGGGGACATCGTCCTACAAACCTTGATTATTGTAGAATGGGCACTAATGCATGAAATGCAACGTTATGCTTTTCCATAGCCCAGTGAACTGTTGTATCCTTATACTGTAACATCCCTATTAAAGGATACATTATGAAACATGCATTAAATGAGTTAGGATTAATCTGTGGTTACTTGAACCCATCCTTGCCTTTCTCCCCCCAAAAAAAAAAAAACAGTACAGAAGCATCTACTGCTTGTAAGGTCAGTCACTTTAAATAATGATTTCAGGCCTGCTCAGTTGTGTGGTGACAGTGGTTGGGGTTCGCACTCTGGAATTCCAAACCAAAACTGGCTGGGGGCCCTGTGCATCACGGAAATTTGGTGTTTGTCTCCTAGGTAGGGAGGGTGGGTGGCCTAAGCCATACCACATTTGCACCCCCCTTCTTACCTGATTATGGAGGTGAAGACACTGTTCATCCTACCAGAGAAGGAGCAGCCCAGATGGCCTCAACTTTAGGTTGGAGGGATGGGGGATCTAAAAGGAACAGAAAATGGTATATCCCAGGTGGCCCCCAACTTTAGTTTTGGGGACAGTGTGATCTAAAGGGACAAAGAAGTGTTGTTTCAGGTGGCCCCCACTTCATGTGTCGGGAGGCGGGCAGTGTAATCTGAAAGGACAGGAGACAGGTGCAGTCCAGATGGCCCCCCGACTTCAGGTTTTGGGGGCGGGGGGTCGTGTGATCTGAAAGGGACAGAGAAGGGTGTAGCCAGGTGGCCAGCTTCAGCTTGGGGCAGGGGATCCAAATGAACAATGAAGGGAAACAAATTACTGTTAAACGGAAAGTGTGAAGGACCGCAAACTGTTGGCGGTTGGTGCCTGTAGTAGGAGAGGCTGCCTACCCCTGATTCTAAACTGCTCCACTGCAGCTCTGTGGCACTCAAGGGGAAGAGAATTAACTTCACCAGTGGGTTACTGCACATACAAAATAACAAATTTGGCATTAAAAAGCTAGCGCTCGCAGTATGGTGATGAATACAAGCTGTTACCACTACCACGGCGCTTCAACTTGTGCGGTGTCTTCCTCGGGGGTGTGGTTCACAATCAAGGAGTGTGTTTATATAGGTAAAAACATTATATATGTTAAATTATTTGCATAACCACATACATATCCCCAAATCCCACACCACTGGTGGATAGAAGTCGAAGCATCATGTCTGTGGTAGCAACTTGTATTTGTCACCGTAATGTGAATGCTAGCTTTTTAATGTCAATTTTGTTGTTTTTGAAATAAAGTATTTTGCATGCTCAGTGACTCTCTGATGAAGTTAATTCGCTTCTCCTCAAGTGCTGTAGAGTTGGAGTGAAACAAATTACTGCCTGTGTGCAACCTAAGTAAAGGTGACAGATTGCTGTTCAAGTGAAATGTGTCCTTCAAGATGCACTTAAATTCCTTCACGGGCCGCAACAAACAGTGGGAGGTTATTTTAGGAAAACAAATCTAAGGAAATATTTCTTTATCCAATGTATTGTAGTAATATGGAACAGTCTGCTAACATGGACGGTAAACTGTACTAGTTTTGATAGTTTTAAGGTAAACTTTGACAGATACGAGCGGGGTGGGGGGATACTGAGGACTGCTATGAGTGACATACAGTGGAGGCTGCGAGCTCCATGGACTTGCGCCTTCTTTATTCCTGATACCTTAGTATGAACCTTAATTTGAAAATAGTAGTAGAAATAAAATACAGGTCTTGTCAAGTTTATTTCAGTTTCTGGTAACTAAAATTCTCATACATTTTATTTCGTAAGGACATTAAAAGGCCACATGCACTTCCTACTTTTTAATACTGATTTGTGCAATAATTCTAACATTCATGATGACACTGCTTTCTGTTGCAGATCAAATGGTTTTGAACAGAAGCGCTTCGCGAGACTTGCAAGCAAGAAAGCATTGAAGGAAATTGCATACAAATGGAGTGTGGAAGACATGTAAACTGCCATGTCAAGTGGTAACCATGTTCAACCCAGTACGTGTATGTGAGATTTGCAGGGGATGAAGAACACACATGGGACGAAGAAAAAAACACACACACGTTAAGCGCAAACCTAGCATACAGCTGCTCCACCTCCGTGTTTAAAGTTGTCACCAGTTTACTCAGGATTTTGGACTGTGGACAAGCAAGGGCCTGGCTCTGATTGCTGTCATTCTCTGTTTTAATGAGTAATTTATACAGACCTTCAAACTGCAGACAATACGAGAAGAGGCAGCAGGCCTGGGAGTACAGCTGGGAAAGGTTCTGACAAGGTCGCACACCTCTGTGTTTACTGTCCCCATAATGTTTAACAGTGAGAAGCAAATGCAGTGTTTCGAAACTCAGTTGCTGGAGGAAACCATTAAAATCAGAGAGGATCTGACAGCTCGAAATATTCGAATGTCCACTGGAAAAAGGGAACATTCTTAACAAAGATGGTCCAGAGTGCAGTTTATCTACAGTGGCCAGCAAGCGTAACAAAACAAAGAGCTTGGAAAAGTTGAGCATTTCACTTAATTTGCTGTAAAATGCTGGCACTAACAGGTGAACTCTTCTTTTTTTTAAATCAGGTAACACCAATTCATTATAACCTTGTTGCTCCCGAATGGGATGTGGGGGAGAATTTGTATAGGGTATTAGGATTTATGTGGCTCAGATGTCCTGCTACAGTTTGAATGCTGTGATGCTTAGAGACTCTTGGACAGTGTAATGCTGGCTGCTTATCTCGTGTACAGTCCTCCATCACTGTAACTTGTCCAGTAAGGAATCTGCCATTATGGTTCCCGTCCCCCCCTCCCAGTAGGATGTACTGCAGCCTTGTGTTGAAGGTCTTTTGGAGCTTCTGTTAAACCCATTAGTAAGGGTGCGAGGACCCTGACCTTTGTTTGGTACTCTTGAGCTGGGAGAGGGGATAACGATGCACCATTCTTTTCAAACTAACTTTTACAGTTTATCTGGCTTTCTAATTTGCATGCACATAAGTTATTGTACCAAAGTGGGACTCCTTAAAAGCAGTGTTCCCCATTTATCATTTTAGGGTGGTGGGCCTGCCAATCTGTAATTTTTTTTTCAACCACTACCCTATATTTTTTTTTTTACCACTAGTCGGTATTTATTTATTTTTTTTTTTTAAACACCGCCCTACATTTTTCGGCATCATCCTAATTTGTTTTTATAAAATCATCCCAAACTGTCTTTTACCGCCATCCTCTATTGCACTATAAACCTGGTTTTGATACCAGTGCTCTCAACTTTACTTAAAACCATTTATGCACATATACGGTGGGTATACAATGTATGTAGGATTCCACTACTTAACTAAATGCATTATTTTTCTAAGACTCTGACCCAAGTGAAAGACGAACAATGTTATTTTTCACTTGCCTACATCACAGTCAACTTTACTGACAGCCCATTCTGTCAATCCCACAATGACTACCCTCAATTGTCACACAGAACAGACATTGTATACACAGAACATACAATGGCCTGTGTTCATATACAGCATTAATTTCCATTCATGAAGAGGTGGGACTTTCATAACTCGTGGCTTCGCCACTTGTGAGTTATGGTCCCGCCCCCTCACTCATGGAAATAAATGTCACATTTGAACACAGGCCACTGTGTATCCTTTATATATGGGAGAGCCTTCAGCCCCAATTACCAGATCCACCGTCCCATATTTCCAGGCTATGGGGAACCCTGAAAAGTTTTAGTGGGACCCTCACAAACATGCAAGATGGCGTCCTAGACTCTTCCCCACTGAATTTTCTGTCTGAAGCTCCGGTGTTGCTAAGAGAGTCATAGGTGGTTGAGTGAATTGCAGCCCCTTGTGTCTTGTCAGTCCTGGTTACACGGAGGTGAAAAGAGAGGAAGTATTCTCTAACAGTTGCATTGTATTCCTTAGTGGAAACTGGATTTCCTGCAAGGAATTTTTTTTTTTTTTTTTTTTTTAAGCATGCATTAAACTCTTGTTTTATTTCACTTTCTGGATGGCATGCTAGTAAAGCTGCATAATGCAGCAAGTCTGCAGAAATAGTTATTAAAATATATATATTAAAAAAAAAAAAAAGTGTTATTACTTAGTTCAAAAAGTAAACTAGGGCCAACCAGATAGGCGTTGTCGCTCACTGCTCCAGTGACTGGGTTTCAGGAATGGACTCTGGTGTTGTTGGGGAGGGGCGATGGGCGACCTATAAGACAGCTCTCTTTCAGGTAGGGAAACAACATCCTCCGCTGCTCAGCTGCCTCCTAGCAGAGACTGGGTGGTAACACACCAGAGGCGTACTTGGGTGGGGCCACTGGTGGGTGCTGATAACCTGCCGGGTGCCAGTGTGCATGCGCATGAATTATTGCACACCGGTATCCTGGGAAAAAACTAGAAGAAAAAATAACCGCTGTCTGCAGGATGACGGCTAGCTTCTCAAAGGCCCCGGACCAGTGACTGGGCACTCACCTCCTGACTGGATCCAGACCTAGTCAAGGAAGTCGTGCTCTACAGGGACCCCGTCATGGGGGAACTACAGATCAGAGTAAATACCCAGGGAAGTCCGATGACTGGGCATCTGCCTCCTGACTGGATCCAGAGTTAGTCAGGGAAGTGGTGCTCCCTAGGGACCTCACCATGGGGGAACTGCAGATCAGAGTAAGTACCCAGGGAACTGGGCACCTGCCTCCTGCCTGGATCCAGACCTAGTTAGGGAAGTGATGTGCCTCAGTGACCCCACCTTGGGGGGGAATGTAGGTTGGGGGTAAGTACACAGGGAAGTCAGATGATAAGGCACCGCCTTGCAACGGATCCAGATCTAGTCAGGGAAGTGGTGCTCCCCAGGGACCCCACCATGGGAGAACCATAGGTCGGTGGAGGGGGGGGGGAGAGTACCCACGGAAATCAAGAGACTGGGCACCTGCCTTCCGACCGGATCCAGACCTAAGTCAGGGAAGTGGTGCTCCCTTGGGACCCTGCCATGGGGGAACCGCAGGTCAGGGTAAGTACCCAAATCAGTTAGATGGCCAGAGGGCAGCATGGTCGGAGGCTAAAAATTTGGGTTAAAAATAAAGTTAGCATCTGTGGACTCATTATGGCTCCCCTTCCCCAATATCTCTTCTCTCTTGAATTCCTTTTATGCACTGTGGTATGTCTTATATACAGTACTAGCTGCCATTATTCTCCAGTAGAATCACATTTACCAGAAGTGGGTATAAACGTCTTGGAGTACATGACATGAAGAGAATGAATGGTGTAATCATAGTGTAATGTAAGGTCAGCAGTTGCAGACCTGCTTTTGTTTACTGTTTTTTTTTGTGTGTTACTCTTTTGCTGTTTAATGCAAGTTTATTGAGTTGCTCATACTAGCTTCTCCACTCCCAGCATTTTAAGTGGCCACTTGGGCACACAGAATCCCCCACAGTTGATGTTGCAGCTAGTGGATTAGCCACAGGAAATTTAGATCTGACAGAATTTTTGCAAGTTTTTAAAGGCTCCAGTGTACTGATTGGGGGTCCCATTGTAGTTCTGAGGCCTATTATAGTCCGATCTCTTTGTGGTTGGGGGTCATTTTCCAGAGTACATTTACAAGGTAGACACTTAGCTTGGGTGCATAAAAAGCACCTAGATAGCACTTAATTTATTTTTCTTAAAATGACACTATTTACAGAACATAAAAAGTCAGGTATTACTTCATACACTTTGGAAAAGACCAATCCGATTCCCAACAATGGCTCCTTCAGTGGTTTCTTGCTTTAAACAGGTTCAGTACAGTCTCTAGATTGTAGAATAGCTATAATCTCTCTACCTCTGTATTTACTCTCACTGTACCAGTTGACCTCTCCACATCACTCTCCAGACTCAACTGCCTAATGTCCAGAAGAGGGAGCTATTTATATCCCTGGGTCATAGTCACATGACTCAGACCCTTAATAAAGTAAGTCTGTTTCCTGTTCCTTGGAAAAGGGTTGAACAATAAAAAGGGTCCTCATTGTTCTAACACCTTCTATCTTTTCTATTATAACTCCTATTTCACACTATGCTATAGGGTAGCGGTTAATATTTGGGAAAATGCAGTAACTAGGTCATTAATTGCCTAGCAACGCTGAGGTAGCTACCTTAGTTACCATGTGATTGACTGTAATCAATCAGACTGTCACATAAAAAAGGGACAGTAGTGGGCGCCCCACCCTTAGGACAGTCCTTCTTCTCCAAAGCCTGTGCAGAGAAGCAGCAGTGTAATCTACAGTACTCGGGTAATGCATTTACAAACAGTTCCCCTGACACACAAGCTAACAAGTGCTGTCTTTATTGATGCTCTGGGTATGTTTACCACGAATGTACAGAACCTAAGGGCTTTGCATTTCACTGACTTATACTTTGTAATTCAGGCAAAAGAAAAGGAGAGCCTTTAACATTCAGTAAATCAGTGTACTTTGGGTCAGGTTTTTTTTTTTTTTTTTTGCACGGGTCCCCTGAGTTTTACAGCTCTGCCTAAACGAGTAGGTCTGGAGCGCTCTCGGTTATGCAGGAGCGGCGGCTTGAAATTGCAAAACCTCCTGTTTTGCTTGTAGCCGTCTCTTCTGTCTGGCCGTGTTAATTCATTATTTTCTTTACAAAAGAAAAAGCCTGCTTGGCTCACCGGAACACTTCAGACCGGAAACAACCTCCTCTGGCTTTCTGAGGTGGGCAGAGGTACGAATTATAGCTCCTTTTTTGCATGAGTCGCCTGCAGCGCAACTCGAAAAGTGAAAGCACTTCACTTTCTCTTTCAGGCAGGTGGCTGACATTTCCACATGCCGTGCCGCCTCTCCTCTACTCTGCGTCTCATTTCCTTTCCTTGGACACTTGAAGCATGCGGCGTTAGTCTACTCTTCATCTCTCTCCGTACACACAAAGGGGAGTTACCGAGAGGCAAAAGGGTTTTCTTTTAGGATTTGGGCAACTCCTACAAATTTACTACAGTTTTGTACAGATTTACTCAGGCGGCTGCAAAAACATCTCGTTCCTGTCCCCGAGTAAACACAGCGACCCAGTTCAGGATTTGTTTTTATCAATATACTAGCAATGTATATATTAATACTTCCTGGCTCCTGTATAACAGGACAGTTACGTTCACTACAACCAACTTTTTATTACTAGTTCTATACAGTTCATTTTTTTCACTCCATTTTTTCTTTTGGAGTTAACGGAGGGGGGGGGGTCAAATACCAGGGCACCCTTCCATGACAGAGGTCACTCTGTCACACTCTTGCCACAACATCAGCCGCTGAGGATTCTGGGATGCCTTTCAGATGTGGCCACTATAAGATGAAGGGGCAGGGAAACAGGCAGGATCAACCAGATATCCTTGTGTAAAAGGGCAAAAAAATAAGGCAGTTCTTTTTTTCCCCGTTCACTAAAAATGCAAATCGGGGGCTGCTGCACACTGTAGTTCTGATATGGATAGTCCCCTTTAAAAAGCTTAGGCAGAAAAAAACACATAATATACCTGCAGGAGTGGATATATTTGTGTAAACCATAGCCAGGCATGAATTAACATATATGTACGACTGGTTAAAAAAGTTTTCTTTGTAACTTTAAAAACAAAATCTATGTGTTTCTTAGTGATGACATATTTTGAATGTGTTTTTCTATCTGCTTATGGCTTATAGCTTTAAATTTGTCAAGCTTCTCCTCCTCCTCCACCCCCCACCAAAAAACTTGAAAACCAGGAGTGTTATAGCCATGACAAGTTTGTTTGACGGCAGTGATGGACAAGCTGAAAAAGGGAGCTCACATCCTACAGAATCCAGTGTACCATAATTAAAAAAACAAAACAAAACAACCAGCACAGCTTGTGGTGGACATCAGAGTTTGTAGTCACCAGCAGTAAGAAGTGTCACTGGTAAAAGATAACACGGTATCTAGGCGGAGGATAGAGATGACCTCTAAGGTATTGTTTGCTGCTTATGTACAAAACTGTAAATATCTTAAATTGTTTTTGTTTCATTTTTACGCAATCTACAGTTGTAAAAATCAAAACGTTATAAAGTGTTGTCTTGTACTGACTTTTATATTCGTTTGTGGTGTTTTGTACTCTTTATTGTGTATATTGCACATTAAAACCAACAAAAAATAAAGATATGTGTATGACTTTCCTATACATATATTTTTCTATGTGGAAAACATTAAAGTTGATGCTGAATAAAGGGAGATATATTTGTACACCAAGCCAATAACTGATACTGCATCATGTTTGTGAGACGTTTTCTAATTGCTGCAACAAAATAACTAGGGGAAGAGATGTGTAGGAATTACCAATATTCTTAAATGAACACACCTTTTAGATCCATTCATAGCTTTGTTTGTGCCTTCTTTGCAGTATTGTTCAATCACAGTAGCAAGCTTATCCTTTAATTTCAGGCCACATGTAGACAAATGCATTAGCCCAATATCTCGGGCTACTTACTTAACATCTTTGGCAACTATTTTGATGGTTGTCTTAATGGCCAAAAGAGAGCAGGGGTGTTAAACTGACCTGAGGTGCAGATGCCACTCGATTTGTGGGTTAGCAGACTGTGTAATGGAAGAGCAACTGGAGTTGTACCTGTATTGGTAGGAAGAGCCCAGAGCAGGCGACCCACACCCGTGTGTGCATTTTGCTACTGCTTGACTAACAGTCAGAGTGGGAACAGGCAGTGGCACACATCGGGAGTAGTCGGTGTCTGGCAGTGGAACATGGGCAAAGTATTGTACTTGCAGGCAGGGTCATGTGAGACCCTTTGATTGTGCAAGTAAGGTGCAGCGAACCTTCCCTCACCCAGTACTGATCCTGACAACTGGCCATTTGTGGAAGCGCATAGACACACACACTGAGACCGCTTACTGGTTATGTGAAATTGAGCTGTCACCTCAAGTGCAGGGACTAGTACATTTCTTGACCCCTGTTCTTCTTGGATAAATACTCCATTTTAAATCAAAGGTAACTTAAAGCTCTACAGAAAAAAAAAAATATGTTAGAAAGGATTATTAATCGTAAACTTCTGTCGCAAGTCTCTTAAATAAGCAGTGCTCTGTTTTGAAAAAAATTGCCTACTTAAGCTGTGTCACGGGAGGGGGGCGAATGTATGTTGCTGTGTCAGAAGAGACCAGTTTTATGGCTGTGAAACTGGTGTCACACAAGGAATGAGAACCATGAACTATAGGTGAGCGGTTCTCATACTCTAAGAATGTGAATCCACTTTTCCAGCTGTGAGTGGTCTCATTGGCTAGATTAATATATTATTGATCGAGCTTAAATTAAATATTTAAAAACCTTGCCTGAACGTGCCCGTTTCCAGGGCAGTTGCGCTTGAGACGCTTTACAGAATAAAAATGTCTCGCGTAGAGGAAAGGGATGCTCTGATTAGTTGGGAGCATTTCTTCAGTCTGTTATCAGGATGTAACTCTGTTTTACCATGAGGTTACTCCATTGAACTCATCCAAGATTGAAATACAGTTTCATCAGAACTCTCTCCTCTTGATGTCATTGCCTTGAAGTAGTAAAATGGCAACTTCCTAGGCGAACAGTATGGGGTAGGGTAAGGGGGATGTACCCCTGACAGCATCCTTTGTTGTGAGGTGTTGATGCGGCAGAGGCATAGGACCCAGATGTACCAGATCAGTCTTCCACAAGTGTTGAGCCATTTTCAAGTTTTTTTTCTTCATCCCCTCCCTCTGGTGCGCTGACCTCCATGAAGCCATTCATACACGTGTAGAGAATGTGCGCCTCCGTTGCATCAACCAACGTCCCTTCACCCCCAGAGGTGGCCTTCCCTGTAGAATCACCTGTGGTCACCCAGATGGCGTTAGAGCGGTGGTGTCACAGCCTTCCTCCCCCGAGAGTGAAAGCGTCCTCTGGGATGCTCAGTCCCTGTCTTCCTGGCTGGTCCCCGTCAACCAGTCTTGTTCCTGAGCCCCAGTTACCTGCGTCACAAGTGGTAGCCCTACCACTGGGTTGATGAGCTGTCTTATTGCTTGCTTTTCTTGTGACAAAGGTGAACTAGCATGCTGGGGACACTGTCTCTGATAGTATGGGCTACTAGGCGTGTTCCAGGCCCTACTCTGGCCCTTGTATGCTGAAGCTCCTACTCCTGCCTGTACGAACAACACATCTATGGGCACTCTAAATAGAAATGTTTATCATAGTCTGCAATCAGTAAGGACAATGATATTACATTAACAACCTTCACCTCATAAACCCCAATCCTAACTCCTATGACCTTCTCTCAGAACTCATCTACTGCCATTTTCCCTTGTTGACTTGTTTCTGCCTAATTAACCAAATTACACAGATATGTAGACAGTGATGCAGAAAAGGCCCTTCAGCCCATCCAGTCTGCCCACAATTCAAATTCCTCACGTACCTGTATTAACAGATATTATTAAAATGTGTTCTATTTACTAATACACATTTTCTTGGGAACTACTTTTTCCAGCATAAGGATACCTTTAGGAATTCAGTACTGTTGTTGGCCCATCAGTGCAGCAGCAGAGATGCCATCCACGATGCTGGCAGCGCAGAATCAGAAATGAACCCTGGACAACCGGAGGGCCAGCAGGGAGTACGGAAGAACATCCTTTAGGATGCTGTCCTTGGGGGAGGGAGGGAGACGCCTGATCCCTGCTCATGATTGCCACCTTGGGTGCCCTGGACATGCAAGTCATTCAAGGACGGCAAAGGGTGGGGGGACAGTGACTTCATGGTACACTTAGCTATTGTGTAAACAGGCTGTATATCACAGCCAAACATCCCAGGGGTACAGGAGTAAATGGGGACAATTGGCACATGACACCAGCACACTCTGGCTCCGTGCCTGCTCCCGTTTGCCCATCATTAAGGAGCTCCCTGTTCTCTACCACTGAATACAGAGGGGGAAATTGACTGCCCTGAAGGTCCTACTGTGTGAGGGTTCCCCAAGGGGCGAGTAAGGTGGAGAGGAGATCCCTGGGGTCTGGGTCAGTCATGCGGTTGGGCAGTTGCTGTACGGAAGGTATTCCAGAGTGGAAGCTGGAGGCGAAACATTTAATGAAAAAAAATTCAGTACAGTTGATTGGATTTGACCATAAAACTTGGGGAGGATGGTTTGCATCATTTTAATTACCCTTGATCTCAGACACTCCATGTTGTACATCGTGGGATAACTCTTGGCTAAGCCTTGCACCTGAGTTGTACTGTTTCCCAACTGTTCATCCTGTTGTATCTTAATTGCTTAAACAGCAGAGGGCCACCTGTCACCAGCAGTGAACACTCCGCCAGTTCTGATTGTTCACTGGGGTTGTTAAAATGCCTGGATTATTTTATTACTCCATAGATTTTTTTTTTTATTTGGTCAGTCAAGCTTTTCTCACTGACCTGGCACTTGTTACCCTCCTATGGTCTTCTAGCGACTACCGTGCCCCATTCACCACTTATCTCATCACTAGTGCCGGCTTGCACAGATTTTCCCCTTTGTGGATGGGGTCCTCCCGTGTGGGGGGGGCAGGTTTTAGTCTTCCTGGGTTGAGGCTCGAGTGTACCAGCTTTACAGCCGACATTCCTACAGAGTCCAGCTGTTCTCTGCCTTGTCGTACTGCACTGCCACCAACCCTCTCTGCACACCATAACAGCTGGAGGCCTCCCCATCATACAGCTTCCACTGCAGCAGGAGGGTGAACCTTCCAGGGCCAACTGCAGGGGATGCTGATGTCTCAGAAGCACCATGCCAACCCAGTCAATCAAGGACACTCCTTGATCACTGGCTGCCAGCATCTCTGGCTCATTCCTGAATCTGGGTGGCTGGTATGGTAGCATTATGTGCTACCACTAGTTCATTGGGCAACCCTACTCCATAAACATGTGAACTAGAAACTCAAGATAGCTGCCTGAAAGTCACATACTTGAACCATTTATTAGGAGTAAAGTACTATTTATTCTACTTAATAACTTACATATTGTAATTCAAGTCCTCTTTAACAGTGGTTAACATATTTTTTTTAAATAAAATATGCATATTTAATGTAATCATGGTAAAGAATGTCTAAAGACAGGTGTAATTCTGAAGGTGCCAGTCTCAGGTATGGAACCCTAGTGCACTAGGAGGGGTGCTGGCTCTGTCTGCTTAGTCCCTATCTTTTGCCTACCCCATTCCCACTTTGGTCACCCAGGTGGCAGTAATGAATCAGGAGTCACAATCCATCCCTCTGTGAAGGAAGACAGTGTCCTTGGGAATACTCAGATGTCACAGACTTGGAATGTCAACCCAGATTCTAAGCAGTGCCTGCCACTGTCATTCTTTACAGGCCCTTACTTCCCACAGTATGCTTAGGGCACACAGGTTCTTATTTTATCCTTTCTTCTGTCTCTTCAGATCAGAAATTTATTTAGTTTTTGTAAGCCAAGATCCTGTCTTTTCAAAAGTATAGGATGCCAGCTTTGTGGTGCTGATTGCCAGATGACCACTCTGGCGCAGCAGGGAGGGTGAAGGAGCATCTGTGAGGATGCTTTTCTTCCAGGGGCTGTTTGAGCAAGGCACTGCTTGAAGGGTGCCCTCTGGTGTGTTCATGGTGCAATGGTTGATGGGGTGACCATGTTTCAGCCAACAATACCCCTGAGGACACCGATATGTTGTGTGCTCCAGTGGAAGGTGGTAAGAGAGAGGGACTCAGATCAGGGGAAAAATGACTGCCTCTGTTAGATGGATGATGTCAATGAGTCGCCCCGCCCCCAACCCGTGCCACTCAAACCGCCCAGAGCATCAGCCCAGTCACCACAGAGCTCCAGTGACAGAGAAGAACATCCTTGCCCCAGCCAGTAGTGGGAAGAGGCTGAAGACTGGCATCTTGGGTCCGGAGTGCTGAAGGGGCTGGGGAGAGGTGACTGACAGACGGCGAGTGTCGAGTCTAGCAGGAAGCAGGGCTGTGGCGGATCATGGGGACTTGTGATGCGTATAATGAAGGCATTACGAGAACAGTGCTTCAACAGTATTCCCATTCTTGTAGAGAAGTACATAAATCATATTAGAATACCATGATACATGAGCATCTTAGTTGTGGGAGTGGTACAGCGAACACATACCAATCCCTTCTGCCGACCCCTCCCTGGCCCAGGCACCTGTATTAACAGTTGCTTTTTATTTTACAAATCTTCTGACTTGCTGGTGCAGCGGAAGTGCTACTGCTTACGGAGCTGATGCCGCAGGTTCAGGAGGGAACTTGGTATCAGACTGCTGATCGGGGGAAGAAGAATTGAGCATCCAAAGAACTGCTCTCCGGATGGGGGGGTGCAGAGCCCAGTGAATGCCTGGCCCCTAGCGAATGCTAGGGGAAGGCAGCTTGGGACTGCTACAGTGCAGGGAGGTGTGACCATCAGTGCAAATTGTGTGGAAGTGCATGCAGTGTGTCATGACAGCATTGCAGGCCGTGCCCTCCGGGGGAAAGGAGAAACTCCTGCTCAGCAGGATGATGTCAGACACCCGCAGACCCCACCCAACTATCTGGCCAAAGCCAGTGGAATTGCATCCTATTTGATGGCGGGGTTGGGGAACCTCGCCACCTGCCAGGGGAGTAAGCCCCAGGGCAAGAAGCTAGCAGGTAATCCTAGATATTGATTGTGTGATGGGGCCCAGGTGTCAGCGGGATGGGCAGGGGTCTGCCTGGAGAAAGAGATTAAAATAAAGTTTGGACTTGCACTAGTGGCATTGCAAAAGAAAATAGACCATGAGGGTACCAGAATTAAACACTTACTAAAGCAACCACCTAAAATTCAAAAGCTGCTGTTTATTATATAAGTGCAAGCCCAGATTTTTCCTTTTATCTCTTCCAGATTTCATGCAACATGCTTTGGGGGGAGACTGATAATCACGTGGCGAAATACTAATGAACACAGCCCTGGTAGTATGGTTGGCCTTCTGTTGCAAACTTGAGGTGATTCATTGAATTGCAGTCCTGATGACCAATTCTTAGCTTGCGCCAAGTTTGGGTTCTTCTTCAACTTTTTCTTTAGAGCTTGCTGCAGAAGGTAGGCCTGCAGACGGCATACTGGGAGGCTGATGGGCCTGGAATGAAAAAAAAAAAGTTAATTTAAACTTGATGGAGCACTGGATGCTGAAATGGAGTGTCCCCAGCACTAGTTCAGCTTTTCCGATAACTGCAGAAACCAGTAATCAAGAGAGACAGACATTTAGAGGGCATGTTTCAACTGTTTTCTGCACTATCCTAACCTTATTGGACAGAAATGATAAAATACTTACACCTGTATTAGCAGCTGCCTTTTATTTCACAAATCTTCTGACTTGCCGACTGGTGCAGCAACAGTGCTGCTGCTTGTGGTCCTGAAGGCCCAGGTTTAGGAGCCAGTAGGGTGTCAGAGGGTAGGTCGGGGCAGTAGGATCGAGCATCCAAGGACTGCTTTCTTGGGGGGGGGGGGGTTGCAGAGCCTAGTGAATGCCTGGCCCTTAGCCAGGTGTTCACTGGGCTCTGCTAGGTTCACAGACTACTTTTGCTCTGTCTTCAACAGGGAAGGCAGTTGGCCCTTGCAAGAGAGTGGCATCAAGGTGGCCACTAAAGGGGTCCTAGAGATGAAGCATGCAGTCGAAAAGGTCCATATAAGGTTAGCAGCCCTTAAGATAGATAATGCCCTGGGACCAGACGGGATGCATCTGAGGGGGCTCAGGGAGATGGTAACGGACTTAGCTGACCCCTTGGTCGGGCTGTTCAGTAGCACAATACAGACAGGTAGTTTCGAAGGACTGGAGGATGGTGGATATGGTTCTGCTCTACAAGGGGGGAGACCAGGAGCAAGTGGGGAACTACAAATCTCAGTCTTACTTTAGTAGTAGGGGAAACTGATAGAGTCACTAGTCAGGGAGGACTTGGTGGACTATCTGGAGAGCAATGGCCTCCAGGATAGCAAACTGCATGGGTTTGTGGCAGGAGATCTCATCAGACTAACCTAATGGTTTTCTATCACTGGGTGATGAGGATGTCACATAGGGACCTGCTGTGGATTTACTAATGTTAATTTCAGCAAGCGTTCAACTCAGCGTTTACATGATTGCTGAAAAAGGAGGATCTGGGGGTGGCAAGGGACATAGTAAGATGGGTAGGAGATTGTCTGAGAGGGAGGCAGAAGAGGATCATAGTGAATGGGGTCAAATTGGAAGAGAGGGAGGTCACAAATGGGGTGCAACATGGATTTGTCCTAGGGCCAGGCCTCTTCAACATGTTCTTCAGTGCCATTGGAGAAGGAATCCAGTGCAGGTTCTGTCTCTTTGCAGATGACACAAAGCTTTGTGGGAGGATGGACAGTGACAAGGGAGTTAGGGAGATGCAGAGTGACCCGCATACACTGAAAAGGTGGTCTGTGGATTGGCAGTTAACATTCAGTGCCAAAAAGTGCAAGGTGATGCACCTAGTGAGCACAAATCCCAGGATGGAGTACTGGATGGAAGGATTAAGCTGAGCACTACTACTGAGAAAAGGGACCCAGGAGTCCTCTTTAGCAACCCTCAAACAAGTCAATTCAGTAAGACCTTTTGGTAAGGCAAGTAAGATGTTAGAATGTGTCAGGAGGGTACTGACAGCAGAAGAAAAAGGCAATATTACCTCTTGCATAGATTAATGGTAAGACCACACCTGGAGTAGTGTACTCAGTTCTGGACTTCTCACCTCAGGAAAGATAAGGACAGGCTCAAGACAGTGCAACAAAAGGTGACCAGGATGATTCATGACCAGCAGAGCAGAACTTAACGAGGATTGGCTCAAGCCACTAAACGTACTCACCTGAGACCAGACGGAGAGGGTGATATGACAGAGACCTTCATATTCCTGAAAGGAATAAATAAGGTGAACTGCGAGGAGTTATTTAGCATAAGCACAAGTTTGAGATCATGAAGGTTTTAGTGGAAACTGACAGGACGAAGGTTCAAAAGGGATATGAGGAAGAAGTATTGTACAGAAAGGGTGGTGGAATGGTCTGCCAGATGAGATGATAGGAGCCAAAACCATAAACAGTTTTCAAGCATGGTGAGAGTGAAAGCTATAGTTGCTGCTCAGGGAAATAGTGTTGGGGGGAGGATAGTGAGGGTTAGTACCCTGGATAACTGTTAGGTCTTGGGGGTAGATGGGGAACCACAGGCAGACCAGATGGACCATCTGTCATCTTCTGGCAGTCTATTTTTTCTCAAGGTTTAAACAGGAGGGCTGTAGCCTTTTGAGAGTCTGGGGTGTGTTGCGTAGTTATCATGGGGCACTGATGCCAGTAGGTAACTGACTGATGTTAGTTTCCTCCTTTGCCACCCACAGGAGTGGCAATGAGGCAGGTTGGCGGAAATACCAGGTTCGAGGATCAGTAGTGATGTCCCAACCTAAGGTTCAGTTGTGCCAAGAGGTGAATCCACAGTGGCTGGAAGCCTAAGGTGAGGCGTAGGAGGAGGTGGTGGTGGGGAATAAAATGTGGTTGCTTAGACTGATTCCTGTTGACTATCTTTTTGAATGTGTACTCTAGATCTTACTTCGGGTGGGAGGTCTTGCAGCAAGCTGTTACCATTGGGACTAATGCTGCAAGCCTTAGGACCCAAGGGAAAAATCTTAGCTAGCAGTACCCATCCAGCACCCCCGGCTGACTCCTGGTACAAAAGAGGCGGTCCCTAGCTCCATCTCTGTTCTTTTCCACATGCAGACCTGCTCTCAACGGAAGTCTTAGTTTCGTTTGGTAGTTCCAGTGAAGTTTTGTTAGTTTTTCACAGTTTCCAGTGATTTTTCTACTGTCGCATTTCTTCTCCATCCTTGGTCTCGTCCTCGGGCCAAGGAGACTAAGTGTGACTGTGGGCACTGAATACCATCGAAGATGGCCATGAGGCCTGCATCTTCTGCCTGGGCCCCAACCACGACATTCATGCCTTCAAGGGCTTCACCAGCAGGACTAGGATCTGACACCTGAAGGCCTTAAAAGCCCACCTTTGAGAGAGACAGGTCCAAGTCATGCAGAGCTGTCTTGGGAGAAGTCTAAACATCGGGACAAATCCCATCATAAATCCCATGAGAATGGCTGCGTCGGTCTCACACATGTTCCAGGTCTCGCTCTCCCACAAGAAGGCCTCTTGAGTCGGGCTCGGGTGGCTCTGACCGCCGCACCATTCTAAACCAGGAGACCGGGTTAAACCTGAAACCCGCCAAGACACCGACGCTAGTCATAGCGGGCCTCTTGGACAAGACCCCGCCAAGGAACGGGACCCTCGGCTGAGACCCCTTCAGGGTTCTGCCATTCTAAACCAGCCAAATTGGACCACGGCTGCCAAGACTGGTCACGGTGCCGACTCAGTGGCAGCTAGCCTTTAGAAAAGACTGCACTGGCTAAGTACAGTTGCCGGTTCGATGGTCCTCTACTCCGGAGGCACTTCTTTGGCTGTTTCTCCCAGGCTCTTACAATAGCCATTCCCTGAAAGGGACTGCAGTCTCCGTCTTCAACAAAGAAGAATTGACGGAGCTTTTTTCCTTTTGGTGGAGCCAAGTCAAGAAACATATTGCTCCCCCGAAGCCGAATCCAACACCGGTTCCAGACCAGCCGGACATCCAGGACACCGAGGGTCTTCCTCCGACTTCTCCGGACAAACCTTCTCCAAAGGAACAGCATAGACTTTCTAGGTCCCATTCTCCCTCTGTGATCAGATCCCAGTCACAGTCCAAGGACCGTCGACGGCACCATTCACAGTCCACTAGCCATTGCCGGTCTCAGCCCTGCAGCCACCATAGGTCTCTCAGCCGCTGTGGGTGCTCTCCTAGCTGTCGCCACTCCAAAGACAGGCACCGGTCACCACTCCATCGTCGGTCCCCATGCTAATGCCGGTCCTATAGCCGACATCGGTCTGTCAGTGGCCAACGCTCCAGGGGACAAAGCTCTTCCAGACAGAGGTCGGCTTCTCATCCTAGCAGGAGCCGATCTTCCTTTTCCTCCTCCTCTTCGGACTGGTCACTCTCAGGAATTGGGGGCTCCCCTGATGATAAGGAGACCCCCCATTCGTCTCCAGACGATCCAACTTTTATGAATGTCATGAGGCATATCCAGGCTTCCAATGGATGGGAGACAGAGGACCCGGATCCAGAATGCTGGAGACTTGTGAAATACCTGAGGCAGAAGGAGCCTAAGCCCTTGGTAGTGCCTCCTCTGGTGGACATATTTCAGGATCTTACAAAAATTACCTGGAAGCACCTAGCCACGACTCCAGCAGTTCTGAAAAAATTGGATAGGCTGTACAGAGCGCCAAGGGAGGAGCCTTTTCTGGTGGAACACCCTCAGGCTGACTTAATGGTCACAGCGGCTGCTCACGACAAGTCTCGACAGCTGAAGCATCTTACTTCTCAGCCCCCCGATCAGGTGGGCAAGAAGATGTATTCTGCATCCACCTGCTCCATACGTTCCCTAAACTTCCCTGCTCATATGGTTCAGTACCAGAATGCATTATGGGGAAGGGACAGGAAATAGTCAGCTGCCTTACCAGACTCTGCTCGGAAGATGGAGCTTCTGGAAATTCTAAAATCTGGCTCGGATGTAGGCACTCATGTCCTGCTTGCCTCATACAACACTGCAGATACGGCACCGAGGGCGGCGGCTTCCAGTGTCTGCCTGAGGTGCCACACCTTGTTAAGGGTCTCCGGATTCTCCCAGGACCTGCAGTCCAGAATCAAGGACCTTCCCTTCCAAGGTTCCATTTTATTTGGGGAGGAGACTGAGAAGCTCATTTCCAAGAGTCCGGGAAGTCAATTTGGTCCGTCCAACAGCTGTATAAGGGGGACCAAAAACGCTTCCACAAATGGCCCTTTCTGAAGTCCTCGGGTCAACCGGCCCGTGGTAACCAGACTTCGCAGAAAGACGGCTTCAAAAGGAAGGCCACAACTCAGCAAGCTGGGGGCCCTCCTTTTCGAGGCCCAAAGTCCTCCCAGCCCTCTCTGCGTACTCCCGGATCTTCTCAGTGGCTCCCTGCTGACCTCCCCCCCAGAGGAGACACAAGGGGAGGCAGTAGTGGGTCGCTTCTCCCTCCACTTGAAGGGGTGGAGCAAAATCACCTCGGACCTCCGGGTCCTAGACATTATAAGGAGGGAATATATGCTAGAGTTCACACAAATCCCCCCCCTCCCCCCGAGACACCACCAAGGTCCTCAAGATATTTTTCTTCACACATAGCACTTACAGAAGGAGAAATTCAGGCCCTCTTGCAAAAAAGGGCAATAGAGCCAGTTTCTCGGGGACAGCAGGGAAGAGGGTATAATTCACACTTCTTCCTGGTACCAAAGAAGACACATGATCTTCTGCCCATCCTGGACCTCGGTTCTCTAAACAACTATATAGAATACAAAAGGTTCAGGATGGTGACCCTTCCAGGTCTAATTCCTCTGCTGCACCAAGGAGACTGGCTCTGCTCCCTGGACATGTAGGATGCATACATGCATATAGGGGTCTTTTCTCCTCACTGGAAATATTTGAGGTTCCACTTCCAGGGGAGGCATTACCAGTTCCGGGTTCTACCATTCGGTCTTTCCTCTGTTCCTCAAGTCTTCACCAAGTGCCTAGCAGTGGTAGCTGTGGCTCTAAGGCACAAGGGTCATTATGTCTTCCTTGCCTGGATGACTGGCTTCTAGCAGCCTTGTCAAGGATCGCACCTCCTTCGCACTCTCGGTGACACCTATATGTTATTCCGAGGCTCGGGATCACCCTGGAATCTTCCTAAATCATCACCAGAGCCCAGTCACTGACTCTCTTTCATAGGTGCAATCCTGGACACGGTCCAGGGCATGGCTTTCCTCCCACAGGAAAGGGGAAATCACCTGTGAGAGGTAACCCGATCGGTTCTTACAGCCCCCCAAGACCAAGCCAGGACTTTCCTCAGACTTCTGGGGCATATGGCGGCGGCCATCCCCATAACTCCTTTGGCTTGCCTCCACATGAGGGTACTGCAATGGATGCTCAGGGTGCAATGGGACCAGAGCTCTGATGGTCTAGACCACCTGGTCCGGATCTCGGAGCCAGTCAAGAGGACCCTTCTCTGGTGGCTAGACCCCTCCAACTTGGAAACAGGGGTCCCATTTCGGCAGGAGCCTCTGAGATGGATCTTAACAATGGATGCCTCCGACCGCGGTTGGGGAGCGCACCTAGGGGACAGCAAGACACAAGGCATTTGGTCCCCAGAAGAGAGCAATCTCCACATCAACATCCTAGAGATGCGAGTGGGCCTCAGTGCCTTACAGGCCTTTCAAGAGGACCTAATGCCAGGCTCTCTTCTCATTCAGTCAGACAACATGGCCATTGTCTTCCAACATCAACAAGCAAGGGGCATTTCCTACCCTGTGCAGGAAGCGATGAGGGTTTGGTATTGGGCCCAGGAACACCACATCAGTCTGATGGCAGTACATGTTCCAGATGTCTAGAATGCCTTGGCAGACAGCCTAAGTCAGTCTCAGTCCAGGGCACACGAGTAGGAGTATCTCCAGTCAGTAGCAGACCAGCTCTTCAACACATGGGGTCTTCCAGAGCTGGACCTCTTTACGTCCCCATGCAATGCCAAACTGCCAAGTTTCTGCTCGAAGAGCACATGCGTGGTGTTTTTGGCCAGACGCATTGTCCTTTTGTTGGTCAGGGAGGATCCTTTATGCCTTTCCTCCCTTCCTCTAATCCAGAGGCTTCTCTTGAAGTTGCAGGCCGAGGGGATTGGATGATCCTAGTCACCCCACTATGGCCATCGTCAGATTTGGTTCCCACTACTTCAGCGGCTGTCGTTGGAACGTCCGATTCTGCTGCAATTTGCTCACACTTACTGTCCCAAGACCAGGCAAGCTGGTACATCTGGATCTCAAGTCCCTACACCTTCATGCATGACTCCTGCAGACATAGTTAAGACAAAGTATGGGGTCTCCTAAGAGGTGGCAGACATTATCATTTCGGCAAGGAAGCCCTCTACGAGGTCCACTTACGCTATGAAGTGGAAATGTTTTTGTCTTTGGGCTTCGTCCCATCACCTGGACCCCCTTACCTGTCCAGTGAACTCAGCCTTACAGTATCTCCTCTCCTTGTTGCATCAAGGCTTGAGCTACTCCTCCATCAAGGTACATATGTCGGCAATATCTGCCTATCACGTGCTGGCAGAGGGTAGAACCTTAGCCCAACTGGAGTGTGCTCATACCTTTCTGTGGGGCATACTACATATAAAGCCTCCCATCAAGGATCCAGTACCACCCTGGGATCTCCTTCTTGTGCTGGAGAAACTTACCCTCCCTCCTTTTAACCTGCAGCAGACTGTGAACTGCGTTACCTCTCCTGGAAGATGTCCTTTTTAGTTACTGTTACTTCAGCTCTAAGGGTTTCAAGCTTCAGGCACCGAACTGCAAGAGCCTTATTTGATTTTTCTAATAGGAAAGGGTTTCTCAGGACAAATCTAAGTTTCTTCCTAAAGTGGTTTCAGAGTTAACCTCAACCAGTTGGTTGACCTTCCAGTTTATTATTCTACCCTTCCAACAGAGGGAAACTCCCCTACACACTTTGGACATCCACAGGGCACTGAGGTATTACCTCAAGCGTACAGCTGCACACCGCAAATCAGAGCAACTGTTTGTGGCCTTTGTGCCTCAACACCTGGGCAAACCGGTGTCTAAACAGACATAGAAACATAGACTTTGATGGCAGATAAGGACCGCTTGGCCCACCGACTATATCCAGGTGGCTAGTCCACTGCATAGCCTTCTGTTACAATAAGTACAACAAACCTGTCTCAGGTTCGATCAGAGGTCATTCTACCAGAGGAATGGCTACCTCCTTTGCTTCCTTGAAAATGTCTCCATAAGAAACATTTGTGCAGCAGCTACTTGGGAGTTCGGTGTATACCTTTGTCAGGCATTACAGTCTGGACATAGCTTCCAGGTGCCGGGCCTAGTGGTCCTTCAAGGATTACTTTCCTGACAACTTTGCCATTTGCCTATGTAGGCAATGCTGTTTTCCTCAGCCAACCTCCTCCCGGGGCATAGCACCTCCTTTACGCGGAACTGCTTGGGATTCAGTCCTAATGGTAATAGCCTGCTGCAAGAGCTCCCACTCGGAGTAAGATAGTACAGTTGAGTATGAACTTATCATAGTAGCAGATCATCAAGATGTGCTCTTGCAGCAGGCATTGCTTTCCGCCCTCTGGAGAGTTCAGCATAACATGGGCATACTTCGCCTGGTTCGCCTGTTGCGGCCTGTTCACGGGTTTCGGTGGGTGAACTGAAGTGGAGCTAAAGGCGCCCCCTTTTTGTACCATGACCAACGCCGGGCGGGGCCGATGCCGGCCCCCTGCTGGGTACTGCTAGCTAAGATTTTTCCGGTGGGTCCTAAGGCCTTCAGCATTAGTCCTAATGGTAAGAGCCTGCTGCAAGAGCTCCCTCTAAGATTTACTTTACGGTAAGTTCTTACGTAACTGTACTATTCTGCCCAACGAGCCACCAGACAGAGTTATCTGAGCAAATGCTGCAGTAACTGGCATCCATTAACATAAATCTGCCTAACATGTTTTATGGATGGCTCAAAAGTAACTAGTAGTGGAAAACTAGAACACGTATCCCTCATTTTTAAAGCAGCCTGGAAGACGTTTTATCTTATCTTTTTTATTCTACTACAATGGATGCATTGTTGGTGATTGCCAACCTAAGTCAAACTCTCATGGCATCTCTAAAAAAGTTACAGCATAATTTTCTTTTTAAAAATGAGAAGTATGTTTTCTTTATATCCAACTTTTTACCTTTTATGCCAGATGCTCCTCAGGGCTTCTCTTGTTCCTGGTTCCTTCACGGCTCCCTCCCTCCCTCCCATGGTGGGGCTGGCAGGAAGGGCCCACTTCCTTCATTTTAGAGGACAATATGTTGGGAAAGAGCCGAGGCACAGGCTTCAGCAGGCCCGGGTTGTTGCCGTCACTCTTGGTGGCCATTGTTCCTCTGATGTTTTGCATCCCACACCCCACTGTTGGCCTTGCAACAATGTGCTGTGTGATACATTCGAGGGTGGATGGGTGCAAATACCTCCACCCCTCAGTGTAAGCGTGAAGTAAGAACAAGCTCCTGGCTCGTCATTGGGATTCACTGCAAAGGCAGAACATGTCATCACTCTTCCTAAGGCTGGGACATGGCTCTGTCCTGCCATAACCTGATTGCCAGTGTTCTAAGTCTGTTTCTGAACCTTTGTCCCCAGTGTGCCATCGCAGCTGGGTCATCGGGCACCATTGATATCTTTTTACAGCCTTTGTAAATCCACTCTGGACAGTGGTGAGAAAGTTTTTGTTTTTAAAGACTGAATTGTTTTTCTTAATATATATTTTTGGGGACTTTTTTTGTGTCTCTGACCAGCAGAGGGATGGACCAGCTTCTGGCCATATTAGGCATCAAGGCAGAGGGACTTGCTCTTTAGTTTTCCCTAAGTTAGTCTTTCCCTGGCACGGTGTGCCACAAGGACGACTGTCTAGGTGGAAGCTGGCGCTTGACTAGGCCTTGCCACGCACTCCACAATATCTCACTTCCCATATGCCCGTCTGCTGCAGTATTGTCTGTACTCCTTCAGGCAGTGGTGGCAGGCGAGGCAGTCGTCCTCCTCCTCAGGTAGGAAAGCATCCACTAGGATGCTTAATTCTCCTCTTCTGTCCAGTTCCTGATATCTGAAGCTTGTTCCCAAACCAGGGCACTGGTGTCCTGACAGTAGCACCACCAATGGGCAGTGCATTTTCTGTAGCATACATCTTGGCATATCTTTTTACAGTGTAACTTGTATGAAGTGAATGGTTCGAAACATTTAAATTAGTAGATATCTGCTATTCAAGATTGAAGTTAATCATAAAACAATTATAAAAAAAGAATACAATTATGCAAATTTCTGACTGTTCAGGGTTCAGTTCCAGTCCCAGATCATTCATTGTGCCAGAACTACTGTATTGTTACTGTATGCTATCGATACCATTCACATTGCTTTTTACCAGGCTTGGCCAAACTCACCAAGGATGCATTGTTTAAGGGAAACTTGTTTGCATTTTCACATCAAAACATTCCATATTTCAAGCAAAATATGGCCTTGTCTAATAGGATGTTGATTTGTCAATGTTAGTTCTAAATCCCCCTTCCCCGAAGAGTAAAGCACCTGTAGGATTCCTGTTGGACGGTGGTGAAGTCCTGTTCTCCTTGCGCATCCACCGGCTTGTGCGGTGGTTTACAGTTCTGTACTATCTCGGCTTTCTTGGGCACGAAGGTGCTTCGTGTGGTGGTCATGCTTTCAAATCTGCCCTGTAGAGGTAAGCAGATGGTGTGTTACATCTGAGACATTTTAAATCTTTGGGCATTGGGATAGTTCAACTGGAATGGATGGGTGATCGACCTGCTTAAGCCATTCAACAAAATATGAAAACTTTGACAGAGCTTCAAACGTGCCTTGGAATTCAGAGACAGAGCATTTGGTCTACAATCTTTACCCACTGTATTTGGTAGCACAGGAAATGTGGAACTACAAAAGACCAATAATCTTTCAGGTTTTGTCTCCATCCACCCAGGCAGCTGCAACATTTACTATCCTGTGAAACAGCTGTAGCTACTGTTTAATGGGAAGTGGTGCCAGTAAATTGTATCAGCCGCTATACCCTTTTGTTCAGGCTTCCCCAGCCCCATCAGCCAGCTTTTCATAGGGCTTATTATCACTCCATTTGCTCCCCATGGATTCCTCCATGCGGCCTGGGAGGCGGGGATCCCCAACTCCGTCGCAGACAGAACCAGATTCTGAAGGTGGGCCAAGTTGCCATTGCTGGGCTTATGTGAAGCAGAACATCATTCCACTTCTGGCTGAGGTGTTTCCTCTTTTCTTTTCCCACACCATCATGACACTGGCCAATTTGGTGTGCATGCATCAATGTAGGCATGCGTGGCGTCACATCAGCCAGTATCTTCCCTCCCGAGCTGCTCTGACTGCACCCAGGTGACAATATTGCAACGGAGCCAGATGTCCTCCCTCCCTCCTTGGAGGAGGAGCATCCTCAGGATTGCATGATCCTCCTACCCAAGGTCAGCTCCCAGTGACCCAAGCTCTTTCACAAGCCCTGGTTGCCGGCATTGCAAACAGTAGCACTACTGATGCCTTGACTGCATGACCTTCAAAAAAAGTATTTTTTGTGGGTGGGTTTTCAGTCTTTTGTGACATTCCACTAAAAAGTATCTTCCCCTCTCCATGAAATTTTAAACTGGTCCATCAGCAGTGTTTTGGGGTTGTTTTGATCTGTTTATGCCACTTTTATTATCTGATCAGTGTCAGTCAGTCAGTCACAGCCAATCTCTTCTGACAGTGGAGTCCCCTCCCAAAACCTACCTCCTGTGCTCTGACCAGCATTTGTAATCCCCCCCCCCCCCCAAAGTCAGTAACGCTCCTGGGGTAGAGGTCCTGCCTGTAGTCCAGCTCTTCAACAGGAGGAAAGAATGAAAATCTGCCAGTGGGAGCCCAAGAGATCTTGCAAGAAGGCAGGGGCATGAGACCCACAGAGGTGGTGAATGGGGCTGGACATGGTCTGACCAGTCATACATTCAGTTTCCTTGTTTCTCCCTCTCCCCATGATTGCATGGTGTGATGTTATTGAGCCCAACATTGCTTAGCGCACAGAGATATCCGTGCACTCTCTCCCCTCCCATATGCACTGTGAAGTCCCTGCTGTACCACCACCTGTGCTCCACCAGGTTGGGGTATAGCAGACAACACCAACCCACCATCCCCAGAGGGTCCATCCTCTAGTAGGCTCAGTCCTCCTCTCTTTGGGTAGTTCTGACAACCCGGGCTTATTCACGAGCTATGTTCATTAATGTGATCAACAACATCCCTGCATCAGTGGTCTGGCCTACCAGCAGTAACGTCTAAAAATATATCCAGCATAGAATTCCTACCAGTGGTCGGATGTAAACTCCATCAGAAGGATCACCATGGCGGACCCTTGGCTGAACTCCCAGTCTTTGAAGAGCGATTTGTTGACTGTAGGTCTTCAAATTTTACAAGCGAGGTTTCAGCACAGTGGGTGGTCTCCTTAGGGGCTCCAGTTGAAACTTGTTTAATTGCAGTGGTGGATATGAAAGCTAAACCCCAAAAGTAGAGAAAATGTACAAATACAACAGTTAAAGGCAATTCCATTTTATTTGTATAGTGCCCAATTTCAACGGTTCTGAGCACTTCAGAGACAACACAGTAAAGATAGCAGTGTTCAGGACAATATTATATTGTAATATATGGATAATCAAAATAATAGTACTGAAAGCGATTCAAAAATCCTTGTAAATCATACCACATAACACACCACTCCCAATAATACCACACTTCACTGCCAATAATACTATCGTTGCAACAAATGATAGTATTATTACCAAATCTACAAGCGCATGTGCAACTCTGTCTGGCAAGAAAACCAGTTGCCATGGAGCCATGTCCATTCCTGCATACCCACAGTAACGGTGTGCATCCCCATTGGTAGCTTTTCCTGAGACCGGGCTGAACAAACTAAAAAACATGACGGTTTCCTCTCACTTAGCGAGAGAAATTTGTGAACTGCATTATTTTAATTTGTGTTTTTTTTCCCCAGCCATACCATTTAACGGAGTATCTGCCTGATCCTACATTCACAGAACAATTAAAAAACTAAAGGTAGGACTGGCTAAGCAACATTTTTTAAAATGAGTGAGAGAGTCTTCAGTGCTACGTGCGGCTGAGAAACAGCGTGTCTTCAGTGCGGCAGGTGGCCAGCCCGTTTCACATCAAAAAAGTAATCTTTTTGTACAACTGCATCCATATATTACAAAAATAACAGATAAATAGCCGGTATTACAAAGGCAGTCAGTCCATCTCGAGGTTTGGGGAACTTTGGGAACCTCTCGAGCTTCCCCCTCAAGGTTCCAAGTCCCCCAAACCTCTCGATGGGCTAACTGCCTTGTAATACATAGTCATCTATCTATTATTGTACTTGTCAAACTCACATAAAATTACTTTGAAACAAAATAAATTAACTACTTAGTAAAATAAGTCTTTAAATAGCTGTGGCCAAAACCATCAGCATCAGTAAGCCTTTTCTTGGCCTGGCATTTTTACTGCTTTTTTGTCACTGTATTCCTCTGTTCTCTTACAAGCAGCCAGATCCCATCCTTATCACCAGAGTTGCAGGCTTTGCATTGAAAAGTGGGGGAGAAGGGGGATGTGATTGAAATCGACAAGTTCGTAAAGAGGAATAAACAAGGTAGACAGTGAGGTTCTACTCACCGGGAATGTTAATGCAGTGATGAGGGGTCATAGGTGGAGACTGGTAGGAGGAAGACTGAAGGGAGGGATATCAAGAAGTAATTCCTCAACAATAGGTCAGTGGAAAATGGAATCATTTACCAAGGGTGGTGGTTGAGGCATGGTCTGTTGTGAGCTTCAGAAATAGTTGGGATAAACTTAAAGGACTGATGGTCCCTAGGATGGTGGTAGGGTGCAGGGAGGGAGTGGAGGGTGGAGGGTTGATGGAATCATAAGGTAATGACCCAGTTTGGAAATAGACCAGTAAGGTATAGGTGAAGGTAGGGTCTGTGGACAGACTGGATAGACCTTGAGTCTTTTATCTGCTGTAATTTTTCTTTTTCCATCTGTGTTGTGTTTTTAAATAGTCATAAAAGATTAGAAATAATGAATATCTGCCTGTCTAATTATCCATCTATAGACAGTATCTGTCTATCTACAGACAGTATCCATCTATTTGTCTCTGTCTATCCATCTATCCATCTGATGGTATTTATCTATAGGCAGTATCTCTGTCTGTCTATCTATCTATCTATCTATCTATCTATCTATCGATCGATCTATGTGTGTATAGTGGAGTGTTGTTCTGTATAGGATTCCATCCCTTTATAAATGCTGTTCTACCACAGTTCCAATGTCATGGAATGCTGTTCTATCCTACTGTGGTAGAACAGCATTCTAGAACCTCTAGAGACACATGAGTCAGTTTCATTTTGAAAGCAAAAGAACTCACAAAACACATTTTCACACAGTATTATACACTATAAAAATACAGGATGAGCAACTCTGTGCACAGTGTGTTTTGCCACCTTGGGATTCTGATTCCCATGGACCTCTCGAGCTTAAGCTCTCGGGGTCAGAGAGAATCAGAATCCTCTGTGCAGAACACACTGGTTCTGCAAAGTTACCCATCCAGTATTCTCTTTATCTTTTATTTTATTTTATTTTATTGAAATCTAGGATTACAAATACCTTGAGCAGGAACTGCTTCGTTTACAAAAGTTCCACGTCGAAGGAATGAGGGTATACATACATACAAAGGTCAACATAGTAATACATAGTTACACAATAAAAAGTAGTGAGACTGAGGCTTAGGAAATTCCAGTAATTCAAAATGTGCCAAATGTTAGGTAGCATGACATACCAGCCAAGGGCAATCTTAGAAATAAGTGCTGCAGGTGAGAGGGGTATGCAGGCAGGAAAGCCACTGCCGGAGGGTAGAGGTGAGGTAAGAGCTCTAAAGGGAGGGAGGGAGGGATAAAAGTCAGGAAATGCCTGGGGAGGAAAGGAGGGGCAAGGGGTAGGCAGGTAGGAGGGGCAAGGCGGGAGAGGTAGCTGTCAAGACTGAAGTGGAGGGCAGTATCTACAGTCTGCCTGTCCACCTGTCTGTCTGTATGTCTAGCTAGCTAGCTAGCTGTCTATCAGAAATAACCCCATAGTTCTGCATCATGCAGATTTGTAAGCAAATCAAATCCTCTAAAATCTGAACTCTGATGCAGTGGTCGGGCTGGCTCAATCTGTCCCCATGTGACAGCAGTGGAGCACTGGTCATCTGCAGCTCCAATATTTGATGTTACCTTGGTTACCGTGTCTCCTTCAAACTTCCCTTCCCTCTCCCTCTCCATCTCAGACAGCTCCTCCTTTAGTGTGATGGGGTCAGGGCGTCGGTGTCTGGATGTATCCCAACCCTTGTAGGTCTCCCTCTGCACTGTAGAAAAATCTGTGCTGTTTGGAAGAAGAACACAGAAATGAACAGTTATTACACACGGCAACTTTACAGGTGCCCCGAAGCATGAAGAAACCTTACCTGCCCCCAATTCAAATGCTGCTAATCTTTCAATTTGTGGTTGCCCCATTTTGGAAGGGAAGAGATTGTATTTTGGCTCTGGGAGCTGCATCATGCCAGTCCTTCCGCTTCCTGGTACCTCCTGAACTGCGATCTGCCCCCAATCCGCCCCTGGTGCTAGCACATTTTGTTGTGAGGTCACTATATGGAGATCGTGGGAGTGTGCTCCATAGACATGAATGGAGCAGTTTTTAAAGTTGATTTTTTGCAGTTAAATGGCCGTCGAACAAATCAAGGTCACCGCTTAACTAACAAGGCCCTCCATATAGTGACCTCACAAAACATGCTAGCACGGGGTGGATCGGGGCAGACTGCAGTTTCAGGAGATACCAGGAAGTGGAAGGGATTGGCATGACTCAGCTCGACAGAGCCAAACTATGATCCCGCCCCTTCCAAAATAGGGCTAATCACAAATTGAAAGGTAAGCACCATTTGCATTGGGATTTGATAAAGAGCAGGATAGCTGCTCTTTAACTATGGGCACAACACAGTCCTTCATCTTGAGCTGTCGAAACATGTTCACATGGGGTGAGAATAATACTGCATATCCCTTCAACACAACTCTGCAATCTAATTTTAAGTTTAAAGAGCAGCTGACACCTCCGGAGATGTTTGAAAAATATAAGATTTAGACACAACAATTATTCCATTTAGCCAGTTCCCCGGACAGTTATTACCATCAAAAACATACCCACCACCATGAATTTAATGTAGCCAGTCTTCCAGTTATTACCATCAAAACCATGCCTAAAATTAGGTGTAATGTGCCAAAGTTAGAGGCACCCCTGCAGTGCCCCAGTAGTCCCCAGTTTCTCCCAGTAAACACTGTAAAGTGCCCAGTGCACTAAAAGCATGTAAAAAATAGATTTTATATTAAGCATAAGCAACAATGGCCTGGATGGAATGTTGTGCTGAGCTGCTCATGCACAGCATTCCATTCCAGCCATTCTAGAATCAGTAGGTTTAGTTTTGAAAAAGAAAGTTCAATTAGGAAGAGATTCTGGTAGCTGTGGAGGGGAGAGGATGCAGCAGGTCTGGGGGGACCAGAAAAATGCTTACCTGGTGTTAGAGCCGTTCCTCCAGGCTTGCTTGCATGCCTGCTCCTTCTCCAGCTGCTGAAGACTGCCTCAGAAGAAATGGCGCAGTCGGTGGTGCCATCAGGGCACCAGAAGAAGAAAAGTAACATCCGGTGCAGTCGTTGGGCTGAGAGCCTCGTCGTTTATTTATTTTGGCCCCCCATGTTGTTTAGAGTTTAAATCTGGTCCCCCGTCGGCGGCAGAGGAGAGCCGCATCGTGATCATGCAACTGTCAGCCGTCCAAGGCCCGTTGTCGTCCCAGTTGCCTGTAATGCTTCCTCCCACTGCCAGAGTACCTCCCACTTCCCGTTTGCCTCCCAATCCACAGAGCAGCCTTCGGATTGGTGAGTCGCCGGCAGCACTCACTTCGTGCTGCCGCCTAAAGGAATAAAGACTGTGCATTTTTTTTTCTTAGCGCAGTAGGCGCTGGGAAAAGCGGCTGAGGGCCACGGGGATCGGGTCAGAAGGACCCAAATTAAATATTAAAGAAGAGCGGGTGAAGCGATGCCCATGGGGAGGGGCCAGCATATTAAGGCCATACAGAGGGCCTATAAATATTTATGAAGGGGGTGGGTTTAGGGGAGGTGGCCTGCCACTAGTAACAGCTCTCAGAGAGCTACATAAAAATTAAAGGGGCCCTGCCTCCAACGAATTAAAGGGGCAATCCAGGCCCGCAGTTAAGAGAGGGGCACCAGGCCCATTTTGAAGGGCGCCAGGCCCAGATTTAAAAGGGCACTAGGACCAGGTTTACAGGGGGCACCAGGCCCATCTTGAGGCTACCAGGCCCAGACCGAAGAAGGGCACCAGGCCCACACGTAAGAAGGGCACCAGGCCCAGTAAAAAGGGCACCAGGGTCCAGCATCTAGAGGGCAACAGACCCAGGTTAAAGAGGTGCACCAGGCCCATAGTTAGAGAGGGCACCAGGCCCAGTGGTACTGAGGGCACCAGGCCCTAGCAGTAAGTAGGGGCCAGGCCTAGCGAGGTAGGGCAAGCCAGCCCAGTAGTAGTAAAGGCTACCCAGGCCTGCAAGGTAGGGCAAGCCAGCCCAGTAGTAGTAAAGGGCTACCCAGGCCTAGCGAGTTGGGACAAGCCAGCCCAGTAGTAGTAAAGGGCTACCCAGGCCTAGCGAGTTAGGCAAGCCAGCCCAGCAGTAGTAAAGGGCTACCCAGGCCTAGCAGGTAGGGCAAGCCAACCCAGCAGTAGTAAGGGCATGAGGCCCAGCCAAGTGAAGGCAACCAGATCTAGTAATTAGTAAGGGCATCACAAGGCCCAGGACCCGTAACAAGCTATACAGGCTTACAGTTGCGTTAGTGGCCCAGTGATAGGAGCGACCCAGAGATAATAAGAGCCTAGCCAGCCACACAAGCCCTCCATCATTAAAGGGGCCTGGTCACTTGCCTTTGGTAGAACTTTCCTTAGAGCATATTCCCACTATGTGTGTGTCCACAGTAACAGGAGAATCGAATTAGCTAGAAGGGACCCCATTAAGGTTAGGTCCACCAGAGCTAGGATTAAAGTCTGTATGATAATTTGCCTGTATATTTACTGTGGTCCGGACACTGAGACTACATAGTTATTGACCACTATAGTAGGAATCAAGACTCTTGCATTATCAGCTCTATCAGTCATCCTCACGAACATTATTGATTGCCAGAATTGTATTGCATCGCTTTGTGGCAGCACCCTGGTGCTGTATAGCCATGGAATCAATCTTCCAACAGTCTTGAGTCACTTCACCCTATGTGATTCGTCCAGTCTTCACCTATCATCATCATCCAGTGCATCCTGAAGCGACAACAGTCAATCCAAGAAGAGCCGTGCATGATACGCCTCACAGTTGCAATGTCCCGTTTGTTATTTTCCTCTTACAGTTTCCCAGTACAGCTTAACCCAGTGCAGAAGTCTGCCATCCATTTTCTTGTTTTCACGTCCAAGCAGAGTACTGTTCGACTTCGTCGGTGTCAGTTCTCCGAGGGATGTTCGGTTTATTGTTTTAGTGTGTCCTGGCTCGTCGCCGTGGACTCCAAGTTGGTCGCAGTTCGACGACGCTTTATTGTTTTGGCGAGTGCCTTGGCTCGTCCGGCCTTGGAACTCAGAAGACCGACGCACTCGACGCCCAGAGAGAGAGGTTGCCTGAGTCCAAGAGTGGTCCAGAGGTCCTGATCCAGTGGGAGCGTCCGCCAGTGTGTGTCTTCAGTTCAGAGGAGTGCTTGCCTGGAGTCCAAGAGTGGTCTAGAGGTCCTGATCCAGTGGGAGCATCCGCCAGTGTGTGTCTTCAGTCCAGAGGGAGTGCTTGCCTGGAGTCCAAGAGTGGTCCAGAGGTTCCATTCTCCCGATCCAGTGTGTTCTTCAGCTTAGAGTATATCTTCAGTCCAGAAGCAGACTGTTGGTTGGTTCTTCTTCTTCTTGATCCTTTTCACTTGGCAATCCAGAAGTGGATTGTGGCCAAGTGGGTTGCATCGCCTGTTCTTTCTGGGCAGTCTAGAAGGGGACTGCAGCCGGATCTGTTATTCCTTTCCGGCAACCCTAGAGAGGTGGCGTGTAGCCGAGGACCCATGGTCTGTTAATCCTCTCTGCATCCTTAGTTCTTCTCACTTAGGTTCTGTGTGAGCACTGGGAAAGCAGTGGAGTGTTTCCACATTTCTTCCGTCGACAAAGAAAGTTACATGCACCAACTGAAGATCTTCTATTGCATAGTCTCTTCTTGTAGTATTGTAATGACTGTAATTCTAAAAACCTAAGTTTTAGGGAGAGGTGCACCTTGGGGTTTAGAAGTAGATATCTGAAGATAAGTGAGACGCTCTTACAGCATAGCTGTTACAGTCAATTGGTCTGTTCTGGTATTTCTATGCTGTAGAGTTCTCCCTCTTATAGGGAGGTAGGGAAATAGAAATAAGACGCTCTTACAGCGTAGCTGTTACAGCTGATCATTCATGTTGCCTATAGTAAAGTAGTAGCTTGCGTATATATATGATTGTCCCTCTCTTGTGATCCCACCTGATATTCAGTTGCCAATAAACTAGTTCCTTTTCTCCACTCGTGCCTCCTGCCTCTCCATTTTGGTGAAGAATTACATCACGTAGCCAAATAGGAAAAGAACTGCCTTACCACCTGGGTGGGTATATTGGAATAGCCTGTTAGTCACAGTCTTTTGCACACTTCACTTGGCGTCACAGAGTTACATGATTCTCATTCATTCCAAATATTCCCACCTCTTCTATCTCCTACTATTTATACCAACTTCCGGCTCGCTTCACTTGGCGTCACGGACAGGATTCGTGACTAGCACCCACTCAGTTCTTTCTTTGTTACCAACTTCCGGCTTACTGCATAGGTATTCAATGAAGCTACTTCTCCACACAATTATTCACATCAAAAACAGGCCTACGATTAGTTATTCATTTTAGCCACTCCCAAAGCAGGTATTCACATGACTAAGAGATCCATGATTAATTTTTGATTTATATTCCCCCAGCTATTGACATCAAGACCCAGCCTGTGATCAGGCATTCAGATCTGACACTCCCCCACATAGTTACTGACATTAAAAACAGGCTGATGGGCCCAGAGGTAGGCCTTTCACTACCTTGCTAGAGGCCCAAGCTTAGATCACTGTGATCTGGTTGTCAGGAGGGAGGCATTGCCTGCGGCCAGTCTTTCCTTCCCCAGGAACAGGGAGCATAGTGCTCCACTCCTTGAGTAACCCCCTCCCCTATAGGTGGACCAAGAGTAATTGACAGACTATTCTGTGATAATTACAATTAGTTTCTGAAAGTTCTAAGTATGTTATGTTTAACATCTTTGTTCAAGAGCTTAAAGATGCTGGCATGATAGGTGCTTTACAAAATTGGTTGACTTCATGTCAATGCTCTATGGGGGGGGGGGAGCCTGAAGCATACAGTACATTACAACAGGGCGGGTGTAGCAGAACTGAGTGGACACGTGCATGTCTGTGGCAAGACATGGAAACCAGGGTCACTGGAGCTGGTGGGTGGGACCAGAACACATGAAATTTGTTCCTGGGCTGTGAATGTCCAACCCCTGCCAACTGATTATGGAGCAATATTTAGGATTTGAGATGACATTATAGGGACCTTGAGAGTAAAGCTTGAGAGGTCCCTGATATCATCTTAGTCCCGAGATGGAAATGCGTGCCAAGTGGTGTTTTGGTTGCCCATGTATTAGTTTTTATAGTACATGGGATTTATAGTATATGAGTAAATAAAATGGAGTGGGCTGTAGTACTTCTGTTCTTAGTAAAAACGAGAGCAATAATTACTTTTAAATTCTAAAATGTAAAATATGAATGGCAGATTGGTGTTCGAGTGAGGGTTGGGTCAGGAGAGCATGACAAGGCTAGATTGTTACAACAACAAAATTGGGTGGATAGAAATCTCTACACAATAGGGGCTAACCATATGAGGCATTCTAAATGTTGCACTTTTTTCATTTTGTAATTTTTTATCATTTCTACCATAAACCACCTAAACACCTGTTATGCAAATAAAACTGACATTGGTGAATATGAGATGCTTGTGGTACAGTTTACATTTTGTACTTTTTTCCTTTTGAAACGTTTGATCATCTCTGTCGGAAAACCACCTGAACACCAGTTGTACAAATCAGATATGACATGGGTGAAAGTGAGATAGTAGAAATACCATCACTCGCTGTACTTGTCCTCTTCTGCCCTCCGAGGGCAACCTCACCTAGGCTTCACCACTGCGGTGGGAGGGCATAACAGGACAAGTACAGTGACTGAAGATGTTCCTACTATCTCGCCTCCCACTCATGTCATATCCTATATATATTCTCAATTGTAAAAAGAAATGAATTAAAATCAATACTATCTCTAATTTGTACTGTATGGAAAATGACCAGGATATTTTTTAAAACCTGAAAGTTGTTTTAAGAATGTTTTAGCCATTAAGACCGGCAAGGGTATCCCAGGACTCTGTTAAACAGCATTGTTTCTTCATGAGGCTTTCCTGTGCCTAGTTACTGTCCTGTGCTGCAGTAAACAGACCGCAGACCGCTTTCCAAACTGGCTCATTACAAGGTACCCGCTGTTGCCAGGCAACGGAAGCTGACATGAGTTACTGGCACGTACACTGGACTTGACACTTCTCTTTATTTATTTAGTTAGTAGTAGGCTATAAACTGTCTATATTTATAACTCAGTAATAGAATGACTTGCATTTTGGGGGGGAGAACATTAATACATGATCTTGGCTGCCAGGGGAACTAATTGGTTGTTGTGCTAAGCTGAGGATTGTAGTTCAACATCATAGCACTGTCTCTAGTTGTTGAAAACATAATATTATTTATTGATTCGTTCATCTATTCGTTCAAATGTCTTCCATTTAGGTAGGCTTTGAGATGGATCCTTTTAGTTGCAATAGTTTCTGGGCAGCAGTGGGACAGAACACTGAGTTTCACATGTAGAGGAGACAGTACATGCACTGACGATCTAATCATTTTCAGAGATGTATTTCAATAGGCGTCGATTCTAGCCATACTGCCGCCCAGGTTCATAAATGATTGGTGGAATTGCATAGCACTGATTTATATAAACCACTGCACTGAAAAATGGTTTCCATTGCATCGCTCTGTAGCATTTACTCCCGCTTTGGGGTGCTGTGGTGGTGGCTGCTTCACAGAATGCTGAGGGTTAACTAGTACACTTCCATGCCCCAGACAGTTATTCCTCCTGTATCCACAGAAAACAAACCATGGATCACTCAGAGCCCCAAAGGAAATAACAATGTTTTGGGAGCTGCCAGGGCCAGACTGTGGCAAAGGGTGCCCTTGGCGAAGGGAGCCCTGTGGCCCACCTGAAACATAATTATTTTTTTGGACCAGGGTTGACAAGTACTGATATAGTACCTCTCCTGTTTTGCACATTATCTTTGTTTTATGATTTTCATTTGCTTACAAAGATCAAATTAATTAGAAAATAGTTCTTACAAGGAACAGAGCGTTTAGTACAGTATCTGTAAAGTGGGGCAGGGCCTGTTGTAGTTCTACCATGGTCACCCACTGAATGAATCCTTGTACAGCAGAAAAAACAGGGTACTGGGGATTTGAACTTGCAACCTTTTCGGCCACAACCCAGGATTATACCACCAAGCCAAAGGAGCAGCTTGCCTGGCTGAGCTAGTTACAGACCTCTGTATACCTTAGCCTGAGTGCTCATTTCCCTTCCCTAATTGCATCCCCCACCACAGGGCCCAGCTGTAAATGTTCAGGTATCCCAGGGGGCCAGTCCAACAGCGGGTTCCACACATGATGGTTAAAGAGCAGCTGATGCCATTGGAAAACTTTGGAAAACATAATATTTAGACACAATTCAGCTTGTATGTCATACATCTTGTATAGTTTTCTCTTCTCCATTATTTATTACTGAAGAAATTGCCACAAACAAGATCTTTATCCCTTAAAGTGTATCTGCCTAAATAGATTAGTCCCTACTTTACACCATAATGCTTTATTGTGACATCACAGTCTGTTGCCATGGGAATAACTGTGATGTCACAATCAGAGCATTATGACATCAGGTTGGGAGAAAGCAATAGGAGTTGATGAACCTTCAAGGAACATCTATCCTGTTTTCAAGCATATAACCTCAGTAAAAAATAATGGGGATAGGAACTAGAGAGTTTATAAGAAATATAAACTGTATTGTTTTTCAAAGTTATTCTTGAGGCGTTGGTGCCTCGTTTAACCAGGAAAGGCAGAGCTTGTTTCCAGGTGTGCCCTGGGAACACAAGGAAGTTATGTGGCTTGCTCAGGGTCACACAGTATGCAAGTGGGGGCTGAATGGGATTCAAACCCAGGTTTGCAGCTTAGTGTTCCTAACCACTGTGATCAGTGAAGTACATTATCAGTCTAATTAAATATTCATGAGACAAAGGTACACTCTGATTGGTTGCTGACCCATGATTAATCTGCTGGAAATTACTAGCACAGCTCACAAAATTGTTACGCTGACACCAGGACAAATGAGCATGTTTAAAAAAAATGCAGAAAGGATTCTGAGCAACAAAAAAAATGTATAATTGCAATAATGACCTCGAGTAAGGATGAGCTGATGGCAAGCTTGTAATCAGTAAATATGCTATAATTTAGCACCAGTACCCTTGATCTGGGTTCATGAAACTTTTGGGCAACTAAGGATCCACTTCAACACGTCAGACAAATAACTAAACACATCACTGCATACTTTCCAGATGGCGGTGCTTGTCCTATGGCCACCTTCCCCACCCAGTCAATTTCCACCTTTCTCCTCCCAGTCAATTTCACATCTTCCCAGTCGATTTCCACCTCCCCTCCCCAGTCAGTTTCCACCTCCTACCCCAGTCAATTTCTACATCCCCAGTCAGTTTCCACCTCTCACACCAATTTCCACATCCCTTTCCTAGTCAATTTTCCGCCCCTCCCCAGTCAATTTACACCCCTTCCCTCCTCAGTCCTTTCCACCTCTCCCCCCATCAATTCCCACCTCTCCCTCTCAGTCAGTTTTCACCTCCCCTCCCCAATAATTTTCCACCTCTCCTCCTCTCCGTGGTTATTATCCACCTACCCTCTCCCAGACTTTCCTGACTGCTGCTACTGTGCCAGTTGCTGATGGTTATTTAAAAAAAAACAGACTGGAGGAACAGTGGAGGATGGTAGAGGTAGGGACTGACTGGAGTGGTGGAGGAGTGCCTCTTACTACAATATGTAGCTGACTCGGCCCCCATACCAAGGACCCGAAGTGTCACTGGTTGAAGTGTTGAAGCCAAACCAAAGACAGGAGGTCCAAATCAAAGTTGAACCGAGGTTGCCAATATTCACATTTACTCATCCTTTACCTCATAGTGAGTCATTTCCAAGGGAATCACAAACTGACTGGGGTTAATGGCCTGAGGTGAAACACTCCCCAGCTGTCATTAATCCCCAGGATATGACCAGCTTTTCAGTCCTTGTTACTTAAGTATAACCTACTTCAAGCTGTGGTTGATTCCAAGATTGTCCAGAGGTGGTTGGATGGGATGGCTCCTTTCAGGCAGTAATTTGTATCCTGGGAAGTCACTCCGGTACCTGGTGATGGTCTCCATGTGGGCTCGTTTTGTCTGTGGACCCTTCTCCTGTGGATCATATCTGCGCAGTGCTGGCTTTCCCAAAGGCAAGGGATGATACTCGGTCTGGTGAGTCGTCGTCATGTCATGGTCACCTAATCACAAAACCCAGTCAGTTCACAATCAAGGGCATGCTCATTTTCCTTATTGTCCCACCTTGTCCTAAAGGGGGTAATTTTGTCTTTTTATTTTATTTTTGCCTCTTTTCCCCATTGTTCCTCAGCTTTCTCTCCCTCTAGAATTGGGATCCACAAGGTTGCACAATTTTTGCTGCCGGGTGGGGAGTGGAGTTAGAGGTAATGTGAGGAAGCATTTTGTGAGCCAGTTGGTGGTAAACCTCTGGAACAAGGTTCTACAGGAAGTGATGCAAGTGGGAAGTGTTGAACCTTTTAAACTCAGGTTGGATTCCTCATGAAGAATAAAACTACTGGGTGCAGTGTTTAATTCACTGAGGTGGAGGGATGTGTGAGCTTTCTAATTTTGCTCATAGTGTTGGGCAATGCTGCCACCTAGATGGCAGGAAATGAAGTCAATGGACTTTGTGTCTTTTATCATATTGCATTTCCTGTGTGCTTTCCCCTAGGCAGGAAGGTCGGTAGGCAGGCAAGGCTACCTTTATTGCCAGTGCAACTCCTTAGGTAGACGGAAATGTGGGTGCCTTCTGTCCCTGGAAGCCAAGATTCCATTGAGCCCAGTATGGGATTCTGAATATCACAAGCAAATGTCAGTCTCAAAGTGGTTTTGTGACATACTGTCACCTCACAGGGCCACCCTCATGATGGGCTATTTGTAACTCGTATGTAGATATGAGTCCCATCAGAGTCAGAACTGATTTATTTCTTGCTTGTTTAAATAATATCTTTAAAGAATTCCTTCCAGTGTTCCTTACATAAAATTACTGTGCTGTATACCGTCAGTAGGCCTGTGTGTAGTTTGCAAAAGCCTGTGTACCATTTGCCCAGTACTCCTGCTACATGAATGCTATATATTAGAAAATGGGGTGGGAGAATACTTAAACTTGATTGGCTGATGCCATCCCTAATGCCGCCTGTATGTAACCAACGTCCTCCTAAATAACTGACAGTGCCAGCCTCAGTACATACAAAGTATATCAAAGAGCACATTTGGAATTTTAAATTTTGAAAAAGTATCATCTCCTCCCCCAACTTGCATGAATTACTGTTTCACAACACCACCCCCCACACACACACACATGAATATTATTAAAATGATCATTATCTGCCCCATGGCCTGTGGGTACCTTCAACACTGCACACCTCCCGTGTCTTTTGCTTACTTGAACTACAGGCCTGTAGCATCAGCCCCTGATCCTTACCTTCAATCCTGAGATGGCACTGACATTTTTCCAAGCTCAGGTTTGTCTGCGAACTTTTCAACAAATTCCAGCTGTTGTGGTTTCATCTCATTGGGCAGGTCCGGAAACAACAATGCACCTGAGTGATTAGGAAACCAACACAAAACACATTGTGTTTATTCATGTATCCTGGTGTTTTCAAAGCCCTGTCTGAGACTCACTGTACTGAGAACTGTAACTGTAGACAATATATCGTGGGCATGAAATTTCCATTGTGTCCTATCACTAGCCATCACTATCAAATGATAGTTTCAATATTATTTGCATTGTAGATACTGCCTGTGCATTATTATTCTTGAGTCACTGTAACTTTGCTTGTACCCAGGACCTCCTTGAAAATGAGCTCTACTCTACAGAGTTATCTTGGTAAAACAAATAACTACACATAAAAATAAACACTTTACTCATCAAAACATAGGAAGTGATGGCAGAAAAAGACTTGAAGCCCATCCAGTTTGTCTCTAATACGCTACTTGTAGTCCTGTTGGCCTACTGCCGTACAGAGTATAACTTTTCATCCTCACTACTTCCCCTTTCACAGTTGCCAGATCCTTGAATCTATCCCATCTGACCTAAATCCAGCTACAGTCTCGCCTCCACTATTTCCTTTGGCTGTCTGTTCCACTGGATCCACCTGTCTGTCCGAAGAATTTCCCAATGTCCTCTTAAACCTCACACCCTCTCCACAGTTTCTGTTTTCTCTTATCCCATTTATAACAGCTCCTGACTTGGTAGTTTAATCAGCTAGAGTGCTCATCTTCTTGGTAAACCAACATACTGTGCGAAGCCCATGCATATCTCTTAACTGTCCCTGACTGTGCTTCTTCCCAGTAAAATTTTGGTTTCATGACTTAACAGTGGAGACTGTAAGCAGAAAATAGTCCAATATCTAACTTACAGATATGTTCTTTTCAGAAAATGCATTTCACTCTGAGCCTTTATTCTACCAGCTTGCTGAGAGGACATTACCATTCTTGAAGATGTGTCCGGATTCCGATCCTTTCTCCCTGATTTAAGTCTTGTCCCTGATTTATGGAGCAGAAGGTTGAGGTAGGGCTTATAAGCCAACAAAAGTGACAGAACTGCTGTAGTATTGGTTTGCCCAGTGGGCAACATGGGTCCAAAACTGGTAGCCCACCATAAAACAGGCTTATCCTAGGCTGATGGTCCCAAAGTCTTTACCCAAGTACAGTGACGCCAGTGACAGGGCAGCTACATCATGAACTTTTTCCATCTACCTTGCTACTCTGTGGAGCCCAAACTTTGCAGACAGCCATTCTTGGCACATGGGGAGTGTGCATGAGGCTGCCAAGGGCGGATCACTAGTAGATCCAGTGAAGCAGCCAAGCAACAGCTGTTACCCTCCTTAGACCAGCAAACAGTTGTTTCAGAGTAATCTTAAATTCCCAAAGGGAACATTTTAATTTTTTCCTGGGGAAAGTGCTACTCTTCTTGGCAAACGTTCTACCCTCTAAAAAGATATTCAGGATCTGCCAAGGAAGGGGGTTGGGCAGGGAAGGGATGATCTTGAGTTCAGTGGAGCATAAGCAGAGGCTATACAGTAGGCCACAAATTGCTAAGAATGTTGTTTGCGTGTGTATGGGGGGTTACTACTACATGATACCATTCTGTTTGCATTTATATGCTGCACAATATTTTATTCAGGCATCATGAAGCACTTCTTACAACCAACACAACTCAGCCCAAACAATCTCTGAAGTGCAACCTTTCAGGTAAAACTTGGCTGCCATTCTGTGCCTGCACACTACACAAGAACGCCTCTGTACTCAGAACACTACAGAACCGCTCCTCGACACTCAGAACCCTACACAACAGATCTTCTACACTCAAGATAGTACACAGCAGCACCTTTACACTCATGACACTACACAACAGCTCATCTACACTGGGGACACTATACAACGTCTCCTCTACACTCAGGACACCACTCAACAGCTCCTCGACACTCAGTATACCACACAGCATCTCCTTGACACTTGGGTCACTACATAACCGCTTCTCGACACTCATGACACTACGAAACAACTAACTCTTCTATATTCAGTAACCAGATGCAAATGTTTTGCTATTAAAAGAAGTTAATCTGTTGGTAGATTACTGGATGAGGTAGATTTGGCCATCAAACCAGGGAGTTTCCTCTACTAGTTCTCAAGACTTGCCATGGGATCCTTAACATCCACCTAAATAACCACCAGAAAAGGCAGCTGGAAACTCGAGTCTAAAGTCTCATGTGAAGTATTTATTCTTTATCATCACAGGCATCTCCACAAGATAATCAGGGAATCTTGTCCTGTCCATTGGAATGGATTTATGGACAGATTAATCCCCTTCTGATCTGCACCATCACCTCCAATGCATATCAAAATGAATCCTCGGGGTTCCACTACTTGCTAAAGTTATCCTACCCTACCTCTTTACTGCTGATGCCTAGTGTACTTTGTGGGAGGATGGTTCCTGCACAAAGGAGAGTGTACTTTTTTGGGGGGAAGACCCTGCACAAAGGAAAGTGTACTTTTTTGGGGGGAGGACCCTGCACAAAGGAAAGTGTACTTTGTGGGGGGATGGACCCTGCACAAAGGAAAGTGTACTTTTTTGGGGGAGGACCCTGCACAAAGGAAAGTGTACTTTGTGGGGGGATGGACCCTGCACAGGAAAGTGAGGTAAGGGATCAGGCTTTCCACAGGCTTGTTGAGCAAAGATGGTAAGTGGCCAATCCATTTACCTGTGCATAAAATTGGACATCCCCCTTATAGACCCATCCCTTCTCCTAAATTTTTCACAATGTACCTGTGGGAGGGAATACCTGAAACACCCAGTCATCTATATCTTCAGTGGCACATCTACAGGGTCACTCTATAAGCAGCTGATTCTTGCCCACTCAACCCAAGAGGAGACTATCAGTTCGTGTCAGCCTCTGCTGCTGCTGTCCTGAACTTAGGGCTCAAACTGTCAGGCAGACTGATGCTACCTGGGGCCACCAAGCTGTCCGACATAGTCTCCAAATGATATCAGATTTTTCCAAGTATGGGAATATGACATTTTAGATTGGCCAAAGGAGAGCTTGGTGCACTAGGAGAGTCACCACTAGGAGGGGCAACAATGGTACACACAAAAACAGCTATTCGAGAATTTGTGATTTTACCCCAAGTATGTTTTATTTGAGAGTGTGAGATGGAGTGGCCTGAGAGTTGAAGAGCCTTACCTGCCATGGCTGGCACTGACTCTCCGTATCTCATTTGGGGCTCTGCCTTCCAACGCTTGAAGAACTCCTTGTTGCTGGTGCTGTCGCTGAATTTCAATTGGCTGGGCTTGATGCTGGTGAGAGGACGTATGGCCATGGTCATGGTGGGTTCCTTGGGTGGGAAGTGCAGGCTATAGATAGACTGGCTTTGAAGTGGCTCCTTGGATGCCTCATAGTACTCCTTCTGTAATATGATTGGTTGTAAAAGTTCGCTGACTACACATCTTCTAAAAATGTTTAATGCAATAATGTGACACATCTGTACCATTTTGGTGTCATTTAAATTCCTGTAATTAATTGCAAGGTGCCTTCTTAAATAATATTTGAGGAATATGTAATTTAGAAATGCTTTAGCCATGTTAGAAATATGTACTGTACAACACACCTGTCATCCCAAGCAACACCTACCCACATCTCACCTGACAGCTGCACCCCCACCCTACACACAAATTTACCTACTCAGCTTATACCACCTTAGTCCACTGAAGTAGGTCGGAAGTTCTCTTGCTCCAACTATGCTGCAATCCCTGCACTCTTACTATGTCCCAACTGTCCCTGAATCCCGGATGCCTGACAATGCCATAACGGGCTGCTAATTATGAACTCGGGCAATGACTTGCTCCATTGTATTATCCTGGCTGCTGACAATGCCTACACTTGTTGCCACTCCTGGCTTGATTGTTACCTGTTGTATTCTTCCTGTTTGGTGTACCAAAGACTTATTGTATCGGTTCGGTTGTTACCAGTTGTTGTCTACCTTTCTATGTACCAAAGCATTATTGTAGAAACTTAGTTCATGATGAAGAAGCTTTGCAAATGAGCATGTCTGCTCAAATGTATTAATCTAATTGCTTAAATAAATAAATAAATAAGATAAAATGTGTAGAATGTTACATTTCGATAAAAGTTACAAGAAAAAATAAAATGTGCGTATAACCTCACAACCCTGCTCAGCACCTTCATCAGCCATTATACAGTACTTATTATTTCAATTACGTTGCCTAGCAACCCTCATAAGTCACCCGATGGACCAGTGAATTGATGTTCTCATATTATCTATCTGTTCTGTCTGTCTACAGACAATATATATCTGTCTCTGTCTATCTGTTGACAATATCTATCTGTCTGTCTGCCTTTCTATCGACAATGTCTGTCTATCTCTCTGTCTATCTATCTATACATCCATCCATCCATCTGGGAGAATTCAATTGTACTGCATTACCTTATTTACACAGGGGTCCTACTTCAACCCAACTTTACAGCCAGGGGAAGAAGCAAAGCCATCAATTGACTTGCCACAATGTGAAGCGATGAGCAATCTGAACTCTGTAACAAGAACCCATTGTGCTCACGTTCCTAGTCTCAAACCAACAAAAGGTGGCATACAAGAGGCAGTTTGCAAAGACTGGCATATAGTTAGGATGTAGGGACAAGAGACAGAGAAAGAGAGAAGGAAGGGAGAGAGAATACCAACATTTTTTTGCATTTTGCCTTTCTCTCCCATCCACACACACGAATACGCCAAACTCCAAATCCAGTGCAAAGCATCATGGGTAGTAGTATGCAAATCATTATGGAGGGCAGGCTGACAAAGCTTAGCAGGACCAAAGCTTGCACCAAAGCAGGTGTTTACATTTGATCCAGAGCAGTTGACAGCAACTAAGCCCAGACTCACATTTCAACTATTTGAGACTTGTCAGTGCGATGCTGTCAGTGTCTTGACAGGTACCATGTCAGACCAAAGGAGAACAGACATTTAGTCCCGTCACAGATAACATAATGTAAGAGGCAGTTTGGCCATAAACATTGCATCACACAGCATTAACACACTCACCCTTATAACTGGTTTAGTTCTCTCTTCCAGATCTCTTGGTATGAATTCTCGGCGCTGGGTGGTCTCAAACATCATGGGAGGGTGTCTGGGGTGGGGAGGTGTGCGGAGGGGCCTCTTGCTGCTGCGAGGGTGGACATCTTCAACAGAGAAAAAAATATGACAAGTAAACTGACAGGACAAAAAAGCTCTTGAACTGTGAAGGCATCTAGTATATGTGTGTGTGTGTGTGTGAGTACATGTGTGTGTGTGTGTGTGTGTGTGTGTGTGTGTTGCAGCACAAAAAAGTTCTTGAACTGTGAAGGCATCTAGTATGTGTGTGTGTGCGCATGTGTTGCAGGACCTGCCTGCAAGGTAGACCAAGTGACTCGATCAAAGATACTGAATTTGTGTTTGGGACCTCCAGTTTATTTCCCCAGAATGGTGCCCAGCTGAAATGCAGCATCCTGTTTTCAGGGAAGGGGACCTGCTTTACCCAGACATGCAGCGGTGAAGGACTGAGGCAGGGGGAGGCCAAGAGGCTTGTCAAGGTCACACAGGAAGGCAGTGGTTGTGGTGGGATTTGAATCTGATCACCTGGTTTACATTTCTGTGCTCAAACTACTAGGCTACACTGCTTCCTACTAGTTACCGCAAGCTAACGGAGCAGGGAAAGATGACATGGTAATTTAAAAAGCAACTAATTCTCAGCATTCATAAGGGGGCTTTGGTGTGTCCCTGTTTGAGCGCCAGTTGTTAGATTTTCATAAATATTTTGCTGTCATTTACATCTGAGGCTTACTTACGGTTTTATATAGAAACAGAGAATTTTACGGCAGATAAGGACCGCTTGGCCCACCTAGTCTGCCCATTTCCCTACCTACCTAACGGATAAGCTGCTAATCCTAGTTAACCAACAGCCTACTTCCTCCTACCCCACCGGAATTGCCTTATGTTTGTCCCATGCATTCTTGAATTCACACAGTTTTTGACTCTATGACCTCCTCAAGAAAGCTCTTCCATGCATCTACAACCCTCTCTGTGAAGAAATACTTCCTCACATTACCTCTGAGCTGTCCCCTCTATCTTCAAATTGTGCCCCCTTGTTCTTGCACATCTCTTTTTTTGAAAGATGCTACCCTCTTGGACTTTGTTGATTCCCTTGAGGTATTTGAAAGTTTCTATCATTCCCCCCTCTCCCTCCTTTCCTCAAGGCTATACATCTTAAGCTCCTTTAGTCTTTCTTCATATGTCTTCTGGTGTAGACCCTGCACCATTTTGGTTGCCCTCCTCTGGACAGCCTCTACCCCGTCTATGTCTTTGAGGAGATGGGGTCTCCAGAACTGTACACAGTACTCCAGATGTGGTCTTACCAACTGTCTATACAGAGGGCCAACAACTTCCCGTTTTCTACTGGTGATGCCTCTCCCTATGCATCCCAGTATCCCCCCAGCCCTCCTTACTGCCTTCTCACATTGCTGGCCCACCTTTAGGTCGTCTGATATGACTACCCCCAAGTCCCTTTCCATTTTTGTTGTCAGTATCTCACCTCCCATTGTGTACTCTTGCCCTGGGTTTTTGTTTCCCAGGTGCATTACTTTGCACTTCTTTGCATTGAATCTAAGCTGCCATACATTTGACCATTCCTCCAGCCTTGCCAAGTCCCTTTTCATCCTTTCCACCCCCACCTTGCATATCAACCCTGTTGCAGATCTTTGTGTCATCTGCAAAGAGACATACTTTCCCCTCCAGTCCCTCTGCAATGTCACTTATAAAGACATTAAAAAGGACCGGCCCCAGTACTGAACCCTGCGGTACCCCACTGGTAACCCTCCTTTCTTCACTGTGGGCTCCATTTACTATTACCCGCTGTGTCCTGTTGTCCAGTCAGTGTTTTACCCAGGCTACCACTCTGGGACCCATTCCCAGGCTGGCTAATTTGTTTATTAATCTTTTGTGCCGGACTGTGTCAAATGCCTTGCTAATGTCTAGGTAGGCCATGTCCACAGCCCCTTCCTGGTCTACTACTTTGGTCTCCCAGTCAAATAAATCAATTAGATTTGTTTGGCATGACCTTCCTGCTGTGAATCCATGCTGCCTTGGGTCCTGTGCCCCACTGGCCTCTAGGTACTCAACAGTTCTTTCTTCAGAAATGATTCCATCATTTTCCTACCACTGAGGTCAATCTGACAGGTCTGTAGTTTCCTGCCTCTGTCTTGCTCCCATTTTGTTAAGGGAATCACATCCACCCTTCTCCAGTCCTCAGGTACCACACCATCCTCCCATGATTTATTAAAAAGGGTAGTCCGTGATGTTACTAGTTCTGCCCTTAGTTCTTTTAGAATTCTGGGGTGAATCCCATCAGGCCCCATTGCTTTATCCATCTTCAGTTTTAAGAGTTCTTTCAGAACCCTTTCTTCTGTGAAAGGACTAATATCAACCCCCCTATCCAGAGTGCTTCTATTGACTGGATTAGGTCTCTCCCCCTGCTTTTCCATTGTGAATACTGAGCAGAAATATTCATTCAGTATCCCTACTTTTTCACTGTTGCTCTCTGCCCAACCACCTTCCTCTTTATTCAGCCTCAGTATCCCTGCCTTCATCTTTCTTTGCTCCCTGCTCCCTAAATACCTATAAAAGGTTTTATCCCCTCTTAACCGAGTTGGCTATCTTTTCCTCAGTTTGGGCCTTTGCTATTCTGACTGCCTTCCCCTTCAGAATTACCAATGAAGATCTCACGAGAGTTGTAAAATATAACAAAAATCTAAGTTTATTACACAGAGTTATACAGAGTAACACAGACATCCATATAGTTTTCTTACATTTCCCCTAAGCCACCATACAGCTAAACACTCAACTACAGAATATCAATACATCTTAGACCTGTACTTTGAGATATCCTGTCACCTGGACTAGCTACCACAAAGTATAAGAATTATACTTACAAAGTTGGGTCAGTTGCATGACATAGTAATAATAAATGTCAGGTTCTCTTATACCCTCAGCTCAGCATTGAGCCGAATGCTGACTTCACAGACCTTGGTCAGTGTGACCTCACACTCCATTTCATGGCAGCTTCATTTATTCCAAACAAGACTCTGTCACAGTGAAATATATGATAGCGCCATAACAACGGTACATAAACATGTGCTTCATTCCCCAAACAACCTTCACTACAACGTTGCTCCAACTTTCTGGAAAAACAGAGATATTTTCCCTCTCATTTGTGTTTAACCCTTATGTGATTATAATGTGCCTAGAAATTTGTTTTTAAACCTCTAAAGCCTTAGTAAGTATTAATAACTTCTGTGCCTATTCTTAAAAGAAAATATGTTTGTTTAATGAACTAGCACAGTGTGTGTGTGTCTGTCTCAGACCTATTACTAAAAGGTATTCAGTATGATTATAATTATGTATTTCATATAAGCATTTATATATTTGGTCTATCTGTCTGAGTGCTTACTGAGCTCATAGAATCTAATTAATAATGTACCTGTCATAGTACCTCATAGGTGCACTGTGCTCAGAGAATCTAATTATCTGTTACAACAAATAGTGTGCTCATAAATCTGACTAATGACATGATCATGGCCTTATGACCTCCTCATGACTTCCAACAGTGACCCACCCCATTGAGGAAATTACCTGACTGGTAACAAATAACATCCTGAGGGGGAAAATGAGATACTTTTTTCACTCCTTATTAGAACCAGTTTTGGTTTCTAACCTCTTTCCAGATCTAGTAATGTGCATGCATATCTATATATATAGATACAGAACAATGTATAGGCTGCAGTGCGTAATGAGATTTAGGTGTGTAATATCACATAAACCTCAAGACAGAAGTTCAGATGGTTTGTACAGATATCACACACCAAGGGTGTGTTGAAAATGCAAGGCAAGAATGCAGCCCTCATTTTATTTTTGTGTGGCCAAAGACAGTCTCCTTTTATGTGGTTATGTTTTGCAGTGCATGGAGACCTGATGGCCCCTTAAACTCAGCCCTTACTTCGCCCCAGGTATTCAGTGGATCCCCCCTCCCTAGCTCAGTCAGGACCCCTTCTTACAATTGCTGGTGCTGTGTGCCACCTAACCCTCCCACCCAAACTAGTGCTCCAGTTAGCGACCCAGTGACCCCCTGTATAGCTGCTTGTAACACTTTTTCCTGAGCCACGGGTACTTGTACCATGCGATCCAGGAGTTCGGGTGCCGGCAAGATGCTTACTTGCTTACTGGTACCTGCATTAGGCTGCCCCACCCCTTTCCCTGTGCCATTACAAAGCTCACTGCAACTGCGCAGGGAAAGTCATGCGACACCATTGTGTATAGCACAGCGGACTGCAAGTTAGACCCCTATGCAGCACAGAATTGTGATTGGGTATGGCACCTCTGAATGTCTGACATAACTTCACATATTTTTAAGATCAGATTTGTGCATTTGCATACTCTTACTGATTTTTGCAGTTCTTGTCCATGATGTCTGAATATCCTAATTCCCAGTCCTGAGATATTCACCTCACCATATCATTTCATAAATATACTGTATGTGGATATTACAGTTTACAATGGAATACCTTTTTTAGGTTTCACCTGTCATTCCCAGGTTTTATGACACAGTGTTGCCTACTTTTCCATGCAGTCTGTATGAAAAGCTTGCAATCAGATTTTCAGATCTCACTGCACATTTAAAATGACATTATACAGCTTAACACAAAAGTTGCCCTTGATGCTACTGATATGGCGACTGTGAGGTCAGTTGGGGATGGTCAGCTGTTTTTGAAACGGACAATAAAATACGTACTTGTTAATATGAAATATTAAGACTGAAAATGGATGAAGCAAAAAATCTAGAAAATATGAGTTAACAGTAACTGGTAGAAACATCATGGTTTTGAACAGTTTTTTTTAAGATGCTGGCTCTTTGAAGCAGCTCTGTATGTTAGCTGAAATGGGGGGTTGGGGACAGTCTTACAGTACAAGAGATAATAAGATCTAGTCAAAGCCAATATGGCTGCTAATGTATTATCCCGAGAAGGGATACGGAATAATGTGTGACTTCATTGCAATTTACTTGTATTAATGTGATATAAAAATCCCACATTTACTGAACAGGGAAAAAGTTTATGGGGCATGGATTCAGCTACCTTCCAGGAGCTGCTTGAAATGAGGGCATCAAGCAGTTGGCTTAAAATGGTATAGATTCCAATGCAATCTATAGCATTGCATTACGGCTGTACTGTGGTTGGCACCCTGCTGACGTTTCCCTCGGAGGGGTTAAAACAGCAAAGTTCACCTTTTCCTGTTTTGGCCACACCCAGTGGACTTCTAACAAGCAGTCTGCTTTCAGTGTTGGAAATCAAAAGAATTCACTGAGGGAACCTTTCACATTTTTTTTTTGTTATACTCTTTCTCTCCTACCTGGCTCCCAGGCCATCCACCTCATCCCCTGTTCCCTGTTGCAGCCACTGTCCGTCCCAGACTTCCTAGACCTCGCCATCTTCTCCCATGGCTTACTCCCACAGCGGGATGGTGGGAGCCCCTCGCTCACCACCAAGTCCGGATCCAGTTCTGGCAATGCCCCAAAGCCGGGCACCTGTCAGACAGCCATCAAGTCACCATGATCTGGGACACCATTTTCCTTGTTCTCCCAGCGTGAGATGGGCATGCAATGACGTCAGTGGAGGGAGCATGCATGCATCCGCACATGCTCCCCTGGTGCCTGCCCTTTCTCATCCTCTTCTGTGTGCAGCAGTGGTGCACCACCTCCAACCTCTGCTAGGGGCCAGAAGTGCACCGACACTGAGACCCCTCCCCGAGAGAGGAAGAGCAGTCCAACGGACGCCAATCCTTCTCCTCCCAGCCAACCCACAGCAGCCCGAGTCCATTCCTGAACCTGGGTCACCAGTGTGGAGTGAGGTGTGGCATCCGCTGGCACAAACCTTTCACATTTGCTCTAGTATTGAAATATCTGACAGGAGTCTGGTGACGTGTTTCTTCATTATGTAGTATGCTGCATTTTACACTTTATTAGTCATTTTACATAGAAACATCCTTCCTTATTTTACTCCTGGAACTCAGACTTTAACTGTATTCTGAGTTCCCCGGATTGTCTCTCATTTCACTACTGTCTGCTTTAAGCTCATACATCATAAAATGTGATGGAGCAGGGATGTTATTAAGGTCTAGCAGTTATAACACAGGCTTGGGAACCAGCAGGTGCAGGTTCAAACTCGTCAGAGCCACTTACTTAACTGTTACCCTGAAATGTTGCAGTGGCTCAAGTGTAAGAACAAGGTTTATCAGATATCAGGAATTAGTATGGTGTTTTGCAACAGGTTGAACTGGGTTTTGTTGCACTGCTTTTTGTAATCTATTCTGATGCAAAGCAGTGTAACTACTTGTATTATGCCTTGAATTGGCACAGTTCCTTGATAGAGATCAGACATGCTGCAATCACAGCTCTAACTGACCAACCTTAGTTGTAAATGTTAATTTACATAGCCACTCTCTGCATACCTATGTAAATTGGAGCCATTATTAGCATAATGACAGCATGTGAGTATCTCCTTCTCTCTATCATGTGTCTGTTCTCTCTCAGTACGTATTATGGATAGAGAAATAAATGTTTCTGCTGGGTCAGATCTACATTAGCTGATGACAGAATTGTTCTTTTTTTGGTTAAACATTTTTTTGAAAGTAACAAAGACATAACAATAATATATACATTTGGCTGTAAATTAGAAGATAGGAATATTGACATTATACATAGTAAATGAACTTTGAGAAGTATACACCATGTGACTTTTAAATGCATGGAAATTAAGGTAACACATAAGAGCAGTTAAGAAGAGCTTTGTGGTTAACACACCAATGTCTAGTGGACAAGAGGCTCTCCGGGAAGCACAGGGCCTGGTCATTGTATACGGAAGGCTGTGGTCACATAGGGAACAAACCCTGATCTAATGCTACAATCCAGGGGTTCCGGAGTTTAGAAAAGGCTTCTGTCAAACCATTTGCAGTTAGCTGTATCTTCTCCAAGCCCATGCACAACCTCAAATTAAGGACCCATTGTTGTATTGTGGGGTGGGGTGGGGGTTGTTGACATCCAATTTTGAGCAATAGTTTTCTTAGCTGTAACTAGTGCAAGGGACCAGAGTGCTGTGTTGTTACTCCTCCGAAGGTGTTGTGGGTCTGCCCCAAGCAAGAGCCCCAGTGGGGATTTGGAAGGGGAATACCCCAAGACATTGCCCATAATGTTGTCCATCACATACCAGAAGGGGGTGACTTTTGGGCATGTTAGGGCCAAATGAAGGAACTCTGCCTCATCCGATGAACATCTGGGGCAAACACTTGAGTTCCCTGGATCAATACTGTGTAGCTTTCTTGGAGTAATATGTGCCCTGTACATAAAATTGTGTTGGATTTGTGTTTATTGCTATGTGAGCAAGTTTGAAAGTGTTTAGCTACAAGACACCAAATAGTAGCATCTATTTTATAGAGTGATCCTGCTCCATTTAGCCCTGATGTCCTTCACTGGTGAATCATCTATGCTCTGGAGGGTACAGTAGAATATTGTAATGTGCTTACTGCAGGGTTGAGGCCTATAAAGTTCTTCCTCAAATGGAGAGGGATTAGCCCACCCAAAGGTGTTATACAGTGCTGTACCCACTCTATGTCGTACAGTGAAATACATGAATAAATCCCCAGGGTCAATATTCTAATCATGTTTAATTTCAGAATTATGATCCTGCCCCCACAACTGGAACACAGATTTTAAGCCAAAATGTCACCACTTAAGTAGCCTCTGATGTACAGTAGTTGTACTGAGCAGGGGCTCTTGTCTTTCATAGTGGCAGAATCCCGGCTTCACTTTTCAAACAAGAATTCCTCTAGGAAACAGCCCTCGATTTTCAAAACCACATCTGTATTGAACATAAGGACACATAGGAGAATTAAACACCATGTTTGCTTTACATGCCACCAAAACCTTGAGTTTGGTATCCTGCAGTGTCATTCTGATGTTGAGGGAGGCACAGGAAGGAGCAGTCAGAGAATTTTGGTTGGGGTGACTGAAAACCTTTTTGTTACAAAAAGGTATTTAATAAAACACACGTGCATCTCAGACCGATAAGGAGCCATTACTGACAACAGATTACAAAAGTCATTAACACTGATGAAAAACTGACAGTGACCTGCCTCGTGACAGAACTCTTTCACCATCCCTTGTTACCGAGGCACAAAATAAATCCATTCTATAGAATCACATACAATATAAGCCATTACTTAACCACTGGAGCTGGCATAATGTATTGTTAACAGGGTGTCTTGGGGAAAGGGGAGCAATGCTGAAACATAGTATACCAAGATATGGCATTTTCCTTAGTGAAACTGCTGCTACTTCACTGTAAAACACAGTGTGAATCACTCCTGCTCCAAATAGTAATGTCAGCAGTACAGCCCAGGACTACAGCAACACCAGGTTTGGTATAGAACCCTAGTACATCATGCAGTTTTCAGCAGCTCAGAATGCAAAAATTAACTGCAGAGAACATTAAAGGAATACAAAACAAGAATCAATGCAAGAAGGAAATTTATGCATGAATGTCAAAAGGACTGGAGAAGGTCCTCTTTCAGGTCTAACAGTTATAACATAGGCTTGGGAACCAGCAAGTTGAGGTTTAAATCCCACCAGAGCCACTTGCTACTGTTACCCTGATTAAGTTGCAGTAGCCCTAAGTGTAAGGGCAAGGTTCATCAGATATCAGGAATTAGTATGCTGTTTTGCAACAGGTTAAACTGGGTTTTGCTGTGCTGCTGTTTTTTTGTTACTCTATTCTGATGCAAAGCAGTGTAATTACTTGTATTATGGTCTTGAATTGGCACAGTTCCTTGATAGGGATCAGACATGCTGCAGTCACAGTTCTAACTGACCAACCTTAGCTGTAAATGTTTCAGTTTAGATAGCAACTCTCTGCATACCTGTGTAAATTGGAGCCATTATCAGCATAATGACTGCAAGTAAGTATCTCTTCTCTACCCAGTGTCTGTTCTGCCTCAGTACATATTATGAAGAGAAAAAATGTTTCTGCTAGGTCAGATCTGCATTAGCTGATGATAGAATTGTTCTTCAGTCACTGACACTTGCCTTTGCTATGGTAAGTATTATGTATGGTCTGCAGCATTCTTCCTGCTGCAGAGGTGGCACAGAAAACAGAAAAAAAAGTGCCACAACCATAGATTCATGAATCTCTTTGGTGCTCGTTGCTGCAGTTGCACCTAATTAATCCCATTGTGTGATTCTTCTATCAGGCATTCCCTGACTTGATAATGTCCTCTGAACAGCCTATCCCTCTCCCCTTTCACCCCCAAGCCCCGTCTCTACCTCTACTCTCTCTAGGTCTATCCAAGTCTGTACTCCCAATGTAACTCTTGGGTACCTTGTATTTGACTGTAACTTATATTATGTAACATTTTGCAACCTATGTGTACTCTTTGTTTAATGTTTTGCACCTGTGCCGTTTTCATTGTTGTAAACACACTATGTAACCATATCTACCCTCCCTGCGATGAGGTGCCTTTATAAATGAGTCCATTACTCAAAGGTTGTAAATCCGACTTGTACAAATAAATACATAAATAAATAAATAAAAGTAGATCTGATAGGAGGAATGAGAGAGGAAGGGGGATGGGAGCACAGACAGACAGACACAGAACAGTAGAGATCTCACACATACCAATAATGTGGTGAGATTTCACTGTGGAAGTATAAGGTAATATACCTAATTTCCTTTTCTGTCTGCCCTGCTCCCTTTCCTCTTGTTAGCAATATACATTGCATAGCTCTCATTATGTAGCCATAAAAAGCAATCCTAATTTGATTGTACAAGTACAGGTACAACATTTTCACTGTAACATACACTGCTGCTTTAAAGCTATGAAATAGGTAAGTCTTCTAAAATGGCTTGGATAAAAAAGAGCCATCTGATTGGCTAAAACAAGTCACATGACCATGCAATTAGTCATCACAATCACATGGGTACACTTGTAATGTTAATGTAATTATTTACTGTAAAAGCCATTTTCATAAGTGCAATTAGACACTGTAGGGATGCGTAATTATCGTCAATAACTGCACTTCTTGCGTGTGTTTAAAGGTATGAGGCAGCGCCTCGTGCATGACAGTTGATAAATAAGTACACTGTGAGAGAGACACACACACACACACACACCTCACAAGCTTTTACACAATGCAAAGTGCAAGGGGCCCTTCTTACTTTGAGGGTTGATGAAGGTCGACTTGTAATGTGTTAAGAGACATTCCTTGTTAATGGCACGCCGCTGGATAGACTCGTTCTGCTTCTTACAGCCCTTGTGATGCTTATGACGACTAAAGTAAAAAAAGACAGAAAAAATAGAATAATTTGCAGATCAGTGGCTCGGAAATTTCTACAAGTAATGCTTTATGTCTTCGCCACGTAGCAATTCATGGAACAAGGCAGTTGTCATAGACCACTGGAGTTTGATGGCATGCAGCACACCACAAAATACTGTTGCTGTAAGGATACAGTAGAACATTGCACTCCTAATTTTCAGTGTAGACAGTAGGTGCTGCCATTGCATGGGCAGAGCACACTAACACTGCTTGTGCTCTGTTAATATGCCCAGTCAGTAGATGGCTGAGAGACTGGGAGGGCAGAGAGCAGAGAGCAGAGAGCAAGCAACAAAGTCACTGGGGTACTGTTTACATCAGAAATTATGGAGTGCAGTGAAAAACAGGAACAACGTCATGATTTTTATAAGCTCTGATCTTGTTTGCTGGTCACACTATCCTTCCTGGGCTAAGTACAGTCCCAGAGTGATATACTTAACCCAGGGGAAAGTGGGACCAGGAAACATCTGCTCTAGCTTATAAAGGCTCTATCATGCACTACAGGCTATTGAATCTCCCACTGCTGCAGCAGCCTGGCTCTGACGTTAGCTGCAGAAGGGCACTTGGGTCCCAAGTCTGTGGCACTTTTCCCTCGGGTTGAGCCTCAGAGGACACTGCTCATCTAGACCTTTGAAGACCATTATTGGGATGGTGGGAGATTGCTGCTGGTTAAATCTCAATGGTGTGTGTCTGATGGCGTCCGTGAGGTGTCCCATCCTAGCACTCAGGGGGCCACAGTCATAGAAAGAATGGAGCAGAGAGTGCTTGTATTGGATCAACATGTCAGCATCTGCCCTATACCATCCTTCAAGGAAGCCGGAAGGAGGGTGAAGGTATGCATAAAACCATTTACCTTTATTGTGCCCAGTTAGTTATCACTGGATGTAAATATAATCCACTGAGATTATCCATTTTGGTAATATTAATCTAGAATGTTATTTGAAAATATATATTCAGGCACTCAACTGGGGCCATGAGCTAACAGCCTCTAAGGTGTGTGATTTTTGCTATTAAGGCTGCAGGGAACTAATCTCTGAACTGCCAAATGTGGCAAAAGAATACAGGATGTGCCATTATGGCCAGTGGGCTGAACTGTGTTTCTGCCAAGACCAAAAGGTTCCTACTGTATGAACGAGTAGTATGGTAGCACCACCTAGGTGTTAACAGTCGGGCCAATGTGCACCAAAGCCCCAGTAAATAAATTTATTTATATTTGAATTCTGTCTAAATATTTAGATTTTTTTTTAAGTTTTCCACTGATATTACCAGAGATTCTTCAAAGAATAGTGATTATAATACTCTGGTACCACATGATTGTTGTTACAGAATGTTTCTGTAAAGTTAGTTTAATATTTTTTTTATGGTTTGTTTGTACAGACCTAGCTCTAACATGTAAATCATGAGTGTGTCTTCTTGGAGCGAGGGAACTGTGTACAATAAGTAGGGCCATGCGTAATACAGGCATTTGGGACACGTTATAACCACATTACTATGAATGGGGTTACTGTATGTCCTCTGCAGGCTTTTCACATATATATCCTCACTTTTAATTGCCTTTTTTTGGTTTTTGTTAAAGTGAGTTCAGCTTATGTTGTATATATATTTTTTTCTATTTCTGTTCCTTTATTACTAGCTTCATTTTCATGGAAACAGGATCCTGGTCACCACCAATTGATCTTCTCCTGCTGTTTGACAATTTTGCTGAAGGCACAATCCTGCTTTTGATATCATAATCCTTCCCACAGCATCATTGATGTCACAAACAGAAGATTATGACTTTGGTAAAGGAAGACACAGCACAAGCCGATGAACTGTAGAGAACAAGGATCCTGTTTCAGTGCAAATTTACGTAGAAATGAAGAACAATATGAAAAGAAATGCAGGCAGTGTATAAAATACAGAAACATAGACAAAGATGGCAGAAAAGGACCAGTGGTCCATCCAGTCTGCCTAAGTTCCCTTTTTACCACTGGGATCTACTCTCTCTCCAGGGCTCTAGTGCTCCCTATTCTCCTCACAGTTTCTGCCACCCCAAGCAACCACTATACCCTTCATTCTGTCCCAGTTGTGCTTGAAACCACCAATGGTTATAGCACCCACCACCTCCGCTGGCAGACTATCCCATGGTTCCACTGCCTTTTTTGTAAAATAATACCTCCTGTCGTCCCTCCTGAACCACCAACCTCTCTCCTGTCAGTTTCCAGTCGTGTCCATGTGACCACAAGCTAGTATTCAAGCTCAACGGTTCCCCACAGTTCACCTTGTTAATTACCTTTAGGAACTTGAAAGTCTCTCTCATAACTCCCCTCTCCCTTCCAGACTCCAGCGAGTACTTGTTCAGTGCTTTGAGGTGCTCCTCACAGAACCTACCCTGTTGGCCCTGAATCATGTTTGTTACCCTGCGCTGTACTGTCTCCACCTATCCCTAGCTTTCCTGAAATGCAGACTCCAGAACTAGACTCACTTATAAGCTACGTTATCTAATTATTGTGTTTTCAAAGTTTTGCCCACACTGACAATCCCTCTTTCATATATGATACTGGGATTCTGTCTGGACACAGTACTCTGTTTTACCTGCACTTCTGCTACACTTGTTTGTTATTTTTTCTCCTGTTTGCCTTATATGTGCAATAAATAAAGTTGGTAAAAGAAGTTGTGTACTTTGCTGCCTGAAAGATAGTGACAGACAATATGCCAGTATTGAACGTGGAACTTACCCACAGTCACAAAGTTCACAGAGGCAGGCAAACTCCTGGAACTCCAGAGAGTCTGAATTCACTGTCTTGGTCATTCTTGGTTTAGCAGTTCAAGCACCATCAGTACCGAATCAGCCAGGCAGAATTCCCCAGCAGCACTTACAGGCATTAAAAAGGACAGAAGACTTACTATAAACTTGTATAACTTGCTCAGATCTCTACGATTTCTGCAGCCCTATAGGCATCCTTGTCATGTGTGTTTCTCCCTCCTTGGAACCAGCTGGTGTTGGTGTACAGCAGTTGCTATGGCTGTAGGGCATTGCCAGCTCTATGGGAGGGAGAGTCATTTGAATGTGAAAGCCTGTTCCTGTTCAACAGTCTAATCAAGCCTGGGTTATGATCAGCTTTGAAAAGGTGGGCGAGGCATTGCATCTTTGCCTATAGTAACACAGATGTGTTTTGCATGAGATTATAGCATGGAGTTGTGTTTTGGAGAACTGTGTTAATCCATTTAGCTACTGTGCAAAATAAACTCCCAGTATCCTTTTACTAGGTTTTATTTAATTTTATTAAATAAAATACTTCTATGGACATGTAATTGTTTGGAGTATTCCTAAAGGGCCACCTTTTTGATTCAGCTTTCGTAAAAATAAAGGAATGTTGATTTACGTAGCACCTCTCATATGAACTGTATCCCACAGCATGTTACAGGATGGGGGGGAGGGAATGTTGCTGCCAATTTCAGTGCAAAGGGTGATTCCTAATCACAGTAATTAATTGTATTTTGTATTTATTGTTCTTAGAGTACCTCTGTTCCTCCCTTCCTCAAGAAAGAAAGAAGGAAGGAAATATTGCAGGAAGAGCGTTGTCAGAAATGACTGGAGGCTCAGCAGCAGTTTTGCAGAAAGATGGGTACAGGTGTACTTGTGGGCCCATTGCCTTCCGAGGCAATGGAGGGCAGATGTGTTACAGGATGTTATGTGTTTGCTCTCCTGAGGGGGCTGGGGGTGCATTGCTAAACAGCGCCCCCTAGAGGCTGCTTCACAAGCAGACCTTGACTCGGTTTTTGCTTGTGATCCCCTGTGACCAAGGTGTGGTGATGTGGGTATCAACATGTAGGGGAACTTATTTCTGCAACTCTAGGGGGGATTCTTCTATATTATGCATAATTTCATGCAGCTCAAAATTGCTGCATTTCCTATATTTGTAATATGAGAAGTCTATGGTAGCAGTTTCCTTATCAACTGCAAATTTTGTTGTAAAATACAGTATTCTCTTGCTCTGGGAGCCCTGATTCTTTGTCACACCCCACTATGTCATGGGGAATACATAAAGTATTTGACTGCCAGAAATATTTATTTAGCTAACCGGGAAGGCTCACTGGGACCTGGTCCCTTTTTTCAGGAGTGATGCTGTGCACAAGGCATAGTACAGGTTTTACAGAGCGAAAAAGTAAAAGAGATACAAGAGATGTCTACTTGCCATTTAATACACATAATTTAGAACACACCCACACACACAAATGACTCAGCAGTAATGTACAATTAACCAAAGCTCTTGCACCCCATGTAAGACAGAACACATACAGAGACACTACTCAACAACAATGTACAGTTAGAGAAGCTGCTACACCCAGGGAGGGACAAATTGGGAAGCCAGGTGGCCAATGGCCACTAAACAGTTGGTTTGGCTACTAGATTTTTAAAGTTACCAGTCAACTGGCTGCCTGCACACAAAGCGAGTCTTGAGTCCTTAAAAAAGGGTAGTCACTAAAAAATTTTGATTTGACAATCATATTTTGAAAGCTAGTTGCCAAACTGACCACCAGGTCTAAAGTGATTTGTCCTACCTTGGTTACCCCCCCCATTTAATAGCAGATCTTTGAAGTATGATATGCATTCTGTGTGGGAGTTTATTGACCTATATTTGAACAGGAATAGAATTTAACATTCTAGTGACTCTGGCACAAAACATCATAAGATCCACGGAGCACTTCATTTGTGGTGTTCTAAGCAGGTTTACATTCAGAGGCTGTAAGGCAAAGATTGTTGCTACATAGGTTAAGATGGGATTTAAGACAACTTGGTGAACTGTCTATGCTGCAGCATCTTATGCACCAAGGAGCACATGTTGTAAGTGGATTTCGCCTCTAGGGGGAGCCAGTTTCACCTGGAAAACAGAAGGCATTGGTGGTGGGGTTTATTGCACTGGCAGTTTTTATGGAGCACATTTTGTAGCTCTGAGGGTGATGCTCGGCACGTTGCACACTAGGTATCCGTGATCTAATACAGGCAGAAGGTTCTGTTGTCCAGTTCCCAACCTGACCTCTGGTATTGAGCATCTTTCATACCAGTGAAGTATTCCTCATTTTGATGCACCTCCTGGTTATGACATCGAGGTGTTCATTACTGGAGAGAATTCTGACCTGTTCCAAGAAGTCTTATCTGTGTTACCCTGGGTTTCATGCCAGACATCACTAGTTTAGTTTTGTTTTGGTTTAGTTTTGCTTTTGGTTTATATTTGTTTTGTTGAGCAGAAGGTTAATACAGAATGAAGGTGGAGAAACTGTTTAACTTCAAAAGAAAAAAAGGTAACAATTTTATAAAATGTAATTTATACAGTTTCTTTATCCCAGATAGCCCAGCAGAGATACAACTTCTTTGCTCAGTGGGGTCTTACTTTACCTCTCTTCTGGGTAGATAAGCACTACTTGCTTAACACAATAAATGTTGATTTGAACTTGGACCTCACATGTTTCCAAACATGTACTTTCACCTCTAGAGTATGCTGCCAGCAGAACATGGCATGGAAGTCAAGGTTTCTGTGATTACATTTTATATTCAATTGAAAAGAGCTGAATTACCCAAGAGAGTGAGAATTCTTGTTTATAAGACATTAATCAGGGATCCCACATTAGAAGGATGTACCTAATTTTATCCTCAGAACCCTCTGTACACATATCCTAACTGTCTCACATTGGGAGGGATGTGCAACACTTTACCCCTCAGAACCCCTGTGTGCAAACTTCCCAACTTGGTTTTAAGCAATACATTAGCTCTTTAATTCCTGTAACTTTCAATGTGCTGTACTGTTGCCTCCCTTATCACACTTTCAGTTTCATGCTTGTCAGTTGAAGGTATACCGGAAATCACATCCTTACAGACCAGGCTATACCATTTGAAGGAGTGGGGGAGGCCTTCTTTGCATCCAAACATACTAATGTTTTTTAGCAAATGATAGGTTAATATCTACAAGAGATCCAATGGTGGGGGAGATGCAAAGAAATAAACCAGTTTTAGAATGTGGGATACAGGGTGATGCACAGATGTCAAGCTGGGCAACCCCTCGCCCTCCCAAAAAGTAGTATAAAGAAGGATGCTATGATCTTCCCAGATGTGCAGGGTTTTTCTAAATCATTCCACCTGACGGTGAAAGAACACAGGGCACTCAGATCTCATCAGCTTGGTAAATATCTCTATTTGACTTTCTGTTATGTGTTTCTGCACAATAAAGAAAAGACTACTTTAGGACTTTTCCTGGAAGTTTTTGATTAGGAATGTTAGTTTCCAGAATGTGTGTGTGTGTGTGTGTGTGACGGGGAGAGAGCGACTATGAATCTGTGACAGAGGAGGTCTGAGGTTTGAAACCCACCAGATCCACTGGATCACTGTGCATGACCTTGAATGAGTGACTTGACCTCCTAATCATGCTTCAGTCCTCAGATATAAAAACTGGTCAAGTAGGACTCACTACAAATGAGATGCTGTATCTCCAGTGATCTATCCTGAGTAAATACGTTATTAAAACATATATGGTAGCTGGCCACCCCCCATGGCCCAGTGGCAGTTGAACCTCTAGCGGATGACTCAGGTTGGGCACAGAATCAGATTTTATGTTGGAGAGCAGAGCCATGCTGTAGGCAGCTGCCGGAGGGCAGTGCACCTCAGCCAGGGACGGTTGGTGGCATGTTCTGGCATGCAGCAACCCCTGCAGGTGAGCCAGGGAGCTGGCTCCTTCTGCAGGAGGTATGCTGTGTGACTGAGGCAGACAGAGCATGACCCATGCCAAGGGAAGGAGCGTGGTCTGAGAGAGAAAAATGAGGAACCAAAAAGCCCCCAGCTGTCAGAAGATGGCATAAATCATCTGAACAGGGTATATCCCTGAGGTAATGGCAGGGTGAGGGATAAAAACCTACATAAACAAGCATTTGTCCATGTTGAATGTTGTCTTGCTGGAGTTGGTTTTGGTAGTGCAGGAGTTAGACAGATGCATAATAGGAATGGCAGTCAAGTATGGAACCGACGTCAACCCCACCCCACCCTGCAGAGACTGACAGGCATTGAGGTGTGCCTTTGGGTCATTGGTCATAACGCTCATGCCATTTCACCTCACCCTACCCTGCAGACTCTGACAAGTGTTGCGTTGTGCCTTGGGGTCATCGGGCCTTATGTCACCCCATTCCATAAGGAAGTATGTTGAGATGAGTGCAGTATAGCAGAATGGGGTGAACTTTGGGGCCGAAGAGTCCAAGGCACACCTTGATGCCTGTCACTGGCTGAAGAGGGGGTGGAGGTGGGGCTGGAATGGCATGAGCATTACAGCCAACAATTCAAAGGCACACCCCTGATGCCTGTCAGTCTGTACAGGGTGGAACGTTATGGTTAGAAACCCTAATGCCCTGGACGTTTGTTGGTATTTGCACTCAAAATTTTCAGCATGGCCTTTTTCTGACCCCACCTCATGAAAGCATTTGGGACCTCTACTCATGAACAGTGGCACTGTGATTTTGTTAATCTGTCCCAAACATTGGTTTCCCACAGCAGCCATGCCATTATGTGCAGGATGTGAAAAATGACAGCTGTATCATTCATAAGAAGGTGTGAAGAGTTGGCAATGTTGAAAATCTGGAGTGAAAATATGAAAAAATTCTCGAAGTTACGAGACTGCATGTGCATGGAAACTATGTAATGCACGCTCGTAACATAGCCATTTTGTGGAATTCTTTCACCAGATTTTCAACATAGGCATTTTGGGACCTCTTCTCATGAACAGTGTCACTATGATTTTCTTAATCTCTCCTGAATGTTGATTTCCCATAGCAACCGCACCATTGTGTGCCAGATATGCGAAATCACATTTTGGGTAGGATGTGAAAATGACAGCTGCACTGTTCATAAGGAGGTGTGAAAAACAGCAATGTTGAAATCTGGAGTAAAATATAAACTTCTTGAACTTCACAGGTGTGCATGGAAACTGCATACACACACCTTGTAATAGTCATTTTGGGTATTTTTTCACCAAATTTGCAACATAGGCTTTTGGGAGCCCACCTCATGAACAGTGACACTGTTGTTTTGTTAATGGCAATGTTGAAAATCTGGCATGAAAATATTAAAATTCTCAAACTTACGGTGTGCGTGAAACTGCACAATGCACTCGTAACATAGTCATTTATGGAATTTTGTCACCAAATATTCAACATAGGCATTTTGGGACCTCTGCTCATGAACAGTGTCACTGTGATTTTCTTAATCTGTCCGAACATTGATTTCCCACAGCGACTTAGCATTGTGTGCGGATGTGTGAAAACACATTTCAGGCAGGATATGGAAAATGACAGCTGTACTGTTCATAAGGAGGTGTGAAAAATGGCAGTGTTGAAAATTCTTATTAGCGTGCGTGAAAACTGCACAACACATTCTCATAACACAGTCATTTTTTTGATATTTTTCACCAAATTTGCAACATAGGCTTTTTGGGGGCCTAAACATAGAAACATAGACTTTGACGGCAGATAAGGACCGCTTGGCCCACCTAGTCTGCCCATTTCCCTACCTAGAGGATAAGCTGCAGAACCTATTTAACCAACAGCCTATTTCTTCCTATCCCACAAAATTGCCTTATGTCTGTCCATGAAATTCTTGAATTCTCCCACAGTTTTAGACCCGCAATCTCCTCAGGAAGGCTGTTCCATGTGTCCACCACCCTCTCTGTGAAAAATACTTCCTCACATTGCCCCTGAGCCGTCCCCCCTCTATCTTTAAATTGTATCCCCTTGTTCTTGCACATCTCTTTTTCTGAAAGATGCTACCCTCTTGGACTTTGTTGATTCCACTGAGGTACTTAAACGTTTTCTTCATGTCCCCCCTCACCCTCCTTTCCTCAAGGGTATACATATTAAGCTCCTTTAGCCTCTCCTCGTATGGCTTCTCTTGCAGACCCTGCACCATTTTAGTTCCCCTCCTCTGAACTGCCTCCATCCTGTCTATGTCCTTGCGGAGATGGGGTCTCCAGAACTGGATGCAGTACTCCAGATGGGGTCTCACCAACTCTCTGTACAGGGGGATAACAGCTTCCTGTTTTCTGCTGGTGATGCCTCTCCCTATACATCCCAGTATCCCCCCAGCCCTTCCTGCCACCTTCTCACATTGCTTGCCAACCTTAAGGTCATCTGATATGATTACCCCCAGGTCCCTTTCCATTTTTGTTGTTGTTACTACCTACCCCCATTGTGTAATCTTCCCCTGGGTTTTTGTTTCCCAGGTGCATTACTTGCACTTCTTTGCATTGAATCCAAGCTGCCATACTTCTGACCATTCCTCCAACCTTGCCAAGTCCCTTCTCATCCTTTCCACGCCTCCTTGTGTATCAACCCTGTTGCAGATCTTTGTGTCATCTGCAAAGAGGCATACTTTTCCTTCCAGTCCCTCTGCAATGTCACTTATAAAGACATTAGAAAGGACAGGACCCAGTACTGAACCCTGCGGTACCCCACTAGTAACCCCTCTTTCTTCAGAGTGGACTCCATTTACAATTGCCTTCTGTGTTCTGTTGTTCAGCCAATGTTTTACCCAGGCTATCACCCTGGGACCCACTCCAAGGCTGGTTAATTTGACTACTAATCTTTTGTGTGGGACTGTGTCAAATGCCTTGCTAAAGTCTTGGTAGGCCATGTCCACAGCCCCTTCCTGGTCTACTACATTGGTCACCCAGTCAAAGAAATCAAATAGATTCATCTGACATGACCTTCCCGCTGTGAACCCATGCTGCCTTGGGTCCTGTGCCCCACTGGCCTCTAGGTACTCAACAATTCTTTCCTTCAGAAGTGATTCCATCATTTTACCTACCACAGAGGTCAAACTGACAGGTCTGTAGTTTCCTGCCTCTATCTTCCTCCCATTTTTGTGAAGGGGAATCACATCAGCCTTCTTCCAGTCCTCAGGTACCACACCATCCTCCCATGATTTGTTATAAAGGGTAGTCAGTGGTGTCACTAGTTCTCTGCTTAATTCTTTTTAGAATTCTGGGGTGAATCCATCTGGCCCCATTGCTTTGTCCACCTTCAGTTTTAGGGTTCTTTCAGAACTCTTCCTTCTGTGAAAGGACTGGGATTGACCCCCCCTCTCCAGAGTGCTTCTGTTAATTGGATTAGACACCTCCCCCACTTCCTCTTTTGTGAATACTGAACAGAAGTATTCATTCAGTATCCCTGCTTTTCACTGTCATTCTCTGCCCACCACATCCATTCTATTCAGCCTCACTATCCCTCCCTTTGTCTTTCTATGCTCCTGATATACCTATAAAAAGGTTTTATCCCTCTTCTTAACCGAGTTGGCTATTCTGACTACCCTCCCTGCTTCCTTCTGCCTTAACTGGTACAGTTCTCTGTCCTGCTCCTTCTGTGTTTCTTATACTTCCTAAATGCTATCTTTTCTCCCTAACCTCACCACCACTTCTTTGAGAACCATAGTGGCTTTTTCTTTCATTTTGATTTGTTTATTTGCTTCACACAAAGGCTTGTTACCTCTTTGATGGCAGTTTGATATTTCCACATTGTTGCTCCACCCTCCTTCTAGTCTGTTTGCTAGTTCTTTTCTGAGGCACTCTCCCATCTGCCAAAGTCAGCCTCCTGAAGTCCAGAAACCTCACTTTGTATGGCTTGACTCTGTAGCTGAGTTTCTCAGTGAGCCATACTGTTTGGTGGTCACTTGTTCCCAAATGGCTACCCACTTCTAGATCTGAGATCCTCTCACTGTCCCCATTTGAGGTACAAGGTCTAAGATCCCTCATGAGTAGGTTCCAAAACTAGCTGTCTGAGGCATGCCACCTGAAAGGGCATCAAGAATGGCCCTGCTTTTGGATGTGGCTGCAGCAAAGGTGCTCAGTTAACATCTGGCATATTCAGGTCCTCCATCAACAGTATCTCCCTTTCTCTGCCATCCTAAGTATGCTTTCATCATATCCTTGTCCATTCCTCCCTCTGACATGGGGTCTGTATGCAACCCATGTGCAGATTATGTGCCATTTCTAGTCTCTAAGGTGACCCACAGTGCCTCCTCTCCTCCCTGTTTACTCTTTTGTTCAGTTGCTTTTATCTCTTCCCTTACATAGAAACTACTCCCCCTTCTGCCCTCCCTGCTCTCTGTCTCTGTCCTGTAGGTTGTGTACCGGTATGTTAACATCCCAGTCATGGTTCTCTGTGTACCAAGTTTCTGTGACTGCTACGATATCCAGGCATCCCTCTTCCATCAAGGCCACCAGTTCAGGGAGCTTGTTACCCAGACTACGGGCGTTGGTACTCATTACCCTCCATTTCTTGATGGCATTACCCCATTTTGCCACATCCCTGTCCTTATTGCATTTGTCACTTTCTCCATTTACCCCTGTGCTTCTTCCTATTGACATCTCTATGTTGGTATCTACCTCATTTAGTACCCTGATTATTTTGGGAGGGCTAGGATTTCCCTGCTCCTTTCCAGTGTCTCCCCCCTTGGCTAGTTTAAATGCTTGCCAATGAAGTATTTAAACCTATCACCTAGGATCATGGTTCCCCTCCTGGACAGATGCAGACCATCACACCAGTATAGGCCTGCTTCAGTACAGGTGGACCCCCAGTCCCCAATGAAGCCAAATCCCTGAGCTCTGAAACAGTTTTTCAACCACTGAATGAATCCCATGGTGTGGAGCACCCTAGCCTCATCTGTGCCATAGACAGGCAGCACCTCCGAGAAGGTTACCATGTATGCTATTTGTCTAAGGCCCCTCCCCATCTCCACAAATGCTTCTTGCACTGCTCTGATCCCTTTCTTAGCCAGGTCATTTGTCCCAAGGTGGACAATGACATCCAGCTCCCCTCCCCGTGCAGCTGCTCCTGTGATCCTGAGGATTCGCTCCCTGTCCCTCCAAGCCATGGCGCCAGGCAGGCACCTTACCTCCTCTCCCTTCCTCCCCAGTTCTACCTTCCAAACAATGGAGTCCCCACCAGGGGTTATTTCCTCCCCCTGTGGGGTCCCATGTCACCCTCCTGTGGGTCTCCTTTGTGGAGGTTCCCAGCATCCTCCTTGGTCTCCACTGTGGGTGCCTCCATAGAGGAACCACACTTTTCCAGAATGGCATAGAAATTGTGGAGAGGTACAATTGGAGGGATGCGCCTCTGTTTCACCACCCTCACCCTCCCTGAGCCCACTGTGGTCCAACTGCTCCTCTTTCTTGGCAACCTCTGAGGCAACGGCAGTGACCCTGGTGGTCCCTGGGTGGGAGAGAGGTCCCCACAAATCCTGGCCAACTCAGCCTGGAGATGAGCAACCTCCCTCCCTCCGCCCAGAGAGGTGCCTGCAGATGGGACAACACTGCATCCTCCAGAACGTCTCCAGGAAGACTGCTGCTCCACAGCCACTGCACTGCACCACTCCCATCATGTCTTTTTTCTGGCCCCCTAACTGTTGTTCAGAATACTTACTCTTTCCTCTGTTTTATTTTTTTTTTTTTCCCCTACATTTACTGCCTCTGTGCCCTTTTAGCTCCTGATCTTCCTGTTCTAAGACAAGAAGTTCCTATATTTCTCAGTAGTCTCCTTACTTGCTCAGAGTCAGACCTCCAGCAGTTACGGGGGGCCGGAGAGCTACTCTTGCCCTTCTAGGATGGTGAGTCTTTGGTGGCTCTGTGATCACTCACTTCCTGCTCCCAAACAGGAAGTTCCTGTTGTCAGTTAAATCCTGTGCCTATAAAAGTAGAACTGGTTTAGGGTGGGGGGAAGGAGGGCAATATTGTCCCAGTAGAGAAGTTTTAGTTATACCAGTAGCTCCTTCCTCCTGGTGTTCTGTCTGTTCTCTGGCAGAAACTATCTAGGGCAGTGCTTAAATCTGGTTTAATCTAGCTCCTTCTAGCTAGCCTACTCCCCACTTTGCAAATCTTTCTACACTTAGTTAATTTCTCAGATAAAAATTCCTTCTGACACCTGTGACAAGCACCTAGATAAGTACACAGATAACATATAACAATTTACTTCAACTAGCTCTGACAAACACACTAACTCTTGAACGGTGACACTGTCGTTTCATTAATCGGTCCCGAAAGGCGATTCCACGCAGTGACTGTGGAAGCACCTTTCGGGCCTGAATAATGATATCACAGTGACTTAATTCATGAGATGGGATCCCAAGAACCCCATGTTGAAAATTTAGTGCCAAAAGTCTCAAAAATGGCCAAGATATCCACCTAAGTTGAACCCCCCATTGATGCCATTATACAGCTTATCAGCATTTCTTCAGTTTGCGATCGGCTTTGAAGAGTGCAGACGTGATCCCACTCCGCCAAAGATTGTTGTGACAGGCTCTGGAGGTAAATATGGAGTGAGGGGTGTGTGGGGAGGTGGGTTCCACAGAGGGTGGGTGCGGTTTGGGGGGGGGCACCAGAGACAATGAGGGACCCTTTTTTTCTTTACAGGTTAAAAGAAAAGCATAAAGACAACGCTGGACTTTTTTTTTTTTTTTTTTTTGTGTTTTTGTCCACTTGGGTGGGCTCCTAGTTTGCCACCTATTTTTTGGGAAGGGGACTGAAGCTGACAGGGACTGGGCTCATCAGTGCAGAAAATATGTATGTGTTGGGGGGGGCGCATGATGTAAAGGGGGACTGGGAACCCCCCCCCCTTGGCAGACAAACACAATTATGGGGGACATTTTACTGATGGGGATTGGGCTCCCTTGTCAGCAAATGAACTGGGGATTGGGCACCCCTGATGTCGGCTTGTTGGGGACTGTAACAGGCAGACAGCAACAGTTGCCGCCATGTTTATTGAAATGTTACACCAGGCAAGGCACGTCCTGCAATGACAGGTCCTCCCTCACTGCAGTGGCAAAATTGTTACAAGTAGGTGGCACGCTTTTCAACTGCTGTCATAGACAGCATGTGATTTAATTCATGCCACAGAGCCCAGCCAGAAAAAGCAGTGGCACTGCTGGCTACAACATGACCGCACCTCCAAAACAAGCTGTTCCAAGCTACCATAATATGTTTGTTGCGTGTGCGCAAGACAATATAAAAACAAACAAAGAAACAAATGTAGTTGGGGGCCACCCCATTGGCCCAGTGGCAGAGGGTCGTGCTGCTGTGTAAATGACTGAAGTTCGGGAGCAGACTTTGGTCACTATGTCAGGAGGCAGGCTAGGCTGCAGGCAATGCACCTCGACTGGAGAGTGCTGGTGGCAGCTTCCTGCATACAATGTCAGGGAGCTTGCTACTTCCACAGAGGCATGTTGTACATCTGAAGCTGAAGGGCATGGTTTATGCCAGAGGGAGGAGGGAGGGAGGGATGCAAGTGTGTGTGTGTGTATGTGAAAACTCTGCCATCCAAATGATGGTGAGATTGCCCTGAACAGGGTAGATCCCTGAACTGTGTTTGATGCATGAAAGTGGAACTGTTCTTTCCTGTTGCTGGGGTTGGGAGGGAGTCTTGACACAGCTGCACTGGTGAAGAATTTTCTAAGTTGTGTTTCAATAAAACTTTCATGGAACCCCACACCGTAGTTTGGGTTCAGGAACATACAGGTTACAGAGAGCTACATTACCATGGAAACCTCTCCAGTGAAAAACACCTTATAGTGAATGGGAGAGCACTGTTGTGCATAAAATTCGATGGAAACACAATGCTGTTGTACCATCGATGTGACATCAACATGGTGTTGTGCCATCTTGAGGACGTCACATTGATGGTACAACAGCATCAATCATCATTGCGCATGTGCAGTTAGCGATGCTCAACTCTGTGAAAACAGCCGCGTGGAGGACAGGTCATGAGGAAATGTCCGGCAGCGGCGAGATCCATTCAAAAAAATACAGCAGCGCTGTTAAAAGGACAGTCCCGATATTTGTAATTGGTGGGTAGCATCATTTTTATTTTAGAAACTTGAGTCTGGGACAGTGGGAGAACATGGTGCGAGCGGGGCTTCTTCTTGTCATGTTGGCAGCGCCCGGCAGGGGGTGAGCAACAGCAAAATCCCTCACTATGAGTGTGAGGTGATCACTACCACGATCAAGAACTGTTCAGCACTGATGCCCTTATACACTATACAAGACAATGTATGGGCATCAGTTAACAACATCACTGAATCAGTGCCCCGAGGTTGCCGGTGCAGAAAACCTCGAAGCTACAGCCCTGTGAGGTTTACACAGTTGCCATGATAACCTCTCAAAGTGAATACAGTGTTGTTGTTAACTGATGCCCATACATAATCCTCTATATAGTGTATGGGAGGACAATGTTGGATAGACATTCTGTTACTAGAACCTCCTTGTGCTGCAGTAGTGATCTCACAATGCTATTGTACTGCACCAGTGATGTAACTACTGTGGCACAACCGATTAGAACACTTTCACATGGCACACGTTGCACGAGCTGCAGCTACCGTCGTTAGCACTGTCAACTCATCAAATCCTTCCTAGGATCAAATCTTTCCTAGGATCCTCACAGTCAACTACCCCGGTGATATGCTGATAAATGGTGTGCATTGCAATGACTCACAAACCATAGCTAATTCTTTCAACCTGCACTTCTCTGATCTCTCCCATGCCTCTTCCTTCAATCCCACTGCAGTGTGCTCCCTCCTCATCAGGAACCTGTCTGGATAAGTTGGAAGTGTTGTCCCTGTGCCCTTATACTTCTCCATTCTATTTTAGGCTGTGTCTAGAAAGGAAGTCCTGAAGCTCCTGAGGTCCATCTCTGATCCTACCAGCTCTGGCTCAGACTCCCTTGAACCCGCCTCTTGAAAACTTGCAGCTCCCTTATTGCACTACCGCTGGCCAAAATTTATACATTATCACTTTCAGGTGGAGTGGTCCCTGACCTCTGGAAAGCTGCTAGGATCACACCTGTACTTAAAAGGGATCCTAAAGGTTGTCATGAACTGCAGACCAATTGCCATACTCTCAGTACTGAGCAAAATCCTGGAGAAAATTTGTCTAACTCAGACAACTGACTATCTACTTAAGCACAGCCTGCTCTCGGATACCCAACATGGCTTCAGGAAAGGACATAGCACGACGACTGCACTCCTTAAATTCACCACTGACACTCTTTCCAAAATGGATACTGGCAATCTGACTGGGGCTGTCTTTATTGACCTCACAAAGGCTTTTGACCTTGTTGATCACACTTTGCTTCTCTCCTCGCTTCAACACCTGCATTTCTCCTCCTCTGTTGTTGACTGGTATGAAAGCTACCTGACAAATAGAACTCAAGTGGTGAAATTTAATTCCTCTCTATCGAACAGTACCACCATTAACATTGGTGTACCTCAGGGCTCCATCCTAGGGCCCCTCCTATTCTCTCTTTATATAAATAACATTGGAGCTGCTCTAAAATCCTGCTCTGCTATTCTATATGCTGATGATCTTGTCGTCTATACAAGTTCTACTAATATAGACACTATCAACACAACCCTTTCCTCTAACAATATCCAAAACTGGCTGACCACAAACTGGCTGTCAACACTAGCAAAACTAAAGCCATGCTGCTTGGATCGGCCCCAAAGCTCCGGGCTTGCACAACAGCACTGACGGTGCAGGACTTAGAAGGTCAATTACTGGAATGTGTAACCTCTTTCAAGTACCTGGGCATCCTGCTAGATCAATCTCTTGATCTTAATCTTCATGTACAGTCTGTTTGCAGAGCTGTCAACTCCAAACTGGGTGTTGCATATAAGACTAGTTATATGCTCATGCCATCGGCTAAAATGGCCATTGCGAGGGGGATTCTGCTCCCCACCCTAACCTATGGGGCTTCCTTATTTGGGGCTGCTCATAAAACTGACCTACTCAGATGGGATATCCCGTATAACAACACATGTCGCTATGCCTCTTCTGCTCCTCGGCTTAAACACCACTGTCAGCTTCATAATGATCTTGGTTGGCTGTCTCCGTTAGCTAGTAGGAAATACTACTTTGGCTCTCTTATTGATTCGATAATTCAAAATCAAACCCCTAGGTGTCTTGCAGCTATGCTTGTTCCTCAGGACACACTCCATGGTCTACAATCAGCTGACAAATCCTTTCTGAATTTGCCGAGGTGCCGCACTAGGAAAGGAACTGTTGCATTTGAGCATGGGGCTCCACAGCTGTGGAATTCCCTTCCCCTCGACATTAGACTTTCTAGCTCCCACACATGCTTTACGAGAAAACTGCGCTCGAATCTGCTGATTGCTGATACCTGATCCTGCTTTCACCCTACCTAATGACTGATGTCTCTGGCCATACAATAGTATTTCCTCACCTCTATATAACCCTCTTACTGCCTCAGCCTGTCCCGGCTCCCTTTCCCTGCCCATATACAATCTTGCACTGCAGGCATCTCCCTTACACTTACATACACTCATATAATCTAATTTCATGGCTTGCTTCCCTCTTCCTCACTTACCGACCTTTTCCTTAATGACACCCCCTGCTCTCAATGGTTATTTCTTCCTGTTGTATTACCTGTTTTTGTTTACCTTGTTCTGTTCATATGATATGTCACCTGATGATTTATTGTCCAATGTCCTCTCTATTCATTGCACAGGTAGGCATCTATGAACTTATGAATGGTCTACTCTGTATGTCTCTCATATATTGTATCCACTTTAACTCATCGTATGTAAAGCGCTTTACTTTGTATGTTCAGATATATTGTATCCTCTCTAACTCATTGTGTGTAAAGCACTTATAATTTGTTATCCTGTTAAGTTTCTGCATGTTCAGTACTCCCGGTCGTGCCTGAAAAATAGTCATTTTATGGCTAGTGCACTTACCCGGTTAACAAAAGCTAAATAAATAAATAAAAATAAATAAACTCATCTTGTCTGTTTCAGTCAGTCCTAACACAGCTCAGATCACTGGCATCCGCAATTTACTCCTACTTTGTTTCTTTTTTTAAAATCAATGTCTTCTTCCCATTTTAACCTCATGGTTTCCCATGCACTGTAAAATATTGTGTATCAGCAACCACACACATATAAGGCTAAGTTTGAATCTTGAGGTTTCCATAGTAACAAGAGACCTCTTGAGCTCTGCTTTTGTGTTCTTCCACCAGTCTCCTACCAGAACGTGGGAGACATCTTTTTAGACATAATGCCACTAACTACATCCATTTCCTGTCATGCCTGGACTATGGGGTTCAATTCTGGAGGCCACATCTGAGCAAGGATATAGCCGCATTGGAGAGGGTTCAGAGAAGGGAAACCAAGATGGTTCAGGGTATGCAGGGAAAGTCACATGAGCAGAAGTGTAAGGAGCTGGAGCTGTACACGCTGGAGACGAGGGAAAGGGGAGACATGATTGAAACTTTTAAATATGTAAAGGAGCTCAATAAAGTGGGAGACAAGGGCTTACTTAAGAGGAAGGAAAGGGTCAGAACTTGAGGGCACAGCCTCAGACTGCAAGGAAAAAGATACAGTGGCAATACGAGAGGGCATTTCTTCATGGAGAGGGTGGTGGAGCCCTGGAACAGGCTACCAGATGGAGTGGTGGGGGCTAAATTGGTGGAAGAATTCAAGAGGGCATGGGACAAGCATATGGGGCTGAGTATTGGGAGGAGGGTGGGGTTGGCACGGAGGGGGAGGTGTAGGGGGGAAAAAGGGCAGACTAGATGGGCCGGTATGGTCCTTTTCTGCAGTCAGACTTCTATGATTCTGTGAAGTATGCTGAAGAGACTTTTAAAAGGACACCTAGCAACCACAGTCAAGGTAGGAACAGAAAATGCGTAAAGACTCCTTAAGGTTCCCTAAAATTAGTAGAACCTAAATTCCACAGCATACAACATAGGGCACTGCACAACATATAATGATAAGATGGGACTTTATTATGGTTAAAAAAAATGGGACTCATTTAGTGCTGTGATGTGTTTTGTGTTTCAGGTAAACATTTCCTGCCAAATGAAGTATATTATGTACCATGGAACATCAGTGGATGGTGCGAGAAGTATCACAAAAGTGGCTTCTGTCAGTCTAAAGATGGCATGCTGGGCCCAGGTGTGTACCTTACCAAATGCTTCCAAGGCTGAATGCTTCCCAACAGACCTCCCCAAGGAGCAGCGAGTGATCTTAAAAGTTGAGGTGGATGTTGGCAGAGTGAAGAGGATTACTCACCTTGGTGGACTTCAGAAGACTTGGCACGATGCTGGGTATGACACTGCCTGGGTTCCGCAGAACTGTGACCTGACAAAACGAGAGGAAGACTGTGTTTGGGATCCGACGCGAATCACAGTCATTGCCATTGAAAAGGCACCAGCGAGTCACTTGCAGGAGCTGCAGAACCTGTTGGGGACAAGCTGGAGCTGTAATGTTTTGTAACTGCACAAAGTCAGAAAGGGGATGGGACAGCAATACCCCTCCCTCATTGCCATCATCATTACTTTTAAGAACCTGCCTGAGTGAAGGACTGGCTGTTTCAGCTGACTTGGCACTGTCAGATCAATGCCTGCAATGGACTTGGGCTCACACTTGAACAGCGGGGCCACGCCATAACCCAACAAAGAAAACCTGGGTGCACGCCACATTAGACTGGGTACTCGTACAAATGAGGCACCATCAAAAACAAGAATGAGCGCACTCATGATAAGGTGCCTTTATGTGCAGTCTTGTTGTTACACGAGGTCCCTGCACCCTTATTGGTACCCTCAGAGGTACACTGTAGACAGCTAGTGTTTAGACATGTGTTATACTGACATATAGTGCTAAGGGCATCTACCATATAAGAGTAGATGTCAGGGTATGTACGCATGTTATTGTAATTCACTTTGCTTGCTAATAAATATATTTTTCTATGTATTTTCTGTGTATTTCTTACTTATAAGATATTAGGACACCTGTGTCCTTGGAATAATTATGATATATAAGTCGGCATTGCCACCTTTTGGTGATTTGTACTACTACACTGAGTTATGTAAGACTCTGTATAAGAACTCTTTGTTTCACAAACTGATGACTACTAAAATTGTATAATGTTATCTTGGACTGTGGAGCCTCCTCTAATTTAACCAGTAGGGCTCATCTCTCTAACTAGAAATGTTTCTATCTTACAGTAACCATAGTAATTATCATAGGTATATAATGTGAGACACTAAGTCTTGTACCTCGGAGATCCCAAGAGACACAAAGAAACCTCGAGGTATAGGGAACGCTTAGCACTGGCTCCCGGTTCGTATTGGTAAGAACTGCTTAGGGCAACTGTGATTTTTATCCTTAACATGTTTGTGATTACTTGCATTCCCAATATTGCTAAGAACCTGAAAGTGAGGTTTAGACCTCCTGACAACTGGCGACCGCGTGCAGGCAATATGTCTGTGATACTTGCATTCCCAATATTGCCAAGAACCTGAAAGTGAGGTTTAGACCTCCTGACAAAGTAAAACAACTGTGAAGTACATATACCCTACCTCCACAGATGAGCCACAGTGCCTCAACGTGATAAGCCTTTTGTCAGACCCATATAGCCCAGCAGTAGAGCATCACACTACTACGTGGGCAGACCCGGTGTGGGTGCAAGTCTGCGTTCCCCTTGATCGTGATCCATGACTAGGAGAGTTTCTGACAACAACGTTTCTTGGTTGGGGAAGAGGATGCTGGCATTGCCTCTCTCCCAACAACCCTTGTGGTGGGCCACAGGGATGGGGCAGATGCTCGGCATTCTTCACCGGGGCACTGCGGATGCACAGGCCCATCACAGCTTCAGTGTCAGGAAGGGAAGGGTGAATGTGGGGGTGAACTCACTAACTGGGGCCTGTGCTAAACTGGGGTCTAAGGCACAAGAAGCAGGCATAGCAGAGGGAAGAAACTCTATGGAAGTCCTATTTTACAGACAGATAAATAATAAATAGTACTGCAGTAAAACCCTTAATTTCTTTTACAAAGGATATAACTGTTAGGATGGGAAAGCCCTGTTTACAAAGTTGTCCTGTGCAGAAAGGTGTTACAAATATAACATTTGACAGTATATAGTACGATGAACAATAAACTATAATAAAAACAAAACTATAAACTAGACATAGTTCACAAAATATACACCTACCCCAGTGGGTAGAGTGGCTGGGGAATGGAACAGCCTGTCAGCTGAGGTGATGGGTGCCAAAACCATCAACAACTTCAGACATGGCTGGAACAAATTTAAGGGTGTAATAGTGACCCAGGGGTAGCAGTAAGACAGAAAATGGGGGGGGGGGTAACATGAGTAGAAACCTCATATGGACAGTAGGTCTCAGGGTATGGGCAGAGCAGAGGGACAAGGGTTATTTTTCTGCCATCAGTCTTTCTTCATTAAACAAACTCAGAACTGAACAGCAGATGTTGCTGCCTCACTTGGATTACGGTAATGTTGTTTGCTGTACTGCTTCCTCCCCAACCCACCTAAAGTGCCTGAACATTTTATACAACTCCATTGGTAGAATTTTACTGTTAGGTAAATATACAGTAGTATATGCATTTTAAATTGCACCTTTGCACTCATTAAACGTAACTTCAGGTAAATGGCACTGCACCTTTTGTTTGCCTTGGTTGTGGTGGTTGTAATTAATACTGTGTGTCTAAACCCTTGTTGACCTGTGTGTGTGTCCTTACTCATGTTTGTTTTATATGCTGAGTGCAGCCCAGTACCTCAAATAGTTCTAGTTTTTCCTCTACTTGTTTAAAACTTCCAGCACCGTCACTGTCAGTTGTACTCTCAGTAGGAGTGGCCTCTCTTTGAAAATAGACATTTATTACATTTTGGTAAATTCTTGTTTAATTCCAGCTGGGTAAACATCCTTTGTGCTTATATTCTTTAGTGTAAAAAAGTCAAAGTCAAGTTTATATCCTGAGACTGAGCCAACAAACCCAGCTTATCATTCCAAGTTTCTGTACAGAGGTTAGAAGGAGTTCCTCTGTTTTTCAGACACCTTCTTTCTGGAGCAACTAACTGGAGATTATTAGGTCACCTGACCCTTTATCATTGTTTCAAAACCTGCTCTACAGTAATTGTAAACCGAACTGTATTTCTAGTTAAACAAATTAGCTGCTACATCATTGTTTGTAAATTGTTTTTTGCATTCTGTTTGTACTGTCATACCACATTCCATTTTGCCGCATCCTACCCCTAGGATGTTCACTGAAACAAGAAGCTTTACTCTTATCAAACTTTTCCAGGGTTAATAAGAAAAAAAAACTACTTTTTTTTTAACTCAGCTTTATTTGAAAGCACATGTAGAAAGAGTAGTGACATGCCATTCAGCATTTCTTCCAGGAATTATACAAGTCACAGGCATTTCGTGCATGAAGTACAACCATCTTACAATGAATACAGCATAGTATAGGAGGTGAGTGTGTATCAGTTATTTCCAACAAATTAAGTTTCTCAGTTCTTATTATGCCTTAGGAGTCCTGTGAATTACTGTCTTGGCATGCAATAAAAAAGATGACTTTGTTCATGTTCTCTTCTCTCAACATGCTTAACAACAAAACCCATTTTATAATAAATTTGTTATAACAACCAAAACAGAACCGGAACTGTTCAGTGCGATTGTAGTGCCAGCTAAGCAGCGATCTGTTTCTGTAGTCTAAGTTAGTTTCAGGGATATCCATCAAGATCTACAGATGTTCTTTTTGTTTTTCCCTATCACCCCCCCTCCTTTTCCTTGCTGGGGGGGTATTTAATCAGGGGATCATATCTCCAGGTGTCTCTGTAGCTGGGGCCAAAGCAGCTAGACAGTAGGTTTCCCAGGTAGCCCATAAGGATGTATATTTTCCCACAGTCATGTTTAGGTCTGCTGTTAAGCATTCCATTGCTTGTATCACTAACACTCCAGTTTGCCATCCCCAATCACTGGAGAGGTTGCTGAAAGTCAGTGGGAAGTAACACTTTGTTGAGCTGCTATCACGCAATAAGGTATATAATTGTCTGTCTTTGTGAGGCCTGCCAGATAAGCCAAACCTTTGGACTACCTGGAACAGCTTTTTTCTAGTTCCTGCAAATAAGGCATTACTTACTCATGGAAGTAGGCTGATCCGATATAACCAGAGACCTGTCTAATTATTGGATAGTAAAATTAAGAGAAGACAGGGTACTGATACTCCAGCTTTGCACAATATTCCTGATAGCAGAAGCCCACCCCTCTGATTACATTAGAATAAAATGGGAGACAGACATACGAGTTCCCCTAGCAGTGGAGGAATGGGACAATTTTGGCTAGAAAGCTGGAAATGATCAGCCTCCCTCAGTTGGAGGAATTCAAGTGGAAAATCTGTAGTAGATTTTTTCATGTCCCTGTCATTATACAACACTTTCAAGGGGGAAATTCCTCTTTGTTGTTGGAGGAACTATGGTCAACTGGGAACACATTCCATATCTTTTGGCAATGCTCAAAGCCGAGTACTTTTTGTTGGGGGTTTGGGCAGAGCTGGACTTGATCTGGGGCAAACAGCTGCCCCATAGTTTTAAGTCTATGATATTAGGGTAGAATCTACTTCCAGCTCAGACTCTCTTCATTTCCAACTCCAGCTATAATATTTACTTCACCTTCATCTCCTACTCCATTTCCATCTCCAGTTCCACTTCCATGTCTAACCCCAACTCCCTCCAACTCCACCATCAACTCTTAACTTCATCTTCAGTGACAACTTCATCTCCACTGTAGCTCCACCTCCAACACCACATTAAACACAACTGAACTCCACCTGTAGCTTGAACTGTCTCCAGCTCCACTACAAGTTCCAACTCCATTTCCAATGCTAACACAACTCCATCTTCATCTCTTGCTCCAAATTCACCTCCATCTCTGACTCCGTCAGCCACCATTACCTCCAACACCACTTCCAAATCAAAATCCAGCTCCAGCTCAAGCTGTTCCTCCAGCTCTAACTCCAACTTCACCACCAACTCCAGTTCTAATTTAAACTCCAGCACAAACTCCAGCTGTTCCTCCAGCTCCAGCCCCACCTTCACCTCCAACACCACTTCCAGCTGAAGTTCCAGCTCCAGCTCTGACTCAAGCTCCACCCTTTAGGTGTACCTCCCCTTCCAGCTCTACCTCTAAATCCAGCTGCTCCTCTAAATTCATCTCCGACTTGACCACAACTCCTACTCCATGTCCACTAGCTTCACCTCAAGCTCCTGGCTTCACTCGAGGTAGTGTAGAAATGAATCACATCTACATTACAGTTTATGCAAAAAGTGTCAAGGCTTTATTGGTGATCAATGACACACAAGAAGTGCAGAACTTAGATATGCCCGGGTGCTTCAGCCGATATGGATCTGCATCGGTGTGGGGGGAGGGGGGGGGCACCACTTGCTGTCCCTGATTGAGACTCCAGCATGGAAAACTGATTCCAGATCTCCCACACAGTGAGTAGGTGCTTAACCAACAGACTGCTGGACTGGCCAAGGGTGGTAGTTGTCTATGGGGCACATACCTTCAAACCACATTTTCCAGGTTCAGTCATCTTGTATTAGTGCTAATTCAGAGCACTCCCCTTTTAGGAAGAGACATCTTAAAGGGGAATGGCTATGATCTGTTGCCCCACACCCGAGTCTGGGGCATCACTAATATGCATCTTGGCTGCAAACTACATTTTACCTTATTGTTTTAAGGAGTGTAATTTATATTTATCTAGTTTATCCTGTCACTCCCCACACCAACATTCCCTGCAGCTGTCAGTCAAGACGCATTATTCCCAAAATCCCTTCATGCCAGTCCTCTTCAGTATCTTCATCAGTGACATTGCAGATGGACTGGAGGGTAAGGTTTGTCTGTTTGCAGATGGCACCAAGATCTGCAACAGAGTAGATGATCCAGACAGGGTGGGCAGAGTGAGAAGAGATCTGGATAAACTGGCAAAATGGTCAGAAGAGTGGTAACTGGGGTTTAATGCAAGGAAGTACAAGATCATGCACATAGGGAAGAGAAACCCTGAAGCAACCTATAGGTTGGGAGAGGAGTTGCTGGCAATCACAAAGGGAAGAAAGAGATTTGGGCATTGTCATCAGAGATGACCTGAAACCATCCAAACAGACCACTAAAGATGTTCAGGTGTATCAGCAGGGTACCACAAGTCATAAGAGGGAGGTAATAATCCATCTTAACAAGACACTGGTTAGAGCCCCATCTGGAGTACTGTGTGCAGTACTGGAGGCCGCACCTGCACAAGGACATTAACAAAATGGAGGCAGTCCAGAGAAGGGCAAATAAAATGGTGCAGGGACTGCGTCAGAAAACATATGATGACAGATTAACAGAGCTCAATATGTATACCCTAGAACAAAGGCGTGAGAGAGGTGATATGATCAAAACATGCAAACATCTTAAGGGCATTAACAAGGTGAAAGAGTCTAACATGTTTCAATATAAGAAAAATGGCAGGACAAGTGGACACAGCATGAGATTAGAGGGAGGCCGATTAAGAGGTAATGTGAGGAAGTTCTTTTTCAGAGAATGGGTGGTGGATGCATGGAACAGCATACTTTAGGAAGTGGTGGATATGAATACAGTGCAGGGCTTCAAACACGCATGGGATAGGCATAAGGGAGCAATACAGATGAGTATGAATAGATAGGTCACTGACAGAGCAAAGGCCTTTAGCACATTCATAAGGCAGAAAAAATGGTCAGACTGGATGGGCCTTGCCTGTCCTTATCTGCCAGCAACTTCTGTGTTTCTGTGTTACTGGCATTACAGCCAAGGGCCAGCTGTGGGAGATTCAGTTAGCTGACATTGCTTTTGAAGTTAGTTATAGTTCGTTTTGGCAGTCGCTACTCCTGCTGTCCTACTGATACTAAGTATAGATATCCCCCCTTGCAACTTGTGACAGCTTTTACATATGGCATGAATGGGTGGCAGGAAAACACCTGTTCTGTGATGCCACTTGCGAGACTCCCATAGCAATCTCAGTTCTCCAGCATAATCTTCCTGTATTGTCCAGTAGATTACATTATATTACATTGAAACTTCTGTGTATTGCCACCTTTTCCTGTATAACCAATGAAAGTCTATGGGAAAAATTTCCCTGTGGAGGGCTCCATTTCCCTGTAAAATACAGGAATCTCTGTAGGTCTGGGAGCCCTGCAGACTTCTTGTTTGAATATGGATTGCTGCTTTATATATGAATTCCACTAGAGGGCAGTGTGATACCGTTCATTATTTTATTTTCATTAAATACTGGCAGACAGCCTCCACACTGCCTGAGAGTAATTACAGAGCCTTATCATGAAAAGGGAAAAATCTACATATCTTCTGTTTTAATGCATTAGTAGAGAGACAGACAGAGAGAGAGAGAGAGAGAGAGAGAGAGTAGTATATGTTTGTGTTGGGGGTGGGGGCCTTCTGTGACTGTTCCGTTTCTCCAGGAAGCTCATGAAGAAGGAAAGGCTGTCAGGTTAAACTAATGGTAGTAGTGGGGGGTGGGGATTCTTAAACTCACCTGCTGGAAACAGACAAATCCACATGGTAGCGGTCCAAACACACATCAAAAACTGCTACCATGAACTCAAAACAAAATACTACATTTATGTTTTTGAGGGGAGCTCCACCCCCCAACCCGGACACAGGGGCCGTGCCCCCAGCACCCCTGTTACTAACATAATCAACTCTGAGGGGGAAATGGACTGCGGTGGAAAAGTGAAACTCGGGGGGAGGTGTACTGGGAGACGGGACTTGTAAAACATTTTGGGAAACCTGTCTTACAGTAAAAGACTGGGTACCAGGACCAGAATCCTGGTCCACAGAACTCTGGCAGGTGCTCTATGCATAGCTCTCTCCCACTGTGGGAGCAAGCAGCAGCCTCCAACTTTTCCCAGCCCTTCTACCCTTCTGGTCACCCCAAGATGTGACAGCTATGGGGTAGTAGTAAATGCACTTTGCTGCTCTACCCTCTGTCGCTGTGCATGACATGCTCTTCTAACAGCACTGTTCTTACATGCACTGTTTAGTACACTGTTCTGATTGGGTAGGATAAAGAAATACGGAGGGAGGTGTAGCAAGTAAAACAGAGGGAAGCAGGAACAGCAGTGAGGGTGTAAAAGCACAAGGTTCTTGGCTAGTGGTCCCTGGTAATCCAATAAAGCCACCTGACACCAAATGTTGTTTTAAATCAGTTGCAATTTATTAATACCAAATAAGCCCTAACAATTTTACCTCTAACATGATCAAATCTAAACAGCTGATGGCTTTTTATCACCAGGGCTACAGGTACAGAAAAGTGGAGGACACTCCCTTTTCTGGGTGTTTTAGCATCTATAGTAGCTGTAGCTATTCCTCTAAAACACACTGGCCATGACATTTAGGTCCTGTATTTATACCCCATATATGCATGGTGGAAATTTCCAAAGCCTACTACAGCACATTTTAGCCTAGACGCTATGTCATTTGATACATCCTGAGGTTTGGGTTCATAAAATAGAGTGGCCATGAGATACCTCAGTCATAAGATACATTTGACACTTTGCCAAGACGTGGTCATTCTTGATGGAAAACAAGTGATCAGGGATTTTACATTTATGAAAAATAACTCGCTTTAGGATACAGAAAACATAGGAGGGGACTTCACATTCACTTTAAATAACTTGCTGACTAGACAGTGGCCAAAACAAGGATATCATTGTTTCTTATCAACTCTCTGTTACACATTTTTTTTAAACATAAGACATTATAAAATGAGGAACTGTATCTAAGCTGCAGTGGTTTGAAGCAGCTGAACCTTATTTTGGCTATGACCTTGGGTTGAAGGAAGATTTTGTACAAAATATCTCTGCTGAGCAAAGCAAAGCTAATTTTCTTTAAAACATTTATTTTTTTTAAACACGGTTTATGCTCTTCACTTATTTTCTTACTGTTATTTAAAGGACCCCAACACCTTTTGAATCTGGGCATCTACACAGATATCAATTTGCACAGTGGTATCATTATTTGCATGGTTTTAACAATTACTCTCCAAACATATCTGCACTTACAAGGCACACCAGTCTACATGTTGGTATCATTTAGCTATTTATTACTCATTTGCAGCCTCTACACTAGCCATTTTACACCTTTCCATCTCCTCAACCTTTTGGTTAGCCAATTACATATTGTTGATAAAAGTTTGGTCACTGGTCACTAAACTTTGGCCACTGGCCACTTTCAACAAGGGGGGGCAGAGGTGCAGACAAAGAAAAGGATAGCCAAAGGGGGTAGCTAATGGGTATAAGTCTTTCTTCAGGTACATAAGTGAGCAGAAGAAGGCAATGGGAGGGATAGTGAGGATACGGAGGGTGGTGGGGGAGACTGTGAAGAAGAGGATCAGGAAAAAGCAGACATACTGAACAGGTATTCTGTTCAGTCTTCAAATTGGAGGGGGAACCAACCATCAGGGAGCAGCAGGAACAAAGGGCATGTGTGTGACACAAGTCCATTTTCAGAGGAAAGAGTCCTGAAGGGACATGCAGCTCTGAAAGTGGACAAGGCTATGGGACAGGACTGGATACACCCACAGGTACCAAAGGAACTCAGGGAGGGGATAGCAGGGAAGCATCAGGAGAGGGCAGTGGGTATAGCCTATCTGGACATTAGCAAGGCCTCGACACTGTGCTGTGGAGCAGACTGATAAAGAAATTGAGCAGCCTAGGGGTGGGATCCAAAGTGGTGAATTTGGTTAGAAACTGGTTAACTGATAGGAGACAGAGGATGGTGGTTAACAGCACTCACTCCAGTGGTGGGAGAGTTACCAGCAGGGTGCTGCAGGGCTCAGTACTGAAATCAGTCCACTTAAAAGTTTTATTAATCTACATTGCAGAAGAACTGGAAATGGAAGGTATGCCTTTTTGAGGATGACACCAAAATATGTAATAGGGTGGACACTCCAAAGGGGTCACAGAAAATATGTAGGGATCTTGTGAAACTTGAGCAGTGGTCAAGACCATGGCAGTTGGGATTCAGTGCAAACAAGTGCACAACCATGTACCTTTGGCATAGGAAACCAGGAGCTGAGTATAGGATGGGAGGGAGGTACTAACAGTCACTAAGCAGAAAAGGGACTTTGGGGTTATCATATCTGATGACCAGAAAGTGGAAGGACAGTGTGACAGAGCAGTGAGTATGGCCAGTGGGATGCTAGGATGCACAGGAGGAGGGAGGTGGTGTTGCCACTGTATCGCTCACTGGTGAGACCCCACTGGGAATACTGTCACCAGTTCTGGAGGCCACACCTCCGAATGGACATAGGCAGCATGGAGGCAGTCCAGATGAGGGCAACTAAAATGGTATAGGGGTTGCACCAAAAGCGTTATGAGGAGAGACTTAAGCATCTCAACATGTACACCTTGGAAGAGAGGAGAGAGAAAAGGGGACATGATAGAGACTTACTGGTAACTCAGAGGGGTAAACAGGGTGCAAGGGAGTCTCTTTGAAATGGGAAAGGGTACCAGGACCTGAAGACGTGATGAAGCTGAAGGGGGGGATTAAGAAGGATGTGAGGAAGTATTTCTTCACTAAAAGGGCTGCAGATGTCTGAAATGGATTGCCAGCGGAAGAGGTGGAGGCAAAAACAGTAGGGGGAATGAAGCATGTGTGGTATAGACACAAAGGAATATTAGTAAATAGGCGGAAAGGAGGGAGATCGCCGGAGACCAGTTACGGCCTGTGGAGATAGACTAGGCAGGGTCCATCTGGACAGACTGTGGGGCCAAGCGGTCCTTTTCTGCAACAAATTTAATGTTTCTATGTGTCTTTCAGTAAGTGAGTTGCTGTCATGGGATTCAAACATATGATCTCCAGTTTCTGTTTAGTGCTCTGACTCCTACAGCACACTGCTTTCTCCTTGAAATCAATTTGCCTGTTTGTCTGCAGCTACAGACAGCATCTATCCACAGACAGTATTTATCTGTCTGTCTGTCCGTCCATCCATTTGTCTGCCTGTCTTTCTACCTACAGACTATCAACAGTAGCTATCTTATCTACAGACAGTATCTATCTATCTCTCTAGCTATCTATCTAGCTATCTGTCTATCTACAGACATCTGTCTATCTATCTATCTACAGACATCATCTATCTACAGACAGTATCTATCTATCTGTCTGTCTGTCTAGCTATATATCTGTCTGTCCTTCTACAGACAGTATCTGTCTATCTATCTATCTATCTATCTATCTATCTATCTATCTATCTGTCAATCTGTCTATCTTTCCTTAGTAAGTATCTATCTATCTATCTATCTATCTCTCTCTCTCTCTCTCTCTGGCAACTCTCCTGCACTGTATATGATACACAGCAGAGGACAGTATGGCGCCATGTTTAGAGCAGAGAAGTATACACCATAATATCTCAGGTTTGAATCCCACAGTATGAAGCAGGGAAATAAGAACACCCAGTCACCACAAGTATTATAAACATACATTTGAGTTTTTCACAGGCCACCACTTGGACCAGGCGTTTTTCCACGTTGGCTGCTTGTGCAAGGGAGGTAGTCTGTCTGCCAAGACCTGCTTAGCATCGGCTGTTTTGTGTAATGAATCCCACAACAGCCACTGACTCACAGTGTGACCTGCAGCTGGTCTTATTTACCTCTCACACTTCTGTCCCCCCAGCTGTAAAATGGCATAGAAGTCTGAACACATGAAGCTCCCCCTCACTGTGTCTCCGGCAACTAAACTGTAAGCAGAAAGTCCCCTGCAAAAAAAGCCACCCATCATTAAAAATGTGTTACAATATCTTGTTTTACTTGTATCTTAGTTTTACCTCTTTTTCACAGCTGGGTGGATGACAGCATTGAGAGGTAAGCAATTTACTCAAGGTCCCATATTATTGATCACTGGTGGGCTTTGAACCTGAGCCCTTGGTTCCCAAGTGAGTGCTCTAACCACTATTATCTTCCCACAATAAAGTAAAAAAAAAAACATACAAAAGAAACAAAAAACTTCTAGTATTACGGAAGTGAGGGAGGGGCAAGAGATATGCGTACCACAAAAATTAAAATATGGGACACTGTTGTATATTTTAAATGTTTATTTTAGTTTTTCAGTTAATGGTGTAAGTGGAAATGCAGTACCCTCTTTTATTCATGTCAGTATTAATCCATTAAAGTTGTTTTTTCTTCTCAGCAGTAGTTAAAACAAAAATAAACCAGCAGGAATATGTTATAAATGGAATAATCCCACCTCCCAGGAAACACAGGTGCAGTCATACCAGAGACTTTGATCCAGTGTTACATTGTGTGCACACATGGCATTGTGGTGCCTTGTGTTTTATCACACAGCAACAAGCTTCAGCTGGGTCATTGGTCTCCAGTTCATTAATGTCATTAATCAGGTGGCAGTGAGCACAGATGCTGCAGGTTTTGTGCCCACACTAAAACAAATATACCTCCAGCTTTGAAGTCAGGGCTAGAAGCGGGCTCTGTAATCTCATTAATCCAGGTAACAGCTGCAGATATTGTAATGTGAAACATTGTATTAAGAATAGACTAGAACAGAATGGAATTTGGTTTTATATAGCTTGTTTTATATACACTGCATCCCAAACTGGTGTACTAAGCAAGGAGTTGGATCCAGGTAGTGCAAGAACTGTATGTGGTTTAATAGATATGCAATAATGGTTTAGTACGTCACAGCCACTAAGCACATTAATTAAAGGGAACATAAATATTGTTGTTTATATTTTTAATATGATTGTTAATTGGAGCATGTGTGAAGTGTGTTTAATAACTCCAATGTATTGTTTTGTGTGTTTGAAATAGTCCCATATTTAAAAAAAAATTCTGAGTCCCTTGTTTAATATTTTTCCCACCCAACATGCAAGTTATGAGTTCTGGAACCCAGTGACATCTGTTGAGTGGAAGCCTACAGTGAAGCTTTCAATACAGATCTTCCATTTAGCTGATGTCACTGGGTCCTCGAAGTGCTAAATAATTAAAAAATTAACACTGGGCAAGAAAAAAGTATATTAATATGGTCCCTTAAATAAGGAAAGTAGGATAAATTTACAATTGTGTTAAACAGAGAATAATGTATGGGAAGAGGTGTATTATGAGGTTTTTCTATGCAGATTTATGAAGACTTTTCATTTCATTTCATCTTCATTTTATTTTATTGTTTACCCTGGAAAAGCACATTGAATTATTTGCCCTTGTTCAAGTGTGACCAGCATTTATAAATATACAGCATATACGATCAAATACAAATAAACACATTCTTTACAATAACATGTAGACTGTGCATATAAAATATAGAAACACAGAAACATAGACTTTAACGGCAGATAAAGACCGCTTGGCCCATCTAGTCTGCCCATTTCCCTACCTACAGGATAGGCCGCAGATCCTAGTTAACCAACAGCCTTTTTCTTCCTACCCCCCCACAAGAATTGCCTTATGTCTGTCCCATGCATTCTTGAATTCTCCCACAGTTTTAGACTCCACAACCTCCTCAGGAAGGCTGTTCCATGCATCCACTACCCTCTCTGTGAAATAATACTTCCTCACATTGCCCCTAGACACTTCCCCCCATCTTTAAATTGTGTCCCTTGTTCTTGCCGTCTCTTTTCTGAAAGATGCTACCCTCTTGGACTTTGTTGATTCACTGAGGGTACCTAAAAGTTTCTATCATGTCCCCCTCTCCCTTCTTTCCTCAAGGGTATACATATTAAGCTCCTTTAGTCTCTCCTCATCGGCTTCTCTTGCAGACCCTGCACCATTTTAGTTGCCCTCCTCTGGACTGCCTCTATCCTGTCTATGTCCTTGGGAGATGGGGTCTCCAGAACTGGACACAGTACTCCAGATGGGGTCTCACCAACTGTCTATACAGAGGGATAACAACTTCCTGTTTTCTGCTGCTGATGCCTCTCCCTATGCATCCCAGTATACACCCAGCCCTCCCTACTGCCTTCTCACGTTTCTTGCTAACCTTAAGGTCATCTGATATGATTACCCTCAGGTCCCTTTCCTTTTTTTTTGTTGTTACTACCTCCCCCCATTGTGTATTCTTCCCCTGGGTTCTTGTTTCCCAGGTGCATTATTTTGCACCACTTTGCATTGAATCCTAGCTGCCATACGTCTGACCATTCTTCCAACCTTGCCAAGTCCCTTCTCATCCTTTCCACGCCTCCTTGTGTATCAACCCTGTTGCAGATCTTTGTGTCATCTGCAAAGAGGCATACTTTTCCTTCCAGTCCCTCTGCAATGTCACTTATGAAGACATTAAAAAGGACTGGACCCAATACTGAAACCTGCGGTACCCCACTAGTAACCCCTCTTTCTTCAGAGTGGACTCCATTTACAATTACCTTCTATGTCCTGTTGTCCAGCCAATGTTTTACCCAAGCTACCACTCTGGGACCCTCTCCCAGGCTGGTTAATTTGACTGTTAATCTTTTGTGTGGGACTATGTCAAATGCCTTGCTAAAGTTGAGGTAGGCCGTGTCCACAGCCCCTCCCTGGTCTACTACTTTAGTCACCCAGTCAAATACATGACAAATGTTTCTCAAAAGACAGGAATGGATCTAATGGACTTGACTGATAGTGGCAGATGATTATGTAAGCATTAAGCCATGACGAAGGTTGCATCTAATGGGGAATGAATGCATGGTTGGGACTGTTGTGGCCTAAGGCCGAAGGCCAAGTGCCTATAGCAGGCCAACCATGCATTAATTCCCCATTAGATGCCACCTTCAGAGTGGCTTAATGTGCTTGTAACATGGCCTGGTAATTGTCATAAATGTGACAAATATAGATCCACTTTTGAAACACATTGGATGGAGATGACATTTTGTTTATGAATACATCTTTACTGTACTTTTCAACATTTAAGCACATGCTTTTTTACGTACAGATGTAACAAAAGTAACATTTACGATACTGAAAGACAAATGTGTCTTTAAAGTACAGTTCTGTGTTTGGGATTAATCCACACAGTTATTTTAGTCATACTCTGCTTAGGAGGACTCAAGAACAGTGGTATTTCTCTTTCCCTATCTACAGTTGTGCCTGATTTGCATATTGTGCAACACTGCCGTTATTTCTGTCACTCGCATTCGGGTTCTCCTTTTCAAACATGCTCTGTTTCATTACTGCTCTCTCTACATGTGCATGTACCTATTTCTTGGGTTGCACAGGATTTGCTGATGCACAATAATTCACATTTATAGTTCCATGAACCATGAACGACTGCAACTCATATGGACTGCCGATTTCCTGCTCCGGCATACTTCCGGATCTAGGTGTTCCAGGTAACAGGTACTCTCTTGCCACACACATCATGACTGCTGAACTTGCCATCTAGCCACGTTTGCAGATCGATGTCACATGAGACACTACAGTTAATAGCATTGAGTTGTATTTTGACTCTGTCTCTACTTCCACCGTTGAGCCACTGTATTGCTGCACTGGACTATGGTTTGCTTATGCTAGGACTGTTACGAGCTATTGAGTGGGTGTCTGGGAAATACAACATCTTTTCTACAATATTACCTTTTTCGATATACTGCTGTTTTGCTTCTGTGGCTGTCTTATGAACTACATGTCCAACACGGCATTATTGGCTGAAAATGCTGTTTTTAGCTTGTGCCATGTGACTGATTTCAACCACTGTCTGTTCCCGTTTTGACCTCTGTTACTTTAGCTATGTTACAAAACTGCTTATAACATTACTCAGTGAAGGGTGTGTAAAAAACCTCATTGTACGACACTGCCCATAATTTATGTTTTATCATTACTGGCCTGTGACGACATAGGTAATAAATCTTGAATGTTTCCACTTTCGCTGAATTAACTGACTTGTATTATTAAGAGTAGATCGAGGTGAAAGCAGTAAAGGGCGCAGGAAATTAAAGCTTTTCAGCTGTAAAACACTTACTTATAGGCGGCGGTAGAAGTGCTGTTATCCCACAGTTATACACATACCCTGGAGTGCCTTATTGTGATTATAAAATGATACCTGTCATGATTTTTATTTTAAAAACTGAGTAATGAGGTTCAGAAAATTAAGGGATTTTGACCTGTGCTGTTGTGTTGGAATAAAACGTGGTCATGTGATCACATCTGACTGATCAGAGGTGTTGGGGTTCTCTTACTCATTTTATAATTTCACTTAACCTTCGTCTGCATGCCATATAGCTGACGTAACTTCATATAGCTGGTAAAACACTTTGGGATACAGTCTGCATGAAATGCACCATATAAAGGCAAATTCCTTTCCTTCGCCAGCTAATACTTTGAACACAGTGAGGATTTTCTTGTATTTGGCAAGGATCAGAAAGAGCACAGCAAAGCTCTAAGTGAAATACTTGACTGCCATGCCAAAAAGAACTTAACATTACACAAATCTCTGTATGAGTTTAATCAATCCACTCTGTAATTCTCTAGGACCACATTCTTTCATCAGAAGGTATAAAACTGCATCCAAAGAAAGTCACAGCTATCGAAGGGTGCTGCGGAATTAAAGCAATGGTGGTAGTTGAAAGCAATATTAGAACTGGCAGTTAGAACAAACAATGGCATCAACGCACCCATTTTGTTTTCTGTTTTGTGTCGTTTCCAAGGGGAAGAGGGTCTGTTGAGGTTTAAACAAGCATTTAGCAATGCTGAATGTTTGCTTGCATGCTGTTGTACTAAGTCCTGCTTGTACACATTTTTACCATATATTTACTCAAGATAGCACAGATGAGATGTAATATGTCAGTTGCAGTGGGGTTCTGATTTTAAACAGTTTTATATTGCATTTACCCAGGATGGTAGAGGTGAGAAACAGAGTCCCAGTGCATACGCACCCTTCCCCCACGGTAAATCTGAGAAGTAAAATATTCTTACTGCCTAAACTGGCTATTTTCTTATTTTTGTCTCCATGGAAAAAGGGTTCTGTTAGTTTTCAGATTGGAATTCCAGTGTGGATAAGCCAAACCACCACAGGCCAAGGTGGAACCCCATGGTTTAGTCCTAACTATGAAATTTGAATAAGGCGGATTGAGAGAGATTTGAACTCCAACTGATTTTCAAATAAAGATATTTTATTGTATGTATGAGTGCATGGCTGCCTCTGGTGAACAGCTGACCAATGGTTTGTGGCCACTTTCTCAGGGCCTACGGTAGTCTACAAAAGCTATGTGCTTTCAGTTGCTTCTAGCCTACATGTTTACCTGATTATCCTCTGTTCCGGGTCCAGCATTGAAGAGTGAGGTGCAAAGGGGATTACAGCATTGGACCCCCAATAGGTAAGTAAGGGGTAGGAAGGCTGTGGGGCAGTAGGTGCAGAGTGATGAAGGGTAATGGCAGTTGGGGGGATTGGTGGCAAAAGACATTGAAAAGATAAAAGAGATGTTGAAGGCACAGCTTTATGCTCAAGGACAGTAGCCCTTCTAGCACCCTTAGAAGCCACACTCCTACAGATCACCGCTCAGAAATGCTGCATTATCACTCCGCCCATTTCAGAAGGAGCAGCAGGCATTGAGAAGCTGGAAAAATGATGACTTTTGGAAAACGTAACCGGGCAGCTGTGAAGCTCGATGGGATATTAATTATCCCAGAGCAGCTGGACTGAAAGAAATATGTTTCAAGTAAGAACTTGCTTCTGAGACTAGAGATAAATTGCTAAACTGTTGAAAACTTAGTGGGGAGTAAAAATAATGAAGAATTGGTGTGTGATAAAAATCAAGTCCTAATACTTATTGGTAAACAAGATGTCAGCTGGGTCTTTATCTTTCCAGACATTAAATGTCTTCTGTTTAGATTATTTCTTTGGAGGCCATTGGAAGGCACTGAAGCATTCCAGCTACAGTGCAGAGCTCTGAGCCTTGAAACCCAGATCTAAATCCCACTACCACCACTTACTTTGTGACCCTGTGCAAACCATTTAACCTTATTCTGCTTACCCTCCTTCTCCCTCCCTCCTCCTCTAAACTCCTGTGCTTTTCTCAACCATTCTCAGTCTCCGCCAGCCTTCTTGTGTGCAAGGGTGCTGCAAGATGGTAACAGCTGAGGGGCTGAGGAATCAAAAAGGCACTTATGAGGGAACAAAGGGCACTTTCTATACTAGTATTTGCCGTACAGAAATAAAAAGTGGAGTGGCTACCGCCTCTTCCGCCCCCCGGTTCCGGCACCTATGCTTGTGTGCACCTGATAGCGACTGCAGATATTTTGCACTGTAAATCACCAGGGACAATGTGGGTAATAGGGAGCTGTCCAGTGTGCAAGACATGGAGCAATTAAGGGCAGAAGTAAGGCAGCTCAGGTGGGAGCTGGGGAGGCTGGTGTGGAATGTAGAACAAGCTGGCAGGGAAGAGGAAGACAGATGGGGAGTACACAAGGTAGGGACATCAGCAGGCAGGGGATGAGGCAAGATGGAAACACCCAAGCTCCAGGGGTACCCCTATTTCGGAGGACAGGAGAGAGGAGGGAGGGAGGGAGACTGGCAAGTGATAAGGAGAATGAGTGGAACTATGAGAGATGCAACAGGAGTGCAAACATTCAAAGGGTGCCTTTAAGGAATAGAGTTCATCCACTGTCTGGAAGTGAGGAGGGGAAAACAGGTGGTGGGGAGGGAGATCGAGCTAAGACAACAGGGTCAGGGGGAGTAGCACAGGAGAAGGGGGGTAGGATGGTACAAGGCAGTCACAGTGAGAGGAGAAGAGAGTAAGTGAAGAGTGAGGTAGGGGGGAGGAGAAGTGATGACAGAAGGAGAGAGGAAGGAGAGGGTGTGTGTAGGTGGCCGGAAGGGAATAGAGGGTGAAGTGGGTGGAAAGACAGGCGGAGGGAAGAGAAGAGGCTGTTGGGGTGTCAGGCAAGCAGTGATTAGAGAGTTTAAGGGTGGTTTGGTAACCAGGACTGAGGAAGAGCAGTTAGGTGGGAGACTAACTAGTACAGCAGTCAAGGAAGGAAAATGGAGAGGCAGGAATGGTGGGGGAGGAAGGGTGGTAATCCTAGGGGACTCCATAATTAAGGGTATTCACTTTTATTTATTTATTAGGTAATCAGAATTACAACCCTTTGAGTCAAGGACTCTTTCGCAAAGGTTCCACGTCAGGAATACAACGAATATAAACAGTGGCAGAAGCTTAGAATGTACATGCAATTTAGGGCCAGTGACCCAGTGGCAGGTAGTATCACAGTACAATATTGTGGATAAAAGCAATAAAAAGCAATTACATAATTAAGACATCAGAAGGATAGTGTCTGGGAGAACTAATATGCAAGTTAGTCATTGAGGAAGAAGTGGGGCCCAATTACAGAGAGGAAGGTAGTATGTATGCCAGGGATGGCAGCAGAGTGTGCCCCAAAACTGGAGAGTTGGGGGAATCAATAGTAGGTTTACACCTAGCTATCAACAACCTCGCTGGCGAGGAAGTGGAGGTAGTACAGGAAAGATTCAGGGTAGTGGGAAGGATTTGCAGAGAAGTAACCAAATCACTGGCATTCTTGGAGGTGTTGCCAGTACTGGAGCCAGCATGGTCAGAAAGAAAAGAATAGAGGAGTTCAATGACTGGTGGGGGGGGGGGGATGTCAAGTCGTCCCAGTCATCTCGCTGTGTGACACCTCACCCTGGACTCTTAGCTTCAGTATGAATTGACACGCTGCACAATTCACCCCTGGATGAGTTTGTTTTATAAGATTAATGCTGGGGACGAATTGATCAAGGTGCTGGTTCACACTGGAGCTAAGAGTCTGGGGCAAGTTGTCGTGCAATGACATGACCGGCACAACTTATCATGATGTAGGGAGTGGTGCAAGGAGGAAGGGTATGACTTAATTGGGGGCTAGGGGGAAACGTAGTCAGGTAAAATGCTTTTTGTATCAAACAGAGTGCACCTGAGTACCAGGGCTCAAGGGTCCTCAGGGACAAGCTGGGGTCCATAAACCAAAATTTAATGTAAACTACTGGGAGGAGCAAGTGAGCCTGCAGGCCCCGAGCATCTAGAAGAAGGAGGAGATCAGCAGACCAGTGTGGGGGGTGGGGTTGGAGGGGAGGGGAGCAAAGAGGTTAGCAGCAGAGGTGAGGGTACATGTAAAGGGATAAATGAGAAAGACAGAAGGAGGAACAGAAATAGGCTCAGACTCTAGGTGGAAGGTGGTGTCCCTGAATGTGTATAGTCTTGAAAACAAGATGGATGACCTGCAGGCACTGTTGGAAGTAAGAGCAGTAAACATTGCAAGGATCACAGAGACATGGGCCACACACAACCATGACTGTGACCTCTTGATCCCTGGGTATAAATTATACAGGAGGGACAGGGAGGTGGGAAAAGAGGGCGGGGTGGCAGTTTGCATCTGTGAGAGTATGAATTGTTCAAGGAAAGAGCTGCAAGAGGAGAGAGTGGAAATAATGTGGATTCAGTTTCTATTAAATACAGGGAGGAAGCTGAGATTGGGGGTGATTTACAAACCACCCAACCAGGAGGAGGCAAGAGACAGAGAACAGAACTCACAAATATTGACTTCTGCAAGGAAGGGAAAGGTGATAATAGTGGGAGACTTCAGTCTGCCCAAGGTGGATTGGAGGGTACCAGCCATGACTTGCACCAGGAGTCAGGTGATTCTAGATGTGCTGCAGAGCAGGTTCCTAACTTAGAGTATCACAGGACCCACCAGGGAGGGGGCAGTCCTTGATCCGGTGCTGACAAACAGGGACCATGTCCAGGATATTAAGGTTGAGGACCACCTGAGTGGGAGAGACCATCGCATAGTGTGGTTCAGATTAGATAAGGGCAGGGGAGAGGCATCCACTAAGATTAAAATCCTGGATTTTAGAAAGGCAAACTTCAGAAGGATGGGTGAGCTGCTAAGGAGTCACTTGGCAAGCATCCGAGTGGATGTTGGGGGTGGATCAAAGATGCTCCAACATCAAGGAGCAAATAATGCTTGCCACAATTAGGCTCAAAGAGAAGAACTCAAAGGCCAAAGCTCCCAGCTGGTTTAACACCGTGGTGATGGTCTCCCAGGCACTAAGGAAAAAGAGGTTAGCCTACAAGAAATTCAGGAGTACACAGCGGGAGGAAGACAGGGAGGACTACCTGAAGATATCTAACTTAGCAGGTAAGGTAGTCTGGTGGGCTAAAGCCCAGAAGAACTGCATTAGCTGAGGGAATTAGAGGGAAAATGCATTTTTTTGCTATATTAGTGAGAAAAGGGACAAGAAAGCTGGAATTATGAGGTTCAGGAAAGGGGATAGGTGCATGGAGGAGAAAGGGGGCAAAGCAGTGGTACTAAATAAGTACTCCTGTTCTGTCTTCACCAGAGAGAGAGAGAGAGAAATGGACCAGTGCCACTGGGAGAAGGGGTGCAGGGGCAACAGATGTTTTCATAGAGGTGGACAGGATGAAGAAAGAGCTACTAGCATTGAGGGTAGATAAACCACCAGGCAGTGACGCCATATACCCAAGAGTGCTGATGGGAGCTGGCAGAGGAACTTGCAGACCCCTTGATTGACCTGCTCAACAGTTCAGTGGAGTCAGGTGTGGTACCACATGACTGGAGAAAGGTACATGTAGTGCCCCTCCATAAAGGCAGTTCCACAGATGATCCAAGGAACCACAGAGTGGTCAGTCTGACCTCAATTGTGTGCAAGCTCATGGAGATCATACTTAAAGAAAGGTTTGTAAAGTATTTGGATTATTATAGATAGAGGGAGTGCTCCCGACCAATTGGAGTGCTCCTTTCCCCTGTGAGTGAGACACTCTTATTCCGAGAAGAGCGTCTCACGTGCAGATGCCCTGGAAATGGCCACATTCCAGAACTTTTTTTATTATGGTACTTTTTTTTTTTAAATAGCCTCGATCGATAGTATATGTATATGTCCCCTGTCGCCACTTGTTATGGTATAAGAGTGGTTTCACTTGCCTTCTGCTCCTACTAGAACAGCTCAGCTTCTCTTCACTGTTCTCTCTGGAGTAGAATGCATGTGAAACTACTCTTATCTAGTAACGAGTGACTCTGGGGGACATATAGATATATAGAATGGTTTATAGGATGAGAGGCAACATGGGTTTATGGGAGAGAGGTGATGCAAACAAATCTGTTTGACTTCTTTGACTGGATTACTGATCTAGATGGGGCCAAGCGTTGGACATTTTTTACCTGGACTTCAGCAAGGCCTTTGACTCGCTGCTCTCACAAGAGGTTCATCAGGAATTGGCAGATCTAGGGGTTGGCAAGAAGTTGACCAGGAGGGTGGAAAAATTGCTGAGGGGCAGGACCCAGAGTGTGGTGGTAGGAGGTGAACCCTCCAACATTAAGGAGGTCACTTCCTTTAAAGAGTAGCAGGAGCCAGATATTGAAAACATTTGCAAGTGAAATATGATTGCTCCAATACATTTAAGCCCCCTTTTCTGGAAGACAAATGTTGAACCAGAAATTCCAGGGGCATCACCAAAATTTACAACAGTTATTTATGCTAGTGATACAGCTGCAGACTCCAAATTGTAATTTTTCTGCCAAACAAAACAAACAAAAAAATTGTTATGAGCCAGCAGTTCTCTTTTCAGAATTTCTTGAATATACTCCATTCTGCACTTCTTCACAACCTCCCTGATGTTATCCCTGCTGTTCCTCCTTCCTAACTTCTGATGCTGATCCCAGCAGTTCCTTCTTTTTAACCTCAGATGCTGATCACAGCGGTTCCTCCTTTTTAACTTCAGATGCTAATCCCAGCGGTTCCTCCTTTTTAACCCCTGATGTTGATTCCTGTGATTCTTCCTTCTCGCAACACAGCATGATTTCTAGTTAGGACGCTTATGCACAACAAATATAATCTCATTTTATGGAAAGGTGAGTTGTAGCTTAGACAGAGGGGTACTGGTGGATGTTGTCTTTCTGGATTTCAGGAAGGCATTTGATTTAGCTCCACATGTACAGTTGATTAAAAAATGTCCAGATTGTGAGTTGATACATACATTATTAGATTGATTGAGGAACGGCTTCGGGATAGGTCTCAACAAGTTAAAGTTTCTGGGACTCTGTCTGGGGAGATAAGGGTCACTTTTGGGGTTCCTTAGGGTTCCATATTGGTCCTTCGCTTTTTGGCATATTCATAAGTGACCTATATGCGTAGGTGGAATGTAACATAAATAAATTCGAAGACGATAGTAAAATCAGTTCTGAAGTTGACACGGTTGAAAAAAAAGATATGCTCACTAGAGACCTACATTACATAGAGAAATGAGGTTCTTCCAACAAAATGGAATTTAATGTTAGCAAGTGCTTAGTATTTCACCTAGGGGAAAAAAAAACAATATGGCTGAATATGCACTAAAAGGAGCATTAAAAAAACCTGTAACAAAGGAAACAGACTTGGGGATTATTAGCAATGATGTCCTAACACCAAGACAGCATTGTAGAAAGGTAGTTCTGATGGCAAACCGACTACATAGATCTATAAAAATGTATTTTGTAACAAGAAGTGAACCCTGCATAATCATACTTTACAAATCATATATAAGGCCGCATTTAGATTGTGCTGTCTTATTCTGGGACCCACATTTGGTCAAGGACAAATGCCTACAGGGTAACATCCAAAGGAAAACCACTAAATTAATCCCAAGAGTCTGAGAGTTGCCATATTCAGATAGAGTACATACCCTTAATCTCTATGATCTGCAACTAAGACGGGATAGAAGGGGTATTCTAATGTTATTTAATATCTGAAGGGATCCTCATCTCACTAATGAATGTAACATAATCAAAGCCTGACAACTTACGATGCCATAATAAACAACTTTTCATACCCAGGGCCTCAACAAATAAAATAAAAAAATGACTTCACCATAAGGGCCTGCAGATTGTGGAACGCCCTCCCCCAGTCTATACTCTATAGTTGACATTACCAACTTCAGTAAATTCAAGCATGAACTAGATACGTTTCTCATGGGAAAAATGGTTACTACACCCTACTCTGTGTGGGGATGGTAGTCTCGATGGGCCTAGTGCCCTCTCTACCATAAAAACACAGAATAATACCAAGTAACCCCCCAGTGTTGATCCCAGCAGGTCCTCCTCAACCCCCGATGTTCTTCCCAACAGTTCCTCCTTCCTAACCCCTGATGTTGATCCTTGTGGCTTATTTCTGTTTCCAAATCCATGTATACATCGCTGCATTTTATTTTATGTGATGCCGCCTTGTCGCCATGTATGTCAGGTAGTAGCAGCCACCCTGTATGGGCCTGGCAATTAGTAAGGTTACCTCCCTCGGGATGCAGTACCAACCCACTACCCCACTACTGGTCACCTCCCCATGACCTTACACTTACATGTCTTTCCCACCAGTTGCAGAACACAACACCTGGCTAATAATATAAACTGACACAGATAGTACAGACAACCATAAAGCTTTTATTCACAGCAGTGAGTCCCTGTGGGATGAATGATAATGGTTAAGAACACCAACAGCAAGCTTGTGCTGTGATCAGATATCTCTCCCACACCCGACGCAATGGTATCAGGCTGTCTGTACTGTCAGACCACCCCAAATAATATCCCTAGGGTCTGAGCAGTGTTACCAAGTTGTTAAACAGGGACCTCCCCCTGCTGTGGAGCTATCTGGGTACCCAGGATTGTATCATGGTTCGCTCGACCTCCGTGCTGCATAGGAACTTGCGTTGGTGCACAGTAGTGAAAATATGATCCCCTCCTCCCTGAGTGACTCATAGTGCATGTGCCATGGTACTTCGCGGTGGGCCTCTGTGGAAAAAAAGAAAACTATTAGGCGTCTGGTCCTAACAAGCCTACTACATGTGTCTGGGTTAGGACAAACAGACTCCCTCACCAAATGTATAGCTCTTTATATTTTATTAACTTCATATAGTATCTAATAATCCAGTCTTTTCACTATAAGCACTGCTCAAAACGCTATCAGTATTTCGAGGAACAATTCTCTTCCTCAGGGCAAAGGTATGTGAACTCACAGTGCATGCTCTCAAACCTTCCACTGTAGCCAGAATTACAGACTTTCTGCTTAATGCAGCTAATTCCTTTCCTTTACTACGTACTCTTCTGTTTTAAACACTGCTCAGCCAGTACAACTCAGACATTAGTAGAGCAGCATCCTCCACTCTGCGTGCAGGTTCACAGGCATACCAACACCTCCTCACATACAGCTGATGCCCAGGTACTCACAAACCTCTGGTTAATGGGCAGCTGGCAGGGTAGATGATGTGACAATCACCACAGGTGAATACTCTTTGCTGGGTCCCCAGCAATCAGTCTCCAGAGGACTGGGCAGGATGCTTGCACAGTGGCCCATACAACAAGGACTGCATGCATGACAACTGACTGACTGCCAACTGATACTTCTGCCCCCACTTCCCCGGGTCATTCGTTACAACTTGCATGGAGGGGGGTTTGAAGATGAGTGCCTAAAAGAGTTTCATCACTGCTTTAAGGGCAGATGAAATTGCTAAAAGGGACTGTGGGTTTGTTTGATGAACAAACTGACTTTGGGAAAACAGGTCCTTAACAAAAGTGTTTAATCCTTGTTGGTTCACGCTCGCTTTCTTGCCTGGTCAGCAACTCACCATGAATGATCCAATCACTTGTTCACATGCTAAAGATACATGAGGTTTGTTGCTGGTTCAGACTGATGGTCTGTGTTTCCTATTTGTTTTTCTATAGAAGTTTTTTTCATCCTATGGATGGACTTTAGAAAAGGTGCTGTCACTTGACTTCTAGAAAAGCTTCACTTGCTGTTTACTGCCAAAGAGCAACAAAGGCAATTTGAATATCAGAGGATATGAAACAAGTGACACTGCTAAATAAAGTGCTTTTTATGCATAACTACTACTATTGCAAATACATGCATATAAAATACTATAAAATAATGATGCAACTTTTAGAACTGAGAAGGGTACTGTTCAAACAAGCCTAACAACCTATACAAATCTTCAACTACAAAAAAAGACATGCATGCAGCACTTGCAGTGCATTATGGGAGTCATAGTTTGAGCTACTTATGGTATGAAACTACAGCAATACAGATAACATATTTTCTGCTATGCCAGGCAATCCAACTATCTCCCTCATACTTTACTAATGATTATCCACATGAGGTGGATAATAAAGAGATTACTCAATTAAAAGTTTCCCCTGCAGCAATGGAAGCTCTACTGTAATGTCCCCTCCATCAGTCTGATTGGGGGCTTTAAACATTCTTTAATGCTTGTGGCAGACCCACAGTAGGGAACTAATCCCACTCCTAGGGACATAGCAGCATGTTAGCCCCTTACCATCTGTCCACCCCCTGACATTTTTTTTTTGTGAAGTATGTGGCCATCACCCTGACCAGCTAGCCAGTCTCACAGTCACACCACTGTTGAGGGTTAGCCATGGTTCCTCTTCAGCCCACCCCATCTTCTTTACTGACTGGAAGTCCTGCAGTGTTATTGCAGTGGCAACTGTAGGCTCCTGGCTATGGTTCTGTAGGGAGTACCCATTCGGTTTCAGACTGTTCTGATCATAAACAAAGATACTGGCTCCAGCCAAATCTTATTTTGATGTGGGAATGATGTATTAGTTTTTTTCTGTCGAGTGCCATGGACAGAAATATTTGATTTATTTAGTTGCTTACAGTTTAACTCTCTGGGGTAGTCACTTGAGATGTGACATCTTATCTTCATGGGTGTCCCTGGGGGCAATAAATGCTGGTGCACCATACCAAAAGAGATGGGCAACGATACTGAGGACTGATCTCTGTCACAGCACAGAACTGTTAGATGAGTAAAGCTGATGCTGTGTGAGCTGTGGACTTTCACAAATGCTCTGAGCGGGTACCTCATTCAGGTAGATGGGCATTTTGTTTTATCTGTCAGGGGCAGAGAAGGAAAGGCATGCTTGGAGTACTCTGTGTCAGTCTAGCTGCCATGGTTTTAAAAAAGGCTACAGCAGCAAGTGAGAGAGTAAAGCAGAGACCTACCCAAATGATCAAAGTGACGGGAAAGGTACACTATGGAGCATGTTACTGGATCCCTCACTATCTGAATCAATTCAGAGGGCTACATAGATTGACTACAATTGGGTACCATGTTTTCTGAGCAGTCAGATACCCTGGTAGATTCGACAGTGCTTCATAACCCGAGTGCTGACCCCCCCTCAGTTGTCTCTTACTATAGTTAACTTGCACAATAAAATTGCAAACTTAACTCTCGTTTTAGATGGGCAGGACCATACCTCTCAACCTCCTATCTCATAATTTAGGGACTTGGTGCAGAGACTCTGGGCTTGGTGGAGGTGAGGTCTTGTGGCAATTAACCAGTTATATGATGGTGGGCTAATTAAAAGCTTTGCTCAAATATGTACACAATGGAATATACCTGTTGAGGATTTCTTCTTGTATCTCCAATTAGACATAAATGTGGGGATAGTATCGATCGTCACATGTCTGGGTTAACCCTTCCTCATTTAAGGAGAATTGTTCCACCCTCAGCCATGGAGAGACCTCTGTCAATTTATTACCAGTTATTAACCGACTTTGGGCCCCAGTCACAACACCCAGTCTTGCGGAGAAGTGGAGTGTAGATCCTCCTCCCTTCAATAGACCAAAAGACATGATCCTGGCATGTGCACAATATATAAACTGCTCCCGTAGCAACAAGCTGCGCCAAATCCAGCTCTTCTTCCTGCATAAGGCATACACAAACCCTAAATGGTTACACAGGATTGATGATAAGTGCTCATCATTATGCCCGAAATGTCAGTGCGATGATGCTGAATTCCTCCACCTGGCACCAAATTCATCACATCATGTCACTAGTTTTGGGATACTCCCCATCCAAATCTCCTTTGGAACTACTGCTGGGGGCAGATCCTTACCATCTGAATAACAGACTTTCCAACTCTTTGTGGTCCATAGCTTTAATTAATGCCAGGAGAACTATTACACAAGTCTGGATGTCAGCGAATGCCCCCATGGTGGGCACGGTGGGTACTGAATGTGAAATCCTGCATGGTACTGGAGCGGGCCCAGTTGGGGGCCATGGGGAAAATGTCCCACTTCACTGAGACCTGCGGTAAATGGATGTCTGCTGTAGAGCTTGGAATAACTCCGGACTAGCCAGAGCCATGCTCTGTGCCCCTTCATCTACTGTTCCTTGCCATTGTCTCTTGCTCTATTGTCTCTCACTTTAGAGTAAGCTGATATGTGATTAAATGGGTCATAAAATCCTCTGATGATCAAATATTGCTGACAAAAATGGTTGATAAAAAATGGTCTTTTGTCTTCTCTACACTGTATACTGAATATCAGACCATTACACTGTATGTATTATATATATATGTGTGTGTGTGTGTGTGTGTATATATAAATATATATATATATCACTCTGGATGTGATGTAAGCTGTACCACACTCATAATAAAAAGATAAAAAAATAAATAAATAAATAATTTAGGAACTAGGCTTAACAAAAAATCAGTGACAAAGGACCAAACTCAGGGACTCATCTCAGTAATTGATGACATCTTCTCAGGAGGCTGGTAGAATAAGGGATTAATGTAAAATGTATTTTATGAAGAAGATCAAGTCTGAAGCTTAATGTATGACATTATGTTGTGCTTACAATCCCATAATTCAGATATGGAAACCTGCGTGTTAGGAGGGACAGAGAAAAAGTTTCAGGTAAAATCAGGGACAGCTGAGAGGTATGGGCAAGGCTGAAGCGGTGGTAACTGACCCAGTTTGATGCCCTGCCTAGAATCAGGGGTTAGGCTTGCCTTCACTGATCCAGTCTAGCTTGTGGCTCCTGAATGACTGGGTCGACTCAGTCACATAGAGCCCAGTAGCACCTGAGTGGCAACATTGTTGTTCCATCCCTGCATTACAACTCAGTGCTCACAATTTGGCCATCTTGAGCCAGGTTCAAACATACAGCACACATTGAGCCACATTGTGCTTGGGCTATAACATACCAATACGAGGCCCAATATTCAGATATATTATTTTACTGAAAGAGTGAAGGGTTTGTGAAATACATTTCAGTCTAAGGTTTTAGCAGCTCAGACTGCCCAGGTCTTTAAATTAAAGCTGGAGAAGTACCGAGGGTGAAAAACACAATACAGATCTCGCCAATTAGGTCGTGGGGGTAAAAACGCAATGAATTAGAGAGCTTCTTTTACTTTATGTATGCATTTACTTCCTACTTAATCAGAAAATTACAAAACTTCCTCATGGCCAGAGCAGAACATCCATTTACCATATACATTCATGTGTGCAAATGCAAATCTTACTCCAGTGCTTGTGAAATTGCAGTTTGTTGAACAGAACATGATGGTGAGTTCACAAGAAAGGAATTATATAACTGGATGCAGACCTGGTAGAAATTTCTTGCCATATATTTTTGGACATCATCAATATTTGTATATAACTGGATATATAATTAGTTAATGTTTTTCATATATTTTTGACTTGCAAAATATTTGTATATAATTAATTAGCATAATTAGTTAGACATTTTTTTTTCACATATTTTTGGACTTGCCTTTGATGAAAATGGGCTTTTTAAGGCCTGCAGTGTTTCTGTCACTGTGCCAAACACCAACGCAGAACCCCCACATGTAATGGGGGGAGGGGTATTTTGTAAACCTGGGCCATCCCTTGAGATGGTATTTTCCTGTCAGACCCTGTTTGTAATGTGTTCCTTATTTCTGCTTATCATGATCTGCACACCATGAATAAAAGTCTGCTTTAGTTTAGTAAAAGAGCTAAGGACTGTGACGGCACTGCTTTTTATATAGTAGGCTCGGAATGCTCAAAATCTGCTTTCCCCATAGGGGTAGTAAAATTTTTACAAGGCTTTAATACAAGTCTAGCTAAAGTAAATGTGACATGTGAAAGAAGGCACAGGAAAAAGGATTGGAATGGCATTCAGAATGAGTGAGTGCTTAACAGTGTAGACATGATTCCCTTCTCCCTTGGACTAATGTTATATAAGAACCAACAGACATGCCTTTGTGCATTTTAAACATGTACATCCCCCACATTCTCAGTTCCTACAGGCATGCATTATAAACAAGCAGTACTCCTCCCATCCCACCCCCACCCCCATGGCAAGAAAGCCAGCATTAGGCACCTTGGTCCCTGTGGTTACTAGGGCCCTATAACTAGACAGGGACCCCTGCCAACACAGCATCCATCTTTGAGATTTAAATGTTTTAAAACTCATTTATTTCACCAAGCAAGATGTTTTAAGAACCCTGGAAAGGAAAACTGGAATCTACATAGAGAAAAATGCAGCACGGGCAATCTCACGTACCAAGACTGTGCTTCCATTGAACGGCTGAGGTGACATCATATTAACCTTAACAATACAGCTCAGGAGGTCCATAATGTCAGCTCAACCCTGAGATGGAAACAGAAGCCAAACAGGGCGTGGTTGTCTGTGTTTTGTTTTGTAACTGTATATGGTTTTACTGAATGTCAAAAGTGAAAATTTCAGTTTATACTTAGTAGTAAGTGGGACCCATCTGCTCATAGTCAGTTACTATATTAAAGATAAATTACTGTGTCAACAGGGGCTAACAGCAACTTGTCATGACCTTTGAACTGTGCACAACAACCTTTTCCCATGCACAACAAGGATTTTGAATGCATGGAAATGCATACAAAACAACACTTAACCATATACATAAAATGATATTGTCGGGTAATTGCACATAGGAGATAAACTCCTGTTTCCCTCCATGAGCGTATATGTGAAGCAAAATATGTTATACTCAGCCTTATCCAAAATGGTGGCCGCAAACTCAATAAGTAAAAGAAACTAATGGCAGAATTTTAGAATGTGAAGCACACAGATGCACACGTGGTCTTTGCATGCATCAGTGTTCTCCCAATTATCCCACAACTTGAATGCCCCATCTTCAAAATTGCTCACATTTTGTGACAATTTTCACTATTCACAATGAGAAATGGCACATTCTTGCATAATTTTTAAGCATACGTCACCATTTTGGCAAAATATAGACCTGTAGCAGATGTTTGGATGCGGTTAGACCACCTTTATCAAAATGTTGCGGCAATTTTACACAATTGTGTCAAAATGATGCTGTCCACATTTGGAAATCCTGCCCTAAGTCTCCATCTATGAGATACGACAAAAATTTGTGCTCCACTTTTCTGATCGTCCGGGTGCTCAAAGATGCTGTATTCAGTGGAATAGTGCACTGGTGCTATTCGACTGAATATAGAGGGCTAGGTAAGCGCTAAGCCACTTAGCACTGTCCCAACATGGCTCCTTACATTCACCACCACAACGGAATGCCTTGAAGTGCAATTTGCAATATTCAAACAGTCCCATGCAAATGAGTCCATTAGGCATGCAAGGTGCTAAGGGGCTATTTGCACGCCCATTATGGGCTCATTTGCATGGACAGCTGGACAATTTAGGGCAGTGCCATCCCCAATTGCCCAGTCCCAGACATGGAGCTATCCCTATTGCTAGTGGTTCCCCCCTCTGTCTGATCCCACATCCATTAAGTATACATCAGCTCCCTGGTGCTAGTGGTGCCCCCTCCCTCTGATCTCACACCGTAAATAATACATTTCCTTGGTGCTAGTGGTAGCCCCATCACTCCAATTCCATATCCATAAATTATACATAATTTCCCTGGTTTGTAGTGGTCCCTCTCCTCCACCTGCACCCATGCCCAATGTGCCATAGTTCTGTCTCTGATGTCCACTGGTCCCTCCCCACCCGATCCCTAGCCAGTACATTATACCATATTCCTGGTGTCTAATGGTCCCTCCTCCCACCCGCACCCATGCCTGATGTGCCATAGTTCTGTCCCTGGTGTCCAATTGTCCCTCCTTGGTACATTACACCATATTCCCTGGTGTCTAGTGGTCCCCCCACCTGATGAATTGCTCAGTTACTAAAAGAATATTCTCCCTGGTGTCCAGTGGTCATGCCCCCCACCTGAGCTCTGTCCCCATACCAGTGACATTGGTGCAATAAATGTCCCCCCCAATAACACAGCCCCAGCCCTGGCCCCAACTAACAGTCCCCCGAACCCCCTAGCCCATTCCCCAGTGGTGTCTAGTGGCCCCCTCCCTCCCACAGCATCGACAATCCACCCCCATCTCCCGTACCTGACTATCTGTGCCACAGTGCAGGGATGGCGAACAACACAGTCCTCTGCACATTACCTCAACCACCGCCATCTGACATAAGCAGAGAGTGCGCTGTTTATTTATAGGGCACTAGAGCTAGAGTCTTCTCTAATTACAGTATTGATAACCAGGGTAAGCGTGTGCTTTTCTATGACTCTGTGTAGTTTAAGTAAGCGAAAAGCCCCAAGTCTTTTCCCTCCTGACACTGGACTCCAAGGCATATCTCCAGTGGACCACGGGGTCTCATGCCTCCACCGCCTGCCTGAACCCTTGCCTGACTCAGAAATTGGGTATGCTGGGTCACCCTCCCCCGACATAAGAAGCAGAGGACCACGGAGAGCTGTATCAGGTTCGGGTCAGCATTAGACATGTGAGCATGTCCACAGAGCACCACCTTCTTCTCCCCAGAGCCAGGGATTTTTCAGTGTTCTCCCCTCCCCAAGGCAGGACGTGCAATGCCGTCCATGTGAAATGTGAGTGAGCCCGCCCATGCTGCATGACGGCCGCCTGACGTCACCCCCATTACACGGTCTTCGGCTGTTGTGCCCCTAGTCTCCACCAGGAGCCACAGCGCCACAGGACAGAACCCCCCCCTCCCAGGAGAGGACAGCAATTAAATGGACACGCAATCCTTCTCCTCCCTGACTGGCCCCTGGCTCCCAAGTTCACTCCCGAACCCGGGTCATTGGCATGGTGCAAGGTGTGGCATCCAGTGCCTCAACCCTCAGTGCCATCGGGTCAGTCAACAAAAAGCTTTAAAAGCAAAATATTTACTCTTCCTGACTAGACCTGGCCACATACCTCAAAAACGAAAAAATTGGATTAGAAAGAGTTTTTAGTTGAGGCCAGAACATCAGGCTCCTAACAGCAGACTGTGCTGCAGCAGCTGTGACGCACTGAATCAGTGGCCCTGGATGTATAACTGTCACATGGGACAGAAGGCATTGTAGGAAAAGAAAAACAGTCAAAATTCAAACATGGAGGCTCTCCAGGGGCCATACAACTAATTGGCACATTTAGAAAAACACCTAACAACAACCAAAGGAAAGGAAAGGAAAGGAAAGGAAAGGAAAGGAAAGGAAAGGACACATTAGGACTGCACCCAAAATCAAAAACACACTGCACAGCATATGTTTTTATGAAATTTTGACTGTAGTTCTTTACATGAATTGAGCATAAATATAATATTGACAGCTTACAGATAACTTCACAGCTAGTTAAAGCTCAGACAAATTTGTTCACGTGCAACCACAAGCTGAGCATGACCATACGTGATTTCACAGCACCCTTCTAAAAAGGAATATATGATTAGGAGCTACAGACAGACAAAGGTAAGGCATTCCGCATCCTAGGGGCAAAGATCAAGAAGGCCTGGCCAACCATTTTAGTGGCTTCCTTAGATACTAGAAGTAATGACTTGTGATTAGACATTAGGGAGTAATTCTGGAAAGAATGCTGAAGTAAGGCTGCAGTCAAGGATGGAGTGTTAGTTCCGAGGGTCCTCTGCATTAAACAACTAAGAGCAAACAGATATTCATTTAATGGGGATAGCCAACCTAAATTGGCATAATGATAACAGTGGTGGGTGGCTTGACTAGCGGATGACACAGATTTGCAGATGTTGTTATAAGTCATATCCCACCTGGTCATCACAGATTTAGAGGAATTGACAAATGAGAGGATGCCATAATTTAGGCTAGGGAGGAGGATTCTCTTAGCAATGGCAAAACGAGCTTCAGGTGTATGTGTTTGGCTCTGTAGGCCTAGCCTAGCTTAGAACTGAGAGTTTTACAAATAGAGGTTATGTGATTTAAGAAATCAAGGGATGGATCTAAAGTAACCCTAAGGTATCTAAAGGAGTCAGCCACTTTAATTAGGTAACCATCAACACAAGATACAGATAAAGGACCAGTACAGGATATAATCTTAACAGGAGACCCAAAGAGCATGCCTTGAGGCTTTTTGGTGTTGAGTATCAGTCTATTTAAGAGATCCAAGTCTAAACTTTCTGAAAGTTGGTACTGATTGCTGAGTTGATATTAACTAGACGTTTGGAGCTTAAGGTCAGCAGCATGCATTCAAATGGAACATACAGTAGTTTCACGAGGGAGATTATTAATAAAGAGTGGTAGTGGCCCAAGGATAGAATTTTGCGGAACCTCAGTCCTAACAAGGGTCATGTTGGATAAGGTTCAATTGAATTTAACAAATTGATGCCTATTAGTAAGGTAGTTTGCAAGCCTGTTTACTGCATGACAGTAGAAACCTAGGGCTGTCAGTGTAGAACATGCCGTAGGAAATGGTGATCTGTCAAACCAAAAGCTTTAGACAAATCCAGAAAGACCAATCCATTCAGCCTCCCTTGATCCATAAAAAGTTTTATTGCCTATGCAGTTTTCAGTTTTAAATCAAAGTATGCATATATATGCTTCTCCCGGTTCCCTAAATGCATTCTACATCTGTTACAGTTCTGTAACACGTTACAGCAAATCTTCTGTCAAAGTCTCTGCTACCTGGGCTTTCTGTCTTCACTTTGCTGATAAAATGGATAAAGCCACTGGGATATGGCAGACAGTCTGTAGCTTAGATTTTCTTTGGAAAAATAACCAGTATAACAACTGCTCTCTTACAGTACATTTTACTTAGTCAGGGCCACTTTGTATAGCAATTTCCTCAATTTAAACATGTTATTATTTACACTTCAGCAGGTTTTTAGCCAGAAACATTGCATTCTTTTGTCAGTTTTATTATTTACACTTCAGCTTTTTTTAGCTTGAAACATTGCATTGTTTTGTTAGTTTTATCAGCCACAAAATATATTATTTTAACAAGCAAAGATAAAAGTTATACCCCTTTCCTAAAAGGGGATTTACCTTCAGCTTACTCTGCAGTACTGCTGCTGCCTTCCCTTGTTCTGCTCCTACACGCGGGTCCTGGTCCAGACTGCAGCTGTGGGATCAGGGCTGGACTGGGCACTGTCATTTGTTCTGTGGGCTTGTTCATTGCCCTTCTCACCATGGCCATCGCAACCAGCCACCTCTCTTTGCTTAACTGCCTGGACTGCCTTCAGGGCCAGGGAGCCAACAACAAGGAGATTGCTCACTTTCAAGCAGCTGTCAAAACTGCACAAAGTTCAAAACAGCTCTTCTTTTGGGAGTATGAATTTGGAGACTAGTTCAGCTATGCAAAACAATTAAATTAGTACATCCTATCTATGTGAAACTGACATCACTTTGGAGCTCAGCTCTGTAAATCAGCTCTGAACTGTAAGCTGACTTAGGACTTGTGTGCATGCTTTTCCCTGGAACTGACAGCCACTGAGAGTCAGGGTTTAGCATAATGAATAATGCATGAGATGCTAGCCACTGATATTTGATTCCTGGATTTCTACAAAAGGGAGAACCATGTGCAAAAGAGCAGATTTATCTGAAAGAAATCTCTGAGGAGAGGACAGCATTTGTGAATAGCTCCCACATGCTATTCCTGTCAGACTAAAAAGTTTGTTCACAACAGACTTGAGACCACTGAAAAAGGGATTGATGCAGCTAGAGTACCAAGTCTGGGCTCAAGCACCCTAATTAGAGCAGGGGTTGCCTTGAAAGTTGCTCTGCATCTACAAGGTGGTGAGCCATGGGCTTTGCTGCTGTTAAGGTTCTATCCTGACAGGGGATCAAACCAGCTGAGGTCCCAAGTGACTGCTGACATGTTGGGGTAGGTGAAGGCAAGTCCTTTGTGGGGTGAATAAGATCATAGTCATCCAGAGCATCACAGCTTGCACCCTCACCACTGGAAGCATGTTGGGTCTGCTGCACCCGGCTATAACCAGCTTGGAACAGAGCTCCCATCATCCAGACTCATCACAGCCCACACTCTTTGCCACCAAGAAGACATTGGGTCCCCACACCTGTATCCAGCCATCACCTGCCTAAGTATGGGAGACATCCCCAAGAAAACAGCACAAGCATGTCATGTAAAGGTCATGAGTACTGGGTTTTACCCACAGAACTTATCATTCATATTATTTAGTTAGCTAGCTAGCTAGATACTTTCTGGGCATTCCTGTGCAATCTTGGAATCAAGCCCACAGCTATAGCTTACAGCCAGAAGCAACTGTTTGCTGTCTGTTCAGTTGTGTAATTTGCCAGTCAGCAGCTGCAGCCAACAACAAATTTACATGGTACCGCATCAAGGTCCAAGCGTCACAGTCCTGCAACTCTGCACCTGTGCACCTTCGAACTGTACTTGGAGCTCCCAGGGAGATGGCGGTCAACTGGTACACTAGTGGGAGGAGGGTGCCGAGACAAGCCCTATGGTGGGGATGAATGCAAACTGTTGTCTTTTTTACTTTTGTCTTTGCTTCTCTTGTCTGCTACTTTGTTCTCCGACATCCAACTCAATCCATTTATTGTTGTTTGCAACTGCTGGCACATGCAAACAATAATACCCAACAGGGTGGGTGGTATTGGGCAATACTAGACCGCCCAGGGGGTGTGAGGCCCGACACCACAGGCGGAGGGCCTTATACCCCTGAAGGTCTGGTATTGCCTATACCGCCCACCCTGGAGGGTATCATTTAGCTTAGAAAATGGGCACTGTACCAAATTTATTTAAAAAATATATATGTTTTAAGTTTTAATCATAAAAATCTTACTTGATTCATTGTATTGTAATAAAGTAGTCCCTCCACCTGCTTTTTGTACTGTAGTGTATGCAGCTTGTAATAAAGGAGCTCTGTTAGTGGCCAGTGGAGGGTGGTAGGTAGTGGCTGAAAGTTTAGTGAGCATGTGAGGAAACAGAAGATCATCGTCAGAAAAGTGCTACTGCTCAGGTTGGGAGAAACAGTTTGTTTTAATTTAGGATTCATTTGGCAGTGGTCCACTGGAGCTGTGCTAAATTATGGACTTTTCTTGACTGCACTGGGTTGCGGTGTACATGCCACAGGAATGGGGGTTCAAGCCACAGGAGAGCAAAAGCGATGGAAAGAACTACAAGGCAGAGCCAGTAAGATACATTTAAGTAAAAATGTTTTTTTGTTTGAAAAAAAAAAACAGTTGTAAACGTGCTGGCTAGACTGGTGGAGTGGGGGGAAGGTGGCACATGAATGATGTGTTGGGGATGGAAGATGTCTCGCTTGCTAAGCCAGAGAAAATAATGGTGACGATTTTAATTTGAAATGAGATGGTCAGCCAATGAGAGAGGAGGATAGGCACAGGGATACTTTACTGGGTTGGCATGGCTGGCACTTTTAACTTACAGCGCTCTCACTCTAGGTTAATGTACTCCATGCCAGCCAATCATGTTTCCTTATTTTTAAAGCCCATTTTCTAATTTGCCATTATTGCCTTGCTGTTTATTTGACTGCTTAGAGTGATAAGTGGGTAGGGGATTATATTATTGTGTTTCCTGCCACAGAGGATGGGGACTGTGTTTATTTCCTGTGGGGAAACACACTGGCAGCACTCTGTCATAAGGACTCTTACACATGGAGGGATCACGCCACTTTCCAAGCCCATTTCTAACCCCAAACCCAGATGTCATTCACCCAAAGGCATAACAGACATTGTCCCTTAGCGTGTCCAGGCTTAGACAGCACACCCCGCTGGTGGAGCTGGTTACAAAGTAATACAACAAGAATGGACTTGTGTACTATAGTTGCACCCGTATTTTGTAGTTTGGCCCATTATGATGCATACTGATCACTTTTTATGTAAACTGTAGGACTACAAACTCATTTGTAAAACAAAATGAACTAATTAGCTAACTTGGATTTAGGAAGCAAAGGCAGTAGGTGAGGGAGTAGTAGAGCACCTCAGAGCACGAACTTCACTGGAGGATGAAAGCACACACCTGTCATTGGCTCCCTACGTTTTCCAACACAAACACTTCAGAGTGAGTAGTGTTTCAATAACAGCTGGATACACTCTGCTCCCAGCTCTGTACTGATTAATCCAAATTAAATAAAAGTACTTTTAACTGACACTCAGAGACTACACTTAGAGCAAAACCATTTTGAAATCTGCAAAAATGTTTTTTCTTATCAGGTAGATTGAAAGAGTTATTGGTTTGGCAGGACATGCCTCTTCATGGTGAGCAGGGATACCTTTCAGCACTTACATTTACGAAAAACATCTTGCAGTGAGTCAGCTCGCCAGCGTAACAGCAGAGCTGCCGCTTGCCATGCTGGGGAGGGACCTATGTTTGAGAATGTGCACAGAGCACCAGAGGGCAGTGGGGAGGATAGAGAAGCCCAGAATATACTCATCTCCTGCTGGAGGGTTATGGAACTGTTTAATATTTTGCCAGAAATTCACCTACTGACCAGTACTGCACTCCTAGTTTTAAAGGGCTGCTGATGCCTCAAAGAAAACTAAAAAAAATAATAATAATAATTAGGTACAATTCTGCTTGTATTCCATTTATATTTTATATATTTCTCCTCCCATAATTTATTACTGAAGAAATGTGTATGAATATATGATCATTGTCCCTCAGAGTTAATTTTGAGTTAATCTGCCTCTATAGTTTACTCCCTACTTCAAGTCATAATCCTCTGTTGTGACATCACAATCCTTGATATGGGAGTAACTGTGATACCACTAGCAGTGCTCTATGACTTCAAGTAAGGAAAGGAAACATTGTTTAACCAGGAGTAGCACACCAAGCCAAAGCTTGTTTCCAGATGCGACCTGGGAGCACAAGAAAGTTAAGTGACTTGCTCAGGATCACACAGTTTGCACCTAAGCGGCTGTGGGATTCAAACCCAGGTCTCCAGCTCAGAACCTTAACCAACTGCACTATACTGCCTCTTTAGTAGGAGAAAGCAGCAGGAAAAGATGAACTCTTTAGGAGCTAAGATCCTGTTTTCATACAAATTACCTCGTAGTTGGCGCAGAGGGCTGAGGTGCTGGTGCCTTACCTCAAACCACACCGGTGACCTGGGTTTGGGAACGGACTCAGGTTGCTGGGGATCGGTGGGGGTGGGAGAGAATTGAGCATCCAATGGACTGCTCTCCTCTCCGTGGTGGGTTAGGGTGACACCTTGCTCTGTAACGGCCCCCAGTGGAGACTGGGAGCACTACAAGATGTGGCGCAATGTCAGAGGAACCAGAAAAATGGAAAAACCTCCCAGATTGGCTAGGATGATGGCAGATGATCTGCCTACACCACCGAAGAAC